>CM057450.1:821930526-822555526 GCA_016271365.2 Neoceratodus forsteri | reverse complement strand
TATCCCCTTTACACAGTGCACACCCACACATTAAGTTCCCATTGCTTTAAAACATGCTTATATGTACCTAAAATGTTCTTCTAAAATGTGTACCATCTAGCTTCTAAAATGTGTACCATCATCCTCGATTACTGTTTAGATGCAATGTTATCTCAAACTTGCTTGGGGAAAAATATTGACTGGCAAGACTATACATAGTCACATTGTTGGTTATGTACTCAATTTTCCCTACGAAAGTTTTCAGATATGAGACTCTCTAGTGGTTTTGTTATGAAAACAATGGTGCAAACACTGATGTTTAAGGTAGATGTTTTAAAATATTTTTCTATAATGTATTAATTCTCACCTTTTAAAACAGCTGTCAAAAGACAAACCTATTTATTGTTGCAACTGTGACTTTGAAATTCCTGAGATATTGTAACTAATATAATAACTGCTTTGTGGGAATTGCTCTGGTAAGACTAAGTATGGTGTACTTTTCACCAAAAAACATAGAGCCAGTTCAACCAAATTTTTGCCTTCTCTGCTAAGAACATCCTTATCTTTCAGTAGCTGGAATGGAAACTATGTTCACATCCCTTCTGGCCATCAGGGAGCTGGCAGCAGTCTGTCTATCATTAGGATACCAAATAATGGAATTTGCCACCCCTTCCCTGAGATCCACCCCCCCCGGAGTTAGAACATTTAGAATGGGGGTGTGGGGGGAGCAGACGGCACAGCCTCCTGCATAAAGAGGGAATGGCAACATGGAAATGCGGTGCCCTAATGACCAGGTGCACTGTCACTGGTGCCTTGAATGGATGGAACCTTTCAATATAGCTTCCATTCTGTTTAATGATAAGAAATTTAAAATTTGCTTCACAAAATGTACTGTATAAAATATGGCATTTTTTTAGAGATATGGGGCCAGATTTTCAATGCTGCCATAAGATTGACACTAGCTGCAGCAAACAGCAGCATGTCCTGATCAGCAGTGCACCAGGGACCCTTTGCCTGATTCTTGTATAGGAGAGGTCCAGGCAACAAACACCCCAGTTTGCAGCAGCCACTCCCATGTGCCAAACAAAGGGCACAAGGATGGGGGTTGACGGAGGACAGCCACAGCAATAGGCATGGACACAACATTGTATGCCACTGTATGGACAACTGTGGGGACTCTGGTGGGCATGGGAGATGTCTGGCAGAGAGATGGTGTACCTGTGCCAGCCCACCACATGGCCAGGTGTCCAACAGGCACTCCACTGCTGCCAACTAGATGTGTCTAGTGCTGTCATCTGGCATGTCAGTCAGCCATGCAGTAATATGCTCCACCTTGATGGATGTCCCTCCTAGCTGGGTGTCCAGTACCCATCCCTTGGAAGGGTACATTTTTCACCAGGCATCACTTGCTACCCAGGGTCCCATCTTGCAATGCTGAACTGTACCTGCACACAGGGAATTAGACCAGGCACTGGCTGGTCTAAGGCCTGGTGGGTCCAGTGAGGTTTGGGTATCCTAATAACAGGAATACTCCAGCTTGTGTCCACCACAAGCCACCTACCACTGTGGTGCAGGAGGAGGGCTGCCTCATGCCTGGCACAGGTGACTCTAGTGTAGGCAGTCCCCCTCCTGGAGCAAGCTGGGTTGGAAAATCAGGGCTGCTGCTCACACTGACGCAAGGTGCACCCTGCATCAATTCTGTTTGATTCAGGCACCTTGCATCAACTTTGGGGCTCTGAAAACTGAGCCCATGGTATCTTTGAACCTCAACTAGGCCATACTCACTGTGGTGTATTTCAACATCCAATGATATCATCACAGTGTTTTTTTTCAACATCTAGGTATTGAGCATCATCACCATAGTAACATTTCAGCACCTAATGGCACCATCACCATGGTATTTGAAACATAGAAACATAGAAGTTGATGGTAGATAAGGACTGCAAGGCCCAACCAGTCAACCCATTTCCAGGGAGCACCTAGCTACTGTCACCAGAGACATGGTACTCACCATCTAAAGATGCCATCACATCACCAGCAAGTCATTGGTCTACCTGTAGCAGCCAAAATGCCCTTTAGTTTCCTGAGTTATCTACCATGCCAAAAAATCAAGAAAGGGAAGGTGAGTCAAAAGCAACTTCCACATGCTCCAAATACCTACCACAAGATCAAGCCATCAAAAGATAGAGTTCCAGCTAACATCAAATTTGCATCAACAAGATAAAACAATTGCTCATAAATGACTGCAAGCTTTTGCCAAACAAAATCCACTTCATGGGGATGTTAATAAAATAAGTGGGAATAAAATTTTTCCTGGGAGGGCCAAGGGTTTATCTATTGACAAATATGTATGCATATAATTATGCAATGAGCTGTTTAAACTGTAGTAGCATAGATATGTAACATATATGTGGCATATTGCTCATGGTGCATACCTGTGACATAGTGGGGAATATTTCTGATACATCCATCACAGGTGGTCAGAAAGGAGTAAAGTATTTTCACGAAAGAGCCAGGCATTCAGATTCACTACACATAGCCTTGTGGTAAGCAGATTTCTCTCTTGGAGAGGGCACAGGAGTAATCTGATTAATAGCCTGAGAGCTCCTCTTTGTCAGCTATGTGCTCGAAGCACTGAACTACAAGTAGCCATACAGGTAACTGATGGCTCCTGTGAGTAAGGCTGTAACTAATCAATTGCAGCTATGTAGATTGTTATCATAAACTAGTGGCAGCAGGGTAAGCAGTTGTCACATCTGTCATCATCTGCACTAGGTATGTGGCAACCTGAAATTTAGTCTGTTGCTATGTGGGTATTAGCCAAAAAATGAACCATTCAAAGAATGTCCTTTTCCAGCACACTCTCCCAGGGTTAAAAAAAACAAACCTGTCACCAATGTAAAGGGCTTCTGATAAGAGCATGTTGGTACCAACATAGTCAGACAAGGCTGTTGCTTAATAACTTGCTAGTTGCCTTTATAACATCTTTTCTGTCTGAGTTGCTAATAAATGACAACTGAACAATTTGTATTTTAGTATATGATATAGTACAGGTTCTTGAATTCTGTTCTTGTCTAGTAAAACACTCAGAACTGTGGAATTTATGTTACAGTAGGTCCCATATTACAACTTGCTCTTCTGCAAGTATAAATTAAATGTGATTGCCTTCCACATATTTTGGTTCAAATTTGGGTTGGTGTAAGATTAACTTTCCTGTTCTACTCACAGGCCATATTTGATCTTTTCCTTTTACTTATGTAGTTTCTCTAAAAACCTGGAGATGCATGTTAAAGTATATCAGATTTGAAATTGATACTCTGTTTATAGCAGTAGTACCATTACAGTTAGGACTGAGTAGGCACTTTAATGTTAAACGCCAATGTTTGCACTTTAATCACTTTGCAACCATTCAATGGATGTCCATGAAATGTTGCATGCACAGTCTGTGGGGTAGCTCTCTGGATGTGCCAAGTTTTGTTGTAGTTGGATCTGTCTATTCTGAGCTCTGTATAGTGCAAAAAGTGAATTTTTCAGAATTTTTTACTCATTGGCTGTGCTGGGTTTCCTTTGAATTTGGTTACTGCCAAGACAATTTGAAATTCTTGTCTGAAATGTTCAGGACAGAAAGGGGCTGGCCCAGAGATGTGCCTTGTGCTTGTTTGATGAAAAACTATGAACCTGTTACAACGTTATTTAATTTTGACACTTTTAAAAATAAGTTCTGAACATGTTCAGTAAGCACTTCAAAATAACTGTATGAAACAAAACAAGAATATTTTTTCATATAGAACTAATCTTTTTTTGTGAGGGGAAAACATTGTTTTATTTGCCACTATCTTGTCCATTTTTTCTAAAACAATTCAATTTTACAACCTACAAAAATAACATGTTTGAGGGAAACCAACACATCTATGATGCTCATCTGAACTCTATTAGGTCTACTCTGGCATTAAGTGTTGGACAACTACTCCAAAATGTGCTTTTTTTAAACATTTTATATCTTTTTCCATGACTCGCTTCCTCTTGTTTCATTTGACATTCATATGAAACATTTCATATGTACCAAAATATAGCTGTCTGTTTGCTGTTTTTTGGAAGAGTGCTAGTGGCAAGAGGGTTTGGGATTTTGGTCTGATATGTTCAGCATAGAAAGGGGCTGGCTCACAGATGTTCCTTTTGCTGGTTTGGTGAAAATATATTAATTCCTTGCAAAGTTATTACATTTTAAAATGTTAGTTTCATATCATTTTTCGTGACTCACCTCCACTTGTTTCATTTGACCTTCGTAAGAAACTTTTCTTATGAATGAAAATCTGGTTGTCTCTCTTTACTGGTATTTTTTTGTTTGTTTGTTTTGGAACAGGCTTAGGGCCGATTGGGTTTGAAGTTTTGGTCTGATATTTTCAGTGTAGAAATGGGCTGGCCCTAAAATGTGCCTTTTGATGGCTTGGTGAAAGAATATTAATCCATTCCAATCTTGTTACATTTTAAAGTGTAGGGTTCTGAGCATGATCAGTAAGCAGTGCAGAGATAGCTGTATGAAATAAAAACTTTTTTTTCATTTAATAAACTTTATAAAAAATTTCCAAAAAAAAGAAAAAAGTTACAGACTCCAGAGCCAGAAACAAAGTAGCAAAAGAGAGAAGCAAAAAAGCTCAAATACTATTATACAAGCCAAACCACCAGAAGTAAACAAAAAAGGATGAAAGAAGAAGCAAATACAGTCAAGCACCCCAGCTACCCCCATGCCTCCAACCTCCCAACCTTCCCCCCACCCATCCCAACATGGAGCACAGCTAGGTAATCCTGAAGTAACCTAACAAAAGCAAAGAAACAGAGGGGGGACCAGTATCTGACTACAAAACAGAAAGAAAGGGGGGGCCTGGTACCCAAAAATCCAACCAATGCAGCTGGCCCCAACATTCCCTATATCTCTCTAATAGTCCAAATGTGTGGCTATATGTTTCTCGACCACCAAGGCTTGTAGTATTTCTTGCAACCATTACTGGTGTAATGGTATGGCCTCATCCAACCAATGTCGAAGAATAACAAGCTTGGCAGTCATCAAAATGAGGGCCATATATGCCTTGCGGGGACCAAGAAGCTTGCCAGGGAAATAAACAACTAAGCAAACCTGTGGGTTACAAAGGAGTCCAAGCTCAGCCAGGGAACAAAGAAATTATGAATGAAGAACCAAAAGAGAGTCACCTCAGGGCAATCCCAAACAGTATGTTTAAGGAAACCCACATCTGATCTACAGTGGGAACAATCTGTTGAAGATATTTGCCCCATCTTATGGAGATTTTGAAGAGTGTAATAAATATTATGTAAAATGCAGAATTGTGTAAAACAATACCTGTCCTGTTTAAGAAATCTATAGAGGTGTTTCCATAGCACTTGCCACTCCCTGGGGTCCAGCTGGATGTCTAGAGCTTCTTGCCAGTAAAAACAAACTCCCAATAAGCCACCAGGGTTGTTAATCTGAAAACAACTATAGAACTTGGAGGTAGCACAGGGGTTTTCGACTATAAATATGAACTCCAAATGAAGAGGATTCGATTGAACTTTTGAAAGCTGAGAACACAGAAAACTAGCAAGTTCCCTATAAATTTGAGGTGTTTAAAGGGATGGTACATTGGTACAGAAAAACATTGCTGTATCATGTCAGTGGGACACACCTTATCATGGAAAAGGAATGTGTCCAAGACAGCATGTCAGAATGGGGACAAAAACTTACAGGAATGAGATAATTAGCTATATGGATATTGAGGTTGCCCAAGAGCAGATGTGAAAGATCTCTAGACCAGTCAACCAGAAGATATATATGTAATTGTTTGAGGGCTTTAAGTGACCACATCAGGGGAGTGTTATGTAGCTGCAAGGGAAGGGAAGAGGGTGACCGATTCAACAAGCTGGTTAATTGTATACTATATTTAAGACACAGTTGGGACTATACAGAAAGCAATAGGGGACAACAGGCTTGAACAGTGGGGCAAAGGAGGGCCCCACCTAAAAAACTTGCTACTATATATGATGCAGTAAGGGAGATGAAGGCATCCTCTCTCTTTAGGGGCAGATAGTTTAAAATATGCCCACTAAGCAGTTCCCTTCCTCCACAGAAATTTTGAAAGAAGGTCTTGGAGCAGAGAGAACCAAATTTTAGGAAGGAAAAGGCCAAGCATACCCATAGGGTAGAGCATACAGAGTAATATATTCATTTTAATGATATTAACTCTACCCCAAAGCGAGATAGGGAGAGCCATCCATCTCTTTAAATCCTCTTTGATCAAAGAAAATAGGGGCAAGAAATTCTGTTTTTCGAATTCCAAGACTGAGCGAGAGATTCAGATCCTCAGATAAGTAATGGCTTTGGATTCCCAGTGGAGGCCCAAATCTAGAATCTGCTGCTTGCAGACATGAATATTTAAAGGCATGACTTGAGTCTTGCCCAGGTTAAGCTTTTACCCAGCAACCACCAAAAATGTTTAAATTTCCCATGAGGCTGCAGGGAGTGAAGACATAGGAGATTCTACATGCAGAAGAAGAACGTCTGCATAAGCCTAACATTTGTACCTGGACCCTCCCACAGATATCCTTCTTATATCCGGGATTTGTTGGATCTTTAAAAGGAAAGGCTCTGGATACAAATGAAAAGACGGGGGAAAGTGGGCACCCTGGCCAAAGTAACACAGTGGGTGATAAAACCCCATTGCACCTAATTCTCATGGTGGGGTTGTGGTACAGAATTTTTATCCAAGCACAGAAGGTATCTGGCAAGCCAAACCACCAAAGAGTGGCAAAAAGAAGTGACCAGGACACTCGGTCAAAAGCCATTTCTGCATCTAGGAAAACAGAACCGCTGGAGTACTGCTCTCCCCAGATGCAGAAATCAAATAAAGAGGCTTACATACATGGTCACTAGAATGACCATGAAACCCACTTGCTCTGGAGAAAATAAGCCATCCCAGACCTGTAGCAGCCAGTTAGCTAAAACTTTGGATAAGATTTTGAAATCAGAATTAAGGAGAGATATAAGCAGAGATATTGGGTGATAGCTGCCTGGGAGGAGTTCATTATTTTCTGGTTTGAGAATTAAATACATCCAGGCCTGTGTAAGAGAGGACTCAGTGAGGACTGAAGAGAGAAGGTAATTAAAAAGGCAGGTTAAGAAAGGGGCTAGAATATCTACAAAAGTATAAAAAAATATTAAGGAAGCTGTCCAGACAGGGGGCCTTCTTCAGGAGCTGCTCTATAACTAGCTGGACTTCAGAAGGCATCATAGGGGATTTTAGGAGTTTTTGTTGTTGGCTCGATAAAGTAGGTAGAGTAAGGGATTCTAAATATTCTTCAATTTGCTGTGTATTAGCAAGAGAAGTAGGGTCCTGAGTGTATAAAGAGCTATAACATTTTTGAAAAGCTCCTGCAATATCCTGGGGGTGGGTCAAAATTGGTTTCTCAGGGGAAGGCCGGAGACTCTTTATAGCCTTACATGAGTCTAACTGCTTCAGGTGCAGGGCTAAGAGTGTTTCAGCTCTCTCTCCCACCTCAAGACATTGCATTTTAGTGCACTGCAGAGCATACGCTGCCTTTTCTGCTAAAAGCGCATAATGTTGTACCCTAAAATCACTTAACTGGGACCAGATGGCAAGGTTGGATAGAGAAGAGAGGGAGTGCTCCAGGTTGTGTATCTGAGAGAGGAGGTCAAACATTTTCTGGGTACGGAGTTTCTTAGCCATAATAGCGAGTCTAATTCACTCTCCCCTTACTGCACACTTTAGAGCAGTCCAAAGTACATCAAGGGCCTCAACCAAGCCCTTGTTATCCTTCAAGAAATTGTCAAGGTATTTATGAAAAATTTCCCAAGAATTGGGATCCTTGAGAAGAAGGGGCCTGAGACACCAAATTCTCTCACAATCCTCCTGAAGACATATGGAATAATCCAAAAGTATCAGGACATGGTCTGAAGTAACCATGGGCTGGATGGTGTAAGCAAAAAGTCCTGTTAGGGTATTCTTACTAACTAATAAAAAATCAATACGGGAGTAGGAGGAATGGGGAATTGAATAAAAAGTGTTATGCCGAGTGGTAGGATGCAGGACATGCCAGAGATCCTCTAATCCTAAGGTGTCCATTAATTCCTGTAGTCCCCTTTGTATTGCGGAGAGACCCTTCCTGCTGTAACCTGAGTGGTCCAGCTCAGTTTGTAAAAACTAATTACAGTCTCCCCAAAGGGGAATGGGCAAGTGGGTATAGGACACCAGCTGCCTTAAAAGGTCTGAAGAAAAAGCGGGGAATCAGAGCTGGGTCCATAAACAGTTCCCAACAAGACCTCTGTAAGACCAAGGTGATCACGCAAAAGCAAGAAGGGACCTGCAGGATCCCAAAGTTCTCTAATCAAGCTAAAAACGATATGTCTGTCAAATAAAATGGCCACTCCCCCTTTTCTTTTGCTGCCACCTGCCCCGAATGCCTGTCCCACCCAGTCCCTGTTGAAAAATAAGATATCCTGCTGCTGAAGGTGGGTCTCCAGAAGGAAAACCACCTCCCATTGGGACTTCTTTAAATGTTTCAAAACCATGGCCTCTTCTTTCTGTCCTGGTCCCCTTTAATATTCCAAGAGAGAAATCTAAAATTTGTGGTCATACTAACTGATGGGATAGAAAAGAAAATGATTAAAGAAACATCCTGTTCCTCTTCTAAAATCAAACTCAACCCCCTCTGTGCTCTGATCCCACCCTAATCTATCCCACAAGAGAAGCTCAAAACCCAACACAAACAAGAAACCCTTAAAGTCCCACACCCAGTAATACAAACCAAAACTTCCCCCCGAGCCCCCTAATAAACCACATAATGGTAATACCCCAAAGAAATCACTATCCACCCGCTGCGTAAGCGACCAAAATTCTAACAGAACCAGATCTGTGATGTGTTTGGAGATCCTTCTTGTAGACCTCCCCGGATCCTCCTCTTAACAGATCTAAGTCCCCTGACCCCTGACATGGGTGTCAGGAGACTACATATATAGCACCTACTGCAGAAAGCTAAATAACACAACATTTTGATTTAAGACTACACAGTAAAGTGCCACCATCCAGTAAAAAGAAGATATGAACAAAAATCTGTCGCTAGCCATCTCCTGAGGAGGAGTGCAATATAAAAATACTAGCAGCAAGTTAAGTAACATATAATAATATTAAACAAAATTATCATGTATAATGTCAAAACCTAAGGCTATTGGAATAACATTACTCTAGCCAATCATCGGCTAAGTATAATGACACAAAACCTAAAAAAGAGTAATTGCAGTCAATAATAATTTCCACTGTTTTAGAAACTCCTCACAAATGCTGCAGGTGTAGTGACGAACAATGAGGATCAAACATGAATACTTTCTTGAAACCGTGTCCACACATTCCCAAATAAGAGATATAAATAAACAGTATTCCCATAAAGTCTCCAGGGTTTAGTAGCAATAAAACAAAGGGAAGGCATCAATGTAATCTGTAAAAAAAAAATACAGACAACAACTGGGGCTGCCAGACACCCATTAGTAAGGATGTCTTAAATCAGTACAGTTGAGAATGTTCTAGAAGCTTCCCACCATATATAAAAGACCCACCCATAGAAATTAAGAAAACTCTTTAAAGTAACAAACCAAAGTTTGCTCCAAAACAGAAAATAACAGTAAATTCAAAACAGGATGGCAAAAAATATATAGGCAAAGGAAGTTACCTCCTTAAGTTCACTTGCTCCATCCAAGTTCCAAGACAACTGGAGCAAAGCAGGCAGGTGCAAATAAAAACATTAGCCATGATTGGGGCAGAAAGGAAATATTACTTTTTTAATGCCGAGTCAGCTAATCAGATAGTAGAAGCACACAGGCAGGCCCCCAAACATATCCAAAAGAAAGAAATTGCCCTCTGTGTCAGGAAAACAGAGGTATGTTGCTCCCCAAGGTCCCACAAATATTAATCTGCTGAACACTAGTGGATCCTCTCTATAGTAATACTCCCACACAGCCTTTGCACTGTAAAAAAAATGGAAATTCATGTACCTGGGATCACCAATACCAGTAAAAGGAAATTCCACTCTATAAACAGGGTATCCTCCAGTGCAGCAGGTCCTGTAGAAGTGTCAGCTCTTCACATAGCCCAAATCAGATAACCTTGAAAAGATCCGGCAAAAGAATGGATAATTCTCGATGGGTTGCTCAGCCAAGTCGAACCCTTTCTGCTGACCATCAATGTTGACTTGTAACTTAGCTGGGTAGAGAACCTGAAGCTTAATGCTGGCAGAAATCAATTTAGAAACTATTGGGTAGTAAGCTGCCTGTTTTTGCCTTACCACCACTGGAAGGTCTTGAACAATGTGAATCCTCACACTTTCCCAGCTGACTGATTGCAGCTCCTTAGTTTTAGTGAGCACATATTTCCGATCAAGGTAATTTTAAAAACGAAAGATGAAGGGGTGAAGAGGCTCCATTGAAGAGGGCATAGCCCAGAGATCACAATGTGCTTGCTCTATCATGTATGCCAGGCCATTAGGGGAGGGTCCCACTTGTTTTTCATGTAAGCTCTGAGCAAACAAGATGACAATGATACCCTACACCTTCTTTGGCAGCTCCAAAACCACAATTTTTTTTTGGTGGGAGTGCCCCTCTTGGTCCTCAATCTTAGATTCCAGGTGGGTAAGCTGCTGGTGCAATGTAACTACCTCTGGATCCATCTTGTCCCTTCAATTGTCTAGTAAAGCAACTCAGGCCTCTGTTACCCCGACCCACTGTCTAAGGGTCTCCATGGCCATGAGAATAGCCTGAAGCTCACTAGTTAAATTTTGAAGCGCATCATTCACTGGAGCAAATTCAACCAGGAATCGTTCTTCAGTCAGGGCAGCAGAAGAGGAGTCCAAATTCGCTGCTGGTCTCACTTGCCTCTTAGACCACTTAATGTTCTTCTCCCACTCTGGTGTTGCAGGAGGGGCATGACACGGTGGTGCCTGCCACATCTCTGAATTCATTTCTTCATAAAAATCACTGATGAACAGATACCTTAATGCTAAAGGGGAAATTGCCAATAAAACATCAACTAGGGGAGAACTGTCCAAAAATAATGAAAAATATAGTAGACAGGGTTGGACAGGTCTAGAAATGCTGCTGCCTCTAGAAGTGCATCATGGGACTCCCCATGAAAAAAAACATTTTTTTCATATGTGTCCAATCTTTTTTTTTGTTTGCTGCCATCTTGTTTCCAGTGTTTTGTTAATTAAAATTATAAAACACACAGAAATTACATCCTGGCGACAGACCAACACATCTGTGTTGCTCATGCAGTCTCTGTATATATTTCTCTGATGTCAAGTGCCCCTCTTCTGATTGCCATCTCTGGCATTCATATATGTTTCCTTGGTGTCTAGTGGCACCCCCCCATTCCATTCACCATCCCCGTAATAATAATAATAATAATAATAATAATAATAATAATAATAATAATATCGCCCCGGTGTCTAGTAGCACCCAGATTGCTATCTCTATCGTTAAATATATTTCCCTGGTGTCTAATGGTATCCCCCCAACACGCTGATCACTGTCCTCATAACTAATATAATATTTCCTTGGTGTTTAGTGGCGCCCAACCTCCAACTGCCATCTCCATCACTAAATCTATTTCCCTGGTGTCTAGTAGCACCCCCCATCCAATCACTGCCCCCAATCTTTTAAAACCCTTTAAAAAACAAAACCTTCTCTTTATGTCTTTTATTAACCTGTAAAAAAAAGGTCCCTCACAGTTCTGACCCTCCCAGGCTGACCTCCTACTGAGCACTTGCCTCCACTACCCCCTCACACCCCCCACACGGCCTCACTCACCTGAACAAGTCCCTGGATCAAGATCCACTCTCCAATCAAAGGCATGTCTTGCTGCTAGAACCACACATCAATTTCAATATGAGAAACTAAGGTAAATGTGGTTCAATATATTTCAATTGGGTTTTGAACTTTGATCCATAACTTTGTCATTTTTGCAGATTTTGACTCCACATTTTCAACAAGGAGTTTTTTGGACTCAACCTCATGATCACTGTTAGTGGAATTTTCACATGAAGCTCAAAAGATAATTTGCTGGTCTCTTGGTAAAATCACCGTTTGGGTGGGATTTAGAAATTTTAACCAGTCTTGTTCATGAGATGGGGTTATAAGAAGGCTATGCTGAAAATTTTGGGAAAAAAAATGTAAAAATGGCAACTATATGCTCATACATTGAGATTTTGTTGTGCTTGCTCACAATTGTAAATATTTTGACACCAAGTTTTCAACATTGCCATCTTTTTACACCACTTCATGAATGTGGCAGCTATCATTTTGTTAAATGTTGGCCAAACTGTGTTTTCACACCTGTGTCACGTAATGGCATTGCGATGGCACAGAATTATGTTTTGGTGAGGATTTAAATATTTTCATTACATGATTAATGAGGTGGGGTATTAAGGCTATCCTGACAATTTTGTCCTGTTATAAGTATGCATCTAAGGAGGGATGGGAGAGCAGGGCCCTCTGGGCCCTGATCTTAAAAAGTAAGGAAATCCTATGCAAAAAAATGTTGTTAATGCACTAGTTAGGGTTAAAGTGACAAAAGTAAGGAAATGTGGTATACAGGTTTCCAACCCTAACACCCCACCCCTACCCTGCAGGCAGCAAAAGGAAAAAACATTATGGTTTCACCTCTTTTGCCTCTTCGCAAATCAGGCATGGGGCATATCTTGGGGTTCTCAACCCTACGCTCACCACATTCTCATATACTGTACCCATGTCAGCTTATTTACTGATGGAATGGGGTGAGCATTAGGTTGACCTGCATCCCTGTTATATATATTCTTGGCAAAAAACATTGCTAATGCATCATCTAGTGTTCCAGCGACAAAAGTTTGGAAATGTGCAGTTAGGGTTTCCAACTCTAACACCTCACCCCCACTGTGTAGGCAGCAAGAAGTGTCAATAGGTATCAGCCCTAATGCTCACCCCATTCCATGTGTATGTAAGCTGAGATGATTACAGTACAGGAGAATGGGGTAAGCATTTGGGTTAATACATCACATTTCCCTACTTTTGTCGCTTGAACACAAACTAGTGCAGTAACAAAGTATTAGCAAAGAATATATATATATATATATATATATATATATATATATATATATATATACTGTATATAGCTAGATATGTACAGATATATAGATATATATAGATATAGATATATATGCACACACACATATATATACATACATACTGTACACAAACACACACACACACACACACACACACACACAGAGAGAGCATGTGCGCACTGCATGTGCATGGCTTAGGAACAAGAAAGGGAATAAAGAGCACATTAGCCTTCATGGCCAGAATTATTTATACTGCTTTCAGTGACTAGGAGAGGACAAGGATGTATAAGACATGCTAAAGGTGCAACTACTGAACTTTCAAGAAAACAATCATTTGATTTTCTTTGTGAGACTGCCAGTCAGGCAGTACCCACTCAATGCCTCAAATGTTCCTTATGTCCTTGTTCATTCTTATAACTTGTGTTGTTATCCCAGGTTGCCCCTGAAAAAGGGACCTTCGGGGCTCAGTGGGCCTACCCAGTCACCAAAATTTAATAAATAAATAAATAAAGTTTAACTATCCTGATTTATTTAGTTAGTTTTTGTTAGCTAGGTAAGTGCATTGGACAAAGAACTGACTACTTGTAGGCATGATCAGGGAGAACATGATGCATGTCAAGGAGACTTAATTAAAAGCAGTTGGGCAATAGACAGTGGGTATAATACAGATAAGCAAGTACAATAATATGCAGTCATGCAATATTGTTAAGTTATTAAACATTACAAAATGCAATGATAAATAGATGGTGGGCAAAGTAAAGATCAGTAGTACAATAATAGTGATTATAACATGTAGAAAAATTCTAGTGATTTGATTGGCTGAAAGCAGCTCAGAGCTGTGTAATTATTGATTCATAATTACACTCCTGAATTACTTACAGCCATTAAAGCCCTATAACCTAAACACATAAAAGTATCACTGCACACCCACATTCTGGCAGGAGCTGTCACTTCAGACATGCCACTTCACCAGCAGGCAGTAAAAGTGAAACAACTTCTACACAGAATGACAGATGATAATTTTGGCCTACCTACATCACATAAACATTTTTTTTTCAATTCAAATTTTATTAACAGATTTTCCACATTAAGAGGCAGTTAACATGAAAAATAAAACAAGACTACAGCAAATAATTATGTTAAAACTGCCCTTCCCTCCCTCCCCCATACAGCAGTAACATATCAGTCTATCACACAGGTTCAAAACCATTATACAGAAATATAGAAGGCTATTTGTTCTAGAACACTACTAAGTCTGGGCAGCTAGAATTAGAGAGTGAAAGGGATCCCATATTTGAATATAAGCAGATAATCTGTTGTGAAGGCTGGCAATAGCTTTTTCCATACGCAGGTTAGCAAGGATTTCATTCACCCATTCCTGTAATGTAGACTTGTCTTTCCAGTGACATAAAATAAGTTTCTTGAAAGATAGAGCTATCACAGAAATATGAAACCTTCTCACTTTGACTCTAATAGAGGACATACCCCCTAGGAGACAAATGTCAGGTGTGAAGTGCTCCTGCAAACCTAGTATAGGATCCAGAAAAGCTTTGATAGAGTCCCACAAAAGGGAGATTTTGGGACAGGACCAAAATATATGAAGGAGTGTTCTCTCCCCCCAGGAGCATCTAACACATATGTTTGAGTCCAACAGACCCCATTTCTTTAATTTAACCGGAGTATAATACATGTTGTGCAAAATATGGTATTGCATAAGACGCAACCTATCTTGGGAGACAAATTTATGGCAGAACTTCCACAAAGCCTGCCAGTTAGGGGAATATTGGGGAAACATGGAGCTCCAGAACCTCGTCGGTCCAAAAGAGTCCCCATATCTTTTGTGAAACAAAGCCTGATATAATTTGGATACAATACCCAAAGATCCAAGTAGAGAGGAGAATTCTGCGATCAGGGCCCCAACTGTCTGATTAGGAGGGGTATTGCCAATCACTATTGTGAGTAGGTGCCTTATCTATACTGCTTTGAAATGTGAGAATGCCGGGATGCTAAATTTCCGAATAAGATCCCCTACAGACAGCCATTGCCCCTCCTCATCCACAAAAGTAAATACTATCCCATCGCCCAATTGGGGCAACCAAGTGCGAGGAATCTTCTGCTTGTTCATAGTGAAAGATGGGGAGTTCCAGATGGATTGGGCCAGATCTAACTGGGGGGTATATCACAAAAAGGAGCAAAGTTGTGCATATACCTTTAAAGAAGTGACAACTGTGCGACACTTCTCAGCAACATGCACCTGAGACATTTTTACATAGAACAGAGTTAGGGAATCCAAATTCATAAAATGAATTGAGTCCAACTCTATTCTAAGCCACATCGGCTGCACCTTTTCAGGACCCGGACATACCCATTTCAGACATTTTGCCAAATGGCTAGCCCAATAATATATAGCCAAGTGAGGAATCCACAAGCCCCCTACAGATTTTGGAGCAGCCAGCTTATAATAAGCCAGTCGGGGGTATTTGTCAGACCAGGTGAATTTGGTGAAAATACCGTGCAATTTCTTAAATCAGGATAATGGGATAAAAGTATTGAGGAGAGATAGAGGGTAGAAAATTATTGGGAAGATATTCATCTTGATTATATTAATCCAGCCCCATAGCGAGATAGGAAGCTTAGACCATCTGTCAAGATCCTGAGTTATAAGCTGGGAAAGGGGCTTCAGATTTTCCCTAAACCATACCGAGGGTTGCAAGTTAGTTTAGTGCCTAAGTATTTTAGTGTTCTAGGGACCCAACATAAACCTAAGGGAATAATATCAGTCTTGAATGTCTTGTGGTTTAGAGGAAAAGAGGATTTGTTAGCATTTAGTTTATAGTTGGATAGGGCACTAAATTTAGCAATTTCACCCAGAAGAACCAGGACGGACGATACCGAGTGGGATAAGTACACAAGGAGATCATCCGCATATGCAGAGATCTTAACCTCATGATGCCCCACCCAGATGCCTTGTATTTCCGCATTATTGAGAATGTTTTGAATGAGAGGTTCGAGATACAGGTTAAATTAAAGGGGAGATAGGGGACAACCCTGCCTGGTACCTGAATGTAATGAAAAGGACTTGGAAAATGCACCATTTCCAGAGATCTTTGCTGTTGGAGTTTTGTATAAGGCAGGAGATCCAGGATATAAAGACAGGAAGAAACTGGAAGGCCTCAAGAACTTGGAACAGAAAGTTCCAGTTCACATGATCAAATGCCTTCTCAGCATCCAGGGAGACCAGCCTAGTGGGAAATGCAGCATCCCTGAAGACTGAGAAGACATGAGAGGGGTTACACAGATGGTCTGAGGAAGAACGTCCCTTCATAAATCCAACCTGGGCCATACCCATTAGATCAAGGAGGACTACAGTTAACCTATTGGCTAATATCTTCAAAAGGATTTTAATATCTTGATTTAAAAGAGATACGGGCCTGTAACTTTGAACTAACTCAGGATCCTTATCTGGTTTGGGGAGAAAAACAATCAAGGCTTCAAACAAGTAGGGGTCTGTCTGTACCCCAGATAAAATGTACTGAAATAGGCAATAAAGTACTGGTAATAAAAGTTCACGAAAAACTTTGTAAAATAAAGAGGAGAACCCATCCAGACCTGGGACCTTGTCTGAAGGTAGCCCTCCAATAACCTCGGAGATCTCCTCCTGAGATATGGGAGAAGCCAGAAAACCCTTGTGTTGCTGTGATAGGGAGGGCAGGTGGGAGTCCCTTAAGTACTCCTCAAGAATTTCAGGACAAGAAGGATTCTCCATGTCTCTGTACAATTTTTTGTAATATAGAGCAAACTCCTGCACTATCTCAGTAGGGAATACTCTCAGGAACCCATCTGCCAGTGCCCAAATTGGTGGGATAAATCTTGCAGATTCCTGTTATTTTAAATGCAATGCAAGCCGGCACCCGCTTTCTCTCCCTGATCCGTATAACTGGCTCTGGTTCAGATTATAGCTAATTCTGCCTTTTCCCTTAGCAGCTCTAGATATCTATCTTTGAACACCAGAAGCCTCTTCTTGTCCTCATTAGAGGTACTGACAGAGAGATTCGCTTCAAGGGATCAAATTTGGGACAATAATGATAGTAGCTCTTCCTCCTGTGCCCTTTTCCTTTTGGCCGCAATACTGATAAGAACCTCCCTCATGTATGCTTTAAAGACCCCCCATAGAATGTCAGGCTTTGCACTGTGTAATGGGTTAGATGAAAAAGAACTCAATTTGCTCTCTTATAAGCTTACAATACTTGGCATCCTTAAGGAGCTGCTCATTGAGCTTCCATCTGGTCTCCCTTTTAGACGAGTTAAGGAATGTCAAGTTACATACCACAAGGGAGTGGTCAGAAATAGGACCAGGTTGGATTGAGGCGGACTTGACCCCGGGCAAGAGACCCTGAGAGACAAATATGTAGTCAATGCGAGACTGCGAGCCATGCACCATTGAATTAAAAGTAAACTCCTTGGAGTTAGGATGCAACACGCACCAGACATCACAGAGCCTGCATTGATCTACCAAATCCTTAAGTGCCATCTGCCCCAGGGACAGCCCCCTCAGTCCACTACCTGACCTATCCAGGTTAGAGTCTATGACCTGATTGAAGTCGCCCCCCATAATGATCCTGATGGGAAGCATTGGAAAAATAATAGTTATCAGCCTCATAAAGAACTCTGGGTCGTCAATATTGGGTCCATATATACTACAAAGTAAAAGTGGTACTGACCAGAGAGTGCCTTTGACTAAGACAAATTTGCCCCCCCAGATCCTTGATAACCTGCGTGGAAATAAAAGGAATGCCTCTATTAATAATTAGCATGACCCCACAACTTTTAGTGGAGCCCTGAGCATCATAGACCTGACCCACCTGCTGTCTCCTTAATTGTAAAGCTTCAGATTCTAGTAAATGGGATTCCTGCAAAAATGTTATCTGAGAACGCAATAGACTTAAATGTTTGAGCACCTGATATTGTTTGGATTTTTTTCTGATCCCCTTAACATTCCAGGTAGCGAATGTCACATCATTAGCCATCTAACTAGGATTAATGAGCATAACAACATCAGCCCTGTACAAGAATATCGAGAAACATTCAACCAGATTCCAAATATTACTGCTGTATATTCCTCCCTCCCCCCCCATCCCATCCATGATTATCCTTCCTCCCCACAACGCTCCTTTCCACTTGACGTGAAACAAACAAATCTAGTAACCCTAGACCCCACCCATCTTTGCTGTCACAAGCAACGCTTAGCACAGTACTGCGTTTCTTCCTCACCCCCCAGCCTCCCGAGGTAACCCCCCATCACAAACATAATGACAGTCCTCCCATGCAAATGAATGCCCTCAACTCCTGAGAAGAAAGAAATTAAATTAAAGTTCATTAACAACCCCCAGTGGTTTACAAGAAGTGTTGGACAATAAGCAAGAGCATATCTCATGTGTGAGGGAGTAAAATACTGAGATAAGTCACCTAGAGAAGTGTGAACAGGTGCCCAGAGACCTCGAGAAGTGAGAAGGGAAATGGATCTCCAGTGCCACTATAAAGAGGACTCTTGCCCAATAGCAGACCTGATGAGAAATCGTACAGAAGGGAAAGGGAAATTTCCCTTTCAAACCAGAGTTCAGTGGCCTGCTTAGCAAACTGGACCCCAACACCTTGAACATTGTGTATTAAGCTTTGACTACGGACATCGTTACATCGGCACCATGCCAGACCGAATGCCCAGAAGGACAAAATAGGGGTTTTCAATGTCCCCAGCCAGAAACAGGGAACACAATCAAAGGGAGGTCATCCCCATAGTATCTCCATCGTTGACCTGGCGTTCCTGCACGCTGGGCTCTCTCTAGTGGATACTGAACCACCACACCGCACATTCACCTGAGAGTTAGGGATTAGCCCAGCACAGGCCCAGAACTCAGCCACTTTGAATGTGGTATTGCTCCTTAACAATTCAGGGTATTCCTCCCTTCGTTAATAAAGGCCTGCTCATCCAGCAAAATTAAAATATGAGAAAAACCCCCTTCCCCCTGACTAGTAAAATAGACCTTTCCACAAAACAATAACCAAGGTTACAGGCTTGTTTTAAACAAACTAAAACGTGAATGTCCCAAAACAGTTAACTCCTTAAGATATAAGTATGTCCATTTAGATAACCGGAATTTCTAGAAGCAAACCATCATTCCTGATTTCTTGAAAACTGCTAAATGACAATTCCCATGTTACAGCACGAGACTCCCTTCACCAGGAGAGTGAATCTTGTCATGGATCCCAAAATAAATCAGGCATGGAGAGCTTTATACTGGAGACAGCAGATTCAGGATCTTCGTAGGTAAGCCAGGAACCATTCACAAGCACCTGCAGCCTGGCCGGATACTCCATCCTGAACTTGAACCCTGCAGCAATAACCTTAGACACAATGGGGTGAAATGCTGTGCATTTCAGCCTAACAGATCCTGGCAGATCTTGTGCAATTCTCAGCTTGGAATTCTCCCAACGAACCTCTTGTAGAGCTCTCACTTTTAGCAGAAACTGTTGCCTTTCAAAGAAATTCAGGAAGCAGCATATAATGGGATGGGGAGCAGCCCCTGATGGTGGCTTTGGCCTCAACGATCTATGTGCTCACTCAATGGTGTATACAGGGCCAAAGGGAGAGGAACCAGCAACCCACTCCACCAGCTTCTGCATGAAAACAACTGCATTCTGGCCCTTTTCCCCTTCAGGTAGCCCTAGGACAACCACATTATTTCTGCAGCTGCAGCCCTCAAGGTCTTCTAATTTTGCCTCCACCCGGGATAACTTCTGCCTGATTGTCACTAGCCCAGGCTCCACCTTGTCTAAACAGTGCTCCAGGGAGACAAAGTGAGTGGTGTTATCAGAGTCCATGATCGAGACCTCGTCCAACTTTTTAGATACGGCTTTAAGGTCAGTCGCCATCTCTTTCACTTCTTCGCGAAAAGGCTTGACCTCTTCCAGGAACCTGCTTAAGGTTAAAGATTCCTGCTCCGTTGCTTGACCGAGGTGATCGGGTCTATCAGGCCCACTCGATGCCCAGGATTTCTTTGGGGCTTTCTCAGGAGTGACTGGAGGCATATGCTTTTGTGGGTCTTTCTTCATATAAACCTCCATCAGTGCTCGAATCTTGCTCTTCGGACTGTCTGGAGCTTTAAATAACAGGATCTTTATAGAACAGAGGGTTTTAACCGATTTCGGTATCAGAAAAAAATGATTATAGAATCAGGAGGCTGGAGCTACGCGGAGGAGCTGCTACTCAGCACTCTGCATCACGTGATCCGCATCACAGAAACATTTTTGATTGTACTGCTGTAAAGACTACTAAATGGGAGAAATAGGAGACTGTACTTTCATTATGCCTCACTATGTAAATTAGTATACAATTATATTTCTGTACTTACTACAGAAATAGGACGCTACATATCTCAGTAAAGAAATCCTATCAGTTTTATACTGTATACACAATGTCTCATTTTGAAAATAAACATCTGAGATCTTATCTTGTTGCAAGCAGTACAATAACGGGAGATTGCAGCTCCCAGTAAGGGAAATGAAAGATAGCTTCACAGTGTGCAAACAATGCCTTACTATTTATGTTTACATATTAAGTACTATGCTGCAGTCAGCACAACCAAAATAAGAGACCACACCTCTGAGTAAGGAAAATTTAAGACACCTTCATAACCTACCCAGATGTCCTTGTTACTGTATGTAAATCACCATGTTGGCTGTTATACTGCTGTACCCATTATCGAAATAAGAGTAACTGATTTAACAGAATAGAAAGGTACTGTTTTATGTCAAAATGCAGTAACAATAATAAATTAAAATGTTTTTGCCAGTAGTATTATGATTTTATTTTTTTACAGCTTTAACTCTTTTACTATACATTATAAGTGTGATAAGACACTTCAGGGATGTGTAACTATGCTGTAATAATTGCACTTTGTGCTTGGGTTTTTAAAGGCACTTGGTACAAGCCATGACGGTATTTGAACTGAGCATCTCTATCTTATCCCCCTTTTTCCATCTTGCCTCCAGTGTGGACATGCTGAGGTCCTCCAACTGCTCCATGTAGGACTTCCCTTGCTATCCCTGAATCATATTGGTACCTTTCCTCACTGTTACCACCCTGTTCCTGTCCTTCCTGAAGTTAGGATTCCAGAACTGCACACAATATTCTAGATGAAGTGGATCAGGATATGTGTAGGGGCAGGATCACATCCTGCTGTAGATCCCTCTTACAATGCACCCCTGAATCCAAGTCATATGCCATCACTACGGTGACAATTTTACTGCGACCAACACTACAGTGGCAACAGCAACAGGTCACTGTAGTGTTGGTGTGGGCACTGCTTTCTGGGGGTCTTGCACCTCATCCCCGAATCAACTCCAGCTTGGAGTTGATTACTTTAGTTACAGGTGATGCGGAGTATAGAGCCTCTTGAATGGGGGATTGGGGGATAAAGCCCCCTAAAGAAAATACAGTCCAAAGTGACTGGCTTTATGCTGACTGCAAATGCGGTCGACATAAAGGTGTCACTGTCATATCAGTTGTCAATGAATTTGTCGACCACCTGTCATGGATCCAATTCAAGTCTCCATCCCACCAACCTCTTGCTCTGGACCAATGTTTTCAAATAGTCTGTAATTATCCCTCACCATTCCCTCTAATCAGATGTTCTCTCTACCACTGCCCAATTCTGTATTCTGTTTACAGGTTGTTGGACCCTATGTGCATTACCTTACACTTTTATGTGTTAAAGGGGTACTCACACTCATATTTTGTAAACTTTGATTGCTTACTTGTTAACAGATAACTCTTTTGATGTAGATGCAGGGGGTATATGTGTTTTCTGTAGTTTATTTTCCCTGTTCATACTAGTTCTGATCCTGGGGATCTCCACTTTCTTGACACTAAAATCTCATTGTTCCTGAAAGCTACATTAGCATATGAGAACATAATGTGTCAGCACCCTTTAAACTTCACAGTATGTCTGTCTGCTTACTTAGAATTCAAGAAAACAAATTGCTGCAAGGTGTGACATACAACTACCTTACTTAGCTTTGCAATTCTGTCCTAGTTGTAATGCAGATTTTGCTTTCTTTAAATTACATTCAGTTTGTGTTTCCTGAGAGTTTTTTTCTCATGTTATGTGTGCTTCAAGAATAGAGATACAAAGGTGTACATGTGTGCTGTGATATATATTCAAATAGTCTGATGCAGCTGTCATAGATGATAAGAGTTCAACAACAAGAAATGGATATCCCAGGGTAGTTACAGGACCAGTACAGTATGAACAGTGAAAACGAACTGTAGCAAACAAATACAGTGTATCCCCAACAGCAACAGGAAAAGGACTATCTGTTGGCAAGGAAACAAATAACATTTACAAGATATGAGGGTATAGTACTCTTTTGACCTTCAACTTACATATCCACAAGCACATCTATAATCTTTTCAGATCTTCCCCTAATGGTTCTTATACCATCCTCGCTGTTCACCGTCCTGCAGATAATTGTGTCATCTGCCAAGAGGCAGATGTTCCACAGGATCCCATTTCTAATATAAAAAATGAAGATGTTAAAAATGACCAGCACTAAGACAAATCCCTGTGGCACCCCACTAAAGACCTTACTGACCCCTGAGTGCTCTCTACTGAGAACAAACCATTGGGTTTTCCCTTCTCCCACTTTACAAATTTCTTACCCGTCCTGAAATCCTGTCCCCCACTACAAGGTCATTCAGCTTCTTAATTAAATGTCCTTGTGGGACAGGGTTGATGGCTTTGCTTTCTCGAAGTACAGTATATTTACTTCTCAACTTTTGTCCACTGCCTTCATCACCTAAATAAAGACATCAGTTACGTTCTTCTGACACAACTTTCCACTCATCAACATATGCTTCCAAATGTCCTGAAGTTCTTTCCCTTCCAGAGGTCCACAAATCTGACTTTTATATGGTCTCTAGTAACTTCCCCACTATAGGCATCAGGCTGACAAGCCTATAGTTTCCTGGTTGATTCCTACTTTGATTCATGTGCAGAGGCACCACATCTGCTGTCCTCCAGTCCCATGACACCGCCCCCATTTTCAATGAGCTTTAAAAGAGATCTGCCAGTGCATTCTGGACCTGTCACATCTCTTTCAGCATTGTTGGATGCAACCCATCTGGGGGCATTTATTTATTATCCTTTAGTTCATATAATCATTATAATACCATCCCTCTGTAATGGGTCTATACTGATGCCTCCATCCTCTCCCTTACTGATCTTGATGATACATTTAGTCAGTAGCCCCTTAACCTCCACTGTGAAACCAAACAGAAACACTTCTCAGTATATCCACTTCTCCTTTGTCCTCCTCCTCTCAACCCTTCCCTTCCTCAGTCTGACAGTCCTCTCCTTAGATTTGTGTTTCTCATTTATTTAATAAAATAATGTTTTGTCCCTATTCTTGATTCCCTCTGCTATCGTCAGCTCAGTGTTTGGCTTTACCCTCTTCACTGTCATGTTGGTCCCCCCCCCTTATTTTGTTAAGATACTCCTCACTATAATCCTCTGTCTGACTTTGCATTTTATGAATGCCTTCCTTTTCTCCTTCTCTTCCTCTCCCTCCAATCATGCGTGCCACAATGGTTTTTTATCTTGTTTGCTCTTTCCTGCCATTGATACACAAAGATTTGTGGCCCATGAAACCCAAATCTTGATTAAGTTCCAACTGTTATCCTCCCCCCACTACTGCCACCTCCAATTTCTCCTTTAGAAGCCCCCACATTCTACCACAATATGCCCTTCTAAAGTCCAGAACCTTTGCCTGTGACTTCTTTCAGTCTGCCTCTAATTTGTTATCAAATCCCACAGTCTGATGTTTGCTGGTTCCCAGTGGGTCCTGAACTGTGATCTCCCCAATAGCTGTCCCTGTTTGTGAGGACCAAATCAAGTATGGCTTCTTCCTGTGCAGATTCTGCTACTCTGTATCAAAAATGCCTCCTGAAAAAATAATAACAGCAGCTGGCTCTATCCACTTGTTGCCACTGGGATGCACCAGTTTAGGTATAGCATGTTGAGGTCTCCCATTAGCATATCTTCCCCAGCTCTGATGCCCTTCTAATTGCTTCCCACAGTTCCTTATCATTTGGCAGTTTTTGAGATGGTGGACTACACATCACTCCTGTCCAAATGTTCCTCCCTCCACTCATGACTACCTGAACCTACACTCTTTTCATACATTTGACTGCCCCTAGTTTCTTGGCCATCATGACTTTACAAAGAAACATAGAATTTGACGGCAGATAAGGACCACCAGGCCCACCCAGTCTGCCCATTTCCCTACCTAATGGATAAGCTGCAGATCCTAGTTAACCAGCAGCCTACTTCTTTCTATCCCCACCCCCTAGAATTGCCTTATGGCTGTCCCATGCATGCTTGAATTCAACCACTGTTTTTGACTCCACAACCTCCTCCAGAAGGCCATTCCATGCATCTACAACCCTCTCTCTGTGAAAAAATTTTCCTTACATTACCTCTAGCCACCCCTTCTATCTTCAAATTGTGCCCCTTGTTCTTGCACACCTCTTTTTTGAAAGATGCTACCTCTTGGACTTTGTTGATTCCCTTGAGGTACTTGGAAAGTTTCTCATCATGTCCCTCCTCTCCTCCTTTTCTCAAGGCTATACATATTAAGCTCCTTTAGTCTCTCTTCATATGTCTTCTGGTGCAGACCCTGCACCATTTTAGTGCCCTTCTCTGGACAGCTTCCATCTTGTCTATGTCCTTGTGATATTGGGTCTCCAGAACTGCACACAGTAATCTCAGATGGGGTCTCACCAGCTGTCTGCACAGAGGATAACAACTTCCTGTTTTCTACTGGTGATGCCTCTCCTATGCATACCCAGTATCCCCCAGCCCACCTTCTACCCTCTCACATTGCTTGCTCCACCTTAAGTCATCTGATGTGACTACCCTCAGATCCCTTCCATTTTTGTTGTTGTTAGTATCTCACCCCCCATTATGTACTCTTCCCTGGTTTTTGTTTCCCAGGTGCATTACCTTCTGCACTTCTTAGCAGTAAATCTCAGCTGCCATACATTTGACCATTCCTCTAACCTTGCCAAGTCCCTTCTCATCCTTCCACCCCACCCTTGTGCATCAACTCTGTTTGCAGATCTTTTTGTCATCTGCAAAGAGACATACTTTTCCTTTCAGTCCCTCTGCAATGTCGCTATAAAGACATTGAAGAGGACCGTCCTAATACTGAACCTCAGTGCACCCAACACTAATCCCCTTTCTTCAGAGTGGACTCCATTTACTATTACTGTCTGTGTCCTATTCTCCAGCCAATTCTTTACCCAGGCTATCATCTTGGGACCCACTCCCAGGCTGGCTAACTTGTATATTAATCTTTTGTGTGGGACTGAGTCAAATGCCTTGCTAAAGTCTAGGTAGACCATGTCCACAGCCCCTAACTGATCTACTGCTTTGGTCACCCAGTCAAAGAAATCTATTAGATTCACCTGGCATGACCTTCCCGCTGTGAATCCATGCTGCCTTGGGTCCTGTGCCCCTCTGACCTCTAGGTATTCGACAATTCTTTCCTTCAGAAGTGATTCCATCATTTTCCCTATCACTGAGGTTAAACTAACAGGTCTGTAGTTTCCTGCTTCTACCCTGCTCCCACTTTTGTGAAGGGGAATCATATCTGCCCTCCTCCAGTCCTCAGGTACCACCCCATCCTCCCATGATTTGTTAAAGAGGGTGGTCAGTGGTGTCACTAGTTCTACCCTTAGTTCTTTTAGAATTCTGGGATGAATCCCATCAGACCCATTGCTTTGTCCACCTTCAGTTTTAAGAGTTCTTCAGAACCCTTTCTTCTGTAAATGGGCTGGTATCAACTTCTGTATCCAGAGTGTTTATATTGTTTGTTTTAGGTACCTCTCCTCTTCATTTGTAAATACTGAGCAAAATATTTGTTTAGTATCTCTGCCTTTCACAGTCACCCTCTGCTACCCCTTCCCCTTTATTAAGCCTCACTATCCCTCCCTAGTCTTCCTTCCGCCCTGATGCACCTAAAAAGGTTTTATCCCTTCTTAACTGAGTTGGCTATCTTTCCTCAGTTCAGGCCTTTGCTGTTCTGACTGCCTTCCCAGCTTCCTTTTGCTTTAACTGATACAATTCCCTGTCCTGCTCCTTCTGTGATTCCTTGTACTTTCTGAATGCTTTCTTTTTCTCTTGAACCTTCACTGCCACCTCCTTTTAGAACCATAGTGGTTTCTTACATTGTTTTGTTTATTTGCTTCACACAAAGGCTTGTTACCTCTGTGATGGCAGTTTTTATTATTCCCCATTGTTCTTCCACCCCTCCTTCTTGCCCATTTGCTAGTGCATTCCTCAGGCACTCACCCATTTTGGCAAAGTCATCCCTCCTGAAGTTCAGTACTTTGCCTTTGTATGGCTTGACTCTATTACTGTGTTTATTGTGAACCATACTGTTCGATGGGCACTAGTTCTCGATGGCTACCCCACTCTACATCTGTGATCCTCTCTCCATCTCCATTTGAGAGGATCAGGTCTAAGATTGCTCCCTCTCGAGTGGGTTCCAATACTAGTTGTCTAAGGCATGCCCCTGTAGCATCTAGAATAACCCCACTCAGAAGTGGCTGCTGCAACTGCACTCCAGTTAACATCTGGCATATTCAGATCACCCATCAGCAATACCTCCCCTTTATCTGCCATTCTAAGTATACTTTCTATCATTTCCTTGTCCATTTCCTCCCCCTGAGCGGGGCATCTTTATACAACCCCTGTGTGGATTGTGGTGCCATTGCCTGCCTCCAAATTGACCCACAGTTCTTCTTCTCCTCCCTGTTTACCCTTTTGTTCTGTTGCTTTGATTCCTTCTCTTATGTAGAGAGCTACTTCTCCTCCTCTTTTACCCTCCCTGACCCTCCTGTAGATACTGTATCCTGGTATGCTTATGTCCCAGTCATGGTTCTGTGTGTACCATGTTTCTGTGACTGCCACAATATCCAGATGTTCCTCCTCCATCAAGGCCACTAATTCAGGAAGCTTGTTACCCAGACTACGGGCATTGGTACTCATTTCTTCCATTTTTGATGGCTTTACCTTCTGTAGCAGCATCCCCACTGACCTTTCTACCTTGGTCTTTTTCTCATTTAGTACCCTGTTTTGTAGGGGATGCTGGGATTTTCTACTGCTTATCAGTGCCTCCCCCCTTGACTATTTTAAAAGCTTGCCAATGAAGTATTTAAACCGATTGCCCAAAAGACTTGTTCCCTTCCTGGACAGATGCAGACCCATCCTGCCAGTATAGGCTGGTGTCCTTCCAGGTGGAACCCCAGTCCCCAATGAAGCCAAACCCCTGTGCTCGACACCATTTTTTCAACCATTCATTAAACTGCATGCTGCAAAGTACCCTCACCTCACCCATGCCACTGACAGGCAGCACCTCTGAGTAGGATACTGTGTGCGCTACTTGTCTTAAGCCCTTCCCCAACTCTATAAAGTCCTTCTACACTGCTCTAATCTCATGATGAGCCAAGTCATTTGTCCCTAGGTGGACAATGACATCCAGCTCAGACTCCCGTGCAACTGTTCTTGTGATCCTAAGGATGCACTTCCTGTCCCTCCAAGCCATGGCACCAGGCAGGCACCTTACTTCAGTTTTCCCCGCTCCCCCAAGTTCTATCCCCCTAATAATTGAGTCCCCCACCAGGAGCTGCTTCCTTTCCCTGTGGTGCCCTCTATCTCCTTCCTGACGGCCTTCCCTTGTGACAGTTGTCTGCACCCTCCTTAGTCTCCTCTGCGGGTGCATCCATAGGGGAACTGTGCTCCCCCAGAATGGTGTATGGATTGTGGAGTAGAACAACTGACTGGGTGTGCCTCTGTTCCACCACCCTTACCCTCCCTGATCCCACTCTGGTCCAACTGCTGTGCTTTCTTCACAACCTCTGAGGTAGTGGTGGTGGCTGTGGTGCTCCCTGGATGGGGGAGGATCCCTTGCTACTGTCCAGTGTGGCCTGAAGATGAGCAACTTCCTCCCTCAGGGTAGATAGTTGTCTGCAAACAAGGCAGCATCTCAGCCTCCAGAAAGACTCCTGGAAGACTTTGATGCCCTCCCCTGGATATAACACTACCCTTTTCCTTCTTTCTTGTTTTCAGTCGTCCTGAACATTGTACAACCTGAAATTATCAAGTAGCAGTCATGGTGCTGTGTTTTCCACTTCTCAGTGGCTGCCATCTAATTGAATTTAGCTTCTGACACCATTGACTGCAGGTCACAGGCCTTATTCCCCAAGCTGTAGTCCACAATTCAATGCACTCAAAGAGATCACTGGAGTAAAAATGAATTGAAATCTACATTTTTATTACAAAAATAAATAAATAAATAAAATGACTGAGAACAAGCCAATCTAGCCACACTCTCTTCAGTGAAGAGGGCAACGTCAAACACTGAACTGAGAATAGCAGAGGGAATCAAGAATAGGGACAAAACATTATTTTATTAAACAAATGAAAAGCACAAATCCAAGGAGGGGACAGTCAAACTGAGGAAGAGTTGGGAGGAGGAGGAGGAGGAGGACAAAGGAGAGGTGGATATGCTGAGCAGTGTTTCTGTTCAGTGTTCACAGTGGAGGATAAGGGGCTACTGCCTAAATGTATCATCAAGACCAGTAAGGGAGAGAGTGTGGCTAGTCTGGCTTGCTCTCATTTGTTACATTTTTTGTTATTTTTTGCAATAAATTGTATTTAAATTCATTTGTATGGCTGTGGGCAGAGCCTACAGCCACTTTGTTGTATGAACCTGGAAAAATGGAATACCATGGAACACATTTTTGGAGTTTCCATGTATTCTTCCACACCAACAAATCACTATGCCACTTGAAATAAAATACTCCTTTATTTCTGTTTAGAATAATGGAGCCAGAACTCCAAGCTGCTTATTTTATGGCCATTAGGAAACTGAAGCAGCTTGTTGAATATTGGTTGCCTATTAAACTGGAGATTTGTTTACCCCCTTTGAAATTCAACAACTTGCACATTTCAATACTTAGCATGTAAATATTTTATTGCTACTACTGTAGCTTCTGTAGGGCAGATATTGTCTTTCAAGAAAGCGTCATACCTTATAAATGTCATACTTTCCCAATGACTTGAATCTAAAACGATTTACACTGGTTTTTAACCTCTTAAGACACTATCTGATAAGAGGTGTCTCAGACATATGCCAGATCATCTGTGAACTTTCCAGAAAAAATATATAGCAATCAGCAGGTATTTTTTAGTATTCTTTTGGGAAAAAATATATTGAGCTACAACAATTTATAAGAAAGGAAAAATGAGTGAGGCAAAGCATTATAGGCCAGTGAGCTTGACCTCAGTCATAGAGAAGATTATTGAAAGTATTTTGTGTGAAACTATTACTGATTTTATGAAATGTGAGGGTTTAATGGATAAAAGTCAGCATGGATTTGTGTCAAATAGATCATGTGAAACAAATCTGATTACCTTCTATGAGTTTATTAGTAAACATATTGATGAAGAGAAGAATGTGGACATGGTGATGCTCAATTTTAGTGGAGCATTGATATAGTTCCACACTGTAGGATTATTGAAAAGCTTATTGGAATGGGGATTGATTCAGCTATTGTAAGATGGGTTAAACAGTGGCTGACAAGTAGACTGCAGAAAATGAGATTACATGGCCATTTGTCTGATCCATTAGGGGTGGTGAGTGGTGTTCCCCAGGGTTCGGTGCTTGGACCATTGTTGTTCAGTGTCTTTATTAGTGATCTGAACATATTAAGTAACAATAAGTTAACAAAATTTGCTGATGATGTCAAAATAGGGGGAGTGGTGAATGCATTTAATGATAGATTAAATTTTGGATGGGATTTGATTCATATAATGGAATGGGTGAACATAAATGGGATGAATTTCAATAAGGAGAAATGTATTATAATGCATTTTGGAAGACATAATATTCAGCAGACCTACTATATGCAGCACCTTAACTTGAAGGTTTCAAAGTGTGAAAAAGATTTAGGGGTTTATGTTCAAAATTACCTTAAAAATGGTGTCCAAAGTAAAATAGCATCAAACAAAGCTATGCAGTTGGTAAATTGTATGAGAAGGAAGTTTCAGTCAAGAAGTGGGGAGGTTTTGTTGCCATTGAACAGGACAATGGTTAGGCCCATCTTGGATACTGCTCCACTGTTTTCTGATCTTTTCTCATAAAGGATATTAAATACATGGATAGGCCCCAGAGATCTTTTGCCAGGTTAATTTCTGGATATCAGGGGATCTTGTATGAGGAGAGATTAGATAAACTGGGTTTTTGGTCCTTGGTAAATAGAAGAGCAAGGAGAGACTTACTGTTATTATATAAGGCTTTAGGGGATGAAGATGTTGAATTGGAACTAGGATTAGAGATGGCGTAAAATCATATCACTTGAGAATACATAATAAGCAATTGAGGGAGGAATAAGCAGGACTGAATTGAGAAGGGATGGCTTTAAGTGTAGGGCAGTTAGGATGAGGAATAAACTACCACAGGAGGTGGTGGATGCTGATAGTTTGGTGATTTTCAAAACCAGATTGGAGAAGTTCCTTGCAGAAGTTGGTGACATATATTAAAGCCACTGAATTGTGGGGGAAGTCTATATGGGCTTTGGCTTCTTGACTTCCTTAAACCTCCAGTATGAAATCCAGTAAGAAACAAATACACACACACACTATCCTCATAGCCACAACACTGAAAATAAATACTGCAATCTAATAAGTTATAAAACAAGAGAGAAACTGTTTGTGTATGTCAGTGAACACAGTGAAGTTCAGCTTATAGTTGATTTCCCTTAAATATTTGTTATCCTATATTTTGTATCCTGGATAGCACAGGGGAGATGCCACATCTCATTGTCATAGGGATCTTCATTTTGCACTGTATTTATTCAGGATGTCCCAGATCAGATGCAAGATCGTGTTTTCGCTGAGGTCATGATGTTACCATTTTTATAGTGTACTTATTCAGGGCAGCCTAGTCCAGATGTAAAATATTGTTTTCAGTGTGTTCTGATTTCATGCAATGCAGCATAATATTGTGTAGATGTAGAGCCCCACTGAAAATAAGATGATATGTCTTCTGTGAACTATCCAGGCTAAATATATAACAATCAGCAGGCATATTCTAGGAAAACACATTGTAAAAATGTATAAAAGGAAGACCATATTGAAACTGCCCTCTCAGCAGATCTGCATTGTGCAAATTCATTAGAATAATGGGTAAAGCAGCCCAAAATCTCTCCACAGCCATATTGGCTCTGACCAGATTTTGTTACTCCAGTGATCTCTTTGGGTGCACTGAATTGTGGACTGCAGTTTATCTAGTGGGGTGCCCCACTCCCCTTATCTGCATACCAACCTGCATTGCCTTGCAGTTCTACTTTGTGGATGTTGCCTTATTCACAGATCTCCTGGCATTTGCAAACACAGCCCTGTAGTCCTCATGCTTAACCTTCTTTAAGAATGTGTCATGCTACCCTTCTCCCTGCTTCATGACTTTATTTTCTGCTCCCACCCAGTTTTTCTTTTTTACTCGTTATCCCTTCTGGGTGTGCTAAAGTTTGCAAGGAGGCCTTTTTGGCTTCTCTCAGTTGTAAAGGTGTGCATATCTTAGGCTGTATTGTCTCACCAGAATCGTTAGTTTGCTCAAGCATCCGTTTTGATTTAAATTGGAATGTACATCTCACAGTAGATATTTTCTAGGTACTCTGGTTGATCAGCAAGCACAATAATATTCACAAATTGAATACTGCAAGTTACAGTCCCACGGAAGATACAATTCATTTGTATGTTCTCACAGTTAGAGTATGCACAGCTTAGCATATTACTCAAGCTGCAGTTTTTATTAATTTAAACCTGTATCTCAGAACTGATATCCTTAGAAAGATAATCAACAAGTAAAATAACATGCAATAATGCAATACAAGTTACATCGCACCAAGAAGATGCAATGCATTAATTTCTATACACATAGTTAGTGTCTGTGTACAGCTCAGAAATTACTCAAGTTGCTTTTTTTAATTTAAATCTAAATCTCAGAATAGATTTTCTCCTATGAAAGCTGAGCTAACTGTCATAGACCCCTGATTCAACAACCTCTTAGAAGGAAAGCTGGGGAAGAACTATAACAGCTTCCCATTATTTTAATACTGTGATTTGTTTGAGGCAGAAGAGAAGTAATTCAGTTATACAGTGTAAATGTAGAAGAGAGAAGCATAGTGAGAATGAGCATTTTTAAGCCATAATTCAATTTAAAATGCATTAAGCTGCTAGTTCTTTCTGAAATTTCATAAAATGCAAGACACTAAGCTATTTCCTCAGTCTTATTTAACATCAATCTGTAGGCTGCCCACGGATATCTTTCTTTTTAATTTCATCCCCAGACATTGATCCTTCAGTCTAGAATAACTAATAAGAAACATATTCCTCGTCTTATAGATAAATTGATTTTCTTTGAAGCTTCAAGATGTGGAGCAGTAGCTTAAAGGAATACACTGTATGCTGGTTTGAGATGCCTTTTTTATCTTTAAAAGGAAAGAAAAATTGATTACCAGTGTGAAGCATTATGAACATTTTGACACACCAGTATGTTGGCACACTGCACCCAAAGGCTGTCAGTTCATTTCCTAACCAGCTGTTCATTATGCTTCTGGATTTGCATGCCAAGGAATGGGAGAAGCAGGGAGAAAGCAGCATAGTAGCACTATCAGAACAGAGCAAACGCATAGCTGGAAATAGTATCTCTTATCAGCAGAGCTTGGGCTAAATATGGGAGCTTATATTGCATGGCTCAACAAATGCAGTTAACTGATTGTCTAGGGAAACTGAAATAAGGCCTAGGCTGAGAGACTTCAAATTTGGGTTGCATTTCAGGACAACGATTAATGGGGAAGATGTGAACTAGAATTGCATATAGCATTCTTTTCTGCAGCTTCAGCAACTCAGGAATGTGTGTCATTGTTAACAATCCATTTTGCAGCCTCACATATGTCCTGTAAAGTTCTTCTCACAGTAATAGGGATTTAATCCTGTTTAAAAACTGTTGTACTTGCACATTGCAATGAACAGACTAAGTATGGGCTATAAAACTCAACTCCAGTGAGCTGCAGTGACAACATTGGGAGAATCAAAACAATGTATTGAGCCCTGTCATTGCCTGGTAGCTTTACTGCTAGCAGGAAGTCTCTCTTAAATATTTTGCAACATGTTTTTATTTTGCTTTAACACTGATGCACAGAAACTGAATGATGCTTATTTTTTGGAGGGGGGGATGTGGCTACTTAATGAACAACACCAGGTGCAGATGGCATTTTTGTACTACATAGAAACAGTACTGGCAGTATATTTACATGGAGATATTGTGAACTTAGAACTGGTTTGCATAGCAGTTTGAAGTACAGTCATTTGGGTAAGGAGTCTGGAATGCTTCCCATCCCAAACTTGTAAACCTGAGCTATACTTCTTGTTTCTTGACTGCCTGAATATCTGCAGTAAACCCAGTGGATGTCCATCATAGGCAAGTAACACTATAAAAGCAAGGTTCATGTAAAATTATAATTCATTGCATGTTCTGAACTATGAATTAATTGCAGTTGTTGAGCCTGACAATGGACTTTTGTCTAGTTCTCCAGCCCAATTATCAAAACATAAATAAAGTTTGTAAGCAGTTTAAAGCAAGTTTGGATCCCTCATACAGTACTGAAGACACCACTGGTGAATATTTGGGTCACCAGTCTGAACTGTGCTTCAATATATGGAATAATCAGTGTGCAGCCATGCACAACAATGCTGTGTTTCCATTGAAAGGTCAAATTATAGGCCTTGAGAGCAAAGTTCCAGAGGATTCTATAATGTAATCTCACTCCACGATAGAAACATCAGCCTTGTTGTGTATAGTTGATCATACATTATTTTGTATAATATATGTTTGTTTTGAGTCATTTATCATCTTTCTAACTCTGCTTTAACTGTGGTAAAATAAACAGAAAACAACAAACAATAAGATAAGAATAAGCACATTTGATTTAGATAATAGTTACATGAGCTTGTAAGATTGCTGGTGTCTCATCTTTTGACAACGTTCACTTGTGGTGTTTCAGTGTAGCTAATATGTTTATTATGAGGAATCTGCAATGTAGGCAAACATGAGGAATGTATGGATCTCCATACAAAAAACACTGTACCATATCCTGGGCTGTGCCAGAAAATAGACATTTGTTTGCCTGATCCACTTACCTGGTCAACAAAAGCTATCAATCAATCAATCAATACTTTATTTGTTCAGCACAAATTTCAGCGAGTCAAAGCATTTTACATACTACCAACAATAACATTTTAATTAAAATCAGCAATATTAAAATCTTTAAATTAAATCCCATCAGGGAAGGCCTGGCTAAATAAGAATGTTTTCAATTCAACTTTAAAATGGTCAGTGGTCTGGCAGTCTCTAACCTGGCAAGGTAGAGAATTGCACAGGGTGAGGGCCACAAAAGCAAAAGTGTGAGCCCCAGAGGACTTCAACTTAACCCTGGGAGTTTCTTGTAATCCCTTATCAGTGGAGTGGAGAGGGCAGGAGGGGTGGTAAGGATGAAGATGGTCTTGCAGGTAGCTGGGTCCCTGGCCATGTAGGGCTTTGTAGGTCAGCAAATTGACCTTGAAGGTGATTCTTCAATTTATTGGCAGCCAGTGCAGATAGCAGAACAGGTGTGATATGGCAAGATCTCAGTAAACCAGTCAACAACCTGGCTTCTGCATTCTGCACCAGCTGTAGTTGGTGTAGATCTACCCCCCCCCCGGTAGCCTTAGGTATAGGGCATTGCAGTAATCTAGGTTAGAGGTCACAAAGGTGTGAGCCAAAATTGGCATGTCGCCAGGGGAGATCGGGTGTTTAATCCGGGCAGTGTTTCTCTGATGGTAAAATTAGGCTCTGACCATAGCCAACACCTGTGATTTCAAGGTCAAACTGCAGTCAAGCACAACACCTAGATTTTTCACCCAATATGATGTAAAAAGCTGGGAGTCCCCGAGCCACATTCCCAAGGTCTGACCCACCTGCACCCTCATGCTCTGGTGACCAGGTTCTAACACCAATACTTCAGTCTTGTCTGGATTTAACTTCAGCCAGTTGGTCCTCATCCAGTCTTGAATCTCAGAGAAGCAGTTGACCGAGACCATTTCCTCCTGCCCAGGTGTGAAGGACATGTAGGGCTGAGTATCATCTGTAAAACAGTGAAAACTCAGCCCATACCACCTAATGATCTCCCCCAATGGCAGTATATACACTGCGAACAACATGGGGATAAGACCAAGCCCTGTGGAACCCCACAAGACAGTGGCAGGGGGTCAGGGCAAAAAATTCCTAGTACCACTCTCTGCTTCCTGCCCATGAAGAAAGATTTAAACCAGCTTAGTACTGTGCCAGCCAGTCCACAGCAAATCTGCTGGTGCTCAATCAACACCCCATGGTCCACAGTATCAAATGCTGCAGAGAGATCGAAGAGTATCAAGATCGACTGACTCTCTCAATGCCTCACCATTAGGAGATCATTCAACACCCAGACAAGGACAGTATCTGTACTATGCCTCTTCCTGGAACCAGACTGGAGAGTCATAGATGTTGTGGGTAGTTAAATGATCAGCCAGTTGTGTGGCCAGTACCTTCTCAATAACCTTGCCCATAAAGGGCAGTTTAGAGACTGGGCTGTAGTTTACCAGGAGTCCGGGTCCAGTGAACATTTTTTCAGAAGCGGTTTAACAACCACCTCCCTCAGGGATTCTGGAAAAAAACCTGTCGCTAAGGAACAACAGAAAATCCTAGCAAAGACTGGGCTGATAACCTCTATACATCCCACCAAGAGGCGTGTTAGCCCTCAGTACCTAAACTACAGTAGGTCGGCCTCACTTCCTGAATGATCCACACAACATCCATGACATCTAACTGGCCAAAGTCAGACCAGAGAGGCCAAGTACTTGTGACCTCAAGCCTGTCACTGCAAGGTCCATTTGAGGATGCTGACTGGATCTCTGATCTGATAGTGGCAATCTTATCAGTAAAGAACTGAGTAAACTCATCATATCTAGATTGTGAAAAGGTTCCCTGAGACTGAAGACATATTGGATTGCACAAGCTACTGTATCGACTATAAGGAAGAGCTGAGCTGGTCGGTTAGTTGCCACAGCAATCTCCTTGGACAGGAACATTGCCTTCTTACAGGACATTGTTGATTGATAGTCTTTATAATGGGCTAACAATCTAAGCCTGTCATCTACCAGACCGGATTTCCTCCAGCACCACTCCAACCTTCAACCACTCCTCCTCATCGCCTTCAAAGTCTCATCAAACCAAGGAGACTTTTGTCAGGATGTGAGGGGCTGGATACGGATAGGTGCTACGGAGTCAAAGGTGCTGGTAACAGCCCTATTATAGCCAGCACCAGCTCCCCTGGTTCCTCGCGTACATTCATCATGCCTGATAGGTCCAACACCTCCATCAGATCACATGGGGGAATTCCACTTAAGAGGCAGTATTGGACCATCTCCATAGGGGCAGATCTATAAGGTGGAGCCTTAAACCTGAACCTGACAGTATAATGTTCAGACCAACTCACTGCACCATCAGGTCATCAATCTCCATCCCAAGCAGGAAGACTAGGTCCAATGAGTGGCCGTGAATGTGAGTTAAAGTGGTAATAACCTGTGCTAGGCCCAGTTAACTTATTAATTGGAGGAAATCCTGACCAAATTGCGAGAGTTCATCATCGACCCAAGCATTGAAGTCCCCCAAAATAATCCATCTGGGGGACTCCAATACCAGGTCAAAAATGAAGTCTGCCATTTCCTGCAGGAATTCTCTCTCATCTCCGGGTGGACAGTAGATGAGAAGAATCCTGCAACATGCACCTGCAACTGTGATACACTCAAAGGATCTAGTTATTCCTACTGGGATGACTGTGATGCCCAGGTCTGATTTAAAACAAATGGCTTCTCCCCAACCCCTACGATCCTTTCTCGGTCAGTGTACCACCAAGTACCTGGCCAGAACAGCTGCCTCTAAGACCGGGCCAGCATTTTCATTCAGCCCTTTTGCATTGATGTAAGCCAGATCAGTTGTTGCAACAAGATCGGCAATAATTGCTATCTTGTTTTTATGGATCTGGCATTGCACAAAAATGCCTGAGAAGGATAATCAGGTGACATAGATCCAGCAACCTTCCCACTATAAGTGGTACCCTTTCCTGGAACCATTTCACCTCAGGGTGCCTTCTCGACCCTAGCACTCCAATCCGATCCCCCTCCTCCTCCTCCCCCACCAGTCCCGCCAAACCCCGCCCCTCCTCCTTCTTACTATTCCCAGTGCTTAACAGTGACTATACACCTTCGATGTCAGGGGGGCTTATCAAAGGGTGGAGATCACAGAGCTCAGTGGGATAGCAATGTCTGATCACCGATTTTCCAAGCCAGCACATCCCTTACGTCTAATAAAATTTTTCCTACCCAATCACCACACTACCACTCCACATATACAGATGCACAAGACCCAAATGCTTCACATACACACACACACACACACCACTCACACAAGCTACTCAATAACACAATCTACATAACCCAATATAATTCCTCCACCCAATACCAAGCAAACAATATAAAAGAGAGAGAGCCCACCTTTTCTTTAGATGAGAGCATTACTGTGTAAGTTCTAATGTCTACAGTAGATTCAGGACAGTTAATACTTGACTTCTGAAAAGTTTGTAAAATTTAACAGTTTCTGGAGTTTGTCCAGTCAGGTGTAGTCTGTAAAAAGAGGCCTTAGGGACTCTCAACCCCGCAGGCCACAATTAAGATAATATCCAGAATCCCCAAGTTCTCTCACTCCTTAGATTTTTTGGAGTTTACTGTAAGTCAGTTTATATATAAACAATGTTGGCACTCTCACTGCCTCCAGTCAAAGAAATAGATGAAATAAATTATTTTCTTCTTTCGTTAAAAGGCCAGCCCACCCCAGACGGCCCAGCACCTACATCCACAGTTCTTTACTCTTTCAGCTTCTTCTTAACTTCTTCCAGGAGCATAAGTCTGCAGAAGATTAATGAGGAAATATACCTCCCGCCCTGTCCAAATTCTCAGGTTTACTGAGCTGTCAGTGGCCCCAGCACTGTGGGAGTCATCCAGATAACTCCCCACGAAAACCGGCAGGACTAGAGAACACTCCTTGGAAAAGTACTTTTAAGATGACACACAAGACCAAGAGCCCCACGGAACCCAACCCACTCCCCCGGTCCCATCCACTGCTGTACTCACGATCCGGCCAAGACACACAGTGGAGCACACCCGCATCGCAGGTCAGCACTCGGAAGTGCTCCCCGCAAATCCTCCTTGCCAAGGAAAAGCTGACTGCTCAGGCTCACCAGCAGCCTTCTGAATGCTGCACAGCCCAGTTCACCACACAGTAGCTCCTGACAGCTTCCAAGAACCCCAGCAGCACCAAATCCAGGGGGAGACAGAATCCTCGCTCCACAAAGGTAAGTGCAAATTCGCTGACAGATGGAGTGGGTGGCTTAATAATAAATGCGAGTTTGTTTACTTACTCCACCTTTCACAGATTTCTCTGGGTAAAATTCCAGGCTTGTAATAATGCAGCGGAAACTCTAGTGGCATAAAACTAACTAAAAATTAAAAGCTGCTCTCCTACCGATAATTCACTTTGACCTGCTGACTATTTCTAATAGTTCTAACACTAACCTCACTACTAATTTGAAAAAACAAAGATATCTTGAATAATTAAATAAAATTAAAACACTCTTCTCTCTCTCAGACTGATGGTCAGTCCAGCGTGGCCTCCATCTTGAACCCTTGTTTCCAGCAAACAAACAATATAGAAAGACAGAGAGAGAGAGAGAGAGAGAGAGAGAGAGAGAGGCCATTCAGTTAAATAAATATTCTTTAAGAAAGTAGTAAGAAATGAGGATGCATGCATTGTGCTGAGATAATCACACATCCAGGTGCATGAGGTAACAGGACAACTGTCAAAAGCCACTGGAAGTATTGTTATCTCAGTACAATGCACATTCTTGGAGTGTCTCATTGGGCTTAGAAAATGGGTATCTTGGGTAATTTTTTTAAAGAAAAATAAGCACAAATATACAAAAAAACACAACAAAATATGTAAAAGGATGAAAAAGCATCAAATAGCCCCACTGACAATGGGTGCCAGCAGGGATTGCTGTTGGATGTATCAGTGGACTTGTCTGTGGAGTGCTCTGATTGCAGCTGTTTGTTCTGTAGGTCCCCCCACCTTGCCACCCACACTCACCCACACCCACCTCCACACACACAATGTGGGCCTAGTTCTCAAAGGTGTTGGAATCCCTCAAGCCCCAGGTGCATCAAACAGATGGCACATGGGGCTTGTGGCATTCCCTGGCTGGCATTTGGGATTATCGATCCAGTGCGCCACATGCCACTGGTGAGAGCAACTTCTGTTCTAACTTTGCGTTAGTCATGGGAGCTTTACCAGGTTTGTGTTGAATATTTGGCACAAGCCACTGTAAAAAGTGCAAAGTGCTGCAAATGCATGCAACCTATGAAAATCAGCACAAGGGGTGACAATGTGTTAGGCTCAGTGCTGGGTTTAACGCAGGACTTGTTGCAAGTCTGCATCACCCTTTGAGAATCAGGCCCACAGTTTCTTTGTTAGAGTTTATTATGCATGTATTTTTCTTTGTCTCTGTGCCGCTTTTATTTGGTGATTTTTATTCTGTTGGGATTCATTTCAGCTGGGTAACGTTTTCCATTATGTAAAATTGCATTGACTTTTATAATTCTCCAGGGTCATGCCTGAAAATAGGCATTGTTTTATGTAATGCACCTACCCAGTAAAGAAAAAACAGACAATAAATAATGTAATAAATACATTCATAAATAAATATGGATGCAATGGGCCAGAAGAAGAGCCATCTTCACAATGCGAATCATATTAATTCTGGTAGTGCCGCATTGGTAGATACTGTACTTGCTGATGTTGTTAGTTGTCAGTGACTCTTTGGCATGAGTAATGTTGGCGTAAGCATGTATTTTTTTTTAAACTGTTACTCCATTTTGTCCCCCATGTTGTTTGCAGTGTACATGCAACAGTGTGGGGACTTTATAAGGTATGGGCTGAATCTTCACTGCTATACAGATGATACTCAGCTCTACATGTCCTTTGCACCTGAACAGCAGGAAATGGTCTCAATTATGAACACCTGCCTTGACGAGATCCAAGACTGGATGAGGGCAAACTGGTTGAGATTGAATCCAGATAACACAGAAGTAATGTTGTTGGAACCTGGTCACCAGGGGATGAGGTTGCAGTCTGGTCAAGTCTCATGGCTTAGGCATGGGGACTCCCAGCTGCTTGCCTCTGACTTGGTGAGGAACCTTGGTGTTATTTTTGACCGTGGCTTGACCCTAAAACCACAGGTGTCAGCTGTGGTCAAGACCTCATTTTACCATCCGAGGAATATCACCAGGGTGAAACACCTAATACCCATGGCTGATCTGCCAACCCTAGTGCACACCTTTGTGACATCATGTCTGGACTACTGCAATGTCCTCTACCTGGAGCTCGTGTGGGCAGATCTGTGACACCTGTAGCTGGAGCAGAATGCATCAGCCAGGTTGCTGATGGGTCTTCCTAGATCGTGTCATATTACACCTGTGCTGCACTCTCTGCAATCTCTGCATTGGCTGCCAGTTAGGTGGTGGATGTCCATCAAGGTCAGTATGCTGACCTTTAAGGCCCTACATGGATAGGGGCCAGGTTACCTGCAAGATCTCCTGCCTCCCTACTGACCCACCTGCTTCTTGCACTCCACTGATGAGGGTTTTTGTGAGTTCCTAGAACTTATCTAAAGACATATGGAGCTTGTGATTTGGAATTAGCTGCCTCTATCCTGTGGAACTCCCGCCATCATATAAGGCAGAGTCAGACTATAGACATTTTCAAGAGGGAGCTGAAGACATTTTTATTTAATCAAGCTTTTATGTTGTGACTAATTAATATCATTGTATGAATGATAATCATGTGTATGTGAGTTTATGCTGTTTGACTGAACTGATGTTTTTAAAATATGTTATTTTGTAAAGCCCATTGAGTCACAATCTGAGAAATTCTCTTAATTAAATAAAGCTGACTTGACTTTTTGAATTTTCTGATTGTGTGGTTCATTTAGGAATGATTTTTCTCACAGATGCTGGGTGCTGACACAAGTACCAGAAGGAGTCGTTTACTAAGTGAATGGGTGGGTGGGTAAGATCGAGTGAAGAAGAGAACTGTGAGAATGAGAGGGGGTGATACAGCAAGCAAGCAGCACTCAGTGATAGCAGTAGAAAAAAACTTGGCTGGAAAAATACATAAAAACAAAACAATATCAAGTAAGCAGTGACCACAAGATATGTTTAATCCCTGCAGGTGTGCTGTACATCACTTTTTTTAACTGTGTATAATTATTGCAAAAAATAGTGGCCATTTGAAAAGTTTGAATTCCACTGACTGCCAAAAAGATTTGGATTAAGTACTGTATCCTGATTGGCAGGACTTGTTTTTTTATAGTGCATGGTGTTCCTGCAATACGTTGCTCCTAGCCAGCCAGGATGCAGTGTATTCTCTTTTCATTTTATAGCTCCATATAGTATGCACATGCTATAGCTTAGTCATTTACAGTATCACAAATTCAGTATAGACTAATCCTCATTGTTGATGCCATGACAGTATCAAGGTAGCAGTGTCACAGGAATGAACTCTTTAATCCATGTAACACCTCCTCAGGATTGTTGTTAAATGAACTGTAAAGATCACTACTAGCTGACTAAGCTGTAAGGACATGATACTTGCATGTCACTGCAGTGTAAGTGGCTCCCAATACTTACACGGTAATTAGGCTGTGCTTAGAGGCTACTGAACCAGAAAATCTGCCACACTGCATTGTACTAAAGTCATCTCTATGAACTAAAAAGAGCTGCAGCACTACATGCATGGTATGCTCGGTTGTTTTGATTCTGTTATGCAGGTTTACAGCAGGAAGGAGATCCTGTCCAAGTGGATTTGTTAATAAAGAGGTTAACAAGAGTTACTGATTTACTGTATGTATATGTATTTATATATATATATAGAGAGAGAGAGAGAGAGAGAGAGAGAGAGAGAGAGAGAGAGATAGAGATATCAATCTATATTGATTTAAGTGCTGAACCTCTTATTTGAGCTACTGTACAGAGGTACTTCCTCAAAACTGCATGTAAGCAAACCAAGTAAGTAATTCTGAGAATGGTTTATCATTTTTCATCCAAAGGATAGTGAAAATGTTGTACCTGCAAGAAACAATTTGTTGAAATTATGAAAACTAAAATTCAAGTCACAGTGATTGTACCTTACTCAATAAAAAACCTCTTCCTATCAACATTATCAAGGGGGGGTTGTTGACTTAGGCAACCCCCCCCCAGTCAACAGGGTTGTTGCATGTGCAACATTAAACAGAGCAGATTGGACAGCCCAATTATCTTTTTCTGCTGAGCTTTTCTCTTTCTATGTTCAAAGTGCACCAACCAGGCAAAGACTGGGCCCAAAATGGCCACTGTGGAGGGGGGAGCAACATAGTTAAATGCATGGATAAGGGGGCTCTTTTAATATTTTCATAGACTGGTGCCTCATCTTTGTTTATTCATAAATCATGAAGAAAGATGAATTTCTGTGATGTACAGATTTGAAACATTACATTCAAATATATAAACTGTAAGATATGTAAAGGACAGTAATTTATATGTCAAAAGTGACTGTAATTGTGATTGTGGTATAGGACTGAAGAAATATGTAATTCATATCCTGGTTTTCTGACCTTGGCACAGTATAACACATCTAGATGTTACAGGGTAGCAGACCATTTTTGTAAAATGTATTTGACTCCAGAGGAATGTTGACCTGTCTCACAAATCCATATTCAGAAGTGTAGCATCTTCTTTTTTTTTTATTGAAAATATACAGAAAAGTTGGCATTTGTAATGTAAAAGGAATGATATACATTTTAAAGTTAAATTCTATGTATGACATTTGACAGTATGGTTCTTCAGAATGTGCAGTAACTGGTAAATATATTGTTCACATGTGTGCCTATATTATAACATTTTTTTTTCTGTGTATGATTTTTGTTTGGTCACTATTTATATGGCTATATGTAGCCAATCAGTAGAGAAATTTAAACCTTGAAAATCTTTTATATGAAACATTTGGTATGGTCCCATCTACCAAATAAAAAGAATAATGGTTCCACAAAGTCAAGGGATAAGAATGAGTATTCAAGGCACCATTCAAGTTTGAGGGGGCCCATTAGCGTTCACTTCATTGGGCAGAAGAGACTGAGAAAGGGAATAAACTGAATTAAGAGGGGAAGGAATGAATGTCCCTGGGGTTACAGCACTGTAAGACAGCTGGGCCCATGACATTTACATTCCTTCACTGGCGACAACAGTTGGGCCCCCTGAAGGGGCTCAAGATGGCTCAACATAGTCAGGATTCTCAAGCCACTTTACTCTCGTGATGCTTAGGTTAGGCGCCAGCTAAAATTGCATTGGGATATAAAAAAAGGGGAGCCATAAATCCCTACCAGGTGCAGATTAGCATGGGAAGCACCTTTGAGGTTGTAACTGTGCCCACAAAATTTTGATCAGTACTATGCTGACAACTGTATGCCTCTGGAGTGTGCCATGGTATGCTTTGTGCTTGTACAGTTTAGCAGATTCCTGCACTGGGCAACCACATGCAAAGTGGGTCACACAGAGATAATACAGCATCTGAATTATTTCCTGTTTATGGGCAGGCCCTGATTCAGAAACTGTAGGCACATACTTTCAGGCCACCTGAATTGATTTGGGGATGCCCCTAGTACAGGATAAGATAGAGGTAGCTGCTAGTAGTTAGGTGTCATTACAAATGCAAGCTTACTGCATTCATTTGAGTTAAAAACTACAACAAATTTCACCTGCTTTTAGTGATGCATCCTTGTCATTAAGAGAGTCTAGCTTAAGCACCAAACTTTAATGCAGCTGATCTGGATGTAAATATGGCTGTTCACTATAGTTTTGAACTGAAAAGATGAAAAGGCACTAGGCAGCCCCTGGTATGGACTCCATTTATGGAGTTATAGTTCCATACTATACTAGTGTGCAATATGATTATGAAAATGTATGCATGTTATTTTGGGGACACACTTATATTTGTATTATACCCTGTTTTAGAAGGTTACAAACAAAATAACATGGTTTTTGGCTACTTACTAGTGTTTTCAGCATCTGCATTCTTTCCACTTGTAAATTAAAAAATCTCCCCCACCCCGCGCAGGTCCATAGCCTATTTCTTTTTTCTTACTGTGCTGTTTGATGTTTATTTGACCATTTGATTGTATTTGTATTTTGTACACTTTTCTTTGCATTTTGGTTGAATTGATTTTTAGCAAGGATTTTTAAATAATTGTTTTATCCAATGAAATATTGTTGTGAAGGTGTAACATCGTTATGACAAAATTTTAAATAAGTATTTAACTGTCATTGTTGTTTCAATGCATTTAGCCTTTGAAGGATGGGAATGCACATGAAATGCATCAGGTGGGCAGAGTCTGTATTATTTATTATTTTCATTTACTAATAAATGCATTATATTTACGACTCAAAACTAGTGCCCTTGTTAATTTGAGGTTGTGTGTGCTCGACATTCCTGCATACTGTATAAGATAGAGGGTCCATGCACCACACTGCTATTCCTGGGAACTAAGATCAACATAATAGCTGTTGAGTTTTGCCTACTGCACAAAAGGTGCAGTGCTAAGGGAACTGTTGAATGGAGCAGCAAAGGCATGCAAAATTATCTTGTGCAAATTGCAGCAGTTATTGGGCGACCTCAATTGTCATGCACATTAATTCCCATGGCAGGACATTCCTGCACCATTTGCAGAAGGCAGATATGAGATGTTAAATGCCTTTCCACAAGATCCAGGTGGCAAAGACCTTGAGAAAAGACCTAGAGGTGTGGCTTGTTTTTCTGAACTTTTTCAATGGGGAGTCAATCTGGAGTGCAGGGCAGTGACCTCTGCTCTTGGTAAGAAGGGCTGACTAAGAAGATTACATTTTTTGGAATTCTTTTCCATCATAATTGCACTGTAAGTATGAGGCAAGCGCTTTCGAGATAAGAAGGACATTCAACATTGAGATGGTCCACACCATTAACAGGCAGCTAGAGGACAACAGCCCTTTGGATGACCTCATATGGGTTTTTGAACTCTAATGTTTAGTACTTAATATCTACTTTAAACTTGTGCATGTGTCAGGTGTGGATAATGGTATACTGATGCCCTTTCACATTTGCTGTGGCAGAGATTCCTGGATCTGTCCCCAGAAGTGAAGCTGCAACCCCAGGAAGTCCCATCCTCCCTCTGGTAATTGGTGATCCTGAAGCCTGAGATTTACTCAGGAATTCATTGGAACCCATAACCTGGGCACCCTACTGGAGTAGTGTTCAGAGCTTTTTGAATGTGCCACAGGTCCAGGGGCAGCAGAACACTTTTCTCCTATCCTGGTCTACCAGTTATACCTCTGTGCAGTGCAGATGAAATGAGTAGATTTGATGCCAGGGAGAGTGGGCCAGTATTTGACAGGCTTTTCATGGTTCTTCAAGGCCAGCAGGCTGAAGGACAATATACTGGCATTTTGTCTCCACAAAATGTTGGAGGGATGGTCCCGTGATGCTCTAAAATGGACAGAGAGACATCGACCAATAAGGCCTGTACTCCTAGAAAAGGTATGGCGTGAATAGCCGAAGTGTGCTGCTCAACAGTGGAGGCAGCATTGTTGTGCATGATGTTCTTCGTGGCCTTCTGCAGAGTCTTTTGAGTATGTGAGTTGATTCAGTCAAGTAAGGCACCAGGGCTTCTGGTGGCCTTGGGGGATGAAGATGTAGTGATAGCACATGAAGGGCTATGTGGCTCTGAAACAGCAATACAGATAGAATGTCTTGAGGGTGCTGGTTCTGCATGATGTTTACCCCAGGAATGCAATAGGACACATGCACTTGGGTCCTAGAATACATGGCCAGAAAGGCCTGCAGGAGGTCACATTCTTTTACCATGAAGACAGGACCCCAGTAATGATGTTACACTTTCACCACATTATAGAAAAAGCCAAAAAGGGGTTGGGCTTGGACCCAGTGGAGTTTGACACTCATTCCTTCAGCACTGAGCTGCCACAAATGCTAAGGCAGTGGGGTTGACAGCCTTAAGGTCCAAGTTCTTAGCCGATGGATCTGGCAGAATTTTGAAGGGTATGTGTGAACACATTTACTTTAATTTTCATGTTTTTTTTTCTCGCAGGTGGTGTTTTCCAGATAAGGCAGTTTGGTTGTGCAGCCACTCATTCATCTATCCATTGGTCAGCTGTTCAGGCAAGGTGGATTTCTTGGAGCAAAAATCTCTTCTTGGACCCTCGACAACTATCGGTATACTTACTGGAATGTTGACAAATGAGATGGGGTGACTTGCTCCCATAGGTAATGGCTGAAGCTCAGCAGCAGGGTCCTCCCAGCAGTTTGACAGTGTCTGTCAGAGTCAGCAGTCATGGAGAAAACAAACATCTTAAACTGCTCAGAGTATGCAACATTTGATGAACTGGTATTTTTCAAAGGAGTCTGATACATGCAATAAAGGCAAAAGTGAGTAGCAATGGAGAAAGTGCATTTTACTGAGCGACTCCACTGATATCAATTCAGTTTCGATTGTATGCAGTTTCAAATGTATGTACAAAAATGGAATGTCCCAAGCATGTGCATACATCAGAAATGTATTTAACATCTTGGAGAAAATTATTTAGGACTGGTGAAATCCTTAGCACTGTTGTGCCAGATAATGGAGAACCTGCTTTTGGAAGCCTAGCCTAGGGTGCTCATTGTCTGTTCACACATCATCCAGCATAGACATTTGTGACATGGGAGAGATCCTAGTGCCAATGAGAAATCTCACAAGTGGACCAACATGGCCAAGCAGAGTGTTATGGACTCTGTTAGGGGGACTGTCCTCATGCACAATGATATAGTTGCTACTGAAACTGTTTTATGCCTGGGATGGTGTGCACTTGTCAACAAAGGTTTGATAGGTTTTTAGCTGGCTTACAGAGTGCTGTGAAGAAATGTATAGTGTGAAGAGCTTGGGAGATGAGCAAAGGGACCTGTGCTCATTCTGTAGTGGCACAATAGTCTCTCAAGGAGTGTACAAGGGTGGAAATGGAATTCTCTCATCTCTCAAAAATGGTTCTCCCTGAGGCATCAAGAAGTGTGAGCCCGGATGGATGGTGTTTCCCCTGCAGGGGGCAGTCAGGGGAATAGCCCCTTTGAGTGTGGTCTGCATGTGTAGTGCCATCTGACAGTGGAAAAGGCACACAGTACATGGACCTAGTGCCACCCCTTATGCCCCAGAGACTGAAGTCCCTCTGGAGGCCGTATCTTTAGTCAGATCCCCTGTGGGTAAGGGGATGGTCATGGTCAAATATTTGACCATTCAAGTCATGCTGTTTATGAAACTTGGGTTACAATTATGGTTCAACAAATACATGGCTGTGGGCATTTTTCTCCAAAGCATTATACATGTCTCTACCTGTTTAGGTGAAATGAAGCACATAATCTGCAAAGTCAATAGAAAGCCTGAAAAGGATTGCTGTGGGATGGATTTGTCAGTGGTCACATCCCCTCCAGACACCAGGACTGGCAAGTAAGGGAGGTAGGCAGGTGGACTTCCACTAAGGAAGGGGCTAGGCAGGAAGGCAGGTAATGGGTTCCCAGGGTGGAGGTCTTGAGGCCAGAGGGGAGGAACAAGAGAGTACTTAACCTGGAACACACCCCTAAAAAAAATATCCAATGTTTACCTTTCCATTATGTAATAACTAAGAAGTTGAGCATTAAGCTTTACAGTTGATTTAGATGTTTTACTCCACTAATGTGTAACCCCTGCTATATAGCCACTGGTTAAGATTTTTTTTAACTTCTGCGTTAGTTGAGAAATGAGGCAACAAAACTGTTGGCATCGATTGACTGCATTTTTTAACCTGAACATAATCTGGTCCATTAGTTAGTTGTTTACTTGACTTAAAGCATTTCTCAGTTGTTAATTACTCGAGAAGCAAAACTTAGAAAATGTCTCAGTTATTAATTATTTGAGATTTTTAGCTTAGCATTTTTTGCAGTTATTAACTCCACAGCATAAAGGAGAAGCAGTCTGCAGAAAAGCTTTATATGGGATCAGTAACAGTATGTTATGCTATGAGAGAAGAAATATCCAAGTTGTTCATTTTTGTATATCTCTCAGAACCATGCACATACACTGAGGCCTCATTCCCAGAGCAAAGGAATCATGGTTATGCAAATCCTTGTGCAAGCTGGGCAGCCAAGTCTTCACTAGAAGAAGCGTCACATTTTTGAACAGGCTTTTACATCTGATCAGTTTGCATTGAGAATGAAAAAGTATATGCACAAACTTCATCCTCTTTTGGACTCCTCAATGTATTCTAGTCATAATCTCAAACAGGCACCACATCAGAAATCCACTCCACATAATCCCAGCCCACTGGGTCCCCTTCTGCATCTATGCCCAGCTCTCTGGCTCACCTCTTGCCCCAAGCCCAGCCTTCTAGGTCCCCTGCTGCACTCAAGCCAAGTCCACACGGTCCATTTGCAATCAAGCCCAGTCTTTTGCATCCCTTCTAGAACTCAAGCCAGCCCATTGGGTTCCATCCTGCAACCAAGCCCTCCATGTTGGGTCTCAATCCTGCATGCAAGCTCAGTCTGCTGGGTCCCCATCTGCATGCAAGTTCAGCCCACTTGGTCCCCCATGCACCCCAGTCCACCTGCTGCACCCTACCTCAGCTCACAAGGTCCCCACCCCACACTTAAGCAATGCCCACTGATTCCCTGCATACAAGGCAAGCCTGCTGGTCCCCTCCTGCACACAAGCACAGACTGCTCCCCTTCCTGTACACAAGCCCAGAATCCTAGATCACCCTCCTACACACAAATCTAGCCCACTTTCCACCCCATCTGCACCTAAACCCAACCCACAGGGCCCCACCCAAGCACAGAGCATTGTGTCCCCTCTTACATATAAGCCCAGACTATTATTTCCTCCTGAACCCAAGCCAAGCCCATTAGGTCCCCCTTCTGCACCCAAGCTTAGTTCATTGAGTCATCCTCCTGCACACAAGCCCAGCTCAGTTGGTCCCTTCTTCCATCCAAGCACAGACCAGGTGCTCTTCCCTTCAACCAAGTCATGAACTTAAGCCCTCCACCTGATGAAACTGTACATTATTAGTTTCTGGCAGAATCTTCTCAAATAAGTTGCTCCATGGTGTTATTACAGGTGTGGACAGTGTTTGAAGAGGTGGGGGTGGAAGCTAAAGTGCCGCTGAGTGACAAATAAGATAACTGGTGCAGCTTTTGTTTTGAGGATAAGAGAGAGTTGTCATGCTGCTGAGCAGTCATCTCTTCTGTAACATGAATTGATAGGTCCTTAAATTCAAATGAATGGTAAATTGGGTATCATTTTCAATTATGCAAACTGAGAGTTGTTTTATTTTGAGCAAGAGGCAGGAAACTGGAAAATCTCTTTAAAGAAAACACTGTTTCTTAAAAAAAGTAAAGTTATGTCAGTGTTTTGTAGGCACCTTAATGAAACAGTGTCCTTTTTAGGTACCCATATGCCTGGTCTGAAAGGAAGCAAAGAAGCAATACTGTTTACTTTCTAGCTGCCTCTAGCAAAGGTGACAAAAAGGCCCCAAGTAAAACTTGCTCCTCAGCTGTCTCTTACTAAAGAGAGTAAAAGGCAACAAATAAGCTGCACTTTACTATAATGGTAGCCACAGGGAACCCAGCAATGAATGATCAAGTTGGTGTTTTTACCAGTAATTTTTGTTTCAGTCAGGAGTAGAACTTGAATATGTAGGAGCCAAATTTTGAGGCTGTTAGAAAACTGTGACATAATCTGTGCAAGAACAGTGGGTTTCATATTTTTAATTAATTTATTTTTTGTGTGTAAATTTTGGCCAGGGAAGGCCCACTAAGGTATATTAGCTTGTTTCTAAGTGCATTCTAGGAGGTGAGTTGCATGGGCCTGTTTTATTTATAAGGGAATATTGGCCATGACACAAGGGGAAACCCCCTGGTCCTGGGAGGGGGTGCTGTTGGCCCTGTTACCAAGATCGAACATCTGGGTGCTGCAGTGGTGGGAGCAATGCATCAGGCTGGGGAGACGTCCTCCCACCCAGCCGGTGGTAGCCAGGAGGATGAAACGATGTATGAGACTCCAGTGACTGAATTCAGTCCGAGAGCAGAGATAGAAATTGTTGCACTAGAAAATAAATCTGTGGATATGGCAGAGAGATGTAGTTTGCAAACTTCAGAAAGGACATTGCCATAGCCGAAGCTCAGTTGGAGAAGGAAATGATGGACTATATTCACAGCAATTTTGACAGAAGATGAAGTGCAGTATAAAAAAACAAAAGGAAGCCCTGAAAAAGAGGACACATTATTAGGTTCAACTAATGTTTCGAATGAGTATTCGGTGACAAATGTGAATGGGTCAGTGGAGCTGGGAAATAGAGAGGAGCCAGGGAACAGAGCAGAGCAATCAGTGGCATTTGACAAACAGTGGATTCAGACAGAAGTCAGAACATTGATGTTATCCTGAGGAAAAATTTGAGCTGCTTTCAAAGTTAAGTAAAAAAACCCACAGAAAAGCTGTAGTCACCGGAAAAAGCGTTGTTAAATGTAGGCTGGATGAATTTGGCAAAAAGTAAATAGATTCTGGATTTGGGATGGGTTGAGCCTTTTTCTTTTGCATCCCAATTGCAGTAGGACAATAACAGAGCAGGAGTGGAAAAGCATAACGATGTCATATAACCCAGTATTTATACAGTAGAGAAGGATAAGGGAGCAGCTTAGTGGGCTGAAACTTCACGGCCACAGGTAAATGACAATATGGATACTTTACATGATGAAAACTTTTGTGGTGAATATTGAACAAAGTGACCAAGAGAAAGAGTCAGAAACAATGCCTTTTCCTTTGCAGGAAGTTGATCCAGAAGACAGGGAGACTCAAATTAAAAATATGGGAAATATATCAGAACGCATGAAACAACCACAAGAGCAGACAGAGGAAATTGCTAATAGACAATTTGAACAGGAACAGCAAGATGTACAGTACTTTCAGATTTTGAAATTTCCACTGAAGAGGATGCAAGTGAAACTAATATACCTCCTAAACAAACACCAAGGCTGGAAGACTTATTCAAGAATACATTTGAACCAGCACCCTGCAGAAGCACTGTGTGAACAAGATACAAGGAAGGTATGGATCCCAGGCCAGTTAGGGTTTGTGAGGAAAAAACATTACTTAAGAATCATTAACATTTATGAACTCAGAAGTTTACACCTTAAACATGTATCTGAAGAAGACAACTTTGATATCAGTTTTAAAATCTCACAGGATAAAATATAATCAAGTGAAGCTTATCCCTGTCTGGGTTCCATTCTTGGTTATATCCCTAACAAAGCCTATGGTGAAATGAATTGCAGTGATGTTTCAAAATGAAAGAGTAAGTGTAGGAGATATTCATCATTGGCTGCAGCAAAGATGCAAGGTGTTAAGTCATCTAGAGGCAATCATTGATTCTGAATATTTCTGGACTTGTGGCTGGTGTTTAAGAGAAAAACTGAGATAAAATGAAAATGGAGTGCTACATCTGCCAAACAGCTTTTTTTATAGGGAGAGACAGGAGTATGTTTTTACTCATGTCAGGCAAAGGGCTACTATAAATGTGGAGCTCAGACACATCTTGCTAGTTCTTGTGATAAACTCAGATGTGGCCTTTGTTGTAACTTAGGGCATATAAGTTTCCAATGCCAAAATTGTTCTAAATGTAATATTTATGATGCCACAGGATATGTGTTTCAAAACTGCCCATGGGCAGCTCATAATAGAAAGGGCAGAGTGCATCAAGAGCATTTGATAACAACAGCAAAAAAAAAATACACAAAAAAAACACCACCTCGCCCTTCAAAGGGAACACCCCAGTGTTTAACAGATACATGGGAAAATAGTCCGATTTCTCCCCACTGTTGAGCAGCAAAATGATAATCAAGATGGCACTTTATCACAAAATGCAAATCTGACAATTTCTGCAGCTGAATAACAAGTTCTAGATAAGGTAATGTCTGTTAAAGGAAATACAAGTGAAAAGACTATCACAACAGTCTCTGAGAAAACTGCAAGTCAGGGCCCATCTATCACTACAGATTATTTTTTTGGGGGGGGGTGCAGAATGAGTGTACTGAGATGCTTCCTCTGCAGGAATTAATTTAAAATGTGGTAGCCAGGAAAGGCACACTGAGCTGAAGCTCATTTCCAGGTGTGACCCAAGGGTAAAAAGAAAACAAGGTGAAAAGTACAAACAAAGGAAATCAGAAATCAGAGCAGTACGACCAGCATATGAATGCAGCAATAAACGTCAATGTGTAGCCAGACATCATGAAAAGTTCAGATGAGAGGCAGTAAGTGCATAGGAGATCAAATAATGGCAACAATATGAGTCAGGAGTTAGAGCTTAGGGGTCGAGGAGTGGGGGGAGGAGTAGGAGAGGTGCAGAAGAGGAGGTGTAGCATGAGCATTTGGTGCCAGAGAGGACACAGAGAAGGGATTTGAGGAAAGAGAATGATGGGGTATGATGAATGTTCAAGGGTCGTTGGTTCCAGAGAAAAGGGAGGCAGTAGGAAAAAGATGATTGACCATCCCCATAAGGGGGGGGGAGTAAGAAAGAGTGGGAGTCCCTGAAGTGACAGTGAGTAGGTAGAGGGTTTAGAAGGTGATAGACAAGAGGAGAGGTAGGAGGGAAGAGTCCCAAACCAATATTTGGCTATGAGCGAGAGGCTGTGGATCTCTTGCCTGTGGGATAGTGGTGTAATGGAAAGAGAGGAGTAGAGGAGACAGTGGCATGTGAAGGAAGGGGAGGAGGTAGCAAAGTGACAGAATGAGCTAAGAAAAGTGTCAAGTTTAGAGAGGAAAGTCACAAGGGTAAAGCTGTAGATCACGTCAGTGTAATCAATAACAGGTAGAATTGTTTTTCTGGCCATTTTATGACGGGTGGGGAGAGGGAGGCAGTCTTTGTGGAGGTAGAGGATGCCAAGTTTAGCTGGAAGTTTAGTGCAAATGGCATCTATATGGGAGGAGAAATTAAGATTTCTGTTCAGCCAGACTGCTAGGTATTTCAAAGTGTGGACCGCATTTAGGGAGCAGCCGTCCAGGGTGATGAATGCTGGGGAGAACTGGAGTTCAGACAGCCTCTTCCAGGAGCCAGAGGTCATTGTGACCATTTTCTTTGTGTTTAATTTTAGCTAGCTGGCCTGAAACCAGTGTTGAACTTTGTCAAAATTGTTCTGTAGATGGGTAAGTACATCAGTGGCGGAGGAGCCTGAGGTGTGTAGTTTACAGTATTGTCTGCATACATATGTATTTGGGATGTAGGACAGATGGAGGAGGTAAGGTCATTTATAAAGAGAGAAAAAAGAATGAGACCAAATATGGAACCTTGGGGAAACCTGGCATGGATATTTAGGGGGATGGGCAGGGCAGGGCATTACCAACTAGGACCGATTGCCATCTGTTACGTAAGTAGGAGCTAAATCAGTTGACTGCTGTTGGAATGGAAAACACAAGTTAAGAAGGAGCTCCAGGCTGATTAGGAATTCATGAGAAACAAATGATTTGCCGCTTGAAAATAAATTTGAAGTACTATATAGGAAAAAGAATAAGGGGGGATTCTGATATTGGGGAGCAGGATTCTGATGCTTTCTCCTCACTTTCTTCTCAGTATATCCTTTCTAGCAGTGTACCTGAAGGTAAAAAGAAAAAGATTAAGAAAAAGAAAAAAAAAAGCTAAAGTAGTGACTTAATAAGATGATAGTAGTGCTGTGCAGAATTTTCAAACTCTGGTGGAAAGAAATTTAGCAGAATTTTTGAAATTCTGCCAAAATTCCACCTAATTTCGCTGGAAACAGAATGCCAGAATTCAGTGGCAGAAAAATGCAGAATGAAATTTACCACAACATTTCCATGGAAATTTATTCCATGAATCTAAATATTTTCCACAAAAATGGTTGCAGAATGATTTTTCAAAATTGCTGCTCCGTGGAATATCATTCTGTAGATCTCAATATTTTCCATGGAAATGGTTGTGGAATGATTTTCCACAGAAAAATGCTGTTCTGCAGAATATTTTTCCATGGATTACAGCAGGTAGAATTCTGCAGAAGAATCAATGAAATTCCAGCAATAATTCTTCCAGCAGAATGGTCAATCCACACTAATTTCACTGGTAGAATTCCACATTCCACACAGCATTAGATGATAGTAGTTAAGTATTAAAGGGATGATTTTCCACACTCTTAAACATGGCACAGTTTAAATTAGCTACCTTGAATGTTAGTATTCTATGGAATGTTCAAAAATAAGAGGCAATTTTTTCAATATTGCAAGAACAACATTTACATTATTTATTTATTTTTTTTTACAAGAAACTTGGATAATGATTTCATTTTCCTTAAATTAGAATAAGAGGAGTTGGATCTGGGAACAATTATTGGTCCTTTGTAGGAAGATAAGACCAATAGGGTGTGTATCCTTTTAAAGGTACTGGGTTTACATTACATAAGTTAATAGATCTAATCCCAAGATGTGTTTTGATTTAAGATGGTTTGTGTCATAGACAACCAAGTAGATTTATAAATCTTTTTGTGCCTCAACTTAACTCAGAGAAGGTTGCCTTATTTGAAAAAAATACAGCCCTTTTTGGCTACTGCTAAGCAAATATACCTGGGGTGGGACTTTAAGTGCACCTTGGATTTTGAGGAAAAATGTACTTGGAGGAAGAAAGTCTACATTTGTGGATCTGCTTTATTTTGACTTCAGCAAGGCGTTTGACTTGGTACCTGACAAATGATTGCTCAAGAAAATGGAAGACCTGGGTGCAGCTAAACTGATAGTGAACTGGGTGGGTAACTGGTTACAGGGGAGGCAGCAGAGGATGGTGGTCAGTGGGGTTAAATCAGAAGAGAGGTAGGTTATGAGCAAGATTCTACAGGGATTGGTCCTGGGTCCAGTCCTCTTCTACATGTTCATTAGTGAGACTGGAGAAGGAATCCAGGTCAGGCTGTGTCTCTTCGCAGATGACACAAAACTATGTGGGAGGATGGATAGTGACGAGGGAATAAGGGAAATGCAGAGAGACCTATAAAAACTAGAAGGGTGAACAAAGGTCTGGCAGTTAAAATTCAATGCTAAAAAAGTGCAAGGTAATGCACCTAGGAAAAAAGAACCCCAAGACAGAGTACTGGATGGGAGGAGAGGGACTTAGCACTATATCTGAGGAATGGGATTGGTTGTTATCATTAGCAACTCACATAAGCAATAGAGTCAGTGCAACAAGGCCTATAGCAAGGCTAACAGGATGCTGGGATGTATCAGGAGGGGTAATGATAGCAGTATAAAAAAGGTAACACTTCCTCTCTACAGATCCCTGGTGAGGCCTCACCTAGAGTACTGTGCCCAGTTCTGGAGTCCTCACTTCAGATAGAATAAGGATAGGTTGGAGACAGTGCAGTGCAGTGTAACAAAAATGATTCAGGGCCAGCAGGGCAGATCCTATGAGGAGCACCTCAAGGCACTAAAAAATTACTCACTGGAAACCAGAAAGGAGATGGGAGATATGATAGAGACCTTCAAGTTCCTTAAAGGAATTAGCAGAGTGTACTGCGGGGAACTATTTAGCCTGAATAACAATTTGCAGTCACGAGAACATGAATAAAAATTAACAGGAGGTAGATTCATGAGGGATGTGAGGGAGTACCATTTAATGGAAAGGATGGTGGAACCTTGGAAAAGTTTGTAAGCTGAGGCAGTGGGTGCAAAAACAGTCAGGGGATTCAAGAAGTGCTGGGACATAATGAAGGGCATAGTGGTTACTGGGGGTGACAGGACCAAGGAGGAGAATAGAAAGAGGTAGAAGGTTACCACCCTTGAGCAACAGTAGGTTCCAGGGATTACAGGGAACTTGGGCAGACTGGATGGACCTTTGGTCTTTTTCTGTCATCATATTCTATGTTTCTGTTTCTTTATACAAACTCATGCTGAGACATAGTGCCTTGCCTCATTCCTAACTTTGCTATTGCAATGGATGTGCAGAGCCCTGCAGATAGTGGATGTGTCCCAGCAGATCAGGTAAGGTCGGATGAGTAGAAATCCACTTTTCCACTCAGTGTGCTTTCGAGCTCCCTCAGTGTTGACTCCAGGGACTTTAGGCTCAGGTGATACTGGCTGCATTGGTTGTCCATCATACAGCAGGAAGAGGGGGGCCTCTACAGAGGAGGTTACTACTACAACTCAGTTGTGGATTTTTATTACTTCTAGGTAAACCCAACCATTCACCTCGATGAGCCTCTTCAAGGCCTCACAAGGTTATTGGTGAGTTGGTTCCCACTCCAGCTTCAGTTGGCTAAATCTGGCCCTAAGCAACGAGTGTTTGGGGCCTGAGCATGACTCCTTCTTGTGGGACCTCACTTGCATGTCAGCAGCATCAGTGGGTCTCTGTATATCATCTGCTCTTCCCCAGGCAATTCATTTTTTTTTTCTACTGGATCCTTTTCATAGGATCCTGTAAGACCTGGTGAAATGTGATTGGGGCCTTTACCGCTCATCCCAAGTGCTCACATTTGGATGTGGGATTTGATTTTGTTCATAGCACTACTTCCTTAGGAGTCCCTGCATGCCACAGCTGGAATCAGTAAGTAATTTCCCACTTAAGCCAGGTACCCTGCTTTACAAAGGCATTTCCTGCTCATCCCACGTGCTCAAACTCAGATGTAGCACAGACTTTTGCTCCTAGCAACAGTTCCTTTAGTGGGTCGCTATGTGCCTCATCTGGCATTGGTATGTAGTTTCCATCTCAAATCAGAAACTATACCCAGCTTTCCCAACAGTGTGCCACTCAGGTTCTAATGCTTTGTGGTACTTTTTTGTCCTGGTATGGAAGGGAAGGTGCTCTGGCTCACATCTTTGCCAGTGGTGAGTCCAGGTGGGGTATCGACATGCGTTCAGTGAGTCTCAAGCAGTTCCCCCATAGGCAGACTGGGGGAGCGTTGATGGTCTGCTCTCCTGTACCAAATCTATTTTTTAGGAATCCCAGTGTACCTAGAAGTTCTGGTGACTAAGGGGACAATGTGACTGCTCTTGATGGATCATGAGTGTGCTCAGGCTTGGGGACCTTTTTTTCTTTTAGGTTTGGAAGCCGCTGGTTTTGGTTGGTGGCAGCCTGAAGGACTGCATGAAGCTGTGAGCAGTCTCAGGAGCAGAAGGGCTGCAGCCATTACTGCGGGGAGTGGAGCTCTATTGCTGCAATTTGCGACTGAGTAAAGACAGCAAGCAGTCAGCCGGAACAAACTACAAGGACTGTGGCTTCCTCTGGCTTCCACTGCAGTTCCAATAGATCCTCCTGAACAGCAACATGCATTGATCCCTGCTGTTCTCCCCTCAGCCACGCTACAAAAATGGGCCATAGAAAATAAAGCATCAGTGAGAGAGAGGGAGATACAAAGCAAAGAGAAAGGCAAAACAGGTAGAATATAAATTCCAACAACCTAGGAAACCATCAGCAACTACACAGGGGCTGTTTCAGTAAACTTGGGGCACCAGACAACAAAGTGCAGCAAAAACTTTATGCAGGGCACAGTATGAACTCAGGGGGCACTCACCTCATGGAGGAAAGTTAGGACAGCCTTCATAGAAAGTCAGTACTGTATAGCAAGGGGAAGGCAAATTAAAATTGCCAAGGCAAAGCAATAAAATCAACAGTGCAGCATTTAACTGTGGTCTTTCCCCAGCATTTTGTCACTCACCACAGGGGAGCCCACCAAAATTTCAATGAGGAAGAAGCCTGCAGCCTGGCAAATCACAATTTCGCTCCCTGCACAGCAACCTCGTGGCAAGGAACCTCCATTTTGTTGTCAGTAAGCTATATCATTCGCAGTGACCTTGCTCTTTCTAGTGGCATTACCTTCCTACAACCAAGCATTGCCATTATCTCAGTGCAAGGCAAATGAATGGTATTCAATACAGCCCAATGGGAAGCCTATGCAATTAAAGAGACAGTACACCAAATAACTGATCTTGTGCTAAAAGTTTATTTAAATAACAGACAACACAAAAATAGAGCGGACATTATTAAGACATCCATTGATGAAAATTGCTTACAAATAACAGTACTTTTGTCTACAAAAATATTTTCTCTCGGCAGTTCATTCTTCCAAAGACGTCTCGTTCTCTTCATGACAACCACTCTTACTCATTCTTACAACCTGCGTTCAGTACCATGCTGCTCATCTCTGACCATGAGGTCTGAGTGATCATACCGTCTTGAGCACTTCAAGCCTCGGGGCTCCAACTTCACCTGCCTCGAGAGCAAGGGGTCTCAAAATTGAAACTATTCTGCATGACATCCAATCGTCCATCTCAGCCGAAAGGATGGCCCACTATGCAGGCCATTCAGGATGACCTCGCATATATTAAAACTATTTCTCCACACTCAATGGTCCACAACAGCTTACAGCCAGTACCTTTCTCAGCACTGAAGATGCTGTCGACTGGCTCGAGCAATTTCAGGCGTGGATCTCCTTCAATGGTTAAATGGATCACTTGCAAATTTCCAATGCCATGTACTTACTCCCTGAAAGGACAGCCATCTCGTGGATTAATGCTCTTCCAGATCAGATGAGATGGGACACTGCAATCCTGTATTCCACCTTCAAGGCCCATTTCTTACAAGCTCATCCACCCTGGTTGTTAGAACAGCAACTATGCAATCCTCAGAATCATTGGAAGCATTTATAGTGGACATTGAATCACAGTGTAAATGTCTACAAAAATCAGAAAAAGACTAAATCACAGCCTTTGTCCAGGGACTGCCTCCACAGTTTAGTACATATGTCATTCAGAAAAGCCATCCACCTGGATGGACAGGATCCAAGCTTCATGGTTAGCCCAGGAGTCTATTTCCATGCTCCGGCCTAGCACTGTTCAGGAGCCACAGTCCTCACAACTGGCTGCACTTGCTACTTGCGTCCAACAGCAACAAATAATGATTGACAAACTTATTTCAGCTGTCAACAACTTACATTGTAATACTGTGGTTTCAACTGCAACTTCTGTTAATGTCCTGCAGCCACCTCCACCTTCACAGGAGCAAGTGACCTGTCAGTGGTGTGGATTCAGGGGTCACACTGATCTGATGTGCCATAAACTGAAAAATGTTCACAGAAATCAAGAAAGCCAAAGGCAACCACCTCAGCACAATCAGCAAAATGCTAGTAACTATTCACAGGACCAGGGAAATGAGTGCTGCCCAACAAACTGGGGGCTTTTGTTGGGCAGGGAAAGGAAGCAACTGACCACCCCACTGACTCAGACTCAAGCAAACTGCACCCTCCATCTGCTAAGTCAGGTACAATCTCCCCTAAAGGAGCCAGAGTTCCAGTCATCAGATCACTTCTCCTTGCAAACTACATCCCTGTCATGATTGGGAATTGGTCCACTCATGCCTTGGTCAACTCCAGAGCAGGAATATCTGTTATCCACAGCAGTATACTAGACAATCCAGCTATTTTTCATGCACCTACTGTTGCTCCAGCTGACCTAAAGTCCATCATCACAGCAAACACAGCTACAGTACCTATTATTGGTATGGTCCATCTTAAGATCCACTTTGGCTCACAATAAGCAACTGTTAAATTCTACCTAGTGCCTGAACTTCAACCAGATGTGATTCTTGGCCTGGATTTTCTCAAAGTGCACAAAGTCATCCTAGACTTTGCCTCAAACAAATTGTCACTAGATCCCCGGAGGCAACTCATAGCTGTAGACTCAGTCACTGTACCTCATAAGTCAGAGATGGTTTTAATTGCCAAGATTTGAGGTGACCCACTTCCCCAAGGTGTTGTTGGCATCATCATGGGATCCTCAGCTTAGAACTCTTCAGGTCTCCTTCCAGGGAACACATTGTCTGCTGTGCATGGTGGCTCAGTATTCCAAAAATGCTGCAACATCAAGGACCAGCCAATGGCCATCTCAAAGTGTACCTGTATCAGAAGGTGTGTCTGTCTTCAGGGGACCAGCTTCAGCATCTGCTTGAACCTCAGCCTGGTTCCACTGACATTCATCCTGTCAGCACCATCACAACCACTCCAGCTTCACATGGAGTATCCTTCAGTCAGCGTGTATCTTAAAACTTCTAGCATTGTCCCACAGAGAAACAGCAACTTCTTGAATTTCTGGAAAACTATCCATATGCCTTTGTTGGCTCTGATAACAAATTCAGATGCTGCAATATCTTGCAACACACTATTGAGGTGCAGCCCAACCAAAAGCCAATTCGTAAGCGATCCTACAAAGTGGGACATAAACAAAAACAAGTCCTGGATGATTTAATCATGGACATGCTTGAACAGGACATTATTGAGGAATCTACAAGTCCCTGGGGTGCACCTTGCTTGCTGGTAGTAAAGAAAGACAAAGGGTATTGGTTCATGGTGGACTACAGAAAGCTCAATGCCTACACAGTACAGGACACCCATCCCTTACCTACCACAGAAGACACCTTAGAGAACCTTGGTGCAGCCAGCCCAGCCTAATTCACCACTCTAGATCTTCAGAGTGGATTTTACCAAGTCACTATTAATCCAGCTTCATGCCCATACACTGCCTGGTGCTGCCACTTGGGACTTTTCCAGTTTAAACGTCTGCCTATGGGACTTCGGAACAGCCCAGCCACATTTCAACACATCATGGAAGCTATTATGTGGACTGTCTTGGAAATCTTGCCTAGTTTATCTCAATGATGTTATTGTCTTAAGCAGAACTTTCCAAGACAACCTCCAGCATCTCAAAGAGGAGTTAGAACATCTCAGGCAAGCCAACTTCAAACTTCACCCAGAGAAATGTTGCTTTGCTCAGCATCAAATCCATTTCCTGGGACATGTGGTTAGTTTCAAGGCATTTTGCCAGACCAGACAAGCTCTCTGCAGTAAAAGACTATCCAGAAGCTACAAACCTCAAAGACCTTGGAACTTTCCTGGGCTTGTCTGGCTACTACAGAAAATTCATTTGCAACTATGCCAAGATTGCAGCTCCACTGTACGCTGTCACAAAAAAGGGATGTGACTACATATGGACTTCCAAATGCAAAGAGGCCTTTGAAACTTTGAAAGAAAAACTTATTTCTTCCCCAGTATTGGCGTATCCCAGGTTCAACCAGCCATTCAAGCTTTACACAGGTACTAGTTTCTTTGCAGCGGGCACTGTGCTATGTCAAATCCAAGATAGAACAGAACAAGTTGTTTCCTGTGCTGGGTGCTCTCTTTCTTCAGCTGAGCAAAACTATGGCATCACAGAAAAAGAATGTCTAGCCTTGGTCTTTGCAGTAAAGAAGTTTGACTGCTACCTTCACTACTCCTCTTTCACAGCTATTGTAGATCACTCTGCCCTCAGATGGTTGTTTGAAATGAAGGAGCCAGTAGGAATGTTTGCCCGATGGATTGCCATACTGCAAGGCTACAATTTTGAAATCCAATACCGACCAGGTCGAGTTCACTCCAATGCAGATGCTGTAAGCTGGAGACAGTATCCCTCTGCAGCAGCCTGTCCAGATGAAGAATCCTGCCTACAAGCTCGTCCTTTCCACTCCACAGATGAGCTCCCTGTGGATGCTCCTTCAGCACCTCAAGTTGCTTTGCTGCTACCAACCGCTTCTACAGAGAAAAGCACCAATCCTCACTTATTGCAAGCAGCTGAAGAGATTCTTTCAACCTCTAATACCGATATCCCCCTGGCGATGATTAAACTTCAACAAAGAACTGATCCTCAGTTTACAGACATCATCACATGTCTCAAGTCTGGAACTTTACCACTACAAAAGAAACACCACCAGGATGTACAATTTTTTATGTCACAGTATTTTCTCAATGAAGGGGTGCTTTTTCACATCTGGACCAAGGAAGGCAAGGGTCATCACGTGGATAGAACTCATTTACACTTAGTTATGCCAGCCTGTCCAGTCTCTGAAGTTCTCCAATCCACCCATGCCTTTCCACTTTCTGGAGGTCATATGGGAATCCACAGAACTCTTAAAAAGACAAGGTTCCACTTCTTTTGGCCTCACATGAACAAAGACATTGTCCGTTTCATCAAATCCTGCCTGCCTTGATCCCAAAGAAAGCATCCTGCCAAACTAATAATGGCACACATCATTCCAATGCCTGTAGCCACAGAACCTTTTCAAAGAGGCAGCACAGACATTCTTGGCTCCCTGCCTCCCTGCCTACATGCCCTGACTCCGGCAACAAGTACATTCTTGTTTTTGTGGACTACCTAACTAAATACTTGGAACTGATCCCACAGAAAGGCATTAAAGGGTACCTAAACAAGCAGTTTTTGAAAACTGCAAACTCCAAAATCTGGCTTCATAGTGAGGTAACGTCAAGTCTACTGTTTACATTTATGCTAAAACTGCATTTATGTAAATGACATAAATGTAGTTTCATAGCTTTTGAAAAATGTAAACATCAGTCTTTTACTTACAAAAAACAGCCTTGCCTTCTCCCTAAGTTGTCTGCCAACTGTATTAAGTGATGAGTCATGATGGCATAATCGAAGCCAGAGCCAGAGACCAATATAGATTCCTATAGGCTAACTAGTTCTTCTTTCCCTCTTTGTTTTGAATTGTTTACTAGAATGATCAACACCATGTGTTAACATGTGGACTATTTTCAATTTAGTTGGTCACGTGATGCGCGGGGGAGCGTAGCGGTCGTTCGTGGGGACAGCGCTCGCTTATCGTGTTAAATTCTACAAAAATTCTCCTCTCTGCACAGTTTAACCACCAGTACTAGCCTTGGGAGAGCTAGGAGAAGCCTCCCAGAGTGGAATTCTGCATTTTTAAAATGACAGACGAAACGGAAGAAAAATTAGAACTGGAGGCAAAATAGCCACGGCGCAGCACATCGCCGAAAGACACAGCAGACGACCTAACTCCAGCTCATGTGTAGGGGAATTATCCACAATAAAAGACGCCTTCAAGCTTATAGAGGATGTGTTGATTTTAAGCTACGCTAACAATAACTTGTTAGACGGTCACTGACGTGGAAGCAAGGGTTTCATCCCTGGAACGTAATGTTGATAAACAGGGGCCTGCAATGATTGAGCTGAGGAGAACTGTTTCAAAATTAGAGGACCGCCTTGAAGATCTTGAAGGTAGAAATCGCAGAAACAACTTGGTCCTACTAGGCTTGCCAGAGGGGGAGGAAGGACCGAATATGATTGCCTTTTTACAGAAAATGCTGAAGAAAACAGTAGGCCCTTCAGCCAATGGCCCAGAATACATCATAGAGAGGGGTCACAGGGCCCTGAGAGCAAAACCCTCTTCAGCTGATCCTCCGAGGCCTATAATTTTCAAGCTGCTAAATTATCTCGATTGAGAGCAAATTTTGAATGAAGCAAGGAAGCTCTCAGCAATCCTATGGGAGGGCAAGAGGCTTCGTTTAGTCCCAGATCTTACAGTTAAGTGCAGGATGGCTGCACAGCTGACCTATTACGTCCAAACTCTAAGCCGCTTGGAGTGAAGCACTGCATGTTATATCCTGCTAAACTAGAAGTTACCCACAAGGAGGGGAAAAGTTGTTCGAGATGTCTGATGAAGCTCTGAAGGTGCTCAAGGACTGGTTCCTGACCTTTTCCACAAAACCTGAATGCACGCCCTTTTGGCAAGCTTCTACCCCTTTATGGAAGAAGATTGAGTGTACAATGGTTTAGCAAGGACTTATCTCCTTTATCGGTCGCTTGGATGTTGGACTTTGGCCTTACAGTGGACATTTACTCCCCTTTACCTTTCTAGTTTCCTTCCTCCCCTTTGTCCCCCTTCCTCCCCTTTCTCCCTCCCTCCCTCCTCTCCTTTCCCCCTTCCCCTTCCCTTCCTCTTCCCTTCCTTTCTTCCTTCCTCCCTTCCCCCTTTTCTTCCATTTCCTTCCCTTTCCTTCCTAACCCTTCCATACTTTGATACTGTGTTTAATTCCAATTTTTGTAGCTCTTGATTTTGCTAAGCTGCTACAACCACCAGGTGCCATTCTGCCGGGTGTCTTTATGGAGACAAGAATGGCCTCTGGTGGACATCCTATTTTTTTATGTGGGCTGCCCTCATTACCTAATTTGAAATATTTTAAGGCAAAGCGGTATAAGATATCCAAGCCCTCCTGTTAGTTAGGCCTATCTGGTCTTGCTTTCCTTCCCTACCCCCTTTTTCTTTTTTTTTCCTCCTCCTTCTGTCTTGGAGAGCTATATGTTTACTGCATTGGCCTGATAGTTGTTGCTCTGTTTGGCTTTGGCAGCTACGGACTATTGTGTTTTTCCTTCACTCTGGTTTTCTTACCAATCTGTCTAGCTCTGAATTTAAGAGCCGATGTATGGGCCCCTTTTGCTGGCAATGTTCTGGTAGCATACAGCTGCTATTGTTAACAACTACTTAATCCTTCTCAGGGGGCTATGGTGAGATACCATTATTAGGGCTGTTAGTTTACTCTTCTTAGTTAAATACGAGTTTGCTGCATGTTAATTACAATAGTGTAGCATTTTAGGTGGTTAATGCAGACGGTTATATTATCTCCGGTTTTTTTGGAGAGGGGAAATTCACTGCCTTGTTAAGTTAGCGAGAGGCCCCACCGCTAGAGCGTGTCATGATCCAGAAGACTGAGGCGGCTTGGGGCCGGGGTAAGTGGTGCTTTTACGTTGGGGGAATGGTTTTGGTTGTTTGGTGGGTAGGATCCCTTTTCTTTTATGGTTTATATTTAGTGGGGATATTGGGGGGTCTGACAGCCCAACAGAGAATGTGTCATTTTTGCTGTTGTTATATGGCGTCTGAGCTGAGTATAATTTCATGGAACATTAAAGGGGGGAGAGATAACAAAAAGAGGTATATTGTCCTCAACCACCTGGCACGTCTTAATCCATCAATAGTTTTTGCAGGAAACACACGTTACTTGATAAACTTTCCCTTTTCAGGAAGAGATGGGTGGGCCAAGTTTTTGGAGCGGGCTTTTCCACTTGCAAAGGGGGTGGCAGTTCTCGTGGCCAAGAGTGTCCCCTTTCTGTCGACAGAAGTAATCCCTGACCCGAAGGAGGTATATCCTTGTCTTGGGCAAATTAGCGGGCATAGATGTAGCTAGGTTCTATTTATGGTCCCAATCAGGAATCCCCCACCTTCTTTACTCAGTTGGCAGTTCTCCTTGCCTCCATAGCTGACAAACCCTTAATTTTAGGTGGGGACTGGAACCTAGTTCAGTCCAACTGCCTGGATCGTTCATGGGCCAAAAGTGTTCGTTCATCCCCTGCACAGTCAGCCTTGTCTGAGTTCAAGTCCTCACTGGGTTTGATGGACCCATGGCGTTTAATCAACCCTAAGTCTAAGGAGTACACCTTTTTCTGCCAGTTCACTAATCTTACTCTCGTATAGACTTTTTCTAGTAAGCCATCAGATACTTTCCCTAATTCAAGAGGCCTTTATTTCTGGCCGAGTAACCCTGATCACTCCCTCATTGGCCTCTTTGTGCTCCCATTCTCCTTGCCTTCTAGGATCATACCATGGGCTCAATAACCACCTGCTGAAAGACCCCTCTTCACTTCAGACATTTCGGAACTTTATGTTTCATTCTATTGAAGCAAACTGGGGTTCCCTCCAAGCAATTGATCGAGTGTGGGCGGCATTGAAGGCCACATGGAGAGGTGAATTTATTAGGTTGGCGACAATCCGTAAAAAGGGAATCGCACGTAAAGCGGTGGACTGCCTTAATAGAATAAGAGTATTAGACACCATAAACGGAGATCTTAGATCTCCCTCTCAGGAACAAGAGCTTGCGTCTTTAAAAGTCTGGTATGAGTCACACATGAAGGAGAAGGTAGAGAGATCTGCCGCTAATTTAAGGGCTTCCTACATAGGACAAGGTAGTAAAGCAGGGAAACTGTTGGCTTGGCAGCTGAAAAGAAGGGCAGCGGAGAGGTGGGTTGCCTCTATTAGACATCCTGAGACAGGGGATATAATTTCAGGTCCCGACGATATTATGTCCGCCTTTGTTCGGTTTTATAAGAACCTATATGCGAGTGAACCTTTCTCCCCAGTGGCGTCCCGCAAAATGAAGGAGTTTCTTGCGGAGATTTCCCTGCCTCAACTCCCTCCGGATCTTTGCCGCAAGCTAGAGGCTCCTTTGGAGCCTAAGGAAATCTTGCAAGCTATCGATGCATTAAAAATTGATAAAGCGCCAGGCCTGGATGGGTTTTCGGCCTTATTCTACAAGACCTTTAAAGATACCCTTGCCCCGTTATTGTGCCAATTGTTTGCCTTTTGGCACAAGGAAGGAATCTATGAGTCTTCCCTTTTTGAGGCAAGGATTATCCTTTTACCAAGCCGGACAAGCCACCGGACCTTGTGTCTAATTATAGGTCAATATCCTATTGAACGCCGATGTAAAGATTTTGCGAAGATTTTAGCCAATAGACTAAAATCAGTTTGGGTGGAGCTATTAAGCCCGAATAAGTTGGGTTCATGGCGGCGATCATCAGCAGACCCACTTTAGGAAATTGTTTTATTTGATACACAATCCTTGTGCCCGATATAGAAGCTTCTCTGGTCGCGTTAGACGAGAGAAGGCATTCGTTAGGGTGGAGGGAATTTATGTTTGAAGTGCTTTCTAAATTTGGCATTCGGATAACTTTCTGAGTTACATTAAGATTTTGTATACTTGTCCTTCGCATCTGATTCTTGTAACAACTTGATATCATCTCCTTTAGTTAACGCGAGATACCAGACAAGGCTGCCCTCTCACCATATTTATTTAATCTATATTTGGAACCCTTAATTAGGGCAATTAAACTGACAATGATATTCAAGGTGTAAGCATTCAAATGCTGATTTTAAGGTGTCTGCGTTTGCAGACGACCTTCTAATCCACATTTGGCATAGTCGATCCTCTCTTCCGCAGCTTTTCTCTATTATTTCTCGATTTTGAATTCTCTGGTTACAAACTTAATAAGAGCAAAACATTAGTCTATTCATTATCTCCGACTTGCATCGGGCTTGGTGTGACTCGCTGGGTTTATCCTGGCAGACCGGTTCGTCTCACATATTTAGGTATTAAAGTTTCCAAAGATTTTTCACAACTATATGACCTAAATTTCAAACCCTTCTTAATCAGATCAGAGATGACCTCAACAGGTGGTCCTCACTGCCTCTTTCCTTTGGGAGAGTGAATACCATCAAAATGATGATTTTGCGAAACTAATTCACTACCTCCTTAATCTCAACATATATTTGCCCAAGTCTTTTTTAATCTTTGCCACAAATACTGTACCGATTTTATTTGAATGGTAAACCTCCCGTCAGGCCTATACGTAAACTTACCCATCGTGGGAAGAGGGGCTACAGGTGCCTGATTTTATGTTTATTATTTGGCAAGCCATATGGCAAGGTCGGCTAGTGACATCCGATGCCCCAGCATTCTTAGCTAGTATGCTGTAGACAATTGGTAGCCAAAACTGTCAGGGTGGATCTGGAAGCCCTCCTCTTCACTCCCTGGTGCAGAGTTCCACAAAAAATTAAAGATACCCCATTGGGATGGGACATTAGAGCCCTTCTACAGTTTTATACGCTATTAAATATTCCCTTTAAAAAGGACTTATTACAACCCCTGCTTAACAACCCGAATTTGTTAATTGGCAATCGGCCGATAAAAAGGATGGTGGGCGCCACCTCCAACAAACCTAGGTTGGCTGACTTTTATCGGAGGTCACCTGATTCCTCTTCAGATTTGAGGGAGAAGTTCTCAGTCAACCCCAAGGACAGTTACCAGTTATATCAAATCAGAACTTTATCTACTCATTCCTCAAAGATGCCCAGGGCAGGTTCAGGCGGGGAATCTGGTAGCGAAGATAAAAGTTATTGCCGTGTCTAACAAAGTGGTCTTCAACATTTATAAGCTTATTCTTTCCCTTAGGGAGGCCAAGGCCTCTCCTGCTCCTCACTACTGGAATATGAATTTATTCCCAAATTGGTCAGATCAGACCTGGTTGAGAGTTTGGCGGGATTTATACGGTTATGTCAAGCAAGATAGGCTGAGGAGTCTACAATTTAACATTCTGCATGATTTATACCTCTCTCCAGCCAAGCTTTTAGCATATATAGAAATAGATCCCTGTATGTCAGGATTGTGGTTACCCATGGCTACCACCTACATAAACTCTGGGAATGCCCTAAGGCAGCTAAATTCTGGGGTTCTATTCATTCTTGGATGACCCTGTTCGTTGAAGTAGGGGCATTTTTAGTCTAGAGACTTGTGTTTTGGGTAATTTGGGATATTCCGTCCATAAGTCACAAATGTCAATTAACACTAATATCTTTAGTAGCTAAACTGCTACTTCTATGTTACTGGTGCAGAGAGGTGCTCCTCCCTAGGAATGGTGGGACACCTTCCTAGAAGCCCTAAATGCAGAAAGAATGGTTGCCTTGATGTTCAATTCTGTGAGAAATTCGGAAAATGCTGGGGCAGCATAACTCGATTGTTTAAGACTGACAGGGTGACCAGCTTATCAGTTGGGTAATTTGCACAGGGCTCCTCCAAGGGAAAGGTGTCTCATCCCCAATACATAATGCAATTAAGGCACCTAGATATGAGGTTATTTGAAGTTTTGCTATCTCTCCCTCTAATGCAGCTGAGGTTGTTTTTCTCTATTAACTGGTTATCCTTCTTTGGTATTATACATCAATCGCCCAGAAGATTTCTACCTCAATTATTACTCTTCTGGTTATTTCCACTTGGGGCGGCGCCAATCAAGGTTCAGCGTCCCTTCCATTTTCTGAGTTATTCTTCCTTTCTTGTTCTACATATAGTGATCCCTTCTAGAGTTTTGTGGTTAAATTATTACTCTCTTTTTTTTTTTTGCCGGGCTGTCAGGACAGGGGCAGTGGGGTGGGGGATTGGGAGGGCTTCTTTAGGTTTGGTTTTGTTTCTCATCTTGCTTTATCTTTCTTTTTTGTTATTGTACTGTATCCAATTTTATACCCTATTGTAAAGGTGCTACGTGTGTCTGGATTATGTACAAGTTGTTATTGTTAAAGTTGTTGGTGCAATAAAGTGCAGTTATTTGCAAAAAAAAAAACAGGTGGACTATTTTGATCTGTACATGTTAGGCTATGATTTTGTTCATTTTATTTACTTTAACTTGCTGAAAATGTTTTGCAATCTAGCTGACATTCTCTTTAGAAAAAACTGCAGAACAGTACAGCACTTCAAATACCTGATGATCTAGTGGTTAAGTGAGGCCCTGAATTTTTGTTGTTAACCAGGAGAGACACACTATGCTGAAACCTTATGCACAGATGTGGCCTGGCAGCACAAGGAAGTTAAGTGACTTGCTCATTGTCACACAGCGAAGTACTGGTCTGGTCCAATTCCAAAGCTCATGCATTATTGTTAATCCACACAAAAAAAGCTTCTCTTGTATTCTTTTTCCAAGTGAACCCCCTGCACCTAGCCTGCCTTCTGTTGAACACCCCACCATCCATACCATGTCCTTAGTACTGCCTGGGGCTGCATATGATGAGCTTGCGGTCTCATGAAGAGAATTATCACACCTCAGACTGTAATCGTATATCTCAGAGAGTTGTGCACACCTACACTGATATGGATCATCAGCTGGCACCATTAAAAAATACCTGGCAAATCACACTTAAGTCCTCTTTTTCAATGTTTTTACTTCTGCTCCCACAGTAAACATTGAATGGATCACCACCCTTCTGCACAGTGAAAGCAGTATGCACAGTTCCCCTATTGTGTTTTTGTCCCGCCTCATTAACTAACAATTGGGTCTTCATGGAGGGCCAAGCAATAAGCCTCAGGACTCACCAGAAAAACTGCTGTTCCTGCTCTCATAAGGGCTGCATTTACAATGGTTAACACTATTATTAGCAGGAGAGGCATGCTTATGCCTTGAGCGAATCCACCAGACTTCCAGTGTCAGTCTACTCCTTTTCCTGTGATCTACAAAACCCCACAGGCCAGTACTTTTTAGTGTCCTACTCCAGAATGTGAGCTGGTTGGCTACCACCCTTCTAAATCCTGAATGATTTATACACAGCTCCCTCAATATTGTCCTAATAAATGTCAACACCCCCCACACCTGAGGGTAATCTCCCTACACTGAATTCAAGTAACACTTTAAGTGCAGCCCTACCACTCTGAGTATTTGTAATCACTGGCTGCTCTCATTCACAGTCAGGTAGTGATCATGGTGCTGGCAGCCCTACATTTCAGATCTCACAATAATCTGCTAAACATCCCCCTTCCTGTCTTCCCCTAACCTGAATATTGCTGTACTCTGCTGGAATGGCCTCTTCAGTCCCTCTCTGGCATTCTTTCTTCTCTTCTGCTCACCACACCAAAAACTGGTGAGCTCACTGCTCTTCTGCATCATGAATGTGGTTAGTACAGTCGCCCATGCCATTGTTATATATTAATAATAAACATGATCTTCTGGTAAGCCAGGCTGATAGCAACAGGACACAAGGGGAAACATTGGCATTGCTACCCAGATAAGATCTAATCCACCTATGATTAGACACTGTTAAATGACATGCATAATGATGTGCACACCCATCATTTACTAGTGCCTAATCAAAGGTAGCCTAGATTTTTTAAGGATAGGAAAGCCTATAATTCCCCTTGTACCCTGCTGCTATCAGCTTGACTTACTGGAAAGATTTGTTTATTTTTGATATGTCAAAAAACCTGGGGACTGTACTATTTGCATTCATGATGCACAAGGGTGATGAGCTCACCAGTTTTTAGCATGAGGAGGAGTAGTGAAGAATGAATTCCAGAGGGGGACTGAGAAGGCCACTCTTGCAAGGTATTGCTATATTCAGGAAAGGGGGAAGGCAGAAGGGGAGAACTTTGAGCAGATCACTGTGAGAAATAAGATGTGCGGCTGTCAGCACCATGATCACTACCTGACCCTCTTGTCCTGGCCAACATTCCCCTTCCCATAAAACCAGTTCATGCAATTGTCCAAGTCTGTGTGTGGGTATTAATGTGTGAATTGGCTGCCACTACACATTCAGTCACTTCACTACTAATCTAGCGTTGTTGTAAAGCACGTTGGGATACAATGTGTATGAACAGCACTATATAAATACTGATTCTTATTATTATTATTTCCCATGGAAAAAGAAGATAAGACAAGATAAGCATATTTTAGATTTCCAAGAAAGTATGAACTCTGGCATTGGACTACTGAAGAACTTTGCTACAAACAAGTGGTGGATCTATGGAGTGGTGAAGGGTGTGGCTGTAACCCCCCTCCCCCATTGTAAAGTACTCGCTTGCTGCTGCTGCATTTCACTTTATTGAAGAAGTCTGATTTATTGATTGTACAAATGTTTGCATTCAGAAATATGGATTACATTTGTAGTTTCAGTCAAAAACATACTAGAAAAGCATAATAGCAGAAAATATAAAGGTTTCATAAAAATGTTAAAAAGTGAATATCAAGTACACACACACTCCCAGCAACCCCCCCCATTGTAGCATCCTGAATCTGCCATAACCACTAGACCACCAGGTTATTCAAGATTTTACTGTACTGTGGTTTACCAAAAAGAAAGTCGGTTGTATTAAAACATAATTTCAGCATGTTAAAGTAAACAAAATGAACAGAACCATAGCCTTACATGTGTATTGATCTAAATAATGCACATGGTTTTGACCATTTTGGTGAAGCGATTCTATACAAAGGGAAAAATGAACTAGTTAGCACTATAGAGAGCCATATAGCTCTCTGACATTGGCTCCGATGATGTCAAAACTTAACACATTTGGCGGCCATTTTAAGAAGCAGATAAGGCAATTTTTTTAAATTGAAAGGCTGATTTTACATTTTTCAAATGCTTTGGAATCACATTTAGGTAATTTATATAAATGTAGTTTTAGCATTAACGAATTCAGCAGCCTTGCCTTTAGTCCTGTTTTAGGTCAGATATTTGAATAGTTTGTTGTCAAAATGTTATTTAGGTATCCTTTAAAGCTGCTACAGTGGCAAGTGACTTCTTCAGTAGGATAATTTGCCGTCATGGTACTCCAACATACCTGCATTCAGACAGAGGCACTGACTACCTCTCATCTATTGTGCGAGACACTTGCAAACTTCTTGACGTCAAGAAGACTCATACAACCAGTTACCATCCATAATGTAATGGACAAAGTGTGAGATTGATGTCAGCCATTCTTAACACTTTATCCAAGTACCTGGATGTGATTCACGACACTTGGGACCATTTTGTCCCCTTCATTCACTTTGTTTACAACTCCAGCCCTTGTGTCGACAGTACAGAATATACCCCATTTTTCCTAGTCCATGGATGTCACCCAAGAACACCTCTCGACAAAGATCTCTCACTGTTAGTGGTCCCAAAGTCAGCTTCCTCCTTCGTCATCCCAATGTTGGAACAGCTCGAACTGGCCAGACAGGTGGCTATTGATGCACTGGGACAGAGAAAAATGGCAATGCAAAAATTGTCAGCAACCAAGTGTCACGATCCTTCATTTTCTGTGGGGGGCATTGTTTATCTGTATCGACCTGTCCTTGTTCCAGGTGTCACCAGAAAACTGCTTCACCCCTGGACTGGGCCATTCTATATTGTTGAAAAGATTCTCCCTCTTCATGTTCACTTGTGCCACAAGTCAGATGGAAAGCTGGTACACAATAAAATTCACATCAACAGGTTGAATAATGGGTACTTGCATGATACTGCCCCGATGATCCCAGTCCCCCAAGTAATGAAGCTTCTTTGGAGCCTGCAATACTTTTGGAAACTGAACTTCCTGCTGACAATTTGATGACAGTTTCACAGGAAACTCACGGCACTGACACTTATTTGCCAGATCCTGGTCTTTCTGGAACTTTTTAGCCTTTTGCGTCTTCTCAGAACTCTCATGTACCCCAATCAGTGTACCAGATAGAGAAGATTTTGCACAAAAAGTACGATTATGGATCTTGGTCATACCATGTTAAATGGTGTGGGTATGACAGTGCTCAGAACGCCTGGGTCCTCTTTTGTGATCTGACCACACCCTGTCCAGAACTAATTCAAGCCACCCATTCAGCAATCCCAACTTTCCGTAAAAGTTGCAGAACTAAGTGAACTTTATTATTCAGACAGTGTGGTGATTCTGTAAAATTCTGTGTCTAACCATATGCATGTTACTTCTGAATTACTGTTTAATCTAGCATTTTTTCATTTTTAGATCTTAGACATGCTGATGTTGTTCCATTTGTACATTAAAATTGAATTGCATTTGGGTAATAAGTGCTGCTCTCCTTCCCTATCTTTCCTTTCCCTCTCCTGCACCTTTGTGCTGGTGGCATGGCCAGCCTCATGTGCTCTGGTTCTCTTCCCCTAGCATTACACTGACTGGCCACCAGTGTAGTCCAGATTCTTTCCTCCCCTCCCCTGCGGCAATGTATTGTGCTTGCCTTTTAATCAATCAAAAGTTGTCTTAATTTCTTCCATGCTGCTGATACCTGTTCATATTAATGTTTCAGTAGGGTATTAATGTTAATAAGGTTTTGAAAATGCTTATTGTTGTTCTTGCATAATATTTTTTTTTTACTGTTCGAGTGGTACTCACATTTTCAAACCCCAGTGTGATGTGGAGTATAGGTTGAGCATGGGGCTCAAGATTAGTTGCCGCCCCTTTAACCAAGGACAGTAATGTTGTAGCCAGAGAGTCGTCACATGTTATGCTAATTAGTTTCCAGCAGGGGTTAGGAAACCCCAATTTCCTGTTTCCTCTTCAGTCATTCTGTACCTGTACCTTGTGCTGATGAGATGTCCCTGCTTATGCTCCTGAATAAACCTTATTTGTTTATTATTTTCTGTGTCCCGCTCAGTTCGCTCGGTACCAGCAGTTGACTATTGCAGAGGCACCAGATAGGAAAGCAGAATACTGGGGAAGGTAAAGGGTCCTTTATTGGCAGGCTAAATACCAAAATGCCACAAATTGTCTGTTCATGCAGTAGTGAGTGGTACAGGTCAATAATGGCTAACGCTATGAACCTGATTCCAATCTTATGAATCTTATATAGGTGAGCTGTGTTTTGGCACTGGCTGTATCTCAGCGTTAGTTCACCTGTGATGGCATTTTTCAGTGATTAGCATGCAAAGTGCACTACCACACTTCTGTAGGTATGGGCCAGTAACAATGAATGATTTGATGCCTAGTCTTGTCTCCTAGTGGTTCTTCAGTGCAGCATGCTATAATAATCTGCATCTTTTATCTGTTCCTTTGACCCCCCCCCCATTTTGTTTGGGAAGTTCAGTTCTTTTATATTTGGCTGTCTGACCTATGCCGAAGGCTGCACATCCTAGTTGCAGTTTAGCCAAAGTTCTTCACTGGCCATTTTACACTTAATGCCAAGTTATGCTGAGAACAGCGTCCGTTCTATGTGTTTGCTTCTGTGCTGTAGGTTTTTCATTGTGTTACCTAGATTCCCATTAAAACATGCACTGCAATTCAAGCTTGGTGAATGGAACTGGTGTCAAGCATGAAAAGAAGTTAGTTCATGCTTAAGAACACACTCGGCACCCTCAGGTACCTAGAAAGTTTGTGGGTTCTGTTCTTAAGTGCCAAAAGGAAGATAAGATAATGAGGATCTGTTCTAAACATTGAAGATTTCTTCCCCATGGAGGGCATAAACCTGACTATCAAATACAGACAGGATATGATGACTTGTGCTCCTGCCCCTTGGATTTCAGAGGTCCTTTGCTAGCCAAGCCCACAGTCAGTTGTTTGATTCTTCCACCGCCATGTAGATGCAGCATATATCCAGTCAACTCCTCGGGGAGGGGGGCTGTCCTGTAAAGCAGCTGATCTCCTAGTTTTGTCATACTGTTTTCTTTGGGAGGGCTTTGCCCAAGGTTTATTGTGGGGAATAGCTCCTCCCACAACCACTACATAAGCCCTCCGTCGACATACCTCCCTTGTTTAGGGAGTGTTTTATGAGCTCCAGCATGGCTTATGCAGCTGTCCTGGGCCTGTCTACTACCAGGTTCATTTTGTTCTCATGTTCCTCTCTCTCCTCCTGGTCCTGTGCTGTTTTTTTCTTTTTTCCCATTTTTGTCCCCCGCCCCTTCCTGTTCTTCGCCTCTCCTTTTCTGGTTTTCTTCTTTTTGGGGCTCCCTCATTAACTCCTGCTTCTGCCACCTCCTTGCATCCTGCAGCATTGTCCATTCCACTGCTTCCACCCAGCCGACTTCCATCCACAGATCATAGAGAAACGTGTTTGCATAATGGAGCTTCATGAAATTCTGAGGACATGATACCACTTAAAAGCTACTGGTACTCACTTTCATTCCAGTTTGTTTCTTGAATTTACAACCTTTTCTCACCTTTTGTTTATCCCCTCTGAGTAAACCAATGCACAAACTCTTAATCTGGTACATGAGGTCAGAATTCAAGCTTACTTTTCTGCTGGTTGGTTTCTTTTGCTTCTTGGGAGCTGCAGCATCATTTTCAGGATCCAGCAGTCAAGACACTGGACTCATTCGTTCTATCAACAGCACATTTTGGCAGCTTTTGAGGACTTGCTAAGCCACATTTAGCAATGCATTTCGGCTCCACCAAACTTAATTACACCACCTCCATAGAGTGGTAACTGAAGCAAAAACAAGGGGTCAGCTTTTCATTTTGTGCCTTTGTTTAAAGCCGTCCGGAAAGCATTACTGTTCCACACACAGTCTGAAAAGTCCAGAGTGTGCTGCCACGTTTGTCCCATCGGCTAGGTGATTGTATGATGAGGGCGTTGGGGTGAGGTGGAACAAAAAGAGGGAACGGGGTACAAAGGGATCATGATGAATCTCAACATATGGGGAAATTCCAAACAAGGGGGAGCAACAAGGGCCTGCCATTTGCCCATTTTACGGAAGCGCCTTCAGGGCTCCAGGGGCTTTCCTTGCTCTCAATCCTGTGCTATGGCTACCTCAAAAGATCTCACGCTACCATCCTGCTACACGGCGCCTAGTGGGGCCCAATTGTATCATGGGAGTGCCATGGTTGCTTTCTGCTCCTTCGGTACAGGGCCAAACATTGAAACAAAGATATACCAGTGATACGTTCCTCATAAATTAGTGTACTGTAAACAGCTAAGGAGGTTAGGTTTGAGATCTTTTATTACTTGACTTTATTCTAAGTAGTCATGAAAATGTGGCAACAGTTTACACCTCTTGGCTTTGTTTATGGTGTTGCTCCAGCAACATAAAAATTTACTATAAACTTGTGTAATTACTGAGAGTTCCATTTCCAAATAGCAAATTTAACAAGTAGATAACCACTCTGAAAAGAATCAGGGTTACCTTCATGCAGAGCTCTCAGTATTCTTATTACTCATACATACATATATGTGTGTGTGTATATATATATATATATATATATATATATACACAACTTCCTGGCTAATCAATACATACTTCATCCTACTTATATTTTTAAGGTTGTACAGCAGCCTCCCTTTGACAACAGGAATGCCCCAGCTACCTGCCTGAGTGTAATTTACAAAATCAGCAATAGATGGCACTTTGCTAAGAGCCAGGCATTACCCTACATATCCCATACCTCACCTCTACCTGACTTCTGCTATACTCCATTACTCTCTACCTGCTTTTGCTCCTTTCTGAGTCTGTACTGTCAGTCATTGCTGTCTACACGTTCAGTTCCTGCTTTTCTCCATTTTGCTACAGTTCCATTATCCTGCTATTCATTATTATTCACTTGTTGTCTATTGCCTTGCAGCATTATAGTGTTTCGTTCAGCCCACACCAGCAGTTTATTCCAATCCCCATCCCTAACTCTCACTTTCTGAAGTGCTGAGAGAAGGTAGGCTTCCCAGTCTACTGGGGATGGGATTCCATTTCATCCACTACCACCAAGGATGGGAGCCATCTCTACAGTCTACTGAGTCAAACCATGCCTTCTCTCCCTCATCCCAGTTGCTGCTTCCCTTCAGGAACAGAACTACCTCCTACTTACCAACTCGACATCCTCCATCCCTAACTCTGCTGGATAGCATCTAGTGAAGGTTAGCTCGCTCTGACTACCGGGGATGGGAGTCATGTCTACCAACTATGGACTGTTATCATACCTTCTCCATCTCATACCAGTTGCTGTATCCCTTTGGGAACAGAACTATCTTCTATTCTCAACTTGACATCCTCCGTCCCTAACTCTGCTAAGTGGCATACAGTGCAGGTGAGCGCAACATGACTACTGGGGATGGGAGCCTTGTCTCCATTCTATAGACTTATACCATGCCTTCTCTATCTATGCCAGTCATCGGTTCCCTTTGGAATGAAACTTTCACTCTCCATGTACTCTCAGTTTACTTATGCTGCTTCCAGTCACCACTATTCATCTACCATCTCTGACAGTTGCTTGAATCTCCAGTCTATTGCTTCATCTTCCATGTTCTCAGACTGATACCCAGCTGCTGCTCCCTCCAGGAACAGGACTTTGCTTATCTTTCTTCTCCACCTTCTCATCTGCAGCTTGGATGACAGGAACCTGACTCTAATATGGACCATCTTCACCATTTGCATCTTCACTGATGTGGACTGCCACTTTCATTCTGGATCAGGACTTCTCCAATCAAGTTCTCTCATCGTTCACATTCCCTAGCCAAATCCAGCACAGATCATCTTATCTCAAACGATTCCTCTGGACCATGACCTTCCATTTTGCTGCTTCACATATGTTTTCCTTGCCTGCTGTCTGATGTCACAACCTTCCTGGACTTTGACCTCTTCTTGTTGAGCTGTCTCTCATTCTCCTCATCACAGTTGTTCATCCAGCATCTCAGTTCAAGCGATCCAGAGTCTACATTGCCTGGTCCTTAGTCCTAGCTCAAGCACTATGTCTGCTTCTTTCCCTGCTGCAAGTCACTGCTTCCCTTCAGGAATGGGACATTTTTACTCCTCCGCCCTTCTGCCTCTCAGCTCTGCCTGCAAATTCAACCGTGGACCCAGAACCTCATTGATCACCTTCCATTGTTTCTTCGGTCACTTCCACCCTTCATCAGATGTTGGACTTCCATTGCTCCTTGTGCTTAGCTTGGCTCCTTGGCCTTCCGTGGATCCTCACCTAATGCCTTGCTTCATCATCTTGCCCTTCATTGCTGTTCACCTTGGAACTGATAACTTCCTGCTCTGCATGTCATCTGGCTTACCCAGCCCATAGCTTCCTCTGCTCATTCCTTCAGTTGCTCAGGATCCACTCCGTACTTGCTTCACTTTGACTGGCTGCCTTATCCTCTTCACCTAGCTGGCTCGGGGCTTTGTACTGTTTGCTATGGCTCTTTTTTGGGCCACTTACCTCATTTTCAAACAGTACTCCTACCAAGCCATCTGCTTGCATATGATCCATCCCCTATTTCTACTCCCACCCTTCTAACAGTACCTTCTGCTACTCATTCGATTATTCATTCATTATACTGGAGTAATACTTACGCCAGCAAAACATTCTTTGGCTTACATGTCCAACAGACTCTCACATTATTATTGAAGCCTTACACTGCCCATCCAGTTCTTCACAATAATTCATGGAATCCCAGTCACCTGGGCAGTAGAAGATCTCCTCTGTCTCTATATTGCATATACCCTCTGATTCCTGTCCATTCAATCACCATAATTCCTCAGATGTCTCTTCTCATTAGCCATCCTCATACATGGAAATGACTTAAATCTTTCTGTTCTATTCAGACTTCATAATTGGCATCATCTCTACAGATACTGGGACTCACAAGATAACCCATTCAACTATAGTCTTCATCCATTTTACCTTATGCCACCTCTTAGTTCAACACTGACACTGATGACCACGTTACTCTTCCCCTACTTCCCAACAGTCATTGCTAGTTTTAGGAACTGCATAGATATCATCTAGAATATTCATCATGGGATATCCATTGCCTAGCTGATTCCTGTTTCCATGCCATATTACAATTTCACTCCCAGACATCGTTATTCCTCATACTATTATCCGCACCTGGTCACTTAGTACTTTCTGCCAGGTTAATCATTCTTTCTGCGACCCATTCAGCCTCTTCTCCTCAAAGTACCTTTTATTAATTTCTACAGTAAAGATCATCACCGAGAACTGTCTCTCCAGAATTCTATCTGGCAACCAGTAACAGCCAAGTCAACTTCACCAACTCAGCTTCGCACCCCAATTGACATTTATCTGCTGTTGCACAAAAATTCTATGGCATCCAGCATTTATAGATCTCACTACCAATCCAGCCTACAGACTCTTCCTCTTATCTGTCTCAAGCTTTCTCATGTGCTTCAGCATCAGGATTACCTGTAAACTTAGCCACCTATGCCACTGCAGTGCATTCCAAAATGATCACTCCACAAGAATACCCACACGTACTTCAGACAGTATACCAGCAAAGGATTAAGCATACAGTCATGCACAACATGACCAAAGAAACTATTACTTCCTTATACTACATTTCCAATTATTTCTCATATACACTAGGTTACCATCTGGATGGTTCTACAACTTATCTTCTGAACTTTACTAATCACTTATGACATTACTCTTATCCTGCACTCAAACTCCTCTACTCATTTGCTCTGGGATACTTACCTAGTGACTTTCGCTCACTAATCGATTCTTTACCTTCAGACTACCTTGAACATCGAACCTTATATGAATTGGCCCAGTCAGTCAGAACCTTACTTTTCATCAGAACTATCACAGTGTTCCATTTGATCTTATATCAAGCTCATCTTGCTCCCTCATCTCATAACCTCTGTACAACTCCTTGGACATCCATCCTTCATCAATTTGGAAATATGGTCTACATTAGCCCTTCAGTAACTGAATCTGCTTTACATATAGGACTTCACTATCCCTACAGAAAGATGTACCCTTCATCTTCAAGATCATCATTCAAGCCGCATCATCCTTGGATTGAGAAGGAACCATCATTTTCATGGCACTCAAAGACTTCTACAAATCATACTCTATATATGCTTTCCTAGCGACTCATTGTTCAATTCAGAATTTCAGGTCTACAGACCATACCCTTACATTCGAGCCTCTCACAAGTTGGATTATTCACTAATGACTTCTTCTACCATTGGAGTTTCATCATTCCCAGTTTAGTATCTTATCAATCCACCCATGATCCCTCTGCCTATCACCATTCAGTTGGACAAGCATCATTCATCATCTCGGATACATGCCTTTCTTTCATCCTCCTTCACTTGGATTTAATTATACTCAGGATTCCATCACTCATTCAGAATGGATCTTCTTTTCAACCACAGGATCATCCTGCAATCGGCATCATCCATGGACCGAAGATGGATTATTGTCTCTCCAAACAGCTCACCAAACTCAAATTAGTTATGGTTATTAGAACCTAGATCCTTCTCCCTTTAGCATGCCCAGAAGGACAGGTAGACCTCTGGCCATGGGTCCTCAAAGGTTACCTCCACCTGGGAGGTTTTTCTCTCCTGAGTACCAGGGGGCCATACTATCCATGAGTTGGAGGACGTTTCTTTTTGGGCCCTGTATTCCCTACAAATTACTACCTACCTACTACTATTCAAGGGTGGGAATAGAGTAAAGCCACAAAAAGTCCTAGAAAGTTACACAGGCATACATATCTCATCTTTCCTCATTGCTATTCCACAAACATTGAATGGGAGGGCTTTGCCTGAGGTTCAATGTGAGGAATAGCTCCTCCCACAAACTCTACATAAGCCCTTTGTCGACACACCTCCCTTGCTTAGGGAGTGTTTTCATCCACCACCTTCCCCTCCTCCTCCTCCTTCTCAAGTGCTCTTCTCACCCTTGTTTCTGGGCTCTCTATTCCCTACAAATTACTAATTACCTACCTACCTACTACTATGCAAGGGTGGGAATAAAGTAAAGCCACAAAAAGTTGTAGAAAGTTACACAAGCATAGATATCTCATCTCTCCTCATTGCTATTATACAAACATTGAATCTCTATTGCCATACTTTCTCATTGTAACATTGTGTTAACCTTAGAAGCACAGAATCTGATGGCTTATGAGGGTCACTTGGCCCACCCAGTCTGCCCATTTCTCCTACCTGCATTCTCACCACAGGCCCTACCTGAGCTACAGCTATTTCTCCCTCCCACCCTCCTTCCTTTCCACTACCATTTCCTTGTGTTCACCACTGTTTTCACCCCACCACCTCCACTGAAGCCAGTTCTAGGCATCCACCACTCTTTCAGTGAAGAAGTATTTCCTCACATCTCTCCCGAATCTATCCCTTTCCAGCTTCATAGCATGTCCCTTTGTTCCTAATCACCTTTTTTCTAAAATATACTTTTTCTGTACCTTATTTACCCCTGTGAGGTATTAAAGGTCTCTGTCATATCCCCACTCTCCCTCATCTCTTCCAGAGTGTACATATTGAGGTCCTTTAGTCACTTCTCACAGGCCTTTTGATGCAGACTCTGTACCATTTTAGTTGCCTCCTTTAGACTGCCTCAACTCTATGCTCTTCCAGAGATGTGGGGCCTGATTCTCAAAGCCTCCCTGAATGGCACAAGGGGCTTGCATCACAAGGAATGGTGCAAGGTGCAGCTTGCACCACAAAGTGCACCAGGAGCAATTCTCAAATGTGGCCGGGGCAATGCAGGCTGCATGTGCCAAGGGGGTCTTGTGACATTCTTGCAGCACAAACTGGGATGCTGCATGGTGCAAGCAGCCTTGCACGAGGGTAGAGCTGGAACATTCTGTTAGTTGGCATTCGCAAAAGGGTACAGTGCTGACAAAAACAAATACCCCTTTGAACAGTCAGGGCTGGTCTATCAGTCCATGCACCAACAGCAGAGCCCTCTCTGTGCTCCCTGGGTAGGAGTATATGTCCGGTTTATATTATTATTATTATTGAATATATACAAACTACTTGCTGTATTTATGTTACACTTATATTACGAATAAGGAGGCTGTATGATCAGAGTATCTGTACCCTGTGACACCATACAGCAAACTCGTTTGTTATATTGTTATATACCATGATATTGTATTATGTAGGTATTCAGTTGTATAAAGACATACATTCGGAATGTGATATGTGTACAGTGGACTGTGTGATGACCACCACTAGTCTAGCAATACTTGGGCTGCATCAAGCCACATTACTGTGACACCATCATGGCATGCACCAGTACACATGGGATGGATACCTGAATAGTGTTCTACCCTTACTTGCACCTGGCAGTGCCCTTAGTTTCCAGCAATCCTTCCAGATGTTCTGTCTGTTTGGTGCATGGCCACTGTTTCTGCAAGCTGTGGGACTTTGCTGCCAGGACCCTACCTGATAGAAAATCGGGCAGAGGATCTCTGGTGCACTGGCAATTGGTGCAAGCTGCTGTTGCCATGGCTTGCACCAAGCTTTGAGAATTAAACCCTTGGTCTCCAGAACTGGACACAGTACTCAAGGTGGGGTCTTACCAGCGATCTATACATGGGCAACATCACCTCCCTCTTTCTGCTAGTGATACCCCTTCCTGGTCACCCCAGCACCCCACTAGCCCTCACTTCTGCTTTGTCTCACTGCCTGGCTAACTTTAGGTCATCCAATATGATTACTATTAGGTCCCTTTCCAGCTTGGTTGTCATCAATAACACTCCATGCATTTTCTACTCTGCCTTTGGGTTTCTGTGCACTAAGTGCATTGTTTTGCATTTTTTCACACTGAAACCCAGCAGCCCTACCTTTACCACTCCTCCAGTTTTCCCAGATCCCTGCTCATCCTTTCCACCCCCCCAGAGTGTCCACCCTATTGCAGATCTTGATGTCATCCACAAAGAGATAGACTTTCCCATCAAGCTTCTCTGCAATGCCACTTATAAAAACATTAAGAGGACCAGTCCCAGCACTGATCTCAGAGGTATGTCACTGGTCGCCCTCTCTTGCATGGAGAGAACTACATATACCACAACCCTCTGTCGACTATCACTTGACTAATTTCTTACCCAGTTCACCACCTTTCATCCCACCCCTAAGCTGCCTAGCTTGCTTACTAGTCTCCTCTGCAGAACAATGTTGAAAGCCTTCCTGAAATCTAGATAGGCCATATCCACTACTCCTCCCTGATCTAACTCCTTGGTCACCCAGTCAAAGAACTCTATCAGCTTTGTTTGACTTGACCTCCCCCTTGTCATTCCATGCTGCATCGGGGTCTTGTAACCCATTGGGTTCAAAATAATCCTCAATCCTGTCCTTCATCATTGTTTCCATTAACTTTCCAAATACCAATGTAATGCTGACTGGCCTATAATTTCCAGCCACTTCCCTGTTTCCACTTTTGTTAAGTGAGACTACATCTGCCCTCCTCCAGTCCTCTTTAACCACACCAGTTTCCAGTGATCTGTTAAACAGGACTGTCAGAGGTGCAGACAGTACCTCCCTAAGCTTTCTCAACACCCTGTACCCCATCTGGCCCCATTGCTTTCTAATCTTTCAGATTTGCGAGTGCCTTTAGGACTCTCTCCTATGAAAAAAGACTAGTGTCCACTCCCCCCTGTAAAGTTCCAGTTACTTTTTTGCAGTCCCACCCTCCCCTTCCTCCATGAACACTGAGCAAAAGGATTTGTTCAAGATGTCTGCCTTTTCCTGATCTCCCTCTGTACAGTTCCCCTGTTCCCTTTTTAACCTTACAATCCCTCTGTTCATCTTCCTCTTTTCACTTACATACCTAAAAAATGCCTTGACCACTTTTGACACTGCATGGGCTATTCTCTGTTCCATTTGTGCATTTTGACTCCTTACTGCTTTCCCTGATTCCTTCTTTTTCTCCTGATACAGCTCCCTATTTTCCTCCATCTGCACCTCCCTGTACCTTCTGAATGCAACCCTTTTAAACTTTACCTTTTCTTCCACATCTTTCGAGAACCATAGTGGCATCTTTTACCTCTTGCTTTTACTCACTTCCTTGTTACAGAGACTTGTTACCTTCATTAAATCATAAAATCCGCCGTTCTGAAGTACATTACCATTGCCCTTGTGTGGTTCAGTTCTGCAGCTATCCTTACATTGAACAATAATATATGGTGGTCACTGTTCCCAAGGTGGCATCCCACCCCGACATCCTCAATGCTGTCTCTGTTAGTGAGAACCGGGTCCAGTACTGCCCCATCATGAGTGGGCTCACTGACTAGTTGTCTGAGGAATACCCTCTGAAGGGAGTCCAGGATGTCCCTGCTTCTAGCTGAAGTCACAGATGGGATGCTCCAATCTATATCTGGCAGATTGAAGTTCCCCCTCCAGCAGCACCTCCCCTTGTTCTGCCATGTTGCCAGTTGCTTCCACCAGTACTGTATCTAACTCTTCTCCCTGGGCTGGTGGTCAGAAGATCATGTTGGAGTGAGTATTGGTTCCATTCTCCAATTCCAGGGTGACCCACAGTACCTCAGCCCCTCTGCATTCCCTGTATCTATGTTGCTTTTATGTTTTCCTTCACATAAAGCACTACAGCCCTTCCTTTTCTTCCCACCCTGTCTTTCCTGAAGAGAGCATAGCTTGGTATGACCATGTCCCAGTCATGGTTTTTAGTGCACCATGATTCAACAATCACCAATATGTCCAGGAAGGCCTTTGCCATGATACCTTCCAGGTCTGGAAACTTATCTCCTAAACTTCTTGTATTCTGACACATGGCCTTCCAGATATTATTAGCATGCTGCTTGACATCACCCTTTTTCCGTTTGGCCCCTTCTTCCCCTACTCTTTTTTAATGTTTCTTTTTCCCTTCCTCTCAATTCCTTTGTCCCTGCTTCTTTTATGTAGTCACATCATGAGGGGGGGTTCCTCTCCCCATAGGGTCTTCCTACTCTCTCCATCAGTCTGTGGAGGGGGCAGTTTCTTGCTCCCTGATTCCTTCTGCCACCCCCCAGGTAGTTTAAATGTTCATTGAAGTAACATTTAGACTGTCCACTGAGGTCTGCAGTTCCCCTCCTGGATAGATGCAGACCATCACCCCTGTATAGGCCCTCAACCTCCCAGGTTGGTCCTCAGTCCCCAGTATACCAGAACTCCTTCTCCCTGCACCACTCCTTCAGCCATGAGCTGAAGGTTCTTATGTGGGCGATCCCTCTCATCCTCTGTCATAGACAGGCAGCACCTCAGAAAAAGCTTTTGAGCATGCCACCTGTCCAAGACCAGTCTCTTGTTCTTTAAACACCCCTTGCACTATCCCAACACCTTCCCTGGCCAGGTCATTTGTTGCCAGGTGGATAATGACATCCTGTTCCCGCTTCCTTCCTTCCTGTTGCCCTTGTGATCCCTAGGATACGTTTCCCACCCCTCCAGGCCTTGGCACTGTGTAGGCACCTAATCTCCCTCTCTACTCCTCTTTCAGGTCCCAAATCCATCCTCCTGACAGATGAGTCCCCTACCAGATGTTGCTTCCTCACCCTCTTGCATTTACTTCCCCTTCCCTGGAATCTCCACAACAGAGGGCCCCCACATCCTCCCTGGCCACTACCATGGATGCCTTCTCTTGGCAGTCCCACCTTTTTAGGACAGTGAAGGAATTATGTACAGTAATGGTACAGATTGAGGTATGTGCCTAATGATCCATCCCCACTCTACCATAGTACCCCCTTGTTCCTTATCTTGTGTTTGCCAGATACATGACACAGGGGGGCAATGGCATTGTATCTGGAGAGCATGATCCAACAGATGAGGCAATGCTTCTTACTTATGGGCATTAGCATCAAAATGCAGCAAGCCTAACTGGGGTCTTTTCTCAGGAGTTGTAAAGGACTGGTATAGAGGCCCAGTGCCAGGATGAGGGTTTCTCATCTGTGCCCACAGTCTCGCTGCAGAACATTGCTAACAAATCTGATTCCAGTAGGGAAGGAAAGGTGATAACTCCTGCTCACTATGGATTGAACGATATGTGCAGTTTTCTGTGAATGTTGCCCCTAGCAAATATTATTATCCCCTCCCTGCAGAGTAGGGGATGTGCTTACTGGTTTTGTGTTAATGCTGGATTGGTCAATCTAGAGAGTATTACTCAGGTGAAGCTGTGCAGTGGGTCCAGTTAAGAGTTTGCAAGTACATTGTCATAGTACTGTATGTCTTGTTACTACAAAGTCTATATTAATGCTTGTAAGCCTAGGTATATGATAGCTATTTCTAAGACACCTACATTCTCACCCATTTGGGATGCTGTATTCTGGCCCACTCTACTCAAGCACTGAGTGAGTACTGTTCAGCAACCATTTAATTGGTAGGTAATTTTTGTGTTCTCAGTGTTTAATCCTTGTACTGGAAACTGTACATTCCACAGTGGATGATCTCCTTGGGAAGGCTGGGTAGCATCAGAGTTCTGCTGCAATGGATAGGAGGGCTTTGTGCATGACTATTCCATCCCTTTTCTTCCCACTGTGCATTCAAGGGTCTTCTAAGGTGATATCTTGCTGCTGTTTCTCTGACTTGGTTACTTACAGCCTGTACATGGCTACTTTTCTGGAGGGGTGTGTCCCCTTGTCCTTTCTCGAGTTTAGTATTGCTTCAGTTTAGAGGGCTTCTGAACAGCAGCCCATGCCTTAGTGAAATCCATATTTAAGTATTCTCTTAGGCTTTCTGAAGGGCAGCTTGTCTCCCTGGAGTGTTACACATCAGTGCCCTTCTTACCATGGAGGTCTAGACAGTTTGACTGTTAGGAGACAGTAATTCCCTCTCCACCTCTGGTGGTGTCGTACAGATACTACTCTTCTGGGGCCTTGTACAAATGTGATACTGAGATCTGGTTATGGTCTGGTTCTTCTCCTAGCCTCAGTGTAGCCAGTGTCTGGGAGTGCCATTACCTAAACAGTTGACTTGGCCATTGCAGTTAGGGATTTTGTTTGTTTGGTTGAACTGTAGTGCTTTAAAGATAGAACCATGCTGCTACCACTGTCAGCCTTAATCAATCAAACACAAGCTACTATGAAAATATTTTTGCCTATAGATACCTAGAGTGAGTTTATTCTCACACTAGGTCCTGAGGGGCGCAAAAATATCATACATATTTGCCAGAATTTACACTCTTAGGCATTGCATGAATATATATATATATATATATATATATATATATACACACACACACACACACACACACACACACATATATATACATATATATTTATTTATTTGTTTATTGAGGATTCAGAAATACATTTGAGTCAAAGAGTCCTTTTCAAAGGTTCCACATCAGTACAGGTAAAACATGAAGAGAACAGTACAGAAAAATACAGAAATAGGACACAAGCAAACAGGCATGATACAAGAGATACAGTTATAGGCTAACATTTAGATAATAGCAGATTCATGGTATTAGTCTCAATGTACAGATACATATATAATCTCCATTAAGGAGCTAATTCAGAAAGTTAGAGATTGGTGGGGTAGACAACAAGGGGCCTTAGTCAAAGGATAGAGGGGCAGAGCTGGGTTCAGTGGCAATCACAGAGATTAAAGGACTGTAGATGGTTCCTAAGGTAGGCTTTGTAGGAGCCGATTCTATTCATGTTTGTGAGAGCATTAGGCAGGTTATTTACCCAGGAAGGGGCTCGGTAACTAAAGAACCTTTGGAATTAGGAGGTGCAGCAGCAGGGAACCATGAGGATTTGCCTGCTTGAGCTGCAGGTCTGCTGGTGAGATGGGGCCCATTGGATTAGAGGTGAGAGCCCAGGTGGGGCGAGACCAAGGGTAATCTTTTTGGCCATGAGGCAAGTACGAAACCTGATTCTGTTATTAAGGTTGAGCCAATCTGTGGCATTATAAAGGGAGCATGTGTGGGTATATTTTTTCTGTGTGTGTGTGTATGTTCATATATATATCTATATATATATCAGAGGAAAAACTCCATTTAATCATTAGATAGAAATTCCCACAGTGACAAAAGTGAGGAAATTCAGTGTAGCATGAAACCCCCTTGGACCACTTCGCTTACACCCTCAACTGGCATCAGGGTGCATGTTGGGGTTGCCAGCCCAACTCTCTCCTATAAGATGTGTGAAGAAACAGAGGTATAGGAGAATGGGGTGAGAGTTAGGACCGACAACCCCAACGCACACTCCGATGCTGGTTGGGGGTGTGAGCGGGGGGGGTCCAAGGGGGACTTTCAACCCCAACACTGAATTTCCTTGCTTTTGTGGCTTTGGAACAACCCTAACTAATGCATTACATGGAGTTTTCTACCTTTAATTTCCCTTCTTTTTGAGAAGGATAAAGAGAAATAATGAATGTAATGCAGTGGCGGAAGCGCGGAGCCACCACGTGATACCTTGTCACATAGTAACACGGTGCCCGCAAACGCAAATGGTAATGCACATGGTGACGCAAAGCAAAACAGAAAGATAAACAGTACTGTAGACACAAATGGTTAAAATAACGCAAATGCAACACAAATGAAAACACAAAGGGTAACGCACATGGTGCCGTAGACTGGAACAGTAAGTAAAATGGTTACAGAACTGCAAGCAGAAGCAGTAAGGGTAACAGTAATGTAAGCGCACAGGCTGGTTTTCCCCAAAAGCTGCATAGAGAAAGACAGTGAGTACAATGAATGTATGCATAATAATGGGTCTCGGAGCAGAAAATGAGGAGTTGGAATACTAAATTGTTTATATCTCAGGAACCATATGACGTAGAAAAAACATTTAAAAGTCACATGATTTATAACTTTTCTGGCTAGTTTTGTACTTAGCCTCATTTGAAAAGTCTGTATCTTGCACCGTTTCTGAGATACAGGCCCTGAAAGGCTCGGCGAACATTGTAATGTTATTCTATGGGGAGAAAAGAGAAGTTTGGAGTACTATAACTTTGGCTCCCTGTAATATTTTTTTACCAAACCACTAAAAGGCACATCTGTGGGATGTTGGCTTTCTTTTCTCCAAATTTCAGCCCAAAAGACCAAACCGTTGTTTTACAGCAGGGCGGCAAAGAATTCCTGTCATGCGGAGGATGCCATAATGTTATCCTATGGGAAAAAGTATCAAATTTGTAGTGCCTTAACTTTGCCGCCCTGCAATATTTTTTCACCAAAACACTGAAAGGCAAATATGTGAGATGTTGGCTGCAGTCTCTCCAAATTTCAGCACAAAAGACCAAATTGTTCTTTTGTGGCAGGGTGGCAAAGAATTGCTGTCATTTTCCCACAACCTGGAAAAGTATTGTCAAACTTTATGAAAGCTTTTGCAAATTCATGCGACAGTGTCGCAAATGCAAAAGTACTTTTTCCAGAAATTTGAAAAACATATTTATGGGGTGTTCTAACCTAAAATAAAGACATGCCTGGCATCCTCAGGGTCTGACTAGGTGAATAAAAAAATAATTAGGTTGCTAGAGGTCCCAAATTTAAATGCCAAGCATTTTTCTGATGACCAACTGAAAACAAAATGGTGAATTTGTGACAGTAAAAGGGCCATTTGTAAAAGTAAAAACTGCATTTGTGACACTGTCAAATTTTTTGTTAATTTTTCAAATTGACATAATGGGAAATTGTTTTTTGAATAACTTTTGAATCGTTTAATATTTTTTCATGAAATCTTCAAAAGGCACATCGGGGACCCCGGCTGCATGTTCCCTGAAGATTTCAGAGTGGTCGCGCTAACCGTGCGACCTGTAGAGATGAGCAAAGAATTCCAAAAAAGCATAAACATGTAATGAAATCACATCTAATAACCCGCAGCTGTATATCCGAACAGTACAAAAGTTGGCAGATCCCAAGATATATGGTTCTTGATCATGTATTCCAAATTTCAAGCAAATCTGTTGAACAGTTGAAAAGTTATTAAGGTGCAAAATTTTAGGTTTAACATGTAAATGGCTCCTCAACCCTAACTATGGTAGTGCTACTTGCTACCATTATATATATATATATATATATATATATATATATATATATATATAGATAGATATAATAGATACAGTATATATATATATATATATATATATACACACACACACACACACACAAATACCACTATTTTAGCAGTGATTTTAACTGAATGTCTTGGGGAAACCACATCACTCATACCACTGCAGATCCAAAAGTCTTTCAGTGACTCCAGATACATGCTGGACAGACCAATAAAACTGTGACTACCAGCTTCCCAGATTATCCACAGTATCGAGGGCCTCCTCTAATGCAATCCAGTGCTTGACTGGGAGAGAGGGTAGGACAATTTAGTGTCATTCAGATGTACCCAGAAAACTTGCAGAATGGATTTTGGAAAATGATGAGGAATTAGTTATTCTTAACTAATAACTGTGCATTATGCAGGTGGGATAGAAGTCATTATCAACTAATTCTCAACAAGTTAAGTGTTGGTAAATAATTACTTATCAATTACATGATCTCAACTAATAATAAATAAATTGAGAATGAATCATTAATCAGGAGACATCAGTAAATAGCTAACTGACAAAAAGCTCAAAAATGAGTTTACAGTTGGTTATCCTAGAAGGTGTTAGGAACTAACCGAGCTGCATGTGAAAATTTCAACCAAAGCAAAATTAATGAATATTTGAAAATTAATTGATTACTAGTGATTTGAGTCAGTTGAGCATTAGGTCTACTTTTTGTATGGGCAGCTGTGCAAAGCTCTTATGCACCTCCACTTTGGCTTGAATCCCACCCTGCCATCATTGTAAAAGCAGGCTATTGAAATGGCAATATGTAGAGAATGGGAGACTGCCATAGGGGTGCAGAAGGAAATCTCACAGTTGTTCCCACACATTTTTTGCCTCCTCCAGCAAGACAAAAATGAGTTTGTAAGCACAGATTAGAAGTAAGATGTCACAGCCATGTATAAATGGTGGCATGGTAATTTCACAAGGAGTGCACTAAATGGGAATCAGGACTCTTGTGTCCCCTACAGATGGTTCTCTTTTAGGTGGAAAGAGGTGAGGGACCAGATGGCTGGTGTTTCCCCTGCAGTGGGCAGTCAGAAGGATAGCCTCTTCAGGCATAACCTGCATGTGTTGTGTGATATAATGGAGGAAGGAGCACAACACATGGCTTGATGCCACCCCTCTTGCCCAGGAGGCAGGAGTTTCTTAGCAGGCTGTACCCTTTGTCAGTTCCTCTGTGGGTTAGGGGATAGATGAGGTCAAAAGTTTAACCATTCAAAGCTTTGCTTCATTTTTCTTGCTGCGTATGTCATGATACCTGTGTAAATTTTGTTACAATATGGTTCAATAAATACATAGCTGTGGCCATTTTTCTCTAGAGAATTGTGAATGTCTCAATCTGTTCAGGTGGATAGAAAAAAATATAGCCAACAAAGACAATACTACATTATCTTTTCTTCAATTGCATTAGAGTAAACGCCATTTATACCATACACATATAAACAGGATAGTCACTTTTAACAGGTGATTTATTTTCCCAAATCACAGTCATAGGGTTGCAATGTTACAAATCTTTGTTATAATACATGGGTGCCTACTCTACCATACACCACTGTCCCTGGTTAGGTGTTGTTACCCATTCTCTCCTATCCCAACCGGCCAAAGTCATAGTGGTGATCAGGAGTTGCTACTGTCATGGTAAACGTGCTGGGCTGCTTTTCACAGGAAGCAGCTTCCCGGCTCAGATAAAGGTTTAATGGACAGCACAGGAAAAGGCACAGCTTTCCCCAGCCACTACAAAAATGCCCAATTAGCACTTTCAGACAGTAAAAGAATTAAAAAAAAAATACCTCTAACTGCTTTTTTAATGAGTTATACATCAACCTGCAATTTCCAGTTTCTGTTGCTGGCAACCACCATCTCATGAGCAGCTGTGAGTTTCCCTAGCTCACCTTATGCTAATATGTCCTGCCAAACAATGGCTTTGGTCGCCAAGACATATTAGCATAAAGTGGCTAAGGAAGCATGTGGGTGTTTGTGAGATGGTGACTGCCAGTAACAGAACCAGGAAGTCAAGTGTTGCTATTTAACTCACTAAACAAACATTTGGAGGTCATTTTAAAAAATTCTGTAACTGTCTGAAAGTACTAATCAGGTGTTATTGTAGCAGCTGAGGAAAATTGTGCTTTTCCTGTGTTTTCCTTTAATGCTCTAAGGCACTGTCAGGTAGCATTCCTCTACAGTGTCTGTCATATTTTCTGCAGACATATTTATTCATATTATTTTAAGTCTACATGGCCACACAAAGATAAGAAGGAGGGAAAAAGTAAATGAACTAGGTAATGGCTATGTGGCTAATTTTTTTTTGAGCATTGAAACAGCTCCTTGGTTCAGTGTAACATCATACAGCTTATCAGCTACAGTAACTTACCATTTAACTATTTAAATTATTCAGTATTGATACAGATAGGTTCATAGGTGCAATACAAGCACTGGATGTCAAAAAGACCTATGTATAGCTCACCACTTTTTAGTGGAAGGATTGACATTTTTCTACACCCATATATCTATCAAACAAAATCTTGAGCATGTCCATGGTTTTGTTACCGACGATAACTTCAGGCAGGGAATTTCATGTACTAATAACTCTCTGACTAAACCATTTGTTTCTTCTGGTTGTTCTGTTAACTTCTCTGGATAATGTAAAATTATGGGATCTTGTGTTCCTTGTACTATGATATTTAACCAGTCCTATGGTTTCCCATATTTCAGTCCTCTTGGTTGCACTGAAGGAGGCGAAACATAGAAGTGACATTATCCCAGTATGACACTCACCCTGGAGACTGGAGTGCATTATTGCAATTATGCAATGACTCATATGTATAGATAGACAGACAGACAGACAGACAGACAGATATAAACAGATTGAAAAACATGTTTGAGCAGCTTTTCATTCCATTTAACAGTATAGAGGTATATGAATAAAAATAATTAGTTCTGTTTTGGCCAGTAGGTGGTGTGTCTGGTAAATGTGTGTGTGTCTCTCTCTTCATATGACTGCCCTTTACACAGACTTTTCTTTTTGTTTTGCAGGCCCCCCCACCCAACTTTTGTTTTCTGTTTATGTTGTGCCTAGTAGTTCACTTCCCCTCACAGTGCTTCATCTCCATGGAGTTTAATTCAACCAGCCCTGCTGCCTGCCTAGGGACTGGGAGACTTGTGTGACATGAAACCGTAACTCACGATAGAAGCGGAACAAGTGAGGAGAGGAGCGAAACTTCTGTTTTTTTTCCAAACAGGTCAGGTAAGAGGCCGTTAGCTTGTGGGGGGAGGGATGAATGGTAAAGCTAATTGCTCTTTTATGTGCCCTGGGAGAAGAAAAATAAAATAAAAAAAAGCTAGTGGAAGTGGAGTTGTGGACTGTGAGGTGAGCGATTGCACATGCTGTGTAGTGTGGGAAGTCGCTCATAGCTGGGATTTAAAAAAATTGCAATTTGGCTGTGTGGCAGTTTTCTGTTGCTTGTAGCTGTAAAGGAGGACTATAGGCAGGTGTTTTGACTTATTTTGTGTATTTTTTAATAAGTGACATTTGGAGGGTAGTGACATTGTCAGGGTGGTGCTTTACAGCAGCAGCTCAGAGCAGCTATAACTTATGGAGGTGATGCATGATTCCTGACTCTGTCATGCAATCATGTGTGTGCCTGGGCTTCATATAGTGATGTTATACTCAGTTAATACCACTATCCCACGCACACACTGACCAGTCAGAGCCCAGGATTCTTTCTCGCCATTGTATAATTAAGCAATAAGGCATGACAGGATGTGATATATCATGGGATATCATCACACCTTGGTGGGTTGGGCACGAGGCCGCAGGCCGAGTGTGTCCAACCGTCTGAGAAGTGACAATATCCCATGTTATACCACACTCTGGAGTGACTTATTGCTATTATGAACTGGATTTAATTAATTTTTTTCAAGAAAAAAAATACTTTTAAAACCTTGTGAAATTGCTTCTTTTAGCATGTTGGAAGAGTATGTTTTGACAAAATAGTCCTGAAGGGCTCGGCCAGCAGGTGGCACTGTTATAACTAACACTGTGTCACTTTGGTAATACTGGTCCTCTCAAGTATGCTATCTGTGGGTTTCACGTGGTCGTGCTGCCTAGTCTGGGACAGAGTGAATGTGTGTTTAATTTGCGGTTTCTTTTCAGTAGTTAGGTAGAGCTTGTCGGCGCCACAATTGTTATTTTTTTTTTTATTTTGTAACATGACTGTCAAGCACTAGTGACACTGTGGACATGACACTATTCACTCTGTCAACATCATATTCCTCAGGAGTTTGGCTGAGGTAAGAAAATGTATGGCAGGCTTTGTAAAGTACTGGCAGTAGCAGCGGTTGTAGGAGGGATGGCGTTAATTTAGATTTTTGGAGCATGTCTCCGTCATCGGTTGTGCCTTTCTACAGTTTTGTGTGAGGTGGAAATACTGGTGGAGTGGAGCAATGTGTGGTGCTGCAGGTGAGGAGACTGGTGGCTGGAGGTTTTCTGAAGCCGTGATGATGTGGCTCGATATCATCATGGCTTCAAAAATGTCTCGGACAATCAGTGACGTCCATTTACGGTCCCCAGTTCATAATTGAATTTATATATTGTACAGAAGTGCTGAAACCAAAGTGAAAATGAAATGGGGTCCGTGCACCACACTACTCCGCTTTCAGCATTTTCAGTATTTATTACTTTCAACATTCAGCATTTAAATACTTGTCTGTATTCTTGTATGTGAAAACAAGGTCTAAACCCTAATTGACTGAGAAGTGTGCCTAGATTTAGTCAGTCTGTAATGTTGTACTACCATAGTTGGCAGAAGCAATTTAAAACTCACTCCAATCATAAGTTTATAAAAACTCACTCCTGAGGTAAAATGGACAGCTGTTTATAATAGACAAATGTGTCAAACACAGAGTTATCTGTTATAAGTTGCTTATGCTGTTTACAACTTCAAATGAAAAAATGCATTTTCAATTTAATTCACTGCAGAGAAGTACACTGTAAATGCATGGTGAACAAATTGATGTCCCTGCCATTCATGTGAAGAGGATGAAACAGATGCACTCTAACAGTGCAGGTAAGCCATTTGTTTTGTATGGCTCACTGTTATTTCAGTAAGCAATGTGCTTGCAACTTACATTGCAATGCGTGAATGCATTGCAAAGAATGTTAAGTGCAGGCTAAGGATGAACCAATGCCATACTTATATTCAGTGAACATGCTGGGCCAATTTAGGATCACATTAACCTTCAGCCAAATCTTTAACAAAAAACAAACACTAACCCTTCAGAGGATGCCAGGGCTAGTCCCCTAACTACCCATACACCTACCTGGTCATTTCCCACCCTTCACCTTCCTCTATAGACATTTTTTTTTATTTTATATATAAATAAACTTTTGCAACTTCTTGCACTGTACCAGTTCCTGTTTTTTTTTTAAATCTGAATGGAAGAACAGGGAGGATGGAAGAGGATAGTATTTTCTTGGGTGGGTGAGGAGTGGTGAAGGTATTCCTGTCACCCCTGTTTGAAGCCTACTAAACCCCAATACCAAGGACTGGAAATGCTTTTGACCAAAGTGCTGAACCCGACCAAGACATGGGGTCTGAATCAAAGTTGAATTGAATTTTCAAATTTCCCTATTTGCTTATCCTAGGAGCCACTACAGCAAAAACATAAACTTTAAATTAGTGTCACTTAGGGCTGAGCAAAATATATACTATTCAGTCCAAAAGCAAATATCGCTCTTTAAATATTTGTGTTTGTATTAGAACACTACTTTGGTGTCCTAACCCAACTTCTAATACTACATTATGTGTTCTAACTCCTACTGTGTTATTTGTTACAGCACATCTATGGCTACTACAGCTCATTACATGAATACATACCTTCTTTATAAACTCTGCAGATTTTATTGAAACCTCTCAAACCCTTGGTCATGTGCCATCATTAACAACAGAAACAAGTCTGAAATGTAACATCAATAGTTTGCAAATACTGATGTGCACACTAATACACATACAGACACAAATGCAAATACCAGAGACAGAAATACAAATATCAAAAATCTACCCCACACACACAGCCCTAGTGAAATGTGATTTGGATCTGAATTTTTGGATTCTAACTGTCATGCAGACTGCACTGTAACAGGTTAGAAAACAAGCATTTGTCAATGCCGAATGATTGCTTGCTGGCATTGGCAGTGGTAGTGTAGAAGTTACAGAGCTGCGTAATAGGAATGGCAGTGAAGTATTGAACTGAAGCCAACCCCACCACCACTCTGCAGAGAGTGACAGGCATCGGGGTGTGCGTTTGGGTTGTCAGGCATAACGGCCACGCCATTTCACCACACCCCACCCTGCAGACACTGACAAGTGTCACGGTGTTCCTTGGGGTCTTTGGCCCTTATGCGCACCCCATTTCATTAGGAAATATGGTGAGATGGGTGTGATATAGGAGAATGGGGTGAAGTTTGGGGCCGAAGAGTCCAAGGCATACCTCGATGCCTCTCACTGACTGCAGGGTGTGGAATGGTATGAGCATCACAGGCAAGAATCCCAAGTCACACCCTGATGCCTGTCATTCTCTACAGGGTTGGGCATTATGGTTGGAAACCCTAATACCTCAGGCATTCGTTGGTATTTTCACTCCAAATTTTCAACATGTTTTTTGTGACCCCACCTCATGAACAGGGGAGTATCAGTTTGTTAGCTGAAAGCTGCTTATGTACAGTGACTCGGCATTTAGCACCACAGGTGCAAAACATTCCGAACAGGATGTAAAATGACAGCTGTACTGTTCATGGGGAGGTGTAAAAATGGCAATGTTGCAAATCTGTAGTAAAATATTTAAAAAATGGTGAGGTCATGGCGTGACATAGAAACTGTGCAACGCACACCCGTAATATAATTAGGTTGGGGATTTTTTACAGCAGATTGTCAACTCAGGCATTTTGGTGCCTCCGCTCATGAACAGTGTAACTGTGATTTTCTTAATCTGTCCTAAACATTGCTCTCGCACGCCAACAGCACCATTGTGTGCTACATGTGCAAAAACACATTTTGGGCGACATATGAAAAATTGCAGCTGTGCTGTTCATAAGGAAGTGTAATAAAATGGCAATGTTGAAAAGCTAGAGTGAAAATATTAAATTTGCAAACTTACGAGCATGCATAGGAATTGTGCAACGCACGCTCGTAAAACAGTCATTTTTAGGAATTTTTTCACCAAATTTTCCACATAGCCATTTTAAGACCTCTGCACATGAACAGTGTCACTGTGATTTTCTTAATTTGTCCCGTACATTGATTTCACACACCGACTGCGCCATTGTGCGCTACATGGGCGGAAACACGTTTTGGGTGAGATGTGAAAAATGACAGCTATACTACTCATAAGAAGGTGTGGCAAAATGGCAATGTGGGAAATCTGGAGTGAAAATATTGAAAATTCGTGACCTTATGAGCGTGTGTAGGAACTGCGCTATGCACGCTCGTTAAACAGTCATTTTTAGGAATTTTTTCACCAAATTTTCAACATAGTCATTTTAAGACCTCTGCTCATGAACAGTGTCACTGTGATTTTCTTAATTTGTCCCGTACATTGATTTTGCACACTGACTGCGCCACTGTGCACTACATGGGCAGAAACACATTTTGGGTGAGATGTGAAAAATGACAGCTGTACTACTCATAAGAAGGTGTGGTAAAATGGCAATGTTGAAAATCTGGAGTGAAAATATTGAAAATTCGCGAACTTATGAGCCTAACGTAGGAACTGCATAACCTGAAGCTAAATAAAAAGTCATTTTGGAATTTTGGCACAAATTTTCAACATGGGATTTAGGACCTTCTGCATGATGATGTCACTGTCATGGTGTTATTCAGGCCCAAAGGGTGATTTTGCTCAGCGACTGCGTAGTGACTGTGAAATCACCCTTCAGGCCCGAATAACGCCATGACAGTGAATCATTCATGAGAAGGGGTCCCAAAAACCTCATGTTGAAAATGTGGTGCAAAAATTCCAAAAAAATGCCTGAGATATGCAACAAAGTTGAAAACCCCTAACTAGTCCATTATACAGCTTACCGGCATTTCCTCAGTTTGTGGTCAGCTTTGAAGAGTGCAGACATGTTGCCGGTCCACCGAAGATCATCGCGCCGAGGTCCGGAGGTAAGTATGGGGTGAGGGGGGTGTGGGGAGGCAGGGTGTGCAGTGGGTTGGTGCGGGTTGTGGGAGGGGGGCCAGGGAGACTACGTGGGACCATTTTTTCTTTACAGGTTAAAAAAAAAAAAGGTTAATGCAGGACGTTTGCCATGCTGGGGTTGGCTCCCAGTGTGGCACAAGGATGGTTGGGAGGAGTTCAGCCGATGGGGAGTTGGGCACCCGTCGGCCTAAGCTATCGATGCCATGCTGGGGTGGGCTCCCAGCGTGGCATAATACTCGGGGGGTGGGGGAGGGGAGGACACTGGAGCCGGTGGGGATTGGGCAACCAGTCGGCTATATCATTAGTTGCCACGCTGGAGTGGCACCCAGCGTGGCATTTTGGAAGGCTTAGGGGGAGGCGGGGAACTCAGCACAGCTGACGGGGATTGGGCACCCCCATCGGCTATACAGTGTGTGTGTGCGTGCGGGGGTGGGGGGCAAGCACGCCTACATGGGCATGTGTGTGTGTGTGGGGGAAGCTGCGCATGAGCAGGCAATATCTTATCGCTGCTCACTCAAGCGTAGCTCCCCCTTTGAACTGTATGCCACTGCATTTTGGAGCTTGTCATAGACAGCTCCAGCATGCATTGGCTTACAGGAGCCGCACTGCCAACACACTGACTGAATTGGAGGAGGAGGTGACACACCTCCGAAATCTCCGATGATGGCACTATGTTTCTTGCACATGCGTGCAAGCAAACATAATAACACAGAGGTGATGCTTTCTTTTTTTTTCCATTAAAATTTTATTAACCATTTAAATACAGAGAATGTATCAATTACACACAAGATCTCCAGGTAAACAGTAGTACGTGAACCCATAAACCACGTAAATCATATGATACATGTGATACATCCTCCGTCCCCTTCCCCCCACACACCCCAACCCACCCCCTACCCACCCCTCCACAATGCTCTGAGGTACCTACAACACCATGAACCAAAACCAAAAAGAAAGGAAGAGAACAACATCTCTATACAGTGTAACAGGCATATAGGGGACTCCATAATTTATTACACCTAGGGAGCTTATTCTGAAGAATGGCAATCATCCTCTCCGTCCGCAGATTGGCAAGTAGTTCCTCTAACCATTCTGCGTAACTAATCACCACTGAATCCTTCCAATGTCTGAGAACCAGACTCTTAAGGGAGGCCGAAATCATCAAAATATGAGACCTCCTACTCTTAAAAGGAATAGAAGCTACGTCTTCCATTAGACAAATTTCGGGGGTAAAGAGGTCACCCAACCCCAAAATCGAATCTGCCCCATTTTTGATACTGGTCCAGAGCGGCACAATCTTAGGGCAGTGCCAAAATATGTGCAACAAATCCCCAACCCCCTGCTGGCACCTCACACGGGAGGCATACCGTATCAAGTTCAAGCTCCTCAACTTCTGAGGAGAATAATATATATTATGAAGTATTTTGAACTGGATCAATCTTAACCGATCCTGAAAATCACCTTATGACAGCTTGCAACACCCTCATTCAATCCAACTCCCCATTGGGAAACACCGGCCAATAAGAAGTAGGGCTAAATTGGGAGTAGGCCCAATCAAACAGCGTGGCATATATCTTTGAAACAGCATGCGGCATTCCCGCCATAGGTCGTAACGTCTCGGAAAACTCAATCATTGGTCTCTGTAATACTCTCCTACCAAATTTACTAACTATAAGATGACGGAGCTTGTAAACCTGAAAGATCACCGAGGATGACAACTTAAACTTGGTTAGAATCTCAGTTGCCGAGAGCACACTACCCTCTGCCGAGATTATGTCCCTTACACAACAATCCCCCTCCTGCACCAGCCAGGCTGCCCTTACAAATCTACCTCCTATACAAAATCTTGGATTGCCCCTTATGGGCTGAGATGGGTCAGTCACATGAGAATATTTCAAAAAACCACACAGCTGGGCATGAGCCCTCACCGATACCCCAATCGGGGAGTTCTTGAGAGCCTCTGGCAAGAGATTGGGACTGACATACAGGAGAGCCTCAGGAACAAGACCTGCCCCTTTAATGAGAGCCAATTCAATCTGTAACCATAAGGGAGTATACAAAGCCTGAATGCCCTGCACCCACCTCAGATATTTGTTAACTTGACCTGCCCAATAGTAGAGTCCCAAGTGCGGTAATCTAAGTCCACCCAATAATTTGGGAGCTGCCAACTTATGATAAGCCATTCTAGCTTTCTTGTAACCCCACACAAAGTTGGCAATAAGTCCATGGACCTTTTTGAACCATGAAAACGAGAAGAGGCGATGCTTTCTATAACCAGAAAAGTATCTTCCAGCTTTTAGAACTTCACTACAGTGACAGAGAGATCATCTACACTTACGCAATATGAATGACCATTTCTGATATTATTTCCTATGGGGAAGAGTCACAGAAATTGCACTTAAGTTGTTGGATATACTGCAGGGTCCCTGTAAATTTACAAAGCTTACATGAGCAACATTTCAAAACTGCAAAGCTGGCCAGCTTGTTACAGCTTTCAGGAGACACACAGACAGTGTGCTCATGAGAAGGCTTTGCAGATAGGGAAGGGAAGGGAACATTGTTTAACCAGGAGAAGCGCACTAAGCTGAAGCGTGTTTCCAGATGAGACCTGGGAGCATGGAACATGGAACACGGAAGTTAAGTGACTTGCTCAGGATCACACAGTATGCATTTAGGTGGCTATGGGATTCAAACCCAAGTGTCTAGATCTGCAACTCAGAGCCTTAACCCATTGCGCTATATAGCCTCCAGATGTCTGATGTTGGTGAGAACTGCTTTTTACTGGCTACTTTTTTAATAAAACAAAATTCCTGGTTTTAATAAAATAAATTGGTGTTTGTTTGTATTTGAAATTATTTCACAGTTTACACATGTTTTAAGCACATTAAGACATATCAAGTCCCTGCTTGGTTGTCTCAGGTTAATGCATTTCCAAATGCTAAAGGACTCAACACTCATTATGCATCTGGGTTTGCATTAACCCCAGACAACAACACCCTGTTATGTTTAACTGCTCACCTAACATAGACAGCCTTTATTTACTAAGGCTGGCTGAGTAATAAGTATTAATTTTTAAACACCACAAATAATAGACTGTTCATTAGTAGGGACATAACAATAAAAAGTGTCCACAATTCAGAGTGTTTAAACTTACAAAAAGAAAATAATTAGTTAAAAGCCCTGCATCCCTCCACAGGTGACCAGATGAATTCCATATCCACCACTCCAACCCCCAAAGAACTCCACCCTACCCCCTCCTCATATTCAACTGTAGTATAGGAAAATAAATCACCAGTTCATATCCTGCCAGCCTCACTCTGCTTCCATACTGTATATAATCTTCTCATATCCATCCCCTAACTAGGATGTCCATCTGCTGGACCTAAAGGGCTATATACTATAGGACAGGTATATCTCTCTTCTGATCCCTGATTTATGATACGAATTTCAGTAGTAGGTAGTAGGTAGTAGCAGTGTGAGAGTCTCAATAGGTTGCACACTCACCTCTGAGGCCAGAAGATCAGAAGGATGTGGGTTATATCCCCACACCAGGCACTTGGGTTAAATCCCAATACTGACACTGTGGTGCAGCATGTGGTGCAGCATGAGGTGCCGTCTTTCAGATGAGATGTTAAACCACGGTCCCAGCTTCCTGTTCTGGTGGTAGTTCAGGTGGATGTTAATGATCCCATGGCACTTCTTGAAAAGAGTAGGTGAATTCCCCCGGTGTCCCAACTAAATTTCCCCCATTCACTAAAAATACCAATGTCATTTGGCATCCGTCTGTATTACCCCGCCCCCTTGGACGAGGCTGAATTTAGGAAGAATTGCCTAGTCCTCCTTTTCTTGCCTGGTAAAAAAAAAAATAATAAATATTTCCAAGCTGCTTAGCATTCCACCTCCATAATCCTTAGCACATTGTAAATTCATGGACCTGGACCAGGGATATGTGAATTAAATGGCCTTTAGGCTTGGGGAGTTAAGCTACTTTGGGGGAATGGTGCTGTAAGGAAGAGGCTGACAAGATTACATGTGGAGATTGCATTTCTATACTACAGTTGTCTTTGAGGGTGGAGAGTGGTTTGGAAGATGGCTGGAGGTAGGGAGGGTGTAGTAGTGGTCATGGACATAGCCCATGTCACCTATGAGGGTTAGAGGATTTCTGTTTTTTTATATTATTTCTGACTGAATATTAAATACTGAGCAATGAATATCTGAATACCCCCCCATATGAATAATTAGTGATTATACCATGGACATACTGTAAGTGAACAGCCAATGAAATGCTCAGACTGGCAGCTTACCACCGGTGTAAATCCTTTGATAATCAATGGCTGTTGATGAGCAAATATTCAAAATCATCTGCAGCATAGAAATAAATACAATACAAATAAAAAAATCAAAGCAACCTCTTTAATATTTGTATTTTATTATAGTAAAAAAAAATGAATCTTGATATAATCACAATAAGCCACTTAGAGGATGTGGATTATTGGGAGATTTACCATAGCTGGTGAGGATTTACCCACTCGGCTGTGCCTCATGGGTGAACCACTCCAGCCGTGGTAAATTCCCCAATAACCCACATCCCCTCATGGCTTATTGATTAATTATGAACTGGGGATCGTAAATGGATGTCGCTGATTGGCCAAGATGTTTTTGAAGCTGTGATGATATCGAGCTACATCATCACGGCTTCAGAAAACCTCTGGCCACCAGCCTCCTCACCTGCAGCACCACATCATCACTCCGCTCCGCCATGCTCCAAAAATCGAAATAAACACCATCCCTCCTACAACTGCTGCTACTGCCAGTACTTTACAAAGCCTGCCATACATTTTCTTACCTCAGCCAAACTCCTGAGGAATATGATGTTGACAGAGTGAGTAGCTGTCATTTCCACAGTGTCACTAGTGTTTGACTGTCATGATACAAAATAAAAAAAAAAAAGAATATCACAATTGTGGTGCCAACAAGCTCTACCTAACTACCAAAAAAGAAACCACAAATTAAACACACATTCACTCTTTCCCAGACTAGGCAGCATGACCACGTGAAACCCATGGAGAGCATACTTGAGAGGACCAGTATTACCAAAGTGACACAGTGTTAGTTATAACAGCGCCATCTGCTGGCTGAGCCCTTCAGGACTATTTTGTCAAAACATACTCTTCCGACATGCTAAAAGAAGCAATTTCACAAGGTTTTAAAAGTATTTTTTTCTTGAAAAAAATTAATTAAATCCAGTTCATAATAGCAATAAGTCACTTCAGGGTATGGTATATCATGGGATATCGTTACTTCTTGGATGGTTGGACACACTCAGCCAGCGGCCTCGTGCCCAACCACCTGAGGCGTGATGATATCCCATGATATACCACACCCTGTCGTGCCTTATTGCTTAATTATACAATGACACTCTAAAAATCTCAAAACCTGATTGGCTGACTGGTTCTGTCACCCATGAGCTAATCCCAGTATAACTCACAAATAAAGATCCAGTCAGCCACATTAGGAAAACTCAGAAGTTTGATGGCTGCAACCAATCACAACAGTAAACAAACACCCACCATCTTTATAATTTCTAATGGAAGATCAGCTCAAAGCTACAGAGTAGGAATCACAAAAGTGACACACTAAAGCTAAGAAAACAAATTGTATAGTCTCACTATGTCCTTTGAAATGGACACTGTTGAAACATTAGAACCACTGATTAATTCATTCAGCAACTAAGAGTCATCTCAGTGCATTAACTCTAACAAGCATTGACTCCCATCATCCCTGTTCAGCTAAATATATATTTTCACACTTTAAGGAAGACTGAACTAGCAAAAGAGCTCCATAATGAAAAATGAGGGCTTACAGTTCTAGAAATCACAGCTGAAAAGCCAAGCCATTATACTGAGCATATGGCTATGAATATGTATATCCCCAATGTGCATATGCATAGGCACATGCCCAGTATCATGGCTTGGGTTTTCAGCTGTGATTTCTATAAGTTGTGGCCCTCATTTTTCATTACGAAGCACTTTCCCTAGTTCAGCAGTCATCAAAGACTTAAAATTTGTCTTTAGCTGAAAGGGGTTGGTGGGAGGCATGCACAAGCCTCCTTGTGCTTTAGCACCACATCCAACCTCTGGCAGCAGCGGTGTCACCAACAAGAACTGTAAACCATACTTGAATGAAGTACAATGGCAGAACCTCTACTACACAGATTTCCCACTCTGTGTGTGGGGAGGAGCAGATGGTTAGGGCACAGAGTGGAGGGGGATGGACATTGAATTCACAGGCCTAAAGAAATGAGGAAGCTAGGGAGAGTCTCCCTAACAACAAGAAACTATTTTTTTTTGGGGGGGTGCAGAGCAATAAAATCAATAAAAAATAATTTAAACTTAAAAAAGCTAATTTTTTTTGTTTTTTTCTCGCCAAAGACAGGGGACATTGTATAATCGCAATAAACTACTCCAGGCTGTGGATTAACAAAAACAACAAGTCAGAGCACACCCTGACCACCCCCCCAAAGGGTAAATGCGACACTAAACAAATTTTTTCAGCCTGTATTGGCAACTTACTATTTTGATTTTTGATAGCACCCTATAAAGGTAAGCCATTTGAGGCAGATGCAGTTTAGAGTATGGACCCAGCTGATGGGTGGTCTACCTCAACGTTGGTAGTTGGGTGACTTCACAGCAGGGCCCTGAGTTGAATACCAAGAGACCCATTCTCCTTTTGAAATCAAAATAGTAAGTTGCCAATCCAGGCTAAAAAAAATATGTTTATTGTTACATTTACCCGGGGGGGGGTCCAGGTGTGCTCTGACTTGTTGTTTTTGTTGATGTATGCCATATACAGTAGCACCACTCACTTAGAATCCCATTTATAGTTTGTGAATGAGCAGGGGTGAGCAGTTAATATTGGATACAGGATGTGGGTTATGCTAGGATTTACCTACTTCTGATGTGGACTTAGTCACTCGGCCTGCAGCCTCATCACAAAACCAGAACAGGTGTGGGTAAATCCCAGCATAACCCACACCTGTTGTGGTTTATTACTTAAATATTCACAAGATGGTAAACACATCCCAATAACCTTTAACAGAAAATGGTTACTTCAAGCTCTGTACTAGAATAAGGGAGTCAACTACTGTATGAATCGGGTCTGATTCTGACTCTGATCTGATTGTAGAGGATGTACCCATCAGGAGGATATGGCAAAACATAATCACTGTGGGTACAGGTCATGATGGCATCAGGAAAGAAGTTATGCATGGGGGTGTTCAGTAGACCACGGGCACTTGGAGATGAAGGGGATAGGGAAGTAGAGGCAGAAACTGGGAAAGGGGCATCAAAGAGGGATGTTGTGCTTGTGGGGATCTCAATCTACCAGACTTAGATTGGGATATTTTAGCAGCTAAGAACACCAGATGTTAGACTGTGCTAGGTATGTTGCAGGACTGCCTGCTGGTGCAGCGGGTCAAGGAAACACAAGACAGGGTGCCATTTTCAACATGGTATTCACCAACTCATAAATGGTAGGTGGAGTGCATGGTGTGGGACCACTGGGCTCCAGAGATCATGACACAATATGGCTTGAACTGGCCACAGATATCAGTATACCCTTGTCTAAAGCTGCGGTTGTGGATTTATATCAGATGAAAGAATTAAGCAAGGGTGAGTTAGTTGAAGTCGACAAAATCAGGGAGGTGGAGGAGAGGTGGGGAAAAATTAAAGGAATATTCCTGAAGTAACCAAACAATACTTGATAATGGTTTACAAGGGGAATAGGCACAAGCTGCTAATCTGTTTTCTAATGAGGTTAGGGAGGAAGTGAGTGGCAAAAAAGGGCATTCATTGGCTACAGGAAGAAACAGAGGGATGAAGAATAGACTACAAGGTAAAGATGAAGGAGGCCTAGAAGGCTGTGAGGGATGCAAAAGCAGACACATAGCTGCATGTTGTGGAGGGGGACAAGGAAGGGGAAAACAGTTTTTGAGTTACGGCACATAAGGAAATAAAGGAAAATGAGTAGGGAATTGATAGTCTGATGGAGGGGGGCAAGTTAGTAGAGGAGAATGAGAAGAAGGTAGCCAATCTAAATGACTACTTCTACTCAGTATTTACAGTGGAGAATAGCAGGCCTCTACCAGGAAGTGGCATAAAGGTTGCTGCAAGAGGGGGTCCCAGAAATGGGATAGGTGGTAGTCACTGGAGAATGTGCCCTCAGCCATCAGATGAAACTATTCCCTCTCCACCTGCAGCTGTTTCCCTCTTACTTAATGACTCCCTGGCTTGGAGCACCTACTATCCATGTGTCAGGCCTCCAACGTGCATTCCTCAAACCATGTTCCAGGATGCCATGTACACTGTCCCACACATATCCCCTGCAGGGGAAGGCACCCCCCAACTAGTCTATAGCATATTACAGTTCTCACTTGCTGTGGCTCATTCGCACTTGTATAGGTGTGCTATGTTATACTGTGGCTGCACTTTACCGTTTACCAACATATGTTACTGCATAGTATTCCATGTTGTATTGTGTATGCATTTTATTCTCTACCAAGAAATATAACTGTGTTTTGTTTCCAGTACTGTAGTGATAGTATAATATGTTGATTATTGTCACTCCATTTTGTATGCTATTTCATGTAATGTATGTCATTTTATACTCCATTTTGTATTGTGTGACTCCATTTTACATGCTCCTTCATTTAATTGGTGTTTTGCTCTTTAGATAGCCTCATTATTATGTTTTGCTTCAGACAGTGTATTTTGCTGACTTGAAGGTCGCATATTATCAGGCAACCTGTTTTGTAGTTTTGTTTAAACTTCTGCTTAGCTCATAGTGTTCTAGGCACCTGGCCAGTGTTTGGAGCACAGTGACCTAGCAGGTGTAGGGAATTTGAGCAGTCCTTATGGTGTGAATTTTCAGCATCCTGGGAGCCCGCCAGCTTCTAGAATGTGGGAAAACAACACTATGAGGACTGCATGGTTATTTTAGCATAGAATGAGATATAAATGTAGCTTTCTCAATGCCTGGTTAGAAGCCCTCCTGCAGGGTGGACGATCACTGTGGGGCCAGTTCCCGGTTCGAGACTCCTAGCCAGGCTGACAAGGGGCTTCCAGCCATTGGAAGAGGGCTTGGATGATGCTTTATTGAATCGGTGATGTATAACCTTTGTATTATATTTTGTTATAATAAAGCTTTGGCTTGCTGTACTTATTGTATTGTTATTGTGTGTATGTGAGTGTGAGTGAGTAAATAGCTGCCTGGTTTGAGTTGGCAGAACATTTTATGCGTAATAAGCAGGATTCGAAAATAAAATGTCTATTTTAGGAAAAGGATGAGTTCTTTTTTTAAAGGTGTATTAAGGCTCAAACAAGCAAGGGCAACTGCCCTTTGTACTTGTAATTTGTGCTTGCTGCAAGTATATACTGTTAGAGCCAATGATGGCTTTCACAGTTCAGGCTGCTTTTAGGAGAAAAGCAGCGGCTGATTAAGTGAAGTTAGATAAGCAACATCTAGAGAAAGAAAAATAAACTACTGTGGATGTACGCACAGTAGGTGACTACAGATGGGATGATTTGAAAATCCTCCCCCCATGTTGCCTATCTGTGTAGTTTCAAGTTTTTCTGTATCAATTTCAAGTTCCCTTGCCTCCTATAGAGGCTGAAACATTTGATCCTAAACCCAAGTACTGGGGACCTCTACCAGATGGATCTCAACCTAGTACTGTTAGAGATTTTTGTTTGTTTTGTTTTTAAACTGCAAACCAGAGCTCTGGAAAAAGACTTGGTTTGGCAGGTTACTAAAATGGCCAAAAGAAAACCTTTGAAAGGGTTAAAACCTTTGAAAGAGTTAATAGCTGCAGCGTTTGGAAATTATCACGAAGGTCCTGCAGTCAGTTTTCTTACTTAGACTAGTGTATCGGAAAAGAAGAAGAAAAATACCTTGGCAGTGGGTAAGTCTGAATTTTTTTTATTCAAAGTTGTTTTATGTCTGTCTGTTTTATTTCTAATACGATACTAAACAAGGTAATGCTCCGTCTTTCTCATGCATATTTTCTAGCTTATATCTGTGTTCTGTAATTATGTTCTGTTGTCAAGGTTACAGATAGGATTGACTGCCTTCAGTGCACAACAGGTTACAGAAAAAAAAAGGAAGAAGAAGCTTTGCCTCATAGTTGACTGTTTTAATTGGCTTTATTTTTAATGGAACATTTGTGCTGCCTAGATAGGGTCAGTGAAAAACTTTTGTTTGTAGTTGTTGCTTGGAGCAGGTAGTGTTGATGGTGAAGAATTATGACGTCATATAGATTGCAATGTGCAGAAAGAGTTGTAGTTTGCAAGTAACGTGCCAAGCCACTGCTAGGTGAAAATGTAATGTGTTAACAGCTATAAATGGCTTTATCATAAAACCAGAATCTTTTTGCAAAATGGCAGAGTGCCATATTTTAGTTATGTGCCAAAAGGTGTAATCATGTTATACGAGATGTGTTCACTTACAGATGATGTGTTTAAACAGTGTTTTGTTCTGGAAAGATTTGGCATGGCAATATGTATAAATGTGTTGGTTTAAAATTATCAGTGTTACAAGACAGGCAGGAGGCAGCACATATATCTAAACCACGTACAGTTTTCTAATGGAACTATGGGCATTACCTCAGCAAATTGGTGTGAAACAATGTCATCTTATTTTGTGTTAAGTATTTCTTTTTGTGTATGTGTATGTGTGTACTGTCTTGGCCAGCAGTTTTATTGTGTAAAGATATTTTAATATTGGTGGTGTTCAAGGACACTACAGGAATGGCTGGGTTTGAATGACCCTTGCAGGCACACTGTGACCTTTGCACGTTATTTGACCTTCTTGTGTTTCAACATTTTATGTTACTACAGTTCAAACTTGATGTGTATTCCATGCCTAAAGCACAGCTTTTCACACAAAATGTATGTTTTCATGAAAGCACACCAAGAGTGAACCATGTAATTTGACTTTTATTGCAAAACTAGTATTCTAAGTGAAGAGGAACAAACTTTTACAATTTGAAAAAGGACTATTACAGCTGTTTTTGAGAGTTTACCATCTACAGAGATACGTACGACGGTATTACCATCAATCTGGACATTTTGTCATGCTTAGGATAAGGGAACCCAGGGACGCTTTGCTTTTTATCCTATGGAAATAATCTTGTTTATTTTTAAACTGATGTGTGTTTGTTTTTGTTGTTTGTCTGTGTTTCACAGCTAACCTTTTTATTGCAACAGTATTCGAGCTGTCTCTGCACCTTAAGCTGTGTCTCCACCAGTAGGAGCTTGGAGGAGGGTAAGCTACCCTTCCTCCCTTCCAGTGTAATACCCAAAGGTTGCAAGGTACATGTCATATTTATACTGATTCATGGTCTGTAGCCAATGGTTTAACAACCTGCCTGCCCACTTGGGCTAAGGATGAGTGGAAAATTTATTCAAAGAAATATGGGGAAAAGAACTGTGGCAGGAAATATGGACTATGGTGCAAAATACTCAGACCACTGTATTTCATGTTGATGCTCATTGTGCTTCAGATACACTAGAACGATGGTATAATTCTATTGCAGATGAAAAAGCTAAGATTCTTCCAGTGGATATTGAAGAAACTCAAAGTCAGCAGTTATCAGGGCTGGCAAATGGGCACATCAAAATGTGGACATTTGGGAGAAAGCCACTTACAGGTGAGCATATAGTAGGGTGTACCTAACATTGGATTTGTTAAAACTGTTATTGCTCAGTGTCCTATATGCCAACATGGGCAACAATGACCAATCCCTCATATTGTGAGGACGGGGAGAGCCTATGAAAATGGAAAGAGAATTTGCATGAAGCATTACAGATTTTAAATAATAGACCAAATGGAGAATCTGAGACCCCCTTAATGCGAATGATAACTCCTAATTTGCAAGTGCAGGCTTACTCAACTACAGAAACAGTGTTATATTGGGAAATTACACCAGGAGCTCTGTCCCCTTGCAGGGCAACCCCAGAAGCTGCTGGACTTGATTTACATGCCCTTCAAGAATACAGAATAAACAGCAGAAATATTCAGTGATATAAACTGGTATTGGAATACAAATTCCACTGAGACATTTTGGTTGGATAGCACCTAAATCAGAACTAGCCCTCAAGGGAATACAAATTTTGGGAGGGATGATTGATTGTGATTACCAAGGAGAAGTGAAAGTAATTTTGCTGAATAGTAGAGAACAAAATCTGTTAATTCAACAGTATGACAGAGTGGCTCAATTGTTAATTATTCCAGTTAACAAAGTGACCCTATAAAGGGACAAGCCCCACACTCTTAACAACAAGGAGGATAAAGGTTTTAGATCTACAGGAGGTTTTAACAATGGTGCCAAAATATGGTTACAAACCCAAATGGCCCTCCTGAACCAGCTGAGGTGATAGCCACCGAACGAGACAACACAGTGTTAATTATCAGGTCAGGGAAGAAAAATGGAATACGTGCTCACATAAATGTTATCTTCGAGAATAATGAAATTTTTGTTTTCTAGGTCCAGCAATGGATTTTAAAAGGAATGCTTGGTGTGTCTTATGGTCCATTTGGCAGAGCTAGTTACCCCTGGAGGAAGGATTCAAAGGGTTAACTGTAATGACACTGGTTGTAAAGGAACCTGGAGTTGGAAAAATGATACCAAAGATAGAACCCAGGGGAACTTTAGCTGCCCATCCGGACAGAAGTGTGTGGTACTGAACATGACATTTTCACCATGGGTCAATCTCTGGATGACAACTGGTGGCTCAGGACAATATGCCTACGAAACAGATGAAATCTCTTTGCAGAACCAGACTGCTATTAGATGCTGCAACTTACCGAATAGTTGCATGGTGACTGTACAACATAGACTTGATTGCTGCATGAATCAAACAGACATTTTCAATGCAAGTATTACTTTGATTGACATAGACACGTTATTCTGCATGAATGCTACTGCAATAACTAATAGAACTACTTGGCAGATCACATTACAGTGTTGAAAATCATCCTGTAATTAGCAATGATAGTATAGTTAAGGTTCCATCCACATGTACATCAGTAGCGCAGTATCAGAAAAATGTAATCCATTTTAACATAACATTTATGTTTAGTAGAAAATGCAAATATAAAGAGCTTGGTATGATATGCTATTAGGTGGAGCAGGGCAGGCATGGGAATTTTAAATAGTGTTGATATAGAAACACTGACTAACAGGCTTCAGCAGTAGGAATTGATGTATTTAGCTTAATTAACTTACAAGCTCAATGGATGCCAACTGTTTTCTTACCCCAAAGATTAACTTTGAAGTATGATTTTGAGTTCTTGCAGTTATTTAATGCTTCACAGGTATGGGGAATGGGAGTAGCAGAAAATATTTCAGATTTATTGATTGGACAGAATGCACAATGCAACATATGTATTCTATAATGCAAAGAAATAAGGCCCAGAGTGATTTAATGAGTAATAATGAATATGTGTGGAGGACCGTGTTCAAATCATGGATTCCTAGTAATCATTGATTGTAATGTCATCCACCACAGTAAAATGCACAGGTCCCTGATAATGAGCAGAAGCTTATTTTGTATTGGCAGCCCAATATTTTAGATCAATCAAGATTGAATATCTCGTTAAAAAAATTAAACAGATAATTCAGGAAACAGATGTAATGCAGGCTCATTTGGCAATAAGAAATAAATCATTAGTGCAAAGTCAGGTTCAAACTATGATAGTTAAAAATAAAATGATTGATTTAAGTTCCAAGATTCAACAAGAGACTACTCATTATTGGTGGGATATTTTTACATGATGGTCTCCATCAGCTACAAAAGTGTTAAATATTCTGATACATCCTATCATAATCATTGCTATAGTGACAATTATCTTGCTTATTTGGACTTGTTACTTATCATGTTATATTCGTAGTAATTTTGCTATGGTACCAATATCATACAAATCGTATTCACAATAATCAAAGGACCGAATGTAGTGATAGTATAATATGTTGATTATTGTCACTCCATTTTGTATGCTATTTCATGTAATGTATGTCATTTTATACTCCATTTTGTATTGTGTGACTCCATTTTACATGCTGCTTCATTTAATTGGTGTTTTGCTCTTTAGATAGCCTCATTATTATGTTTTGCTTCAGACAGTGTATTTTGCTGATTTGAAGGTCGCATATTATCAGGCAACCTGTTTTTGTAGTTTTGTTTAAACTTCTGCTTAGCTCATAGTGTTCTAGGCATCCAGCCAGTGTTTGGAGCACAGTGACCTAGCAGGTGTAGGGAATTCTGAGCAGTCCTTATGGTGTGAATTTTCAGCATCCTGGGAGCCCGGCCAGCTTCTAGAATGTGGAAAAACAACACTATGAGGACTGCATGGTTATTTTTAGCATAGAATAAGATATAAATGTAGCTTTCTCAATGCCTGGTTAGAAGCCTCTCCTGCAGGGTGGACGCATCGCTGTGGGGCCAGTTCCCGGTTCAAGAGACTCCTAGCCAGGCTGACAAGGGGGCTTCCCAGCCATTGGAAGAGGGCTTGGATGATGCTTTATTGAATCGGTGATGTATAACCTTTTGTATTATATTTTGTTATAATAAAGCTTTGACTTGCTGTACTTATTGTATTGTTATTGTGTGTATGTGAGTGTGAGTGAGTAAATAGCTGCCTGGTTTGAGTTGGCAGAACAAGTACTCTTTCCCCGGGTCACACCTGGAAATGAGCCTTTGACCAGTGTGCCATTCCCAGTCACTAAGTGTTAGAAATTGGTTTGCAGCACTAAAAATAGACAAGGTTTGAAGGCTGGATAGGATGCACCTGAGGGTGCTGAAGGAATTGGCTATACAGTTAGGTGAACCCATGGCAGGGATATTCAGTAGCTCACTACAATCAGTGGTAGTTGTGAAAGATTGAAGGACTGAAGGATAGTGGACGTGGTGTCTCTCTACAAGGGAGGGGACAAATTACTGGCCCATCAGCCTTACCTCCATTGTAGGTAATCTGATGAAGACACTAGTCAAAGAGGACCTAGTGGACTACCTGGAGAAAACTGGGATCCAGGATAGTAAGTAGCATCAGTTCATTGCAGCGAGATTTTGTCAGACCAGCCTAATAGCATTCATTGACTGGGTAATTAGGGTGGTGGATAAGTTTTAAGCAGTAGATTTACTCTGTTTTGACTTCAGCAAGGCATTTGACTCAGAGCCACACAGTAGGATGTTGAATAAATTATAGGATCTGGGAGCAGCAGAGCCCCTTTTTATATTGGGTGTGACGCTGGTTAGGGGAGGCAGTAGAGACTGAAGGTAAAAAGGTTAAATTAGGGCAATGGAGTCATAAGTGGAACACCGCATGGGTAAATCCTGGCACCAGTGCTTTTTTATTATGTTCATCAGCAACATAGGAAGAGGAATACAGGCAAGATGTGTCTCTGCATAGATGACACTAAGCTCCACAGCAGGTAAACAGTGAGAAGGGAGTAAGGGAGTTGCAGAGTGATCTGCAAAGGTTAGAGAGGTGGTCCAAGGTCTGGCTGTTGAAATTAAGCTTCAAAAAATGCAAAGTGAAGCACATAGGGAACAAAAATCCAGGATGGAATTCTGGATTTGATGGGTTAAGCTGCACACTACACATCACTGCTGGAACAAATGCACATTGCAGTCAGGATAAAGGCATACAAAACACTTTTATTGCACACAAGATACCTGCACACAGCTAGAACGTGCTCCTCCCCAATTCAGCTGAACATTTTCACACCAAACATCATGCTTTCTGAGAAAGCTCGAGGTTTGGCATGAAACTGTTTGGCTAAATTGGGGAGGGACATGTTCTAGCTGTGTGCTGGTGTCTTGTGTGCAATGAAAGTGTTTTTTATGCCCTCATCCTGACTGCAATGTGCATTTGTTCCAGAAGTGATGTCACTTATGTAGCCATGCTGCCATCTGGTCTGAGTTAGTACACTTGCATTTTTGGCTCCATCTTTTGTTTTTTGCAGCCACCTGTTTTGTCTGTTTTGGTGGTTAAGCTATATACTACTGCAGAGGGTGGGTACATGGAGACAATCAAAAGCAACTCCACAAATTACCTAGTCAATGTAACACGTCTTAAAGTAAGGCAACCAGACTTGGGGTGTATTGGAAGGGTTTTGATAGCAGGAGGAAAGATGTGATTCTATCTCTGTAAAGATCACTGGTGAGGTAGATCACTGGTGAGATGCCATCTGGAGTACTGTGCTAGTTTTAGAGTTTTCAACTGAGAAAAGACAGAGAGAGGCTGGAGACATTGCAGCATAAACAATATGACTTAGGGCCATCATGGAAAAGCCTATGAGTATCAGTTTAGGGCACTGAACAAGTATTCACTGGAGGCCAGAATGGAGAGGGGGGACATGATAAAGACCTTCAAGTTCCTGAATGGAATAAACATGGCAAACTTTAAGGAACTATTTAGCAAGAATGGCAATCAAAAACAAAGGATCATGAATGTGAGCTGGAGGAGATTCAGGAGGGATGCTGGAAAGTTTTACTTTACTGAGAAATTGGTAGAGCCATGGAACAGCCTTCCTGAAGAGGTGGTGGGGGCACAAGAACCATTAATGGTTTCAGGCATGGCTGGGACAGATTACAAGTCATATTAATTATCTTAGTGGGGTTAGCAATAAGGCAGGGAGGGGAAGGGACAGAAGGGTGAAAACCCTATCTGTACAATAGGACATGGGGCAGAGTAGGGTAAAACTGGGCAGACTTGAGGGACCAGGGGTCTTTTCTGATGCTGTTGTCTAAGTTTCTGTGTTTCTATGATCTTTTCTTTTAAGGCTGTGATCTACTCTAATTCACCCCAGTTTGTCAAAACAGGTAAACATTTTTATCAGAACCAGGTTAGAGGCAGATCTAGTCTGGTGTAAATAATTTGGTTGCCTCTAATATCATATTAGAAGCCTTTTTATATAATATTTAATATTTTAAATTATTAATCTGTCTTTTTCTCCACCAATTTCTATTTTTTTAACAAGAATAAAGCTCACCAATCACTTACATTACCCATACCAAATCAGAACAGAGTTGCTGCCAGACCAGAACTTGGTTGATAGACTTTACTGGGTCAAATCAAGAGTCAAGTCACAAACAATTTTGATTTCCAGAATCAAATTGAGCAAGGAAGGTGGGGAAAAAGTCTTTGATCTGACCATGAGCTGGTCCTCCCACCTGTACTGTGATCTCCTTTTTTTTTCTCCATTTTTATATCCTATAATAGTATGTTCAAACTAATAAGACATGCTATGCCGTTTGGAGCTTGTGACTGTTTAAAAGCTGGAATGCCATTACTATATGACAAACGTCAACCAGCATAGAGGATTTAAAAAATCTGGCCTTGAATGTTTATTTGCCTGGGTCTGGAGAGCAATGAACTGCCCATCCTTACCCTGACCTAATGTAGTGACAGACAAAATAGCTTTTCTTACTTAATGGCACTGTCTGAACTTACACCTCTATTATATGTAATAGTACAAGAGCCATTTGTTCCACTTTACTGCTACAAGTGATGATTCTGCTTGAATGTACAAAGTGCACAGTATGGTAAACAGTAAAGAGCGGGCCCATTAACTGTCATATTCATGAAACATGCAACAGCTTTGGAAACAGTTCACCTGCCACAAAAAAAAAAAAAAACAGCAGAGATGCAAAAGGAACTCACAGTCAGACAATTTGTAGGTTTGCCATTACTAGTCTATAAATGGCAATTTTTCATATATTTATACCTCTCTTTTCAGTATGTTTAATGCCACATGAATGTGCCATAAAACTAAAACACTATTAAGAGCAAGTATTGTGGTCTCATTCAGGCTGAAATATCTAAATTTAGATGTAGCAATACATACTGTAATGCTTGAACATAATCATAGTGGCAGCATTTTGTTCTGACAGTTTGACAATGGAACTAGCAGGAATAATACCAGAAGGACACTGGTGTATTAAGAATGGACTCCACATGGGGATGTGTGACCATCCACCGAGCAAGGAGCAGCAACTCTGAAATGCTCTGCAGACCTAGAGAACTGAAACAGTCAAAAATCTCATTTTCTCCACATTAGTCAGAAAAGAAGCTTAACAGCACTTAATAGAGGACATATTCTCGAGTCTGTAGATATCATATTTGATCTGGTAATTTATCAGAAATTGGCAATATGGATGGTGAAGCCAAAAAAACAGGTAGGCACTGGTGGAGAGGGAGAGTGGTCAAAGGAGCAGTGCCAAGGCCCTAGTCAAGAGCAACAGCAGCCTCTAACAGACGTTGATCCCTCCCAGGCTACCAGTGCCATGCTGCTGAAAGCAATACAGTGTCTGGACAAAACATTTTAAGTCTTTCAGATTCAGTTTAGGAATATAGACAGTAAGACTGGGAACCTCACCTCAGAAACACAACAAGCTTCCCAGACAGCTGAGAGAGTCGTTACTGTCTCAATGGGGCAAACAAAGAACACAGCTTGTTAGAAAAAGACTTGAGAACCTAGAGAACACAGTGTGGGCTAGCCATATTCAAGTATTCGGCCTGCTTGAGGGTGTTGAGGGCAAAACCCCCTTGGACTATTTTTAAAAATAGTTATATGACCATTACCAGCTTTCTTAGAATTTCAGTATCTTCAAAGTGTTCAGTATCACCCTCAAGGGAATAAGAGGCCTCTTACCCATCAATGAAGATTCACTGCAGACCATCCTTGCAGCACTAGGGGTTGGTACTGGAGAGGGACGACATCATTCTTAAAGCAAAATAGAAGGGACCATCTGATTGGAGTGAGAACAAAGTTCATGTATTCCCGGACCTCAGTTATGAAACCTGGCAACCATGGCAGAGTTTTGATGTGGTGAGGACCAGACAGAGGCAACAGTGTTCTCAGCATTTACTGCTCATGCTGGCCTGCCTGAAAATATCCTACAAGGGCAAAATATATTGGCTTTCAGAGCCCAAGGAAGTATCCTAGTTATTGGATAAAATAGATAAAGTATTTAGCATGAGAGTCAGAGAATCTGAAGGGATGCAGAGTAGAGTTAAGCACAGTAATTCGTTTTAGCATAGTGGGACAGAACAGGAAGCTAGATCCACTCCACCACATCATGGGCTCTATGCACAATGCCAACACGTCATGTAAACCAGGTGTGTTGGCATTGATACGCATGAATGCCATAGAGTGGGGTCCCATGGACCCTGCACAGCATTCATGAACCTGGTACAAGACAGTTGCACACCCAATTCCCCGGCCACGCATACAGCAAGGTGTGGAGGATGGCCAGGGGCATGCCAGCACTACACGCCATGCACCATGGTAAGTAGTGCTGTGCACCGGGGCACAAAGGGGGTAGGCAGGCATGCCAGGGAAAACCCTGCCATATGTGCCCCACATACCCAGCCCCCATACACACCGAACTAGAGAATGGGCACAAGAGTCACAGGCAGTACCTCTCCACACAGCTATGGCCAGCCCTGACCCGGTAGCCTCCTGGTAGACCCCCCCCAGACTCCACAGAGTGATCCCCAACCCCCTGCTGCCCCCCAATGGTTGTACTGCTGTGCCCAAGCAGCCCATCATCCTGCAGTGCCAGCATGGCACCGGTGGGGTACTTGACCAATCCCCCGGCACAAAACCCTTCACACTGCATGTGTACTGGGAGTTGGATGGCTAGTGACACAGCACTCCACACATCTGTATTGCCACTGGCCATCTGACCTACACAGGGGCACGCAGTCGATGCATGCCCACATAAGTCAGATTGCTGGTGGCCGTGAAGGTGTGCAGAGGGCTGTGACACTGGCTGTCAGGCTCCCAATACACATGCAGGTACATGAAGGGGTTGTCGGTACCAGGAGGCACCACGGACCACAGGTGTAGGGTAGAGGACTTGGGTTTTGGGGGTCGCTTGTGTGGGACAGCAGGCCCACCAGTGTGCAGTGTGTGTATGGTGGGGGAGCACCTTGTTACAAGGGTGCAAGAGAGTTTTGGGCTGGGAAGGGAGGTGCGGGTGGCCCCCATGCAGAAGGGGTATTGCCAGAGTGATGGAGCCCAGAGGGGCATTTCCACATTGGTTTGGGTGTCTGCGGGTGCAGTTCATGCACCCGGACCTGAACCCAACTGCACAAGTGATTCACTAAGGAATCAGGGTGGGCATCTGATTGGATGCCCAGCTAGGTTTGCTACACCTCCCCTGGCTGCCCTGCACAGACTTGCATGCTGGGGGTGGGGCCAAGGACAGGTGGCAGCCGGTAGTGAATTCCGGCCGATGCACACCTGTCTGCAGGTGCCGAGCTGTGTGGGCAGGTTATGCACCTCAGGTGTGTATAACCCACCCATTCTACCCTGTCTGTCCACTCTACCCTGGCTGATGTCAATCTAACATTGCACATCACTGATTCAACAAGAATGAACCCTAGAAGAGGTAATCACTCGATCATCGATTGGGTCTTATCCCATTGCCCACATAGAATTTCAGGTGCAGGTGTCCTGCTGGATAGCATAAGTGACTATTCACCAGTATACTGTGTCTGGAGGAACAAGACCCCTAATCCCCACCCAGAATTGTAGAAACCCATGATATAACTACCTTTAATCACACCTCCTTTCTTGACTACCTGTGCAATCTCAACTGGAGCCCAAACCATACCCTGCCCACCATTGATCTGGCACTGGACTACCTAATTAACACAGTCTCTATCATTATAAACTGGCATGACCCTCTCACCCAACACATGTTGAAAGGTAAGCCAGCCCAGTGGCTGAAGAAGCACATTAGGAAACTCATGGCTGAACGTGAACCTGCTTGAAAAGTTTTAAAAAAATGGCCTCCCCTGCTACTAGCACTCATATAGGTGACTTAGAAACACCTGTAAATCTACCTTGACTAATGCCAAGAGAAAGTACCGTCATACTCTACAAACTGAAAAACTCTGTAACCCCAAAGAATTTTAGTCTGAGATAAACTCCCTCCTAAAGGAACAAATGTCCTCCTTTCCTAACTCGCTTCAGGCCAAGGATATAATACTCTCTGACCCTTCTTCGATTTCCAAAGGTCTTAACAACTTCTTTACCAACCTCAGCACCTACACCTCCCAGTTTACCATATCAAAACCTTGTCACCCCTCGTATGCCACTAATCATCCTAAAACCACTACTGCACCTTTCCATATCAAACTATCTACCTACCTACAAAGAGGTTCTCAAACTCTTGAGTAACTTGAGTGAACATAGATCACCTGGCCATGATGAGCTAGAACCCTGCTTCCTAAAATGGGGAGCCACTGCTCTGGCCTACCCTTTCAGGGATCTGATCAACAGATCCTTTCAAGAGGGAATAGTCCCCACTAAATGTAAGGCAGCCCTTGTCATCCCAATTCACAAAGGGGGTGTCGACCTCACCAGTAGAAAACTATTGACCCATCTCCATAATTTGTCACCTCACTAAGGTACAAGAACAAACTCTCTATAACCAATTACAGGATTACCTAGAACAACACCAGCTTCTGCCCCCTTAGCAGCATGGTTTCTGTAAAAACCACAGCACTCTCACAGTTCTTATTAAGGTCACATCAGACATTCAACTGGCTTTTGACCAGGGTCAAGCAACTGGGGCCATCTTCATGGACCTCACCAAAGCCTTTGATTTGCTGAACCACGAACTGCTTCTGCAGAAGATCACTTCATTGAGACTTGACACGCACTCCCTAACCTGGATCAAAAACTACCTCACTGTCCACTCCCAAAGTGTTACGTGGTCCACCTGTTACTTCTACTTCAAACCTATTGCCTTCGATGTGCCCCAAGGTTCCATCCTGGGGCCACTACTCTTCTTTATATATATCAATGAAGTACCCACCTTCTGTGGTGGAGCAGCAGTACAGCTTTATGCAGATGATGCCATCTTCTACTGGTCCTCTGCTGACATCCCATGGCTTAGTTGGCACTTGAACATGGACTTCCGTCACTAGAAGCATGGTTCCTGGTGAACAACCTCCTTCTAAACACTAAAAACCAAAAACTATGCTTTTCCTTTCTCATGCCCACAAACCTGACCGCCCTACCCAGTTCTGCATCATCACTCATAATGGAGATCCCTTAGAACTGGTGCATTCTTTTAAATATCTTGGTATCCTACTTGACTCAAGCCTGTCTTTTGAGGCGGATGTTAACAAAGCCAGCAAAACTCTTCATCAAAAGCTGGGCCTGTTCTACCAATCCCCCCTCCCCGCTTCTATCAGGAGCTTCCTGCCAAAAAATTGCCATGGCCTCTCTCCTTATACCTTTCTATGGTGCCCCATTATTCTTGTTACTTAAATCGTCCCTCATGAATCAATTAAAGCAATTGCATCATAGGGCAGGACGCTTTGCCTCATTTGCTACCCCGCGACAGCATCACTGCACTGTACTAACATCTATAGGCTGACTGCAACCGGAACATAACTTCCTTTATACCTCCCTCTGCCTTACCATTAAGCTCACTCACCTATACACACTACTGAATCTTTCTGATATTGTGGTAAGAAAAGTGGCCTGCGGGGCCCTACATTCCTCCTCTCTCCTTCTCTTAGCTGTGCCGTCCTATCATCTAGCCACAAGCAGGAGATCCTTTGACTTTGCTGCACCTTAGGCATGGAACTCCTCCCCCCCCCCGTCTCTTCTCTTCTCTCATGCTCTTCCTACCCAGTTTTAAAAATGCCCTTGAAACCATCTCATTGACTTAGGGACCGGCTCCTGCTTTAACTAATCAATCTGGCAGTTTCTATGTTTCATGCTCTCAGTGCCCAGCCTATCTGCATTATTTATGGGATGACCTGTCTCTGAAGGGTTGAATGTTACATTAGTGCTGTAAACTAAATGTATGCTTAAATGATGAACATATGCCATTACACCAATAGGTACAACTGCTGTTCTGATCTGTAGCCAAACTTGTCTGTATCTGCTTTGTTTTGCACTCCTCCCCTTTCCCTGATATATATGTTCTCCTTCAGCACTATGTGTATCTCTGTTTACTATTGTAGCTAGTATCCTGGGGATCCTTGCATTCCTCAAGTATGCATGTGCTTTCACTGTACGTAAACTGCATTGCCTATGTTTCCCAACCCTCCCCCACTTCATGTATTCCAATAATGCTCAATGTTTATGTTTCATTTTGTATTTTTATGCTATGTATTATATATACATGACTATGTTATATTTTGTACTCCTTATCCTATGTACCCTCCCCTGGGTTGCCCCTGAAAAAGTGACTGCATGGTCTCAGTGGGGCTTACCCGATCACCGAAATTCAAATGAAAAATAAATAAATTAGTGCAAAGGGTCCCTTGTTTGAACTATTCATTAATGATTTGAAGTGACCCTATGTATGACAGACTTGGGGCCTGATTCTGAAATTATCCCTTGGAGGGATGCAAGTTGCAATGCTCCAGTGATGCGGCAATACCAGGGTGTGCCAGAGACCCTGCACCTGATTCTGTAAAAAAGCAGGGTCCCAGTGCCAAAATACCTGGGTTTGCTGCAAATTCTGAACAGTGCGCAATCATCAGCGCAGCGGTGGCATATGCCATAGGGCTCTGGGTCTCCCATCGCCGGCACAACACAGGAAGGGCCAGCATTGGTGGTGGTGGTGGTGGTGAGGGGGTATCCACTTGCCAGGAGGGGGACAGGCGATAGGAGGGACATGGGGGCATAGGTTTGGTTGGAGAGACAGTGGGGATATAAAAGATTGTTTTAGCACCAGGCAGGGTGCAATGCCTCTTTATAATATATATGGAAGCATGTGCACCCCGCTGGGTGCCAAAAGCAATCCCTTACTTACCCGTTGCATCTTCAACCCACCTCATGCCTCTCTGTGCCCCTCCTGCTCCCAATCCCACATGTAGCTCTCCCCCCACAGTGTGCCACACTGGTGCAATGGGCTTAGACCACCTCCTGGCAGGTCTAAGTGGAGCCCCTTGCTATGGCTGCATTGAGGCTTTTAGAATTCCCAATTAGGGGATGCTGCAGCCCACTGTGGCACATGCCCTTCTGTGACCTGGGGTATCCTGATGTAGGTCTCAAGGGTGTGACAGTGCCTGTTTGGTGCAGTGGAGTCCCATTCTGGTGCAGACCGCATTCTGGAATCAGGAATTCTGCAAACTATGATGCAAGGTTCAATTTGCCTCATTGATGTCTGATGCAAGCACCTTGTATCAGCCATAATGCTTTTGGAATTGGGCTCTTGGTGCTTAGAACTAAAATGTGTTTGGGTGGTTGAATGGCAATATTATATTGCATCACTGAGTCAGCTATAATGAGGAACAAAATGGCAAACCCTCATGGCTTTGCTGGAATGTGAGGTGGGGTGGATTCATCCTTCTTCTTTACAATCAAATTTGTGCCACCAGAAGACTTGGTAGTATTGCACATCCATGCAGGCAACCCAGGAACTGGTACAGCATGATCAATCACCACAAAGACTGTACTGTGCTCCACCTTGAGCATAGTCACAGAACCTGAAGTCCATTTAGTGTGTACCTGATGAAGTTTTCATTTTTCATCTTTACTGAGCAACTGATTCATTCTATTGATGCAGTTAAATGGGACACTTCCATTAAATTGTTTCATGCTCTCTCTTGTTCTGTGCTGTCACAGAACTAATAAAAATGTTTTTTGGCACACGTTATTAGTTACCAACTCATTTCACCAGTGTTTATAAGGTTTAGGTATGGCTTTCTTATTTGGTCACACTTTGTGACTAAAATACAATCAAGTTTAATTTTTTTTTGGTTTTTTTAAGTGGCGTAGATGAATATATTTGTACCATGGCTTATCTTTCCTATAGTGAATTAAAGTCTTTAAGAATTTCTGAAGTTATAATTTATTACTTTGATAATATAATGAATATGGGGTAAAATACCCTTCTGTTCCTATTGGGGTGCTTGATGTTTGATTTACTACTTATAAACAGGGCCACTGGAAAATTGCGGAAAATTTTACCCAAAAATGCGGGAATTTTCTTGCAAAAATTGTGGGGAAATTGCAGGGGTTCACTATATATCCCCACTGCCCCCTAATAAATATTTTATTGTTTGCTGCAGCATGTATTGATCACATAAATTGTTAAATAAATGTATTGCCACTTGCAAATGCTTTTAATATGAAGAAAGATATGTGTTTTTGAAATGCACTGTAAACTAATCATTATGTAGCATATCTTCTAAAATCAAGACATCTAGGTCATGCAGTGTTAACTAGATTGTATTCAATAATTTACAGTTAGTCTGTACTGAATACATCCTGAAATAACATATTTTGCCAGTTTCTAGATGTTAAATAATGAAGCCTGTTTAAACTACTTGCTTTGTGCAAGAAAAAAATAAACAGATAACCAGGGTGCCTAATAAAGGTCTAGTAAGAAAAATATTTATTTTGTTAAAATTATTACTGTTCTTAATCAGCACTGTAAGTATATTTTAAAATCACAAGATAAAAGTATCAAATCATACCAATAGCTTTTCATTACATCATACAATAGTTTTTAATACATTGTACTTTTGTTCTATTCTGTTTGCAGTGATTTTACTTGGATTGCAATTATTTTGCCTATTTGAAGGTAACTGTTTAACTATACTTAACCTTTTCAGCATGTTTTCAGAAATGTTTGCTTTTTGTAGGCTTTGTATGTGAGTATACAGTTGTGGCAGACTGACATGTAAGAATCCCTGTCACCAACCCCCTCAGAAGCACATTCAAGTTTATAATCAGCAGGGCCATCCAAACTCTTGACATTTTGAATCAAAATCCTTTCAGATTGAAAGTATTTATACAAGGAAAATCTACCCTACCATTCAAAAACAAGCATTGTGATCAAGGCTTCATTTAGGTGAATGGGGCACTTTGCACCTCTTCTCACAACTATTGTTTCAGTCTCTGTGTCAGTAAAAAGTTCTCTGATAGTCTGCTTTAACACAGATTTGAAGTGTTCAAGTCTACATATGCATGACCTGAGGATTCTGAAACCAAAGCAGGGAAGTAATCACATGAAAGCAGAGTCACATTTGACCCCTTCTCACCTCACACTGTACTGTTTTGGTCAAATCCAAGTCTGTGTACCATATCTGAGTAGATTTCCTTGAGAATTTAAATATTTTTATACAATTTCAGTCAAAAATTCCATAATTGCAAGAAATTGCGGATTTTGTGCGGAGAAGGGTGAAAATTGTGGAAATTGCGGAAAAATTGCGCCCTCAATTTTCCAGTGGCCCTGCTTATAAATAACCCCACTTATGGCAGCAAGTGGCTGTCTTGAAACCAGTTTAGTAATGTGTAGTGCTATTGTATCAATACAGGATAACCTTCAGTGTAGTAATAGGATTTGGGGCATGGCAGTTACCTTACTATAAAAATGTTTTATGCTCAGGTTTCTGTGTTGTGCTTATATGGACTGTGAAATGTCTACTAAAATTATATACGCTGCACTGTGCACTGGTAAAAATGTAAATAAAACTACTAAAAAAATGGACTCCACATGTCTCTCAGATTGTTCTTTCCCAAATATAGCAATAAAGAAACAAATAATTTGCCAGTGGAAAAAGTCTACATGGACCACTATGTCTGCTCAATCCTACTTGTGTAATGTGAAACTGAATCTATTTATTTCAAACATTTTACCAGAAAAGACATACTGAACTGGTAACAGCTCATTTCCAGATGTGCCCTGGGAAAAGGGGGGGGGTAAAGTACAACATAGAAATACAAAATGGTGCATTTAAAATAAAGTGTATTATAGAAAACAACCCTCTCCCCATTTGATGCTGTATTTACCAAGCAAATGTGTCTGTCCCACATGTGTTAGAATCCCCCCACTGTCTGTGCACAGCTCACCTCATTTAGCAGCTTGTCCCACCATTCCACCACCCTTTCTGTGAAAAAAAAAAAATTCTGTCTTAAAATGTCCATCTGTTTCATTCACAGAGGTACCCCTGGTGATTGTGTTCCCATTCAGTTTAAATAATTCCCTCCCATTCTCCCTGTTTATCCCTGGAGGTTTTTGTGCAATATGTCTCCGACTTGTACATGTTTAGGTTGTTGATTCTCTACTCATGTTGTAAGCTCTTCTCTGAGATTCCTGATAATCTTGGTTACCATCCTTCCAGAGCTAGTGGGGCCCTAAAATTTTTGAGCAGGATCAGAAGCATGCGCAGGAGCAGTGATCAAGGGGCTGAAAAATCCTGACAAAGCTAGGGTGGTCTGGGAGCAAGCCCCCCAAGAAATTTTTAAAAACAGCACTGTAAATGGTAAATTTCCTGATTTTAGAGTTAGACAAGATACATTACAGCCCACTATGATGAAGTGCTATGTTATAAGGATGATACAGTTTCTTATATCAGGAAAGGAGATTTGCATCCTTCCCATTTGCCCCTTCCACTTGACCCCCCCTTGCCCAGTTGCAGCCAGACAAACAAATTATTTTTAATTATTATTATTATTATTTTATTACAGCTGCATCTGCTTGTATGTTCAAAAACAATTACAAATCTATTCTGTGGAGGTGGCATGGTGGGTCTTGGGAGCTAGGAAACCTGTATGTTTCCCCTGGCACTGCTGACACTGGTCTCACGAGCAGGCTGAGCAGTAGCTGGTATGGTAAACTGCAGCAGCCAGGGGCTGGAGGGGAGCACAAATCGTCCTCATTTGGACCAGACCATACATCCATCTCTGAAGCCATGCTCCTATGCCCACCCCATTGCAATTGCAGGCAACAGACAGAGACATGACAGGCTCCAGCACAGCAGCTCAAGATGAGCCAGCTCTGGCCACTGGCCACTGGCCACATACAGATGCACTCTGTCTGCTGGGTGTCAGCACACTTTTTCTTTCCTGTCCTCCACTCGGGTCTATTGACTTTGACCTCACAAACACCGAACTGGCCCCCATCCCCCCAATCCCAATTTCATCCCACTTGATTGTAACAATGGCCACTCGGCCAGCAGTTCAAATTGTCCACCCCCCACCACCACCAGTCAGTCAATCTCTGAGAGTCTCCCTGATTTGTCCCAGCAGCCAGCAGCACAAGGAAACTAACCACAGGAGGAGTGGACTTGAAAAAAGACTGCCTTCTCTCCATTAATTAAAATAGAGATTCATTCCATTTGATGGGTGGATGGTAGGATGGGACAACATCACGATGGGGATGGGACTGAGCAGGACCAATTGCCATGCTCAGGCAGTGTTCCAACCAGAGCAAGTCAGCACAAACCATGTTATTAATATTCAGCTTTTTGCCCATGGAACTTCTTAAAAAACAACAATTGGAGGGTATTTTAACAGGGAGCCCAGTCCAAGGGCCTCCCTTCCCCCACACATACCTCTGAGCAGGGACCATCTTCTGCTGTTTTAAATCAGTGCGTAGCACATGCTGATGGGTCACATGGAAGATATACCATACTAAACAGTACTCTGGTTTGTGTAGCCCATTGTTTCTTAGTAAAAACAAGCACACAATGCAGAGCCTTGTGTTACATGGCTTTTAATGCATTTTCTGAAGACTGTAGATTTGAGAACTGCATGGTATTTATTTGTAAACTACTGATAATGGATAAAGGCACACTGAGCCAAAGCTCATTTCTGGGTTGTATCCATGAGAGGGAAACAATGGGTGACAAAGTGAAAAATAAAAGCATCAAGGCACACTTACTTATTCATGTATTTATTTTGGGGTATGGAGGTGGGTGGAACAGTAAAATCTGACAAGGTGCAATAAATACAAATGAATAACAACTGTGCAAAAATCAAATACCAGATGCAGAAATGCAGTATTGTAAGGTGCATAAAGTTAAATAAATTTGCAAATCTACAAAAGTAATACAAGTACAGAGCAGGAACAATACTGTAAATTGGTGATGGTGAACGGGGAGATGAGTACACAGTGCAAATGTGGGACATTGGAGAGCCATGGCTAAAGGGTGGTGATCAGCAGCTTGCTGACATGATACATTACATCAAGATAAAACAAAGAAATGCAGTTACAAACTGAATAAAATACACTATACAGCAGCACAGCCATAGAGCATATAATTACCTAAATTACATAGCTGAGCTGCATCCCCTTTAACATCTCAGCTGACATCTGCTATTAAGAAACCCAACTAGAAATCGTGGAGTGAGGAAAAAAGAGGAGTAAGAAAGCAAAAACCTTACAAGAATTGTAGGCTCTTTTAAGCAGCTATGGAGGAGGCAGTAGTGCAGTGTATTCTGTTGATGTTATGTTTTTTGTGGGTTTTTTTTGCAGTCACCCATCTGCCTGTGATGAACCCTACCTTGTCCCCCTTCCTATCCCCTTGAAAACTGGGTCATGTCAGACTCCAGCACCATAGGCCACAGTGGCCAACATCATCTCACTGGTGAACCTTTGTAGACACAGGATCAAGCAATTGCATCAGCATAGTAGCCAACGGAGTGTGCCCTTTTGCAGGGTAATGATCCTGATGCTGAGATGGCACCTGGTATTGGGAGTCTTAATGCCCTTCCACCAATCAGCCCCTGCTACAAACAAGGCTGAGCACATGCAGGTGGAACTGGGACTAAAGATATGCTTGTGTGGATGGCTGTATGGTTTTGATTACTTAGTCTAAGAGTTAGAGTCCTTGTGTTCATCAGTATTTATTTCCCATAATTGTATTCATAAGGATGTGAGCACATAAGAGATAACACATGACAGTGTGTATACTTATAAGGGAATATAAATGCCTTGGGTGGTTGTTAGGCATGAGGTGTAGCCGAGTGCTGAAACCCCCTGAGAAAGAGTATTATTTCCTTTACCATGTCACACCCTGGAGTGTCTTAGTCCACTTGTAAAATGTGCTTTTATTTGTTAAAAGATGTAGTTCAGGTGAGGTGTGTGGTTGTCAGAAAATAATCAATGTTCATGTGACAATGTGCAGCCAGTGAGGTTACAGGATTTTCATGGCACATTTTATACACAAGATTCAGAAACTAAATCAGACTAATTAGCCCTGCAAGACCATCCTCCATTTTGCAACAATTACAATTGCAATAGCACACTGAGTGATGGTTGTGTGCTATTAAAATACGATGCTACCAGGCAGAATATACCTGAAAGGACCAAAATAAATACAAAAGACTGCACACTTAAGCATTGTTCAAAAATGTTTTCACTGACTACATTCTTTAAAAAATGTAATCAGTGCCTTGTCAAGCAAGTCCCATGTTGAGTCAAGGTGCTTTTAAGGGAGCTTTCCTAACAATGCCACTGATCTAATTTTGCACATAATAAAATACGTGAAAACAGTTCTCAATGGTTCTTGAGTCCACCCACCATCTTTTGAATCTATTCTCAACACTTGTGACACCTGAGTTCAGCTCCCTCATCTATCCATCTAAGTTAGTCTTAAACAAATATAATGATCAAGATGTTATTACCTCACTTGGAAGGCTATTACACTTTCCCAGAATTCTTTGTGTGAACTGATTCTTCATCCATCTTTGTATTAAATTTATTTTTTAAGTTTCTGTACTCAGGATTTCCCAGCAGAGATATCACATCCAATTAACAGTGGATAAGGGCTACCCATTTGTCCAGCTGAGGAAGGACTGGAGCATGAGTAATGTCATGTGACATTAACAGTGAGCCAGTGAATCTGGCAGTATTCAAAACCAGCAAATCCTCTGTTTTTGTATGTCTGTGGTCCAACCACTGACCTACACTGCTTCCCCTGAGTCAAGATTTGAGATTTCAGTAAAGCAGTAAGTCACTGTAGGAATGAATCCCAGTCAATTGATTCATACAGGACCCAGGGGAGAAAGATAGCCAAGCTCCCTTGCTGGAGGAAGACTGCAACACCTGAGTCAGCAAAATCACACAGCCAGTGCAGTGTATTTTAGGGAGGGACAGAGGAAGGAATCCTGGCACCCATCGCAGCAATCTGCTACCTCCTAAAAAGTACAGCTTGTTGCATTTTTGTTCTCTTTCTGGCGGTTCTTCTGGCCAGATCTTCCTTTACTTTAGCTTCTGCCAGGGACCCAGCAATCACAGGGCTTTTACCCCCACTCCACCAAAGGAAGACAGCAGTACAATGGACAATAGACCCTTCTCTCCCCACCTGGGCCTCCGGCACCCTGGGCTGGGCTCACTTCCAAACCCTGCTTTGCGTCATCACAAGCTGTAGCGCTATCGCTGTGCTGCCTGGTGAGCTTACATTATATGTTAACCCAAAGCCAAAGCCAAGTAGTACAACAACAGACTGGACCCATTACTATAGCTATATTACATGTATAATTGATTATTACGGTGTGGTAGCACCACTATAGTTCGGGTTGAGTGCTCACTTCTGTGTTAAAGCAAATATTTGTACTTTAATAACTTTTCAAAAGATAAACAGATTTGCATGTTATTTGGCATACGTAATCTCTTGAGGTAAATCTGTTGATGTGGTAAATTTCATTTGAATCAGTAGTGCAGTTTCTGAGATACAGAGTCTGAACTATCCTCAAATTGACATGCTTTTTGCTGTTTCTTTGTCCACCTGTATCTCAGAAACAATTTTAAGTTGTGGTCTGACATTTTCAGGGTAGAAAGCCTTTGCTGCACAGATGTGCCTTTTGAAGGTTTGGTGAAAAAATATTAATCCATTCCAAACTTATTAAATTATTTTTAAAGGGAAATTTTAGATGTCCAGCACAAAAATGGATTCTGTGTCATAGGAGCTAATCTATTTTTGCTGACAGGTCCTCTTGTGTCGCAGAAGCCTAATTCCTTTGTACAGATGGGTAATTCTGTGTTGCAGAAGCCTAATCCCTTTGTGCAGATGGGTCATCCTTTGTTGCAGGTGGGAAATTCTTTTTCATGGGTCTGCCATTTTATTTTTTAATTAGCGAGAGAGAGAGAAAGAATGAATGGAATTGAAAAAAACAAACATCAGAACCTAGCTAAACAGGACCCATTTAGTTACATTCTGATGTTTGTTTATTTTAAATTATGGCCAGAAACACGTTTTCTGGCCACCCCAAATCCCGGGTGTTCAGTTAAGTGAGAGGAATGCTTCCCCTATGTTCTCTGTATGAGAACAGCAGAATTATCTTGACTTCTGCAGCCACAGCTGGAACTCATGCTGCCAGATGCAGTTTCAGCTGTGAGCCACCATTTTCCTTGTGACTAGTGGAAGCCCTACACTTCAATACTCATATTTTATTTTATACATTTCTCATTGGTGTTAGTGGTATACCCCAACTCTCCTTTAAGTATCCCTGGTGTCCAGTGGTACCCCCAGCCCAATCACCATATTAGTTTTTCCCATTTCTCCCCTGGTGTTAGTGGTACCCACCACCCTCCTGTATCTTTCCTTGGTGTCTAGTGGCACCCTCCAACCTATGATCCCCATATTTGATTTTTTTTCATTGGTGGTTAGTGGTCCCCCAAGTACATTTTTATTATGTCCAGAAAAAAACAAAGCAGTCCCCCAATGTCTTTTTTTATGTCTGAAAAAAAGAAAACAGTCCCTTGTCATCCCCACCACCCCTCCCCCATTCCGACCCTCCCACTGAGCACCCACCAGCCCACACCCCAGCTTACCCTACACTTACCACCAGAGGTCATAGGCTTTCATGTTTTGTGGACCAAGACACATCTGCACTCTTCAAAGCCAAACTGTGAACTAAGGATTCAAGGTACAGTTAGTGCTGTATAATATAATTCAGTTGTGTTTTGAACTTATGTTTATAACTTTGCCATTTTAAGGAATATTTTCCTCACATTTTCAACATGGCCTTTTTGGGACCCCACCTCATGAACACTGGCACTGTCATTTCATTAATTGGACCTAGAAGGTGATTTTGTGGTCACTGTGTGAAATCACCTTTTGGGACGGAATAACAAAATTTCACCATCAGTGTTCATGAGGTGGGTTACCAAAAAGACCATGTTGAAAATCTGATAAAAAAGTCATTAAAAATGGTTGTGTTAAGAGCGTTTGTTGAAATTTTTCTACGCATGTGCATAACTTTAGTAATTTCTAATATTTTGACTCCAAATTTTCAACATAGCAATTTTTTCATGCCACCTCATGAACAGTACAGCTGTCATGTTTCACATCCTGTACAAAATGTGTTTCATACTTGTGGTACGGAATAGCGTTTTGGAAGAAATTTGAAAATATTTACCAAGTGGTTTATGAGGTGGTATCATAAGAAGACGATGTTCAAAATCTTGGGTCAAAATATAAAAATGCCAGCATTATGACCATTTGTTGTAATTTCACTATTCCCACTTGCAACTTAAGAAATTTTTTACGTTTTGACCCCGGATATCCAAAATAGCCTTCCTATCACCACACCTCATGTATGCCACAGCTGCCATTTTTCAAATCTTGCCAAAATGTGTTTTTGCACCTGTGGTATGAAATATTGTTGCAGCTGTGCAGAAATACATTTTGACAGGGATTTGAAAATGTTCTGTACTGGGTACATGAGATGGGGTAATAAGATGGCTGTCCTGACAATTTGCTCACTATTGTCCTATAAATGGAAGTGCAGAGCCCAGAGGTCCCTGTGCTTCCATAGCAAAGTACATATACACATCTAAGGAGGCATGGGAAAGCAGGGCTCAGAGGTCCCTGCACTCCCACAGACAAATAAGGATATGATTATATTATTTGAAAAAGTAAGCAAATTCATCACAAAAAATGTCATTAATGCACCAGTAAGGGTTGTTACTAAAGCAAAAGTAGGAATGTGGTGTTAGGGTTTCCAGCCCCAACACTACTTCACTCTCTGTAACACTGACAGGCATTGGGGGTATGCCTGGGTCATCAGCACTAACACTCACCTCATTCTCCTATACTGTATCCATCTCATCTTATTTACTTATGAAATGGGGTGAGCATTAGGGTTGATGACCCCAAGGCACATCCCCAACACCTGTCTGTGTTTGCAGGGTGGGGGTGGGATGTTAGGGTTGGAAACCCTAACATCACATTTCCCTACTTTTGTCACTTTAGTGATAACCCTAACTGATGTATTAACAACTTTTTTGCAATTAATATATTATAGAGGTGCGGTCGCACCCCTATAGCTAGGGTTGAGTAGACAGTTTAATGTTAAACCACCAATGTTTGAACATCAATAACTTTGAAACCATTTAACAGATTTGCATGAGACTGTGCATGTTTGGTCTCATGTTATAGTTCTGTTGATGTTCCAAGTTTTGTTTCAGTTGGACATGTGGATTCTGAGTTCTGAATAATGCAAAAATTTAATTTTCACTCATTGATTTTGCTGTTTGTTTTTTTTTTTTTACTGTGAATTTGCCTACAGCCCAAATGGTGGGGAATTTTAGTCTGGAATTTTCAGAGTCAAAAAGGCTGGCCCACAGATGTGTCTTTTGCTTGTTTGGCAAAATAATATTAATCTGTTCCAAAGTTATTGAATTTTGAAATTTTGAAAAATCAGGTTCTGAGCATGTTCAGTAAGCAGTTTCAAGATAGCTGTATGAAATGATGAAAAAAAATTGAGGTCATCCTTTTTCATGAGAGAAAAATCCTTTTCATTTTCCACCATCTTGTTTCTTTTTTTTTTCTATAAAAAAGTTTCAAAAGCCACAAAAATGACATCCTAGAGAAAGATCAGTATATCTGTCTGGCTCATTGGGACCCTGTTAGGTAGATTCTGCACTTAACTGTAGGAAAAATGACAACCCAAATGTGTTTTCTGAAACATTTAATATCCTTTTTTTGTGATTCACTTCCCAGCTATATGACATGAAAAAGGAATCCTTTTTCATTTGGGGCAATCCTTTTTTTGTAAGAGGAAATAAACCTATATTTTGTTCCTGGTGTCTTGTGGCAGCCCCCACTCACCGATAGCTGTCCCCATATTGTGTGTCATTTCCCAAATGAGCTGTTTTTAGACTGTAGTGGGGACACAGCTGGGTCACCCTGAAGACAATGTTTGGGCTCAGAAATGGCAGACTCGTGGGGATTTGGAGATCCTGGGGATGCCACCTTCCCCACTGTATCTATTTGATAATGGATTGTGGATTCAACAGGAGTCAAAAAAACTGTAAACAAGAAAATAGCAAATTTTTACCTGTTGTCTGACTGACTTTGATTTCATATTTTGTCCCACAGTGCTGGGAGTTTTGGGGATCTGTACCTTGCAAGGTAAAATGCACAAGGAAAAAGTTCTGTGAACTGAAAGCTCAACACACCAGGGCAAATAAATGGTCAGCCTTGAACCAGGATTTAGTGCTGGTGGCCACCACAAAGGCCCCTAACAGTTCAGCAAACAAAAAAATTGTAAGAAATCAGCAGTATTTTCCTCTAGTCTCCTGAAGTGGAATGGTTTCCATTCTGCTGCTCTCTCCTGACTACCGACTCAAAATTTGTGGTCTCTGGGGAGCTTCATGGTACCTCTTACTGCTGCTACTGCTGCTGATGTTGCTTGTATCCCTTGGCTAGGAGGTGCTGTGCACCACTGTCAAGTCTGGGCCTACAAGGAGCAGAAGGTAGGCACCGTGAATGCCTGGCTGTCAGAGGATCTGGCAGGCAAGCTGCAGCCTGGAGGCATGGTGCTGTTCTGGGCCATGCAAAGGGGCAGCTAGTCACTGCTGGCCATGCAGGAGGATAGCATCAGTGAGACCACTGTGCAGAAATGGCAAGACTGTGAGCAGCTCTGCTGGAAAGATTTCAACTCCACACTTGAGTTTCATGTGATCAACCTGCCCATCAACCTCTTGCAGCTCTTCCACATCATGGTTGAGGTGCTGGGCACTCGGTTATCTCCATTGAGATTTCTGAGCGTGCTGCCATGGGCACCTGGCTGCCTTGGATGGTGTCCTCAACCCAGACATTGGTAACAACAGCCTGCACAACTGCTTGCTTGTAGCTAATGATGCATTTAAGGTGGAAGTGCTCAGTTGGATTGATGGACCCAAGTACACAGAGCTTGTTGTGGGGTGGGAGCTTGACCAGGAGCAACAAGCCAGTTATAACTTGCAGCTGACTGCCTCCAACCACAGGATACCCCCAAAACTGGTTTGTGCCCTGTGGAAAGAGTTGCATGCTGTTTGTCTTATCTGATGATGGATGTCTGTGGTTGCTTATGTTGCCTTGCCCTTTTTGGATGCCTGGTGGTGAAGGCGCAGTTAGGGTTGAAAACCCTAAAATCTCATTTCTATACTTTGTTGATTTAATTGCAACCATAACTGATGCATTAATGGAGGTTCTTTTTTGCAAAAAATATGTGTATCTATATATCTATATTTATATCTCTCTCTCTATATATATATATATATATATGTAATAGATATACCACTCTCAGGTGTGCAGGCGTGCTCTGATAACACACATGTCTTGGTGTTGTGTTGCTTTGCGAGGCTGCGAGCGGTGTGTCCAACGCCCCCAGGAGGCGTATCTGAGCAGCATTGCCTATCCTCAGAGTGGTTTATCTATCTTATAAAATGTCAAAATTGTTTTGATGGGGGTAAAAGTGCAGGGTCGCCTCTGATATACTCACGGTCATGTGATGCTCATCATCCAATAAAAGACAACAATTTCCTACCCATTTATAAATATATATATATATATATATATATATATAAATACCCATATCTACTGTGTGTATATATATATATATATATATATATATATCCATATCTATATCCATATCTATATATCTATATCTATATCTATATCTATATCCATATCCATATCCATATCCATATCTATATCAATACATTTATTTATATGTAATGGCCAAATGGGCAATCAACAATGCCGATAACGTCTTCCAATCCATTACTACTTAATGGTTACATCATACATTAATAATCCCTGCTATGTTCCCACCTGGACAGAAAGAATATATATTTCAAATAACAATGGGTCTTGTGCTTATTATCGATGCCACTCCCCACAGGAACTACTAACCTTATCAGGTGAAAATGATTGTTGGAACATTATTAATACTGAAAACTAAGCACAAAAGGTACACACTCTTCCAAAATAATTTCACCTAAGTAAAATACATAACATTTGAATAGAGTATAAACTAGATTTCAATCTTCAACATGAATTTTAAAAACAGTAAATATGCAGTAGATATTAGACAATTATTAAATATAAAAAATACACCAATCTCCCTTTTATAAGCCCGAAAGCATCTTGGCTGTTCTGCTTCTCAGATGCATTACTAACCTATGCAGGTCACTGAGCACATAATAGGAGGAAGTAACTTTTGTTTTTATTCTTTGGTAACCATGTAATGCTCACTAGGCACAAGTGCCTGTTTACAGGGGCAACCACGGAGCACTGGGGAGGTTAAGTGATCTGGTCAGAGTCATGCAATATGCAAGAGGAGATTGTAGGAATCAAAGCCTGGATTGCTGGATGGATGTACCAAGCCCATTCACAGCATGTTACTATAACCTCTAGGCTATGCTGCCAGCCCAACTATGTACTGTAAATGTTCAGCTGTTCCTCCCCTCTCTTATATATGCCCTGGCCATGCCACTCATATGGCTTTTTAATAATAAAAAAACATACTTTTCTTTCCCTCCAGCCAGTGATGAGTCCAGTAATGGAGACCAGCCAGGTGAACACAGTGTGGGCAGTAGGGAAGCTTAGTGACTCGAAAGGATGGATTGGACATGGGGGACCAGAAGCCAAGGTGTACAGACAAGAGACACAAAGCAACAGGCTCCTCTCTTCTCTTCTCTTCTCTTCTCTTCTCTCTCTTCTTCTCTTCTCTTCTCTTCTCTTCTCTTCTCTTCTCTTCTCTACGGCAGCACACAAAAAACTGAAACACACTGGTGCAGCACTCCATGGATTTGTAAGGATGTCAAGGTCTGCTGTAAATCTCTAGCTGTATGAGTCAGAGACCAGCTGACCTGTCATAGAAAATACTCCTTGCTGATTACAACATACAGTACAACTGCAATGTTAACAATGCAAGCAAGGAATACATGCTCTTGTTTAATTTAACCTCTTCACACCTGAATTAAGAAGATGTCAATGCAAAGTGAGCTTCAAATGTGGGTCTTTCATAGGTGTGAAGGTTTAACATGTGAGCTCAAGTTGAAGGAACAGCTACCAGGGCCATGGCCCCGCCCTTACTGCATAGATTTATTTTTCATAGCTGCCAGGGCTCCTTGCATAGCTACAGGGGCAGCAGAAAGAATGATAGAGAGTGTCCAATCTGGCTAAGTAGGTGCCATTGGTGGCACTGTAGACCACATTACCGTAGTTAAAGACTGAAGGATCATTCTCTGAATTATTGCATGGTGTGCAAGCAATGGGATGCAGTAATGGTTTCCATACAAGGTGCCATGCTTGGGGTGCAGATTTTTGATAATGGCATCCAAGTGTCCAGAGGCTAGAATTACTGGAAAGACTGGAATATCACAGCAACCATAATCAAAATCTGGCACTGTGGAACCTTTTGGGGATGCTGGGTGGCAAGTTCTACCTCTTTATGAAGTAGTCTGTGACACCAAGGTATCTCACAGAAATAAGGCTCAGTCCAAGAGTCACAGTTCCACACTTCAGTGCCTGCAGAAAGTAATCTTTTCTCTGTAGTGACCAGACACCAGCTGACTCAAGTCCCAATCAGCAGGAGTTCCTTTAGAGAAAAAACTACACCTTCCAATTCCTATAGGCTCCACAGAGCATCAAGCTTTAAAGAAAGTACTAGAATGTACATAAATCACAGCTCAGCCACTGCCTTGCTGTACTGCTGTCTGGACAGTTTTTTCTGCTGAATTTACTGCTCATGTGGAAATGATTTGTTTTTCATCTTGGACTTTTCTGCTGTTTAGCCTGCTGTACTAGCTGTGCCTGACTTCTATATAGTTTACGGCTTGTACTACTGAATATTTTTACTGCTTAAACATTTTACCTTAAATTACTGCACTGTATATGTAGGAATTGCCTTCCAGAGTATAGCAGAGTTGTAACAAACTTTAACTGACTGCCTGATGTCTATATAGCTGACTGCTTGCACTACTGAATATTTTCTCCTGAGCTAATTGCCCAGTATTGTAGAATAGTTTGAACAACTGACTACTGCCTGCTGTTTTTCAGCCACGCTCTTTTCCCATCTTGGTTGCTTTCATTCCTCCTTGGACTGCCTTTTTTTGTTTCCCTCTTTCATTTGCTTTTTCCCTTTTGCATTTCTTTTTCGCTGTTCCCCACACTGTTTCTCTGCCATCTACTGGACTCCTGACTCCCTCTCCTGACACCCCTGTGAACCAGCATATTCTGTAAATATTTCTGGCATTTTTAGCCATCTTCTCTACCCATTCCAGACTACCCTGAGTCCTCTCCACTACACGGCTCCTTTCCAGCTCTCCCCGGTCTCATTTAAGGCCCCCCCCCATCAACCTCCTGAACCAGCCTTTTGTTTTGCTAAATTCCCACCTGGCACATTTGACCAGATCTCTCTGCAGAAACCCTTTCTCTCCCACTATTTGCACCTACTTCTGCCCTGAGCACTAAATTGCCCAGGGCCCTCCCACCAATTTACTTGAGCTTTGTCTTTGACTTTTTAACTGATGGCCCACCTTTTTTTCTGCTCTTTTTGGCCACAAGTACAAACTAGGCTCTCCACTTCATCCAAATGGCCCTGGCACTGCTACCTGCTGGCGGCTGGACCTCTGCCTCTAGCCCCCAACCCCCTGACCAAGGAAAGCAGGTACGAGTGGTCAGCTCCTAGCTTGGAGCTGTCAGGCTTCAATCCCCATAATTGGAATTGCTCCTGGGGGGCTGTGGCCACATCCCGATTGGATGCTGCAGATCCCCATTGAGAAAGCTAGCACCCAAGGCACCTTTTTCAAATCAGAGCTCAGCCACTGCCTTGCTGTACTGCTCTCTGGACAGTTTTATTTGCCCACCCCCACACCCCCTTCCCTTCTTTATTAAATACACTTCCCCAGTGATCCCCACCCCCTGAGGACTCACACTAGTCATTTACAGCAACTCCTTAAAGGGGTTCTCCTTCCTATAACTTCTTAAAGGGGTGATCCGCTCTCATGCTCAAATTTAACTGCAAAAATGCTGCTTCACCCATTCAGCACAGGATTTCTACTTATTAGTGTAACCATCACATACCATGGTTCTCTAAACCCACAATATTTTCAACACCCAGGCATATTCACAGGCTACCTAAATCTTATATACAAGTTTCTAAATGTTTCCCTCCCACTGCCACGTACCCGACCTGGCCTCCATACTACCATACACTGCTGTACTCATGTCTGGTACCAACTGCCTCTTTCTCATGCATTTTCCCTTTCAATTAAAGCTATTCTGTATGTTTACTATTGGCCCTCTCCTTGCTGTTTGGCCTTGGAGAAGAGTTTGAGAAACTGCCCATGCCTCAGGGGCAAAATTTGGCCATTCTGAATACTTTTTAGTGCTATGAAAAAGATGCTCTTACTGCTACTCATCTGTGCTGGTAACGTTGAATTAAACCCTGGGTCCCCCCTCTCCATTCCTAGCCCAGCTGACCTACCTTTACTAAAAGGGTTATCATTTTTGCATTTGGATGCCTGCAGCCTTCTGAAAAAGCTTTATGCTATCAAAACATGGACCCTCCACTGCTCTCCTGATGTTTTTGTAATCACCAAAACTTGGCTAAGACCAACCACCCTGGACTATGAGGTTAACATTCCTTTGTGCAACTTGTTTCTTACTAATAGGAAATCCTGGGGAGGGGGAATAGCCATCTATGTCCAGGCAACATTACTACAACTATGGTGGACATGACTGCAGTCCCTAAGGAGTTTGAGTGCCTCTCGCTAAGAATTCAGCCAGCCAAATCAATCTCTATCTGTATTAGTGGGTGCAATAGGCCCTCCTCAGCTAGCCTCTCTCTGTTTAAACACCTAAGTGACATACTAGCTACCACCTCATCAGAAGTATCCATAATTGGTGACCTCAACCTTGACTGGCTCTCTCCAGTCTCCTTACCATTGAAATAATTCTGTGATGCCCATGGACTTACCCAGATCATTAATAAAGCTACCCAACCACACACCAAAAACCCAGAGTGTAGCTACCTCCTTGATCTAATCCTTATAAGCAAGCCTCACCTCTTCTTCCACTCAGGTGTATTTTTTAAACATCAGTGACCACTGTGCCATTGCATGCATGAGGTCGACGCAACTCCAAACCTCCTCCTTCTCTAAATACATCCATAAGAGATGTAAACAAAACTTTTTCCTAGATGCTTTTCTCTATGACCTCCAGTATGCTAACTGGTAGAAATTTTACCTTGCATCTTCTGTGGAAGAGGCACATGAGATACTTCATGAAATACTCATCGATACCCTAGACCTCCATGCCCCAGTTACCAAAAGCAGAACCAAAATAAAATCCTGTCTCTGGTTCATGGATAACCTAAAGACTGCCTTATGGCACAGGGATGCTCTTTGGAAAAGAGCCAGAAAGTCTAAACTGGCCACAGACCGGTCTGCTTTCTGAACCGCAAGGAATCTTTGCACAAAAACTAACAGAGCTGCAAAGTCTAGTTATTTCTGCTCTGAACTTAACGCATCGACTAACTCTGCTACTAAGTTTTGGAAAACTTTAAAGGAGATAGAAGGCCATAACAGTGATGGCACACTTACTCACAAAATTTTGACTGGTGATACCCACACTACATCCTTGACCTCCTTAATAATCACTTTGGCACAGCAGAGATGGCTTTTGATACCTCAACCAGCAAATGCCATCAGGCACAGTTCTTAGTCAGTCATCTGATTGCCACAACCCGGAATCTATTGACCTGTACCACTCTTTCTCCTTCTGTCCAGTCACCGTCAAACAGGTTGAGAATCTCCTTTGTCAACTTGATACTAAGAAAAGTGTGGACACTGATATGATTGAGCCTTTCTTCCTAAAATTGGCCTATTATATTTTGACTCCTCCATTACCCACCCTTTCAATTGTTTCTCAATCAGGTCTCCCTCCCCATGGTCTGGAAGACAGACCATGTCATCCATCTATTCAAATCAGGGGACCCCTGCAACCTAAATAATTACCGCCCAATCCCCTTGCTCCTGGCCTTGTCAAAACTACTGGAGAAGGTAGTAAATGAACAGCTCAGATTTCATCTGGAAAGTCTTAATCTACTAAACCTGATTCAATCCGGTTTCTGTCCCACACATAGTACCTCCACTGCCCTTGCTAAGGTTGTAAATGACTTGCAGTCCACACTGGATAACAAACAATACATATGCGCCTTGTTTCTGGACCTTAGCAAGGCTTTCGACATGGTGGATCACAATTTGCTCCTGGTGACCCTGAAGAAAGTTGGGTTGGACAACCTGGCCCTAAGTTGGTTTTCAAACTATCTTGTGGACAGAGAACAGCAGGTCAAGGCTGAAGGAGACCTATAACCAAAAAAAATACTCCTTAGAGGTATCCCCCAAGGATCCTTACTTGGTCTACTTCTCTTTGCCATTTATATTAATCAGATTGACACTGGCCTAAAGTCATCTAGTATCCAGCTCTTCGCTGATAATACGGTGCTATACATTGACAAATCAACTCTGGATCAGGCCACTTTCGACCTCCAGAATGATTTTGACATCCTCTAAAAAAATCTACTCAACTTGAAACTCTTGCTCAATGCCAAAAAATCTAAGGCCATGATTTTCTCTCCACTGGCCCCTCATCTAAAATAAAACAAAACAGATAAGGTTCCTCACATAAGCACCCTTTTGGGAGAAGCCCTGGAGTTTGTGGAACAATTCAATTACCTGTGGTCTGGATTGACTACAAATTGTCCTTCATCGATCACATTGAAGAACTCACTAAGAAACTGCATCAAAGGCTCAGTATTTTCTTCAGGATCAAGCACTCACTCACCCAGGAGGCTAGAAAACTCCTAGTCCAAGCTCCTTCTTGCCTCTCCTAGACAATGCAGACTTCCTATATGGCCATAGCACAGCTTTCACCAAGCTTGATACCCTATATCACAGAGCCCTTAGGTTCATTTTGGATGCCCCTTATGATACGCACCACTGCATCCTCTATTCTTCCATAGACTGGAGCATCCTTAGCTTCAGGAGGCAAAAGAATGCTATTCTATGGACATATAAGGCAATCACTCATAAATTACGTCAGTACCTCACAAGCTGCCTAACGGCATGCATCCTTAGTGCTTATTATCTCAGAATTCTTACCATCTTATCTCTGGCTATTCCTAAAGTTAAAATGCGCTTTGCTAGAACCTCAATAAGCTTCACTCTTTCTACGCTTTGGAATAAGATCCATAAAATGTTATGGCTAGCTTCCCATGTCACGTTCTCCCTCTTCAAATCTTTGTTCCTGAGGACCTTCTCTGAAGTCTGTCATTGCTTCAAGTCAAGGTCTTAACATCACAATTTGTTACTGCTTTAAATTCTGGACTTAAACCTCGACCATTGCCTGAGACATCATTTGAGTCCTCCCTTCTGTCATTGTCCAAATCAAGGTCCCAACATCATGATCTGTCTTTGCTTCAAATATTGGACTTAAACCCCAACCATTGCCTGTGGCATCTGTCATGCTTCTCCCTTAAAACAGTCCTTCCTCCATCCCTAGGCCATCATGTCCAACCCTCTCCTATCTCATCTGACCTTCCCTCCCCACTCCATATACACCCCTCCCCTTCCCACCCCACTTGCCAGGCCATGCCTACAGTACTTACCAAAGGACTCTTACATCTCAATCATCTTTGCACTTTGACACTAGAGGAACTGTCACTCCTGCTCACTATGACTCCTCCAGTGATGTTTACTGTATAAACTTTAGCTCATTACCTTACGTCTATATACCTGAATCTATGCAATTGTATTTAAATGCACTACCTCCTGTTGAACCTATTGCTATGTTCTGGTGGAAGTATCTTGTTACTGTACATGTGATGGTTTATGTGTTATTATTGAGAGCTTATTATTATTACTATGTAATTGTTATGTACATTCACTCAACCTGTTATGTCTTAACCCTGTTGGTAATTGGTTTGCCCCAGATCCATCTTGTAAATGAGCTTGTCTCAATGATGTTCCACCTGGCAAAGTAAAGATTTTGATTGACTGATTGATTGATTAAATATGGCATTGAACGTAACAAACAGACAATGCTTCTGGTACAATCAGTGTTATTCAATATCAAAACTGTGCCTTTGTTACTACAAATATGTAAGGAATTGGCAAACACCTAAGAAACATTTGCTAACTTAAATAGAAGTGTGATACATGCTGCCTGGATCAGTTATCATAAGAATTCTATAATATACAAGTAATTCTGCTGTAATTTTTCTGTTCTGTTTTTCTTTCTCAACACAATGGGATTATCAATTAAACAATCAATCAAACTGTATTTAACCAGGCAGTAACATCATTGAGCGAGCTCATTTGCAAGATGGTCCTGGACATGAAGGACAGGTGCAAATACAGTAGTACAACATTACAAAGATCAGCAGAGTAAAACTATCAATGTGCACAATTAATTAACAAAAGGCAAGTGCAAGCATAGCTAAAACAGGAGGAAACAGGAGGAAGAGGTCATAGAGGTGAAGGGTCAGATGAGATGGGGAGGGAGGTATACATAAGAAGGAGATGGGCAAGAACAAGTAAGGGGATGGGGGTTGAAGCTGCCTAAGCAGACAACCCCAGATCTAGAGGGGTGACAGTGGCAGGAATAAAATATGGAAAAGAGGGAAGACAGAAAGGAGGAAGGTACAGTCACCACAGAGGGCTATACCAGTGGCAGGGAAAAATAAGGAGGGTAGTCTAAGTGTTGGAAGTTTGGGGCTAACCTGGCCAAATAAGATTGATAACCTGAAGCAGTCGCACACCAACTTCCGGCATCGGTAGAGCAGCTGCCTGAATGTGTAAAGACCTGGCAGGTAGGGAAGCTTAAGATCCTTTTGCATACTGTTCCAAAGAGAAGCTAGGAAGGAGCTAATAGTGGCTGAGTCATGTTGTGCACTTGTTCGAGATATCTTGAGATAGACAAAGGATGAGTTCCATAGGCCATACATACCCTTAGTCCACTCGAACAGGTTGTTGATATCGGGTGGGTGCTTGTCAGAGAGAGCCCTGAGAAGCCACAGAAGGGCATTGGCTTGCCTCCCCAAGGTAAGGGATGGCCAATCAATTGCCTGATGCAGCAAGCAGTGGTGGGTGCACAGGGGCATGTCTAATACAAATCTCAGGGCATAGTGATAGAGAGTGTCAAGTTTCTGTATTGCTTGCTGGGGGCAGTGACTGTAAAGAAAATCGGTGTAATCGAGCAATGGTAGAAAAGTTGTTTGGACCAGCCACTTCCTGGCCTTGTATAAATTATATGATATACATTGAGTTACTGCTTCACTGCTTCTGCATACATTATATCACTTATTCTTTCTTTTTATCAACTTTCTCCACCAAATGGCTTTCTGCATTTGGGTATCCTATTCTTTTTCTTTTTGCTTCTCTGTGGAGCTGCAATGCTGTTTTAGCACTGGTACCAGAAGAGCAGCCCAAATAACATGGGAAGGGAGTATGTTCTGGGCAACAGAGTAAAAACAGAGGGTTAGAACAGAAAAAAATTGCAAGAAATCTTATCTGGCCAGACCAGGAGTGAAACGAAGGACACAGTATAGAAAACAACTCTGCTGCCCAAAACAGGGGAGGAGAGTCTCAGCCTTTCACTTTCTTATCTTTCCTTTCTGTATTTTAATTGTTTAAACAGTGATAGGAGACATCAGACATATAACATACCTCCCCTCTTAAAATGAACCCAGGTGGATTTTGAAATACTCTCCCCTAGTAGTTGCAGGTAAGGGTATTCCTCCCCCCATCAAGAATCCCATTCCCAAGAACCCTATGAAAGTGTAGAGATAATCCACACATATATGCATCAAACATAGTACAGATTCATATATGCATTAGAACACAAATGAACACATCAATACAATTCCCTGGGAACCTCTTAACTCTGTTGTTCAGAGCCCTGTTACTTATACCCTGGTAAAACCATTCAAAACTCACATGATAAGTTGTCATATATGAACTCATAAAGTTACATCATACAATTTTTACATTTCAACATACAGTCACATTATTAAGTTTCTGCATTTTCACTTACCCATTTGTCTCATATCTTGATAGAAAGCCTGCATTTTTGTGCATTATCCCTGGTTTATATTCCAAATTGAATTTATAAGGCTGGAGAGTCCGGTACCACCTTGTAACTCTTGCATTTTTGTCCTGCATTTCCTGGAGCCATTTTCAAGGGTTGTGGTCTGTTATCCATGTGACTTCAGCTTCAGTCAGATAAAAAAATGCAATGACTTAATGGCCTATTTTATAGCCAGTCTCTCCTTCTCGACAGCTGAATAGTTTTTCTCTCTATTGTGTAGCTTACAGCTGACATAGATAATGGGTTGTTTTACCCTCATCACTTTTCTGGCTCAACACAGCCCCCAGCCCAACCTTCAAGGTGTCTGTTTGAAGCAAGAAGGGTTTGAAAACATCTGAGCTTTTCAAAACTGGAAAATGTTATGGCATTAAAAGTCTAATTATACTGTGGAGTCCATTTCACTTTATTAGGTTTATTCTTCTTGAGCAGATCTGTCAGGGGTGAGACTAGCTCTGTGAAACCTTTAACAAAGCATCAATAATAGCCTGCTAACCCCAAAATGATCTTACATGCCTCTTGGTTTTGGGTATAAGGCTATTAGTGACTGTGTGCATTTAGGGTATTTCTGATTTAACTACAATCCTCCAATATATATAGTGTATGGTAGAACTCTGTTCTGCATGAAAATCCATGCCTGGAACAGTGTTGCTGTGCTGCACTCGGTGCATCGTGATCTTGTTATGCTGCACCGAGTACGTCACTGGTGCAGCACAACAAGATCGAACACATTCATGCATGCACAACTGAGTGGCCCATGGCAATGATGAAATAAGCAATGCCAATACAGCTGCTGAAGTAAGCCTTATTGTTTCTGGGAGACTTGTTTGAGGGATCACGGAGTGCTGCTTATGGTTGCCCATACATTATAAAGATTAGGTATGAGCAACTACAATATAAATAGTACAGATCTCAGGTTTCCTTGGTAATGGACCTCTCGAGCTGTGCTCTCAAGGTCTCTGGTACCACGGAAACCTCTCAATCTTACAATTGCCTTGTTGTGTATGATTGCTCATACCCAATCCTCTATATCTTAGATGTCTTGTCTCCAACATGCTTAGAGCACAATTTTTCAGGGTGTATGGACAGATCAGCTATTGCAATATCAGATATTATCACTTTGAAGTCTGACAAATTGGTCTCCTAAGTGGAGCTAAATATGTGTTTATTTAATTTTATTTATTTATTTATTTATTATTCAGACAACACCTTTGAGCACAGATGCTCATTTACAAAAGTTGCACATCAGCACAGGAGCAACAAGGTTCAATACAAACAATCACCAGCCCCAGGGGAGCCTGGTCAGGCACAATGCAATCAATCAATCACCAGCTCCAGAGGTTGCCTGGTCAGGTACACATAGCAGCAAATACAGGAAGGTATTGACAGGATTGTATAACAGCAGCCCCAAAGGTCAAGTTCAACAAGTAGAAGTGAGGTAAGCACCTACACTACATCATCCAAAGAAGCAGAACTATATTGATGCTGTGGAACCAAGATCTTCTCCATCAAATGCTGGGATGAGTAAAGTGTCTCATGGAGACCAAACAGGATTACAAGGAACTGGAACAACCCCATAGAGGAAGCAAATGCCTTTTTTTTTACTTGGTCTCCAGAAGAATCTGCCAGTACCCTTTTGTTAAGTCTAGCATTGTTATGCACTTGTCATGCCCCAGCTGGTCAACAAGATCATCCACCCAAGGCATTGTGTAGCTGTCAAACTGAGAAATATTGTTTATTTTCCTAAACTCAATACAAATGTGGATATCCCCTTCCTTCTTAGGCACTATGACAATAGGAGAGCAGCAAGGCCTGCTTGAAGAATCAATAATCCCTAGTGACTTATGGTTCTTTTTTCCCCCAGGCTTCTCAATTACAGCCTAATTTTTTTCTGTGATTCTGCATGGCCTCTACCATGTAGGTGGAGATGACCCTGTATCAATAAAGTATTGAACCTGACTAAATTTTCCTGGAGTCATGGTGAACACTGCTTTAAATTCCTGTGATATCCTCTTTACATCAGCTAACTGACTGAGATACAGGTTGGGATTTATCTTTACTCAGAGAATGTCAATATCAGAGCAGTTTTTGTGCAACCTGTGATAGGCTGGCCCTAGTTCTCCATCTTTCTGTTCAGATAGTACAATACTAGGATTCATACTAAGATTCTAACTAGGAAGTGAAGGAGCCAGGAGGCTTATAGGCCCATAATTGCTCCTGTAATTAATAATTATTAATATTAACATTGGAAAAAAAGCCTATCCAATCTATTCTTAAAAATATGTTTGGTTTCACTGATAATTATTTCCAATGGGATTGTGTGCCAATAGTTGATAGTTCTGACAGTATAAAAATATTTATGAGGCGTGCAGTTAAAGCACCTACCTTGTAATTGAAGTGGGTGTCCCCTAGTATTAAAGATATTATTTTTAAAGTCTAGACCCATATTAGTCATAGGAAATGGATCTTGTACTATGTCGAACATAGAAAGAAGATCCCCCCCCAAACGTCTGGTAGATAAAGACATTAAGTTCAGAGATTTAAGTTTGGATTCATATGGGATGTCAGAATATCCTTTAACATATTTTGTGAATTTTCTTTGAACTTTCTCAATTTGTAAAATATCCTGTTTCTTAAAAGGACACCATAACTGAGATGCGTAATCTAAATGAGGACGAACATAGGCTCTGTAGAGTGGCAATAACACTTTTTCATCACGTGATTTAATATTCCTAGTTATGGACCACACAGCGCTATTTGCTTTTTGAATAATTTTATTGACCTGCATTCTAGGCGAGAAGTCTTCTAGTATGTGGACACCAAGATCTTTTTCGGTTGTTGTATTGGCAAGCAAATTGTCATCAAAACTATATGTATGACATTGGTTATGAGGACCCAAATGTATGACTTTACATTTTTCATGATTTAATTTCATCTCCCATGTCTTGACCCAGTTAGTAATAAAGTCCAGATCTTTTTGAATAGTCTTTATATTGTCAGAGTTGGAACAAGGTCCACCAATTTTAATATCATCTGCATATTTTATAGATTCAGAATAGCATTTCTGAATTAGATCTGCAATGAAAGCCTGAAACAAACATGGGCCTAACACGGACCCTTGCAGAACTCCACTACAGACATAGCCAATATTAGAAAGATGTCCATTTATCAATACTCCCTGTGTTCTACCAATTAACCATTTTGATATCCATTTAATGATATTGAAGTTAATCTGTAGGGTGCTTAACTTCTGAATAACACCCCAATGAGGTATAGAATCAAAAGCTTTACTAAAGTCTATGAACACACTATCACAGGGGAGTCAGTTGTCTATTTGATGGCTAACATCCTCATAAAAACAGAGCAGATTGGTCAAACAACTGTGACCCATTTTAAAGCCATGTTGATCAGTATCTAATTTATCCAGAATTTCTGAAATCATCTCCTTAATGAACTCTTCCAATAGTTTACATAACGGAGATGTGAGACTAATAGGTCTGTAATTCTCCCAGTTGTTCTGTGAAACTTTCTTATGGATTGGGATAACAAAATCTGTTTTCCAGAGTTCTGGAACATAAGATAGGTTGATAATTGCTCAGATAAAAGTTTTAATGGAAAAGACAAACTATCAGTGAGAAGAAATAAAAGGTGACTGGAGATATAGTCTGGTGATGCACTGGTTTTACCCCTAAGTAGTAAAAGTTTTTTATGAACATCTGATTCTGATATTATAATTGGTTTATCAGAGGAGTGACACAGTGTCATCCTTTTCTGATTTGTTTGAAAAATTTCACAAAATTTGGTGTTAAAAAAGTTAGCCATATCACTAGGAGTATGAATAATTTTATCATTTGATTGTAAGGGACCCACATGACAGATAGGTTTTTTTAAGTGAGTTGATGTATGCAAAAAAGGATTTACTGTTATTTTTATTAGCTTCAGATGCCAGTTTATATTCCTTTTTTTTTTTTGCTTTTTGAATGATTCTTTTACATTTTTTTGGGACTTGTAAATAAGAGATCCAATTTGATTGTGTTGGAGATTTTAAGTAATTGCAGTGTCTTTTATTTTTTGTTTGATTAGTTTTTTAATGGATTTATTCATCCACTTATGGTAGTGGTGACTACTTGTTTTTTTTTTTAAATTTTAAATGGAATGTGGTTATCTCTTGGATTACAGATAGTGTCATTTAATTTATTGAAATATGCACGTACAGTATGTCTGAATAAGAGAGTATATCCTGCCGATTGATGTTGTTTAAATGGGCCTTAATACTAGAAATGTCAGCTTTGTCATATAAAAATACTTTGGTGAGTTGTGAGTATTAGTCCATGATTGTTCTAATATGAATCCAACAGCTTTATGGTTGCTATTTCCTATTGGTGGAAGAATCTTGAAATTATTTTACAGTCAGGGTTTTGTTATGAAATACCAGGTCCCAAATATTATTCCCTCTAATTGATCATTTTATACATTGTGTAAGGTTACTCTTTTGACTGGTATCTAATAAAGTTTTCCATAAACCTAAAACGGCAGTTAGATTAATAATAATAATAATATTCTTTATTTATAATGCGCTTTTCAAAAAAATCAAAGCGCAGTACAAGTTATAAAATCACAACATAATAAAACATTAATATAAAATACAATAAATAATTAATACAATACAAAAAACTCCATAAAACAATAATAAAGTCAGACCCAAATCAGTCAATCACTTCCCCACAGGCCTTGATCCATAAAAAGGATTTTAAGGCTTGTTTGAACCCTCCACTGTCGTGCACTCTCTAATCCGACATGGTAGAGAGTTCCAGAAGGTCAGAGCCACAAACACAAAAGCCCAGGCACCAGAAGATTTCAAAATGACCCTCGGAATCTCCAGCAACCCCTCGTTGGCTGAGCAGAGCGGTCGCTCCAGGAGGTAGGGGAACCAGGAGCTCTTTCAGGTAGTCAGGGCCCAATCCATGCAGGGCTTTGTAGGTCAACAGACCCACTTTAAAGGTGATCCACCACTGAACCGGCAGCCAGTGCAGTCTCTGCAGCACCAGGGTGACATGGGAGAAATGAGAAGTCCCAGTTAACAACTGGGCTGCAGAATTCTGCACCAGCTGCAAGCGGCGGATATCAACCCCGTAAAGCCCAAAGTAAAGGGAGTTGCAGTTGTCAAGATGGGAGGCCAGGAAGGCATGGATCAGCGTAGGTAGGTCACCGGGCAGAACAAAGTGTTTAATCCTAGCGATGTTCTAAGATGGTAAAAGGAAATCTTAATGATGGCCGACACTTGATCACGTAGTGTCAGCCGATCATCAAGAATCACCCCTAGGTTTCGCACCTGTTCAGAGGTGGGGAGCTCCACACCCCATGAATAAACCTGAGGATGGTTTATCCCCCACCCCCCATCCGGTGACCAGGATCCAGAACCAGCACCTCCGTCTTCCCAGGGTTTAACTTCAACCAGCTGGACCTCATCCAATCTTGGATTTCCCCAAGGCAGCTATTAAACACCGAGAGTGCTCTATTCTGGTCAGGTGCAAAAGACAGGTAGAGCTGAGTATCATTGGCATAACAATGAAAATCTAGCCCATACCATCTTACAATGTCTCCGAGGGGAAGCATGTACACAGCAAACAACATGGGAGATTCACCCAGTTAGTGTCACTGATGTTAAAATCTCCCATCATGCATATATCACCCAAGGTACAAGCAGTATCAATTGCATGGACAATATTGTCAAAGAACTCAGGAAAAGTATTTGGAGGGTGATAGCAAATTCTAAGAATAACACATTGTATTTTATTTAAAAGGACTTTGACCCAGATAGTTTCAGTTGTAACAGTGGGATTTTTAACTTTATTAGAAATATCCACCGAGTGTAGTGTGTGTCTCTCAGGAATATGGCCACATCTCCACCTTTTCTGTCTTTTCTGTTAAGAAAATAAGATGTAAACCCTGGTAGATGATGATCCCAATCAAACTCATCATTACCAAAAGTTTCAGTAAAAGAAACTATATCAGTGTTATCTAAAATGATAGTCGCTATTCATTCATCTAATTTACTGGAGAGATTCCTGGCATTAAAATATAGACATTTTACTTTTTTTAGATGGTAACTGTTATGTTTATTAATGGCAAAGTCTAAGGGGGGGGGGTGAACCAACAGTTTCACCCCCAACTCTGAATTTAAATTTTTGGTCAGATAGTTAAGAACGTGTTTACTAAGAAGGGAATATCCCCAACAGCTCAAATGAAGACCGTCTTTAGCAAAGAGATCTGGTCTATTTGAGAATTCCTCCCAGTGAGTGATGCAAGTCTGACACTGCTTAAAGCACCTTTTATGCAACCACTCGTTATAACATTTAATTTTGTAATTAATCTTGTATGGTGCTCTGGAAACAGGTAACATTTCTGAGAATGCCATATCACACTCATATTCTTATAAATGATTGAAGAGAGCCACAGTGTCTTTTTTTATGTCAAGTAGGTCATCATGCATGATGTTATTGCTGCCTACATGAAGCACCACAAGGGGATTTGGACCACAATCTTTAAGGATGCTTTTCACCATTCTAGTGATATTGGATATTCTTGCACCACGAAAATTGGAGTAAGTACAATTTACCTTGACTTCAGAGCAGATATCCCTATCTGAATGTTTAAGAAGTGAATCACCAAGCACATAAACACGTCTTTTATGAAAGGTGACACTCGGGGCTTTATCCATAGGGAGCTCATGACCCGCTAATGTAATATTACCAGTGGACTCAACTGAATTAGATACAATGGGCTGAGGGATTAGAGGTATGGTAGAGGGAGGAGGGCAGCTACCAACTGACTCATATGTTATAATGGGTTCCACCATAGCACCTAATGTTTTCCCAATGTCCATCATTTTATTACATATCAAACCATCAGAGGGTACATCAGAAGAAATCACATCAAAGGTAAGAGGGTAGAAACTATTTGAAGTATCTAAAGAAAAGGCTGTAGCTTTACACCCCTTTTTATATGTTCTTTTACTTTGTACTTGGTACCAAAGTTCATTAGTATTGTCACTGTAATCATTATCACCATCTCTAGGTCTTTTTTTGTGAGAGGTGTTAGAATTTATACCTGATATAGGACCACTATCAATTATTTTTTCTGGTACAAATGCTGTATTAGGGGTTTATATGGCATCAGACTTGTCAGCGGAGCTACTGTTAGGGCACTTAGGGTTGATAAAATGATATCTTTGGTGCATTTCCTTTTGACTATCTTCAATTGCATATGGGTTGCATCAGATCTTTATTTTCCTCTTTCTCTCCTTCCAGAACTTCAGCAGGTTGGAGTGGTAAATATGAGACCTACACTTGCCTGAGATCTTTAGTCCATAGTCCACCTGTCCAGTTCTACATACCACTATGAAGGTCCCTTGCCATTTTGCCAGCAATTTGTTTTCATGTGATGGTAGTAATAACAAGATTTTATCCCCTGGGTTAAAACTTTTGACCTTCAACCTCACATCATAGTATCCTTTCTGCCTGTCCTGAGCCTTCAAGGAAATTATCATGGGCAATCTGACCGTATTTACCCAACCACTGGTGTAAGTCAGTGATGTGTTTATCGCATTCTGTTTCTGATCAGTTTTACCCTCCCACATTTCCTTTACCACCCCAAGTGGCCCCCTAGGTGTTCTACCATACAATAGCTCAAAGGGGGACAGGCCTGTGATGTCAGGGGTACTGCTCTGTAGGTAAACAGCAGGTAAAGGAGCTAAAGGTCCAAGTCTTTCCCTTCTTCAGACTCATATTTCCTTAACATTTTTTAAGTGTCTGTACGTTTGGGGGTGGTAGGGTGAGTCCCAATGGCTGTTGTTCATAGCACCCAATACAATTCCTGCAATACCTGGGAGGAGAAATTTGTCCAAACAACCAAAGGCTCCATAGCAGTCAGACAGTCAGGACAAATTTCAAGCAAGACCAGATAGCCTGTGCAGTGAGTTCATTTATTTAAAAAAGTAGCAAAAATTACAAGGACATTTTACAATGGGCTATCAGTCAAAGTGCCACCATGCCACTAGATCCAGCACTTTGACACTTATGAGTCTTCCTCAGGGTCCGTGGTTAGTGGGAGACCCGCCGAACATTTATGCTGACATAATTTGAATATTCATGAATAATAATTGTATTCTCATATGCCGCAATTCCATTAATTTTTCTTATTTCATTTTAGTTTTGTTGTCTCTCTATATAATGGTGCATTAATATCAAAGTGCAATCTATGAATACACAAACTAATTATTATGGAGTAGCCTCTGGGATTAGAGAAACTACTGTATCAATTACCGTATTAATATCATTAGTTTGTGGAATGCATGACATTTAGCTGTATTTAAGTTAATTCTTCTTATGTATTGCAGAACCTTTGTTAAACTTTTAATAATTAGCATTCTATCCTTCCAAGAGTGGTCCCAATTTCCCAGATACCCCAACCCTCCTCCCTGCACAACTCCTTCTACCATATGTTAAAGCTAATAATCAAAAAAGCCTTCCCTTCCCCCTGCTCCGAACTGGAAGGACCTCTGAAAAAGCCATAGAGGCTTCTACCAGATTAAGCCTCTCCTTTATGTTCCTAAAGCTATCCTGATCCTCCTTCGTGGGTCTGCAAGCCAGGCCATTAGTCCATAGGTGGACAATAACATCCAGCCCTTCTTCCCTTCTTATTCACCTATAAATTCCTTCTATCTTTCAAGCAACCCATCCCTCCCAACTGAAGCCCCCAGAAGGCAACAAATGGTCCTGTTCCCTGGATATGGGATATCAGACACTGGGCATTATTCACATAGTAGGATTCTTTTGTTTCCATGTCAGCCGATATTTTCTGGCTTTCCCAAAGATTGACACACAAAACAAGAATTCTTATTTTGCAACTCTTTGGCATCTGCATGCATTAAGAGGTGTATGGGGATCCAAAGATTTCCATTTAAATTCAGATTTGGGGTTCTGAAATTTGTGAATAGTTACAATGCCTGATCTAATCTGATTATTCCCTTGTGAGGGCCTAGGCAATACTCATACTCTTCTCCCTCACACATTTGCAACCTCCTCCTAAAGACCTCCACCCACAACCAAATGTTTAAGTTCCCCCTGCTTGCCTACGACTAGTATGGGCTTACCTAAAAACACTATAATTACTGTATAAGTGCACCTTATGGAAAATCCTCACCAGCTTCCACCCAGCTCCACCCCTCCCCAAATGCATTGATTATGCTACCCTTCTGCTTCCCAAGGATTCCACCCTTACCAGCCAGTGCCCACCACATATCTCACTGCACTGCAGGACCACTACACATATTGTTTATCAGGGCAATAAAGGCACAGGGGATGACACTATCTGCTGTTAGGTTCAAAGTTTGTTTGTAAGAGGTTTCTGTTTTGTCTTTGTGATTAATAATCATTCGGAGGGGGGGAGTCTTCCTGCCCTCTGCTGTTCAGTTTAACTACTGTATTTGACTACAGTTGCTTTTAAAACTGCTGTTTACAGTTATGCCTGCCAGGATGAAGTGTCAGTTTCTGCCAGTAATACTTTTATATGCAGGAACACAATATAATCAATGGCAATTACTCTTATTTGTCACACAGGAAATGGTGACATCTATAACACCGAGTGCTTCATCTTGGAGACTGTTTTCATAGTGCATGTTGCCTAAGATTTTGTAACACACCATTGTTTTGGATTTAAAACTTTACAGGGGATTAGATTGGCTCATCCATCTTACCTCTGAAAGAATTTCAGTTTAAATTATACAGAAATTTTCTTGTTTATTTTAAAAGTGTTAGGGTGTCAAAACTCAACTCAGCCATTTATTGTTCAGTTGCAAATAATGAAAAATATACAGTGGTACCAACTTGCATTTTAAGGGTCATAATTTGGCATGAGCAAAAATTAAACAACCTGGTTGAACAAATGCAAGGCTTGTCACAATAATCGGTCACTGTATTTCAGTTGTAACACAGAGGAGATGTCAAGCTCATTCAGTCTAGCATCTCAAATGGAATTCGTTTAATTATTTGTATGATCTTTGTGATGCACTGTAGACTTAGACAACTGTTCCAAGACCCAAAACATATTTTATGTTTTGCATAATATCCTGCCAGATGTGAAGGTTCCTAACACAATCAAGTCTACAATCCAGTAAGACCTCACTGTTTGATTTTGGAAATAACTTTTATCTCCAAATATGTAGCTTATGACTTTGATTGCTCTGTATATATTTTAGTAGTCAATTTGCTATAACACATTTTGAATAAAATATAAACATTGTTCTGTTCTTAGTCTTCCTGCCAGGGAGGAAAATTATACTTTATTCTTCATGGTATGTGTATTGGAAAACATGTTTGGGTGCTGTAGTGTTTAATAACATACACATCGGTTTCATAAAAAATTAAAAAAATCACACTGTTTATTTGTACTGAACACGCTCCTGGCATGTAAACAATGCTGGAAGGTGACTGTAACCCCCTCATACAGTTTTAATAAAATGATTTACAAGCAAACTAGAGCCAGAGTGAAATGCATGTTTAACTCACACAATCTTGCGCACATTTTACTTAGAAAGGAACAAGTTCTCATTTTCAAGGTAATTTCCCCAACTTTCAATATTGCTGATGCCCTTGCAGTATTGTGCCTTGTTCTTCAGCCAGGGTACATTCAATGTGTCTTATGGCCTCTTATATGCTGAAAGAGCTCTTCTTAGTGCTCAAAATGTTCTTGCAGTTTTCTGTTTCCCTTCAAACTGAATCCCATCTGAACCAAAACTGCAAATGTCTTTCAAGTGTCTTCAGAATAGAGGTAAGCAGTTAATATCTGGTCAGATCACAGCAAAATGGAGGCTTGGGTTTATAGAGTCATACTGAGCCAACCAACAAATGTCATGGTTCAGCTAAGGCCTAAGTGAAATACAAACATATTAAATGCTGGAGAGGTGGCTACTTGAGAAACACAGCAGGAACCATGACATAAAATCGAAACAAGAAAAACTGTAAGTTGGGCCACACGGCTCACCACAAACAGATCTCACACTAGATCCAGTTAAAAAATACTTGATACTCATGGCCTTGAAAAAGCATGAGTGCCATATGAAACATTGGTCAGATGGTTATGTATGGGGGTGCTGCTGATCTGTGCTGGATTTTTAGCTGTATGATTAAAGTGTTTTTTAACTGGACCTAGTGTGAGGTCTTTTTGTGGTAAGCCGTGTAGTCTGACTTACAGTTTTCTTGTAAGTGAAATACTATTAGAAAAAGCCAGACCTGAGAGGCTGTGGGTCAAGAGCATACACTAGAATTCCATTTGAGAGCCATCTTGGGACCATGCGTGTTACAAAATTGAAGCACTCAGCTCCTGGTGAGGTAAAGCATGGCTGTTGGGCAGTTTTGCTCCCCCCATACCAGCTGGACATTGATCAGCATAGTTGTGAGCAATATTAGCCCATTATTTGTTCAGCTGAATAACCATATTTAAGGCTGTATTATTTTCACGGGGCTCACAGATTTCACGATTACCGTGAAATCGGATGTCCCCCATGAAAAATCTCCAAATTACAAATCGTACCTAATCCTCTTTAGAATTTATAAAACATCCCTCTCCCTGCCCTGCCAATCTGTGTTACTTTAAATAAAAACATAAATTTTGCATTAAAAATGAATGTAAGACCAAACTGTACCTCAATAAAGTAGTATAGCAGTCTGCCTGCTGATCGCTGGTGCCGCATCTAATCTCACAATCATTCTCTTCTTGCAGTGCAGTGCACTCACATCAATCCTAAATGCTATTCAAATCAGGGACAGGCAAGTTTAAAGAAAAAAAAATGAACAGAAACCCCTTTTTCCATTCTCCCGCTCTCAAATAGCATCACTATGTGGATCAATGAGCAGCACTAGCTACACTAATGAACTACTGGTCTTCTGAGTTGCGACTTGTGGCTGCAAATAAAAATTGCAAATATTGCAGTACTTGGTGCAGGGGAAGGACTGTTGAATTCAAACTGCATCTATCACAGTGAGCAAATGGGCCTTAATTTGGTGGGAGGGGTTAGGAGGCAGCTCAAAGAATGTCAAGGGGTAAGTCCATTTCAAGTCCTTTTCTTGTCTCCACCCTAATCTGTGATTTGTGGCTGCAGGTCCAATTTGTGTTTAAAAAAAAAATATCAGCACATTTAACCCCTCTTACCAGGACCGTGCAATGCCTTGAAATCAGTCTATTTTTACCGTGATAAACTTTTAGCCCTATAGCCCATATTAAACACCTTTCTAATAATCAATTTATTATGAAATGGCAAGTAAAAAATGATGGGATCTGATCAGTCATTTGTGACCTTTACCCATGATAATATCCTTGAACAATATCATAGAATCAAGCCCCACCCCAAACACGATTGAATGACTCAAAACAAATTATGCAGCCTATCCTGACGTGATGTTTCCCTCAATTCCTATTCCACCTGCAACTGTGCCAGTGCAAGGCACCTGTTTTAAAACATTAATCCTGCTGTCCCACTGTGGCAGAACCAAACACAAATGTGTCTCCCCAATTTAAGTGAGCACTTACTTTTTAAAGTTTCTATCCTCAGTACTCCCCTAACCACATATTTACATCCAAATAACCATACAAAGTGGCTTCACAGAATATACAACTAGTTTCCAGCTTCCTGGCAGAACGCAAAAGCAAAGAATTAAAAAGGCTCCAATGAGCATGTGTGCAGTCAGGACTTGCCCACTCCACTCCTACAGTATTTACAACTACTTCACTTCTAGTCCCTGTTATTAACTACTCATCTCTTAATTTATATATATATATATATATATATGTTTCTGAAAACAGCTGTATATTCTCTTTTTCCTCCTTGCTGATGGTTTTTGAAGGGCACGGGGATTTCCTACCCATTAAACACTGTCATCTAATGGTAATGTAAACTACTGTATTTGCCCAGTACACATTATAAAATAATTACAAAACTAGTTTAAATATTTTTATTCAAGTTTTTATCCATTACAAAATAAAATTATTTTATAATTGCAAAAAGCCCCTTCACTGCATGTGTGATTCTATGATAATGTCACTTCTGAAGTTTACCATGCCTCAAAATTCAAGTGAGGCATTATGTCATTCCAGCATGCCCAGTCGTGCCTTGTTGCTTAATACTTTGCTCCTTGCAGATAATAAAACATATATTAAAGTAACTTTAAGGTTCAGGAACAACATTAAAAATAAAGAAATTCAGAGTTAAAGTTTAAAGACTTGTGGTCCATGTTAATATCACCTTCCATGAACCTTGGTTATATTATTCTAAGGTAACTGTTTTTGAAATAATAATAATGAATTACAGAGTATATTGCAGAATTTTAACACATGGAGTTGCAGTAAGCTAATAAACAGTGTTTTGACTGTAGATTACATGATTTTAAATCATAAAGTGTGAACACAAGACAACAACTCATCTTTCTTTTTGGACAGGGAAAGGGAGCATCTGTTTCAGTGATAGTTGGGGTAAGGGACAGGGGCATTAAAGGGTAAAATTAGCTAATAAACAACATGTTACTGTCAGGGATGCAGTGCCCCCAAGACCAAAGAAAATGACTGCTGAAACGGATCATAATGCAATGTGAAAATTTACACCACCTATTCTGATGTCTAATGATCACTAATATTTACATGACAGCAACTAGTATGTAGGGTACATTTTTTATAATTTCATCACTGTTATAAACAAAATTACCTGTATGAATATGAATATGAACTATCAAAGAACTGTATACAGTATGTGAATAAAAAGCCACAGTGATTTGATGAGTTCCAGTTCAATAAAATGTTTGTTGTCTTTTCCTGTCTGGCTTGCTGCAAACAGAACATCAAATAGTATCAGTATACAATATTGTCTGAATCCTTCTCTCCCTTCAAGGGAGAGTAATTTATGGACAGTGAAATTATTTTTCCTGCTTAATGAGATACATTATTGAGAGCAAGGATTGTCCATAGAGGTGTGCAAAAAAAAACTTTCACTTGTGGAATTGAAGTGAAAGTCAGACTTCTGCTTCCACAAATGTTCAGAAATCCATTTCTAAACCATTGTGGAAATTCCGCCTCCCTGGCATCACTGCCTAATATAGAATGAAATGAATTCCCTGGTGGCTAGTGGTCTATCCCCCCACCTGATCACCTGGCCCATATTAAAAAAAAATACCCTCGTAATCCCTGATGGCTTGAGTTCCTCCCCCCACCCAATCACCCACCCAATCTCTGTAATTCCTGGTGGCTAGTGGTCCCTCTCCACACCTGATCACCCACTCAAGCAGCCCAGGACATCATGCCCTGGTGTTCGACTCCAGTTGCCCCCTCCCCATCATGGTCCTCTGCTGTACAGTGAGGGAAAAAAAAATTCTCCCTGGTGGTCTAGTGACCCCCACATCCCCAGTCCATGAATTAAAAGTTTATTCCCTGGTGTCCGAGTGTACACCCTGTCACCTGCAGGCAATGTCCCACCACCCCACTCCCCCATCCCAAATCCAATTGGGTGACCAGCACAGCCATCCTCCCTCCTCCATGGCTGGCAGCCCACTGAGCTACAGTATCAATGAATGAGAGTGTGCTTGTACAAGCACTTGTTTCATTCATTGGTAGCTCAGTGGTTTGCTGGCTATGGAGGAGAAAGAAGAGCTGTGCGGGTCACCCATTTGGCTTTGAGATGGGGGCCAGCATGGTGGGACATTGCCTGCAGGGGTGTTGGGGCATGGGGTACACTAGATCAACAGGGAATAAACTTTTAATTCATGAATTGGGGATAGAGAGGGAAGGTACTAGACCACTTGGTAGAAATGTTTTTTTTTCACTATACAGTGGGGGATCAGGATGGGGGTTATTAACTGGAGTTGGTCACTGAGGCAGGATGTCCTGGACTGGTTGGTTGGGTGATCGGGTGGGGGGAGGGTCTGCTAGCCACCAGTGATTTCATTTTTTTTTTCAGGCAGGGCTTGGTGGGGGGGGGCGTCACTGGACACCACAGGCTACATTTTTTCCTTTCTTCCACCTCTAGATGAGCAGAACAGGGTGAAATTTCACCCCAAACCTTCAGATGTTTAACAATCTGCCAGAGGAGGAAGTACAGAAACTTCTGCAAAGGTTGCAAAATTTTGCAAAAGTTCCGCTATGGCAGAAAAAAACAACTTTTGCCCACCTCTAATTGTCCAAAATCAACATTTACTGAGTTAATACATTTATTTTTTTGTTTATCCAGCAAATATCTGTCTGGTCAGGAGGACTGGATTCCAAATTCAACAGCAGGTCCATTGGGGCACATGTTTGGAGATTTTGTATTTAAAAGACATGATAATGGAGAAAGGAATTCAAGGACTAAAGTAAATGGTAACTTTAGTACAGGTAAAACAAATATATAATCAGAGAGGAGAAAGTCACCCTATTTGCAGTGTACACTTGCTCTGAGAGGTGTCCCTGACATGCACATGAGGCGAGAGAGAACTAGATAGAGAATACTAGAACAAATGCATTCATTTCATGTGGGCATACATCTGGAATATGAAGGAATTATCAGTATATATAATCTGCTAATCTGCTACTAGCACTCCTCTAATACCTGCACCTGCAGTACACTTTGAGAGGCAATACATCTTACAACAGAAACTAGGGTAACAGATACTCCTTAATGAATCATCCCAAGCCTACTCTGCTGAAGTTGTGGTGAGAGCTCAAATGTCCATACCTTGGTTCAGACATTTGTCTTCTCTCAGTTTGACTATTGCAGTGAGCATTACAAGGGCCAGTTGTGACACCTATAACTTTTTTACTTTTTATTTTTTATTCTATATCTTGGAGAACACCTGTGAGTGGATGCTCATTTGTAGGTTCTGTGTCAGTTACAAGAAGAAAGTGAACAGGCACATAGCATTACACACAAGGCATTACATTACAGGCAAGTACAAAATTGCATCGGTACAAAACAATACATTACAAACTAGGTAGACAATAAATTGGTGTGGATTACAAGATTGGGATAGCATTTAGCTTAAGGTATAACATTTAGATATTGCTTTGGCATTGGTGAGAAGGTGCCTGCGTCAGAGAGTTAAGCCTACTTGTGGGGGGAGAAACAGAGTGGAGAACAGGCACAGCTGTGGCACAGTGAAGAGTATGCCTACATACAGGGTTAAAAACAGATTTAAGGAAGGTTGGAGAGGATTGGGCTAGGAGAGCAGCAGACAGGGGCGACATGAAGGTGGGAACAGAGTGGGGAATGGGTGCCCAGTGGGGTGGGGTGGGGAGGGAGGGGATAGATGGTGGGAGTGGGACAATGAAGTGTTGTAGAGGTAGGTGCCCCTAGGATTAGGTGGAACACTAAGTGCTATTGATTTATGGTGGTCCAGATGTAGGAGAGTTGTTTTGGTCATCATGAATGGCCAACAGAGTCACAACTGTCATCTGTGGCAAGGTGCTGCCTGAGCTTGCGCTTGAAAGCACCAATGGTTGTGGTATCAGAGATGTCTGAAGGAAGGGCGTAGGTCCACTGTGGTGCACGGTAGTAGAATGCGCATTGACCCTGTGCAGTGTGGCATCTAGAGTCACTGAAAATCTGGCTGTGGGTGCTTCTGGTCAGCCTGCCATGTACATGGCATGTGAGCAGATTCTGGACTCCTGGTGGCATCGGATTTAGTGTGACTTTTTTGGCCAGTAGACAGGTATGGTACTTAATTCTGCTCTTTAGCTGGAGCCACCCTGCCCATGAATAGAGCTCACAGGTGTGAGTAAGCCTTGCAGCACCTGTGAGGAGTCAGCAGGTCTTATTAAGGACCACAGAGATGCGATGGAGGGTTGAGTCTGGTGCAGAACCATAAACTGCTAGGCCATATTCAACAAGAGTAACAACTGAGCTGGTGATTGCCATGTTAAGTGCTTCATATGAAAGGCTGTGCTTATGTTGGTACAGTATTCTGATTCTGGAACTGATTACCTTGGTTGTGTTTTCTATATACTGTGCATAGGACAGGGTGGAGTCAAGGGTGATACCCAGATACTTAAAGTACCGCACAAGGTCCAGCACATCACCACTGTTATTCAGGATGGATAGTGGGAAGGTCTTGTGTTTTCTGTGTGTGCTGGAGTAGATCATAGTCTTAGTTTTCTTGTAGTTAAGGATTAGTCTGTGCTCATTAAACCATGTTTCAGCAGCAGTAAATCCTAGTTGGAGGTTGTTTTGAAGTAGTTCAGGATTGCAGTTGCAGGTGAAAATGACAGCATCATCAGCATACAATAGCATGTGACTGGTGCAAGAGCCTGGGAATTTATTTAAGAAGATACTGAACAGCAGGGGTCCCATTATTGATTCCTAGGGAACCCCTGAGCGAACAGGTTTGCTATCTGAGATGATGTCTTGAACTCTGCAGTGAGGATACTGACTTCTCTCTGAAGTCAGATCACGTCACCTCATCACCCTGAGTTCTGCGCTGGCTACCCTTCAGGTGGTGCATTGATTTCAAGGTTTTGTTAATTATGTATTAAGACCTCAATAAACTGTGCCCACAGTATCATAATGATTCGCAGACTCCCTACACATCCAACAGGCAGCTGAGATCAAGGAAATGGGGCTGATGGGAATGCCACCCAGAACTTTCAATTCTGTTGGAGACTTGGATTTTTCAATTGGTTGCCCCACTCAGCGGATTTCTCCTCATTAGGGTGATTCAGCTCACTTGTTCTCTCACCTTCATTAAATATTTTTGAAATGCCACTTTATGTTACAAGGATTTGATCATGCAAACTGAAATGCCTCAATCTTGCCTTTTCGGTGGTGGTTAAACTGCACCGAGTAGGAGAGGGGCACTTTATATATAAATTCAAACTATAGTACAACTACAATGGTTAGGCTTTTACCAACTTTACTTGATCACTATGGGATAGAAACTTGCACCACCATCATTATTCAGTCTTGCTTATGGCAACTGAATTCTGCTGTTTGCTGATATCTGATGTCCACTGCCATTCACTTGTCACACACATACATGCCTTACAGAAAGATGTAAAGATGATGTTAAAAATTACATTTACTGTCATATCAGGTAGCCTTTTGAAATTATGGTTCCCATGAAACACAGAATGGTATCATTGCCACTTTACATATATACAGATTTGTGTTATACATCATAAAACTAGACATCAATGCAATTGCAGAAATCGTAGCTTGTGTGACACTGGTAGTGTTCTACACTAGTTGCTTCATGCAGGACAGCAAATGTAATTAAACACTATATGCCACACTGACTGAGATCATCAACACCTGTCCTAATATTTCTGGTGTTGATGAGAATACAGTACAGTGCATCCACTATTATACATTTCATTGGTGGATAATAGCTGTGTTTTATATTGCATTGGCAAAGTATAAAAAAATTAACTCAGGACTACATTTGAATATTAACAATTTAGGTTCTTTATTTGTGTATGGTGTGGTAACAAAAGTACTCAAAAACCACAGTGTGGCTATTTAAATCTCGTTTAGTTAATTTCTCATTTGTCTTTATTTAATTATTTATCAAGTCTAGGATTACAAATACCTTTGAGCCAAAGCTGTTTTACAAAGGTTCCACATCAGAGAAATACAAATGATGGGGAACATCAAGACAGACAATACAACAATGTGGACATTGCAAAAAGATTACAGATTAATACAATTCAAGGGTAACATTGTAAGCAATGCAGCTAGCGGTATTTGTCAGAGAAAACAGACAAGAGATAAGAAGTGCCAGAGTCATAGGGAGATGGGGGGGGGAGAAGGAATATAGGTAGGGTGGGGAGAGGGTGAAAAGTGCAGCATTGGGTATACCAAGATGTGAGGGTAGAATCCAGTGGGGGATCATTAGAGCAGGCAGGGAAGTGGAAAAACAAGGTTAAGTTGGGCAGTCACAGGAGCTGTTGGTAGTGAGATAGTCCCAGAGCCTAGTTTTAAACATACTAATTGTCGGGGCAGAGGAGATGGTGGGGCTGAGTCCTTTGAACTAGAGTGGCGCTCAATAAGCAAAAGAGCGTTGTCTCTGTGAAGTGTGACAGTGGGTGACTTTCATTAGCTGTAGCGTGGATCTCCGAAGGCACCGTTTATTGGTTCAGTGTTGTAACTGAGTTTTGACCCCAGAAGGTTCAAGGCCAAGGTAGATTTCTTTTGCCATGGAGCAGGTGAGTAACTTTTTGCGGTTTGATTGTTGGAGCCAGCTGGTCTGGGTGTACAGGTCACATGTGCTGGTGAGACGGTGAGCACCAGTGATGAGCAGACATGCCTAATTTAAGGCAGTTGAGAGGCATCTAAGAGTTGTGGTTGTGGCCAAGCCATATATGTTGAGACAATAGTCTATTACAGAGATCACAGAGCTCAGGACTGTAACCTTCAAAGCTTCTGGTGTAAGGTGTTCTCTTTTTGTAGAGGAGACCAAGCCATGTATTAGCAGCTCTAGCTACATTATCTACGTGAGGTCCATAAAAGAGATTAGGGTCAAGCTGTATTCCTAAATATTTGAAGGACCCTACCTAATCTAGAGTGTTCCCCTGGGTGGTGGAGATAGCCAAGTGGTGTAGCCTGTGTGGGTTATGAGAGCTGCAGAAGAGCATAGATTTGGTTTTCTTGTCATTGAGGACCAGTTTATGATTAAGAAACCATGTCCCTACAGAACTGAAACCAAGTTGAAGGTTGTGTTGAAGAGTTGCAGGGTCTTTGTCAGTGGAGAATACAACAGCATCATCGGCATATAGTATGATCTGCTCAGAGCAGTGGTAAGGGAGGACGTTTAAGAAAAGGCTAAAAAGGAGAGGGCCCAGTATGGATCCCTCTGGGACACCCGAGCGAACAGGCAGGGTGTCAGAAAGAGCGTCAGCAATTTTTACTCTCTGTGACTGGTTTTCTAAGTAGCTTTTAAACCAGAGAGAAGAGTCAGGTGATAGCCCAGCATTCAGTAGTTGGTCAATTAGTAGTCCATGGTGTACTGTATTGAAGGCCTTGGAGAGGTCGATGAAAACAGCCCCTGTGCGAAGGCCATTGTCAAGGGATTTGTGCAAAGCTCCAGTGAACTCAAGAAGGGCTGTGGTGGTGCTGTGACCTTTCCGGAAACCATGTTGCTGTGGACAAGGTATATTGTATTTATCCAAGTGGTAGGTAAGTAGATCAGCCACGATGCACTTGAGTGCCTTAGAGAGTGGGAGCAGTATGGAGACAGGGCGATAATTTGAGTGATTCATCTTATCCCCACTTTTATGGACAGGTGTCATGGTGGCTGTTTTCCATAAGTCTGGGAATTTTCCATAGCTGAGAGAAAGGTTTAGGATTTTTGTTAATGGATGAATTACCTCATTGAGGGTGGTCAACAGAAGCTTAAGGTCCTGGGTCTCATAGAACCCTAGATCTAGATTTAGAGATAGCTGCAGTAATATAGCGGTGAGCTTCATTCAGTCTATCTCCCTGAAGTAGAAGAGGGGATGGTTAGACTGTGGGGCTGAGGTATTTGGGGAGTAGGCCCTGTTTTCGAAAATGTCATGGGGTAGGACAGCACTAATGTCTGAAAAAGCCATGTCAAAGATGTTTGTGATCACCTTGGGGTCGAGGGTTGAGGATCCATCAACCATTAACATGGGCGGAGAGGTTTTTGACTGCTTCCCCATGACATCCTTGATATTGTCCCAGAAAGCATGACCATTTCCCCATGTATTGGTGAGAGCATCTTTGTAATAGGTGGTTTGTGAACTGGATGGCTTTTGTGCAGGCATTTCATGCTTGTTTGTAATTTTGGATGTCCAGCTGTTTGCCAGTGTCCCTGGCAACTGCCCAGTGGTGGTCCCTTAGTTTCAGCTGTGAGAGAAGGGCCGCGGTGAGCCATGGGTTAGAAAGAGATTTTGTTTTGTGCCTTTTAGCAAGGGCAAAGAGATCACATGCTTTGTTGAAAATTGAGATGACGTGATCAAGAGCCAAGTTAACATCTTTTGCTTCATAGATGGGTAACCAGTCTTGTAGAAGCAGGTATTGTTTGAGATGTGGAAGTTTTCCATGAGGAAGGACTCTGCTAGAGATAATTTTGGGAGGGGGCTTGAGGAATTTGTTAGACTATGCACATATAACTAGGGAATGATCACTGAGAGAGTCTGGGAGAATGGTCATACGAGAAATCCTTGTGGGGTGAGTGGTGAGGACCCAATCCAGGAGGGTACTGGTGCCAGTCTTGTAGTTAATCCTAGTAGGGGAGTTTACCATTTGCGTGAGGTTAGCAGCTGAGATGGAGTCTTTATAGGCACTGGAGCCCAATGCTAACCAGTTAATGTTGAAATCCCCTAGTAGAATAAGTTCAGCTTCAGGAGGATGAGAGTTGATAAAGTTTAGGATGTCATTGAAGCCATGTTTAGGGTCCCTGGGCGGGATGTATATGGAGACAATAGTCAGGGCTTTATGGTTGGGACCTAGGATGATTTTTATTGGCAGAATCTGAGCCGAGGCAGAAAGTGATGGAGTTGCTACAGGGTGCCTTGACATGGAGTCTTTGATATAGATTGCGCAACCACCACCTTTTGGTTAATCCGATCCAGCCTGTGGACATTGTAGCCCTGTACTGCTACTGCCGAGTCAGGAACTTTAGGCGTCAGCCAAGTTTCCACCGCTGCACGGATGTCAGGGTTGTGTTGGCATATGAAGGCTTAGAGTGCATCCAGCTTTGGTAGTAGGCTGCAGATATTAATGGTTGCAAGGATAAGGGCACCTGGAGTTTGCATGTGGCCTGAGCTTCTATGGCCAGGATTGGGATGGACGCTGTCTGAGATGAGAAGGAGGAGGAGGAGTAGGAGTCTTAAGGAGCAGAGTCGCAGTTCTTTGAAAGATAGTTTTGAACATTGTTTCCGGCAGTAGAGGTTGCAAGGTTCCAGACGGTATCCCATATGGACTGCAAGGTGGTACAGTGTAGAGAGGTGGCCACACTTGTTGACAGTAGTGGTTGGGGTAAGTAACCAGGAATATTAAAACAGTGGACCAAGCACAAGTCTCGAGTGGAAGTGGAGGGTTCCCTTGGAGTAGCAGTGGAAACCAGAGTAGAGGGTGGCAGGGGCGGGGTGGGGTGGGGGTGGCTAGGACCAGGGAGAGAAGAGGAGGTAGGGAAGGAGGAGGAGGAGAGAGAAAAGAGGTAGAGAAAACCCATGGCTTGCATACTAGCACAGTAGGGGAGGGGCGAAGTTGAACAGGAGGGAGTAACTCTGGGCAGGAGGCAGATAGAAAGAGATTGAGAAAGAGAGCACCTCAATCAGTAAGCTCTACATGGGATAAGAGAAGGGGGATGGGAAGCATAGGCAGAGCAGAGGAACATACAAGTGTTGGCCAATAGGCAGTGGGAGGTGGGGTATATAAGAGGGAGGTCGGGGTTAAAGGTTTAGTTAAGTAAGGTAGGAGGTGGGTGGGGGCAGGTGAAATTTTGCGGCAAAACTACTGCAAAGTCAATGGCTTCAGTGCCCAGAGAGCAAAGCAAGGCAGTGAAGACAGAGCCTGCCAATCAGTTGCTGTTCGAGAGGTGTGATTACAGATGGTAGGGGAGCATCGGCATTTAACTCCTGTAGGTAGACTGGAGCTAGAAGCACAAGTGGTTAGAGATGAGAGTGGATGGCAAGTTTCTCTAGTTTTTAAGAAGGAAGAGAGAGAGGAAAAGGAGAGCCCACTGAGGAGGGAGCATTGTGATGATAAAAGAACAGAGTATGTGATATGCCAGATAGGATAGGAGCTGCTACCAGAGATATAGCCCTCAAACAGCTTAAAAGGAATCAGTGATGGGCATCTGCTTGACTTTGTTTATCATGATTATTTTAATTTTAGCATCCAAGTTCTCCCTCATCTGCCTGCAGTGGTGTCCAGGGAAAGTACAGAGATGAGAGATTGGGAAGGAAGAGGGAGTGACTACGTGGAAGCTGAGATAAAACCCATCACCTGCATGGCAGACATTAAATACCTCTTGAAATTTTGTCAATTAAATGTTGGGCAGTGACACTCAAAATATAGGAAACTAAGGGACACTGGCTTTGATAATGTGGGGCACATCAAAACACACAAACTCAGAACACTAGGAGCTACTGACTTAACAATATTCCTCCCCGATCACAGTTTGAGCAGTAGTTACAAACTCTAACAATGAGGTGACAATGACTCATATTAAGTCCTTTCTGAGGTATTCAGCTTGCACTGCCAAGTGCCTGGTAATTGCAGCTCTTAAAGAGCTGTTAATCCTACCCAGTCATCTGAAACAATGATGGAGATTAATATGAGGACTAGAGCCTGCTGATATAAGGACTTTTTAAACTGTTCACCTAAAGCAGCAAGCACAAGGATGTGGTGCATCAATGCCCAAACTCAAAACAAAACAGCCAAAAAAGGCAGACAACACACAATCACATTTCACAAGGGCACTGGTCAATAAAACATTTATTTAAAATACATAGATAGCAGAGGAAAAATATGCCTGATGCATTTTGGATGCTCTCACATCCTTTCTCAAAGGCTTTGAAGATGGACAAATCACCAGGCCCAGACAGTTTTATTGGCCAGTGCCCTTGTCAAATGTGGTTGTGTGTGCTCTGCCTTTTTTGGCTATTTTGACTTTTTAAACTGCATTGACAACCATGGAAGGCCTGCAGTAGTCACGATGGACAAGTAGAGGGTTAGCTACAGTACACTAGTCTAAGTTAATTTACACTATTCACAAGACAAATAAAACAATGTTAAAATCAACAATTGTTTCTAATATAGATATATATATATATATAGATGGTAGCACGGTAATGCTACCATAATTAGGGTTGAGGAACCATTTCTATGTTAAACTCCAAAATTGTGCACCTTAATAACTTTGCAACCGTTTGACAGATTTGCCTGAAATTTGGAATACACGATCAAGAACCATAGGCCTTGGAATTTGCCAAGTTTTGTACTGGTCATATACACGGCTGTGGAGTTATTAAGTATGATCTGCGCGCGTTTACGCTTTTTCTGGAATTCTACGGTCGCGCATACAGGTCACGACGGTTTGCTGGGATTACCCAAAATCTTCAGGGAACATGCGCTAGGGTCTCAATGTGCCTTTTGAAGATTTGGTGAAAAATATTAAACTGTTCAAAAGTTATGGCAGTCGAACTTCTGTTTTTTTCCATAGGATAACATTCGCGTTAGGCATTGAGGTCCATTATCTCGAAGCGGTGCGAGATATGGAGTTTTGATCAAAAATACACATATAACTAGCCAGGAAAGTGGTAATACATATGACTTTTAAATTTTTATTCTATAGCCATACAGTTACTGAGATATAAGCAATTTACTATTACTACTACTGATTTTTGTGTTCTGAGAGTCATTATTTTGCATACATTCTTTCTACTCACTGTCTTTCTCTATACAGCTTTTGGGGAAAACCAACCTGTGCACTTACATTACTCTTACCATTACTGTTTCTGCTTGCGGTTCCATACCTGTTTCACTTACCGTTCACGTTTATGCCACCATGTGCGTTACCCTACGTTTTCATTTGCTGTTGCATTTCCGTTGTTTTTAACATTTCTGTCTACAGTACTGTTCCTCTTTCTGTTTCGCTTTGTGTCAACATGCGCATTACGATTTGCGTTTGTGGGCACAATGTTACAATGCGACAAGACATCACCCCCGCACTTCCGCCGCTGCATTGCATTCACTATTTCTCATTATCATTCTCAAAAAGAAATTAGAGGCAAAAAGCTCAATTTAATGCATAAGTTAGGGTTGTTCCACAGCGACAAAAGCAAGGAAATTTGATGTTAGGGTTGAAACCCCATTTGCTCCCCTCCAGCCCACCTGCCCAACTGGAATCGGGGTGTGCATTGGGGCCATCGGTCCTAACTGTCACCCCATTCTCCTATTCCTCAGCTTCTTTCCACATGTGATGGGGTGACACTTAGGGCAGATGACCCCAATGTGCCCGATTCCAGTTGGGGGGGTGGGCTGGAGGGGTGCAAAGGGGATTTCAACCCTAACATCGAATATATATTATGGTAGCATGGTAGTGCTACCATAGTTAGGGTTGAGGAGCCATTTACATGTTAAACCCAAAATTTTGCACCCTAATAACTTTGCAAACATTTGATGAATTTACCTGAAATTTGGAATGCATGATCAAGAACCACAGGCCTTGGGATCTGCCAAGTTTTGTACCGGTCGGATATACGGCTGCGGAGTTATTAAGCGTGATCTGCGCGTGCGTTTATGCTTTTTCTGGAATTCTACTGTCACGCCTACAGGTCACATGGTTTCTGCGACCAGCCTGAAATCTTCAGGAACGTGTGGCCAGGGTCCCCAGATGTGCCTTTGAAGATTTGGTGAAAAATATTAAACGGTTCAAAATTATTCAAAAACAATTTTCCATTATAAGTCAATGGGAAAAGTTAACAAAAAGTTTGACAGTATCGCAAATGCACTTTTTACTGTCGCAAATGGCCCTGTTACTGTCACAAATCCACCATTTTGTTTTCAGTTGGTGATCAGAAAAATGGTTGGCAATTAAATTTGGGACCCTCTAGCAACCTTATTCTTTTTGTATTCATCTAGTCGGACCCTGAGGATGCTGGCCATGTCTTTATTTTGGGGCAAAACACCCCAGAAATATGTTTTTCAAATTTCTGGAAAAAGGACGTTCGCAAAGTACTCTCGTGCTCACAAAAGCGTCACAAGTTTTTGCGAAAGCTTTCGCAAATTGCGACAGTAGTTTTCTAGTCTGTGGGAAAATGACAGCAATTCTTTGGCGCTGTGCTGCAAAAGAACGGTTGGGAGTTTTGGGCTGAAATTTGGAGGGAACACAGCCGACATCTCACAGATGTGCGTTTCAGTGTTGTGTTGAAAAAATATTACATGGCGGCAAAGTTACAACACTCCCAAGTTGATGGTTTTTCCCATAGGATAACATTACGGTGCCCAACGCATTACAGGAATCCTTTGGCACCCTGCTGCAAAATAACGGTTTGGTCTATTTTCCTGATATTTGGAGTGAAGACAGCCAACAGCCCACAGATGTGCCTTTCAGTGGTTTGGTGAAAAAATATTACAGGGAAGCAAAGTTATGGCGCTCCGAACTTCTCTTTTTTTCCCGTAGGATAACATTACGGTGTTCACCGCGTCTTTCAGGGCCCGTATCTCGGAAACGGTGCGAGATCGGACTTTCATCGGAAAATACTTAGCCCCCTCATGGGGGCTAAACACAAACCTAGCCAGGACAGTCATAAATCATATGACTTTTAAATTTTTTTGCTATGTAGTACGGTTCCTGAGATATAACCTATTTAGTATTCCAAGTCCTTATTTTCTGCACCTATACACATTATTATGCATACATTCTTTGTACTCACTGTCTTTCTCTATGCAGGTTTTGGGGAAAACCAGCCTGTGCGCTTACATTACTGTTACCGTTGCCCTTTCCGCTTGTAGTTCCATACCAGTTTCACTTACCATTAACATCTACGCCACCATGTGCGTTATCCTTTGCGTTTTAATTTGCGCTTGCGTTTCTGTTATTTTTTGCCATTTGTGTCTACAGTACTGGTTCTCTTTCTGTTTCACTTGGCGTCACCATTCCCATTGACATTTCCATTTGCAGGCACCATGTTACTATGTGACAACACATTACGTGGCAGACCGTTCCCGTCTACGCCACGGTGTGCTTTACCCTTTCTGTTCTCATTCACGCTTGCGTTACCATGTGCGCCACTGTTAGCACTTCTGTTTGCGTTGTTGTTCCTGTTACTATGCCTCAGGACATCACGTGGCACTGCATTACATTCACTATTTCTCGTTATTCTCAAAAAGAAGGGAAATTAGAGGCAAAAACTCTGTTTAATGCATTATTTAGGGTTGTTCCACAGCGACAAAAGTGAAGAATTCGGTGTTAGGTTGAAAACCCCTTGGACCTACCCACCCCCAACTGGCATTGGGGTATGCATTGGGTCGTCGGTCCTAACTCTCACCCCATTCTCTATACTTCTGTTGCTTTACACATGTGATGGGGTGAGAGTTAGGGCTGATATTTAATGTTCACCAATGCCGGTTGGGGGTGGGCAGGGGGTCCAGGAAGATTTTCAACCCTAACACTGAATTTCCTCACTTTTGTCGCTGTGGAACAACCCTAACTAATGCATTAAACAGAGTTTTTTGCCTCTAATATATATATACACACACACTATTTTTTCTTCAATCCTGACAGTTTCAATAATCTCATCATCAGTGATGTCGCTAAAAAAACTCACAGTCATTCTGAGAGGTAACATAGTTCATAGTAATGCACTGTAACACATTTCTTATTAAGAAGTAGCACAAAGGAAGTGTGGCCTCAGAGCATCCTGCCGTGCCAACAAGCAAACAAAACTGAATACTGTCACAAACTGACGGCTACTTGCAGTGAAGTAGAAAACTTTATCCCAATCGCTAGGACGCGTTTAAAACAATAATGCTTTTATTGCTAAAAAATGTGGTAGCACCCCAAATTACATCTGTGTCAACGTTTCAAGTAATCCAACTCTATCTCAAGATATTTCTTATTAAGACATTTACAAAAACAAATTGGGATCATGATGCACTGTGTCAGTGCAAGTAATGTGGCAGATGATAGAAGGAGAATAACATGTGAAAGATATGGCCTGTACACCAGAGAGTGCTGGCCAATGGTGGATATTTATTTTTATTTAGTTTTTGTTGACCGGGTAAGTGCACTAGACAAATCCTACCTATTTTCAGGCACAACCTGGGGGAGGGGGATACAGATGAATGCCAACTGACCCTGAACCAGATTAAGCTGTTGGGGGTATTTTTAGTGAATGAGGGAAATTTGGCCAGGACTCCGGGGAAATTCCCTTACTCTTTTCAAGAAGTGCCATGGGATCTTTAACATCCACCTGAACTACCACCAATCCAGGCAGATGGGACCTCGGTTTAACGTCTCATCTGAAAGATGGCACCTTAGAAATGCAGCACCCCTCTCATGCTGCACTACAGTGTCAGTACTGGGATACTAACCCAAGTGCCAGATGTGGGACCTGAACCCACAGTCCTCTGATCTCCCAGCCTCAGAGGCAAGTGTGCTACCTACTGAGCCACTGACACTGCAAATATATAAATATATAGAAATACTGTATATAAAGGGTTGTGGATAACAGAGGGAATTTCCATAGAATGAGAAAGATACATGAAGTCAGGCAGGTAGAAAAGGAATGTGGTAGATAGTAGAGGGTGGATAATAGAGGCCCACTGTATATGCAAACATCTCAGAGAGCTACATAGCCATTGAATCATATAGAAATAAACATAGAAACAGACACTGAAGGCAGAAAAAGACCAGTGGTCCATCCAGTTTGCCTACAGTTTCCTATCAAACCCCAGAAAATATTGTCCTTACAGGATACTCACTATTGGCCCCCCTGTTTCCTTCCCCATAGCTACCACTCTGAGTAACCCCTATACTCTTCATTCTGTTCCATCTATGGTTTGGGTGCACACCACCCTAGCTGGTAGATGGTTCCATGGTTCCATCACTTTTTCTGTAAAATAAAACTTTCTCACATCCTTCTTGAACCACACTTCCTCCCTCCTGTCAGTTTCCAGCTGTGCTACTGTGTCCTTTAACTGTTACTCATGCTAAATTGTTCCTCACAGTTCATCTTGTTTATTCCTTTCAGGAACTTGATGGCCTCTATCATATCACCTTTCACTTGTCTGTTCTCCAGAGAGTACATGTTCAGTACCATAAGCTATTCGCTGTAACATCTGCTCTGGTGGCTGTGAATTATCTTAGTCTCCATTCATTACACTGTCTCAAGCCTGTCCTTGTCTGTCCTGAGCTGAGAACTCCAGAACTGGACACAGTACTCCAGGAGCAGTCTCAAGGATCAGCATCAACAATGATCTATTGTATAAAGAGATATTAACACCACTCCAAGTGTCACTGCCCTGTGGTGTTTCCTTGGGTTCAGTCATCTCCCCCATGTTGCTTGCAGTGTATATACTTCCCCTCAGAGGATCATTGGATGGTATGGTCTAGAGCTTCACTGATATGCAGAAGATACCCACATGTACCTTTCATTTGCACACTGGACACCAGGTGCAGAAGATGTGCTAAATAAGTGTTTGGCTGAAATCCAGGACTGGATATTATTAAGCATGTTTAGACCTAACCTCGACAAGACTGAGGTATTGGATGGTCAATCTAGGTTGTAGAGGGAGAGTTGCAGCTGTGGAGAATGAGACTGGGCATGGGCTCAGCTTGTCTAGGCTTGTAGCTTCCAAAAAGTTGAGGAATCTGGGGGTCATTCTGTACAAGGAGCCCAAGAATAAGGGAAATAGTATGGGAGATTGGAGGAAAATCTAATTTAGTGATACATTTGGGAACCAATGACCTAGCTGGGGAGAAGGTTAAGGTAGTGCAAAGTAGGTTCAGTGAGTTAGGAAAGATCTGCAGGGAGAAAGGAAGTTTGCTGGCCTTCTCAGAGATGATACCAGTACCAAGGGCCAGCACAGCCAGGAAAAGAAGAACAGAGGATTTTAATGACTTGCTGATAAAATGGTGCAGGGAGGAGATGTTTATCTGTATTGGGGACTGGGAGGAGACCTAGTAAAACAAAGCACTCTTTTCACCAGACAGGCCACACCTCAATAGGGAGAGTTCGAGGGTACTCAGGGACAAACTGGGGGAATACATAACCATTACACATACTTTAAACTACTAAGGGGGCAGCAGGTGTACAGACCCACAGACTCCAAAAGGAGGAGGTCCCCCCCCCACAGTGACACAAGAGGTGTGGAGGGAGGAGATGGAAGGGGAGAGAACACAGCAAAGAGTGGAGAGGGTGAGGAATGCATAACAAGGGTACATGGAGGAGTGCACACAGAGGGAATAAATGTGAATAGAAGAATAGAGAGAAGAGAAGGAAGGTCAGATTTTAGGCAGAGGGTGGTGTCTCTGAACGTGCAGAATCTTGGAAACAAGATGGAAGTCCTGCAGGCACTATTAGCAGACAGGAGGTGGACATAGCTGCAGTAACCGACACTTGGGCAACATCACATCATGATTGGGACCTTGCAATTCCTGGATATAAACTATACACGAGGGACAGGGTAGTCAGAAGGGGGGAGGGGTGGCAGTTTATATTAGGGAGGGAATAACTTGCATGAGGGAGGAGTCAGATGAAGGTGGGGTGGAGTCATTATGAGTTCAGTTAAGGTCCAAAAGAGGAAGAATGGTGAGACTGCGGGTGGTTTACAGACCACTCAATCAGGATGAGGAGAGGGACAGAGGACTGAGCTCACAAATATTGGAAGCTGTGGGGAAAGGAGAGGTGGTAATTGTGAAGGACTTCAACTTGCCCAAGGTGGACTAGAGCGTACACTCCTCAACATGTGCTAGGAGTCTGGTGATCCTGGAAGGACTGCAGAGTGGGTTCCTGACTCTGGGCATCACTGAACCAACAAGAGATGAGGCAATTCTTGATCTGGTGCTCACAAATGGAGAACATGTACAGGAAATAATGGTCAGGGAATCACTGGGTGGAAGTGACCATTGCACAGTGTGGTTCCAGTTGGATATGGGCAGGGAAAGCATCCTGACTATGACCAAAATCTTGGATTTCAGGAGGGCAGACTTCAGGAAAATGGGTGAAGTAGTAAGGAGCCATCTGGTGGGCATCAGAGCAGATATGGGGGTGGACCAAAGGTGGTCCATCATTAAGGAAGGAATACTGGTTGCCACAGATGAGTGCATTTGGCTCAGGAGGAAGAACACAAGGGCCAGAGCGTCCAGCTGGTTCAGTTCTGGGGGTGCCCAGGCAGTAGGGAAAAAGAGGTTGGCCTATAGAAAATTCAGGAAGACCAAGAGAGATGTGGAAAAGGAAAATTACCAAGGTTGCCTAGTGAGGCAAGTAAGGCAGTTTGGTGAGCAAAGGTACAGAAGGAGCTGCAGATAGCTAAAGGAATTAAGAAAGGGGGAGAAGGCTTTCTTTCATTATATAAGTGAGAGAAGGGACAAGAAGGTAGGGATTGTTATGCTTAAGAAAGGGGTGGAGTGGATGGAGGATAAAAGGGGAAAAGCAGAGATACTAAATAAATACTTCTGTTCCGTCTTCACCAGGGAGAAGGCTGGACCAATAACTTTAGGCAGGAAAAGAGGAGCAGGGGGAGGGGAAACATATGTAGTGATAGAGGAGGATAGAGTGAGGGAGGGGCTGCTGGCATTGAAGATGGACAAATCACCAGGCCAGGACAGAGTACATCCAAGAGTATTAAAGGAAATGGCTGAGGAACTGGCAGGGCCACTAGCAAACCTATTTAATAGTTCACTAGAGTCAGGTGTAGTACCGCAGGACTGGAGAACAGCACATTTTTATTTATTTATTATTTATTTAGTTTTTGTTGACTGTGAAAGAAGACTAGACAATTTTGCCTATTTTCAACATCGTCCTGGGGAAGGGGGATACAGATGGATACCAACTGACATTGAACCAGATTAAGCGTGTAGTGCCCTTCCACAAAAGCAGTCCCAAGGATGACCCAGGGAATTGCAGACCAGTCAGTCTGACCACCATTGTGGGCAAGCTCAAGGAGACCATACTAAAGGAAATGTTGGTGGAATATCTAGAGGAGCATGGTCTCCAGGATGCAAGGCAGCATGGGTTCATGGGGGGTGGGGAGGTGAACATGTCAAACAAATCTGATTAACTTCTTTGACTGTGTCACTAAGACAGTAGACGGAGCCAAGCAGTAGACATCCTCTATCTTGTTTTCAGCAAGGCCTTTGACTCTGTGCCCCACAAAAAGTTGATCAGGAAGTTGGTAGATCTCAGGGGTTGAAAAAAGATGGCCAGATGGATGGAAAACTGACTAAGGGACAGAACCCAGAGGGTAATTGTGGGGGAAGAGTTATCTGGCACCAAAGAGGTAACCAATGGGGTTCTGCAGGGCTCAGTGCTGGGGCCGGTGTTGTTTAGTGTCTTCATCAATGACATTAAGGATGGCATTAAGGGCAAAATGTGCCTATTTGCAGATGATGCCAAGCTCTGTGGCAGAGTGGACACAGCTGAAGGGATACAGGACCTACAGGAAGATTAGGAAAAGCTGGGGAGGTGGTCCAGGATCTGGCAGCTTGGCTTCAATGCCAATAAATGCAAAGTTATGCATATTGGAGCCAAAAATCCCTGGACAGAGTACTACCTGGGTGGCATCCGAGTATCTGCATCAGAGGAGGAGAAGGACCTGTGAGTGATGATCATGAGTGACCTGAAGCACTCCACACAGTGCAAGAACGCAGCAGCAATGGCAAACAAGATGCTGGGTGCATATCTAGAGGGATCAGTAGTAGGAGAGAGGAGGTTATACTGCCCTTGTACAGGTCATTGGTAAGGCTGCATCTATAGTATAGAGTTCAGTACTGGTGCCCATACCTCAAAAAGGATATTAACCTGCTGGAGAAGGTCCAGTGGAGAGCTCAAAGATGACAGCAGGTCAGCAGGGTAAGGCATATGAGAAGAGGCTGAGGGCACTGAACATGTAATCCCTGGAAGACAGGAGAGAGAGAGAGAGAGTGGGGACATGATTGAGACCTTAAAGTACTTGAAATGGATAAGTAAGGTTGATAGGGATAGTCTCTTTAAGCTGAGTGGCAACCATAACAAGAGGGGGCACAGTCTTAAGCTGGAGGGTGGGAGGTTGAGGAGGGAGATCAGGGAGCACTTCTTCACAGAGAGGGTAGTGGACACTTGGAATGTGCTGCTGGAAGAGGTCATCTCACTGAAGACACTGGGCAGCTTTAAAAGAGGCTGAGATAGGCATAGGGTAAGGTAAGGATCATGGGTAGGGAGGATGGGAGGAGTGGGGAGGGAGGGCAGGGACATTAGCTGAAGCAGTGGACCCTGCAATATGAGCAGACATGATAGACCAAAGGGCCTTCTTCTGCTGGCTTCTTCATATGTTTGTATGACACTTGAGGCACTGGTATCAGCTGTACTCCAGAGTAGCTTTTTCTATCTGTGGAACATCAAATGGATTAGATCCCTTATCCCCCCCGGGGAACTGGCAAAGCTAAAACATGCTTTGGTGATGTCTCATCTTGAGTTCTACAATGCTGTATACCTTGTGGTCAATGCAGGTACTCTATGGTGCCTACAGCTGATGCAGAATGCAGCACTCAGGCTACTTAACTAGACTTTCAACGATGAGTCATGAGTCTCAGTGCTGCCCAAAACTGAACTGGCTGCCAGTTGGTATATTTCTATTATTAACTTATAAGGCCCTACATGCTTGTTCGATCTCCTGCATCCTCATGTGCCCTTATACTCTCTTTGCTCCACCAAGGTTGGCCTCATAGCTGTACCGACAGTGAGGTTAATGACCACGGAGGATTGTGCTATGAGATAAAAGGCACAATCCTCTGGAATTCACTCCAGAGGACCCTCAGAGAGGCTCCTTTAGCTGAGGCCTTTAAGAGGTGTTTGAAGATACTTTTTCAGCCAAGCCTTTTGGGGTTTGATACATCCTCCTTATTATTCTATCCCAGCTGAGTTTTTATCTGTGTTTTATGTACTTTTGTTTGTTTAACTGACCGAGTTATCGTTGTGTGTATTTATTTATGTATTTATGTCCTTCAGTTTATTGCAAGGCACTCTGGGCCTCTGGTAAAGGGCGCTATTATAAATAAAAATGAATACTACTTTTCTTCTACTGTCCGTACTCCTTCCAATATTTCCAAGCATCTTATTTGCTTTACTATTGGCCTTGTTGCCCTAGCTTGATTGTTTAAGGGAGTCACAGTTCCAGCCACTGACATGGTCAGATATTTCCAGATATTTTGCAATATATCTAAATAGATTCACTCTGTTGGCGTAATGGTACTGCAGGCAGGCAGGAATTTCTCTAGAGATATCACAGAAATTTCAAGAAATATCTGACTATGCCAATGGCTCCAACTGCATGATGACTCCTAGGTCTCTTACCTTAACCATAGTGCTCATGTTTACTCCCTCCATCCAGTATTCTGTCCTGTTTTTTTTCCTAGGTGCATCATGTTTCACTTTTTGTCATTGAATTTCAACTGCCAAACCTTAGACAACCAGAGTAGCCTTCACAGATTATTCTTCATCTCCCTAACTTCCTCATCATTGACTGCCCTTCCACAGAGCTTAGAGTCATCTGCAGAGACACAGCTTGCCCTGGATTGCTTCTCCAATGTGGCTAATGAACATATTGAAGAGGACATGACCAATGATGGATCCTTGTGGCACCCTACTCGTGACCTCTCTCTCTTCTTCTTTAACACCATTAATACCAGACCTCTGCTGTGTCTTGTTCAACCAATATCCTTCTCACCCTACTGTGTGCGTTGCTGCACCCAGACCCTCAGTCCTCTTCAGCAATCTTCTGTGAGGCACCAAGCTAAATAGAAATGCATTGTACTGAATTGTGGTGCATGTCTCAAAGGAAAATAGAAACTAAGAATTTGTTGGCAGAAAAGGACCACCCAGCCTGTCCAGATGTCCCTGACTAGTCTGCCTCCTCAAACCATAACTGCTCTATGGTGACCCTCCCTCCTCTCTGCCTCTTCACTAATATTTCCTTATCTCTATCCTACAGGTATTTGAAGTCTTCTACTGTTTTCTCCTCCACCACTTTCACTGGCAGTGTGTTCCAGGCATCTACCACTCTTTCAGTGTAAAAATACTTCCTCACATTCCTCTTTAACTTTCCACCCTCCAGCATAATCACATGCCATCTGTCCTGGTGCTTTTCCTCCTTTGAGACATCCCTCCTGCACCCTCTTCACCCCCATGAGATACTTGTCGGTCTATATGATGTCCCCTCCCCTCCCCTCTCTTCCAGGGTGTACATGTTGAGATCTTAGTCTCGCCTTATAAGGCTTTTTGATGCAACCCCTCCACTATTTTAGTTGTTCTCCTCTGGACTGCCTGCACTCTGTCTATATCATTTCTGAGAAGTGGCCTCTAGAACTGGATGCAATACTCCAGGTGGGGTTAAAACAGAGACTGATGCAGTGCCAACAACACGTCCCTCCACCTGCTTGAGATACCTCTCACAATGCATCCCAGCATTTGCAATGGTCCTACCCACTGCTTTGTCACAGTTCCCTGCCATTTAGAGAACATGAGATAAAATCCCAAGCTCCAATTCCTGCATAGTGACTGACAGTACCTGCCACCCATCCATAGAAAAATAGAAACATAGAATTTGACGGCAGATAAGGACCGCTTGGCCCACCCAGTCTGCCCATTTCCCTACCTACTTGATAAGCTGCAGATCCTAGTTAACCAGCAGCCTACTTATTCCTACCTCCACCCCCTAGAATGGCCTTATGACTGTCCCATGCATGCTTGAATTCCACCACTGATTTTGACTCCACAACCTCCTCCGGAAGGCCGTTCCATGCATCTCACAACCCTCTCTCTGTGAAAATACTCTTAAATTACTCTGAGCCACCCCCGATCTTCAAATTGTGCCCTTGGTCTTGCACACCTTCTTTTTGAAAGATGCTACCCTCTTGGACTTTGTTGATTCCCTTGAGGTACTTGAATGTTTCTATCATGTCCCCTCTCCTCCTTTCCTCGAGGCTAACGTATTAAGCTCCTTCGTCTCTTCATATGTCTTCCGGTGCAGACCCTCACCATTTAGTGCTCTCCTCTGGACAGCTTCCATCCTGTCTATGTCTTTGCGGAGATTGGGTCTCCAGAACTGTACACAGTACTCCAGATGGGGTCTCACCAGCTGTCTGTACAAAGGGATAATAACTTCCTGTTTTCTACTGGTGATGCCTCTCCCTATGCATCCCAGTATCCCACCAGCCCTCCTTGCTGCCCTCTCACATTTCTTGCCCACCTTTAGGTCATCTGATATGACTACCCCCAGGTCCCTTTCCATTTTTGTTGTTGATAATATCTCACCCCCCATTGTGTACTCTTCCCCTGGGTTTTTGTTTCCCAGGTGCATTACCTTGCACTTCTTAGCATTGAATCTAAGCTGCCATACATTTGACCATTCCTCTAACCTTGCCAAGTGCCTTCTCATCCTTTCCACCCCATCCTGTGCATCAACTCTGTTGTAGATCTTTGTGTCATCTGCAAAGAGACATACTTTTCCTTCAGTCCCTCTGCAATGTAAACATAAAGACACTGAGGACCGGTCTTAATACTGAACCCTCACGGTACCCACTAGTAACCCTCCTTTCTTCTGAGTGGACTCCATTTACTATTACTCTCTGTGTCCTATTCTCCAGTCAATTCTTTACAGGCTGTCATCTTGGGACCCACTCCCAGGCTAGCTAACATATATTAATCTTTTGTGTGGGACTGTGTCAAATGGCTTGCTAAAGTTTAGGTAGGCCATGTCCACAGCCCTCCGGATCTACTACTTTGGTCACCCAGTCAAAGAAATCTATCAGATTCGTCTGGCATGACCTTCCCATGTGAATCCAATATTCAGTTCCTTAGTTTCTATGCCATAGGAGCATAATTTTGCACATTTTGGCATTGAATCTATGCTGTCATGTTTTTGACCACTGTTTAGGTTTCTCAAGATCCACACACATTCTTTCCACCCCTTCCTGATTGTCCACCCTATTACAGATTTGGTATAATTGGCAAAGGTACCGGGTCAATATAACACTGATGAAACAGTGCAGAAATAATTGTGTGGTCTAAAGCATGAATTAGAGTGATAGGGGTAAAATAGCTGTAGGAAACTACTGCTACCCCTGTCACTCACTGCGAACTGGAGGAAGGGCTGAAGAAGCCACAGGCGCTGTGCCTAGTTGAGCCACTCCCGTGGTGGAGTGGCTAAGGCACAAGCACCTGGTGCAGTGGAGACCCTGGGATCGGGGTTTGGTTCCCTATCTCCTGACATGTTTTTTTTTGGGGAGGGGGAAACTGAGTTCCCCTTCCAGAGTTTCCCCTCAGTCCACACCCCTCTCAGAGTTAGTTAATTTAGTTTATAGGGGGTGTGGTGGGCGAAGCCCACCAACATTGGAGGGTGCTGGGAACAACAAAGAAATGGGAATGTTTCCCATTTGTTCATCTAGTGTGCATTGTTATTGTTTTGATTAGTGTTTTCATTGACTCTGTTTTTAACATACAGTGTTTTGACTGCATCATTGTTTTGCAGTGCTGTGTTTTCTATGACATTATGACCCCGTGCCATTTGCAAAAGGGTATGCCTACCCTTCCAGTTCATATGCAATATCACTTATAAAGACATTGATGAGGACTGGTCCCAGTACTGAAATCTGCTGCAGCACCCTGCTGGTCACTCTCCCATCCTTAGAATGAGTGCCATTAACCACTACTCTCTGTCACCTATCTGTTTACCAATGGTTAACCAAATTCACCACTTTGGATCCCACCCCAAGTCTACTTAATTTCTTAATCAGTCTCCTGTGTGATACAGTGTGTAAAGTCTTGCTAATGTCCAGCTAGGCCACATCCACTGCCCTCTCCAGTCTATTTCCCTGGTCATCCAGTCAAAGGAATTAATCAGGTTCAAGTGGCATGACCTATCCCCATGAAACCATGCTGCCTTTGGTCTCGCAGCCCATTTAATTCAAGATACTCTACCGATCTTTCCTTTAGCAGTATTTCCATTAACCTCCTAACCAGAGGTAAGGCTTACTGGCCTAAAGTTGCTAGCCTCTTCCCTGCTGCCACTCTTATGTAGAGGGACTACTTCCATTCTCCTCCAGTCCACCAGAATCACCATTGATTCCAGTGAGCTGTTAATAAGTCCATCAGTGGGGAAGCCAGCACCTCCCTGAGTTATTTTAGTATCCTTGGATATAGCCCATCCAATCCCATAGCCTTGCCCACTTTCATAGTTGCATGTCGCTTCAGGACGCATTCCTCTGAAAAAGGAACTGAGTCTGCCCCCCCATCCCTGCTGCTCACTGGTTGTCTGTCTACCTCCCTCCACATTGCAAACTGAGCAGAAGTACCTGTTTAGGATGTTTGCCTTTTCTTGGTACATTTCTGTGCAATCTCCCTCTGCCAACCTCCTTATCCTCACAATTCATCCCCTTTCTTTGCTCTTCTCACTTACGTGCCTGAAGAAAGTCTTATTCCCATTTGCTACCCCTTTGGCTATCCTTTCTTGTGTCTGTGCATTTGTCCCCAACCCCCCATCACCTTTCCTGACTCCATCTTTTTACCTGGCATACTTCCCTGTCTTCCTCTCACATTTCCTTATATCTCCTGAATGCCACCCTTTTTTTCCTTTACCATTGTGGCAACTTCTCTAGTGTGCCATAATGGTCTAATTTGCCTTTTGCTTTTACTCACTTCCTTCAGGCAAAGGCCATTTGCCTTAATTGTGCCCTCACTTATTTTCCACACTGTTCCCTTACCCCTTCCTAGCAATCCCCTTCACTGGGCAGTTTTGGACACAGACTGCCATTATTTTTAAATCTGCTCTCCTAAAGTCCAGAACCCTTGTCCTCATGCAGTTTTCCTCTGTTCCCATCTTAATATTAAAGCACAATGTACAGTGATCACTGGTACCTAAGGGACTGCCCACTGTGACATCTACAATGCTGTCCTTGCTGTGCTACACAGCTTATTAAAGATAAGAATTGATTTTGAGGACCATCAATCATAAATCTGTCTCAATACCTTACATACATATATCAGATGAACTAGAATCTGGGTTAAAGCAGAAACAAGTACTTTATGTTCATGGGAACTGGACTCTGGAAAAATAGTACTCACCAGATCTTGAATCTGGCACTAACTATTTGCAGCAGCTCTAATGGCAACACCCTTCAACATGAGTAATGCAGCATCAGGGAATTGCTGCTGTCCAGGTAAAGAGTAATTTGTAGTATATTTCATGAATTATTTTATAAATACACAGTCTGTCATTACTTTGCAACCACAGTCATTATGCAGTTAAGTTCCTTCCAACAACTTCCTTGTTGGGCAGCATTGTGTATCCAGAACCATGAATCAAGCTTCTTTATCAGCTGCTAAACTCTGTTGTTAACCTGAGGTGAAATAAAATTATACAGCCTATTTTTATGCAATGATGTTTGGGTTTTATAAGGCTCCCATCAAATAGAAATGTACTCAGTGCAAGTTTTGTCACCTAATTTATGAAGCATCATGCAGGAGATGCTTATATAATTTACAAGAACCATGAGTTTCAGTTCACAAGTACAGAGGGAGTAGTCATAATATAAAGTTAGTTTAGACGTTGTTAAGCGTAATGTTTGCAGTATTGCAGTGGTGAACACAAAGATGCAAAGGAAATTACAACAGTTTGATTTAAAATGAGTATGACTTGACAAGAAGGAGGATCAAAATATAATTAGCCATTTTTCTCAAATATAAACAGCCACAACATTTTAAAGAACACCTTTTCTGGTGCTTAATGTAAAAGTGTAAAACCGCCACATCTGGCCCAAAGTCTGTTGGTGCATAAATTTCGATTTTTTGATGGCTGTAATTGTGTAGCTGAGACCCTGATTCTTCCACTTCCTGATATGGAGACATGCTCCCTTGCTGTCACATTTTGTGATGTAATACTATGGAGAGCATGGGGGGCGTGCTTCATAGACTTGTATACTGGTACATTTCTAAGTACTATTTTTAACATTTTACAGTGTCAATTTCAACAAATCAAGGCCACTGCTCAAATTACAAGGGTCTTGCTAGTTGAGTGGTAGCCTTTATTTGTTGAAACTTACACTCTAAAATGTTAACAACTGTACTTAAAAACAGACCTCTATACAAATGTACGGCACACACACCCACACTCTCCATAGTATTACATCACAAAAAGTGAGAGTGCAGGGACATGCCTCTGAATTGGGAAGCAGAAGGCACTGGGCTGTCTGCTCCATGGAGCCAAAATATGATCCCTTGCATCCCTAATTACAGCCACCAGAAAATTACAATTTATGGGGCAGGTAAGGCTCTTTTGGTGTATTTTTTTTGGGGGGGGGAGGTATAAAAGAGTAGAAACATAGAAATTGTCAGCAGATATGGACCGCTCGGCCTATCCAATCTGTCTATAGGCCCTATACATGTATGCATCCACGCAGCATATGTGGTCAATGGTTTTTCATCACTCCTTTCCCACACAAGGCTTCCCTGTTCTTGTCCAAGGCATGTTTAATCCCCTCCACTGTGCTTGCCCCTACCACTTCTTGTGGCAGACTATTTCAAGCATTCACCACCCTCTCCATGTAGAACAACATCCTCATTTTACCTCTTAATCCTCCCACCTCCAATTTCATATCGTGCCGCCTTGTTCTGGTATCTTTTGTACATTGGAAAAGATCTCCAACTGCACCTTGTTTGTGCCCTTGAGGTGCTTAAAAGTTTCTAATATGATGCCCTTTCTCTTCTCTACTCCAGTGAGTACATATTGAGGTCTCTTTGCCTCTCCTCATATGTTTTGTGGTGCAAACCATGCACCATCTTTGTCGCCTTTCTCTGGACAGCCTCTACCATGTTTATGTTCTTACGAATGTGTGGTCTCCAGTAGTGCACACAGTACTCCAGGGGAGGACTTACTTGTGTTTTATACAGTGGCATCACCACTTCCTGCCTCCTACTAGTAATACCTCTGCCTATACACCCCTGCATGCTACTGGTCCTCCCTGCAGCCTTTGCACACTGCTTTGATACCATCAGGTCATCAGATATGATAACCCCTAGTTCCCACTCCTCTTTGGTAATGGTCAGCACCTCCCCCACCCATCCTGTAGGTCTCCCTAGGGTTCCATCTACCCAGGTGCATTATGCATACTAACTGCCAGCAGCTTAGGCCTTACGGTCTATCAAGTCTGCTCGAACCTCAGATCCCTAGTTGGGTGCTGGGGCCCCCCCTTGTGTTACAGAAACCCCTATCATCCATCCTCACCCCCCCTGGGCCAAGCCATCATCTGATACATCTGCTTTCTGTGTCTGTCCCACCCTCTCTTGAAGTCCTCCACTGTGGATCTCTGAATCAACTCACCAGGCAGCGCATTCCAAGGGTCCATCACCCTCTCAGTGAAAAACCTCCTCCTCTTTTCCCCCTCACCCTTCCACCTTCCAACTTCAAACCATGCCCTCTGGTGATACCTCCCTGCTTTAGTCTAAAGATCCCCTCCATGTTTACCCTATTTATTCCCTTGAGGTACTTGAAGACCGCAATCATGTCCACCCTGTCTCTCTCCTCTCCTCCAATGAAAACAGGCAGAGCTCCTCAAGTCTGTCCTCATACGTCAAATCCCCTAGTCTTCGTATCATCTTAGTTGCCCTCCTCTGTACCCTCTCCAGGAGCTGTATTTCCCTCTTCAAGTGTGGTCTCCAGTACAGTACACAGTACTCAAGGTGTGATCTAACCAGTCCATTGTACAGCAGCAGAATCACTTCCCTGCTCCTAGAGGTGATCCCCCTTACGATGCATCTCAACATCCTGTTTGCCTTGCTAGCTGCTCTCCTGCACTGCTCAGAGTTATTCATAAATGCATCCACCATGACCACTAGGTCTTTTTCCCCTGTTGATGCCTCCAGCGCCTCCCCTCCCAGGGTGCACCTGTGTTTAGGGTTTCCCCACCCAGGATGTAACACCTTGCACTTGATGATATTGAAATTTAATTTCCATGTGTGAGCCCAGCTTTCCAGGGTGTTCAGGTCCCCTTGCAGGGCCAACCTCCCCTCTTCCCCCTCAACTACTGCTCCCATCTTGGAGACTCATTTCACACCCTATACTGTCCCTGATGTCCAATATGTATGCATTAAACAGGAACGGACCCAGGACCGATCCCTGCAGTACCCCACTACCGACCTCTCTAGGGTTTGAGAGCTCCCCACTGACCACTACTCTCTGGGTGCATCCAGCTAGCCAGTTTTCAATTCATCTGACCATCAAAGGGCCTACTCCCAACCATGTCAGTTTCTCCACCAGACCATTGTTGGGGACAGAGTCAAACGCCTTGCTGAAGTCCAAGAATAATACATCTACAGGCTTTCCCCTGTCCAGATCTGATGTTACCCATTCGTAGAACTCCACAAGACTGGTTTGACATGATCTACCTGGCACAAACCCATGTTGCCGACTATCCAGACCTCCCACCTCCTTTAAGTACACTCCCAATCGTTCCTTTAGTATACACTCCATTAATTTTCCCAACACCGAGGTCAAACTGATAGGTCTATAGTTACCTGGTACTTCCCTCGACCCCCCCTTTATGGATTGGAACCACATGTGCCTCGCCCAATCCCTAAGTTACCTCCTGTTTCAAGCAACCTGTTGAAGAGCTCCATGCGTGCAGCCAGTATGTCCGCCAATTCCCATAGTACTCTCAGATGAATGCCATCCGGCCCAGGAGATTTATCTTTTTATAGGGCCTTGAGGGCTAACCACACCCTTTCGGTGGAGATAGTATCATCCATCCCCTCTACCTTACTGGCCTTTTTATCCTTATCCTGATGTGACACCCCTGGGGTACCTCTCCCAGCCTCTTGCTCCATTTCTGTTCTTACACATGTGTGGTCTCCAGTAGTGCACACAGTACTCCAGGGGAGGCCTTACTAGTGTTTTATACAGTGGCATCACCACTTCCTGCCTCCTACTAGTAATACCTCTGCCTATGCACTTTTTTGTATTGAACCTCAGTTGCCACCCCAAACCATCTTTCAAGCTTCTCTAGGTCCCGCTTCATTATCTGCACCCCTTCTGGAGTATCCACCCTGTTGCAGATCTTGGTGTCATCTGCAAATAGGCAAACCTTTCCTTCCAGCCCCTCTGCAATGTCACTAATGAAGACACTGAACAGGACTGGTCCCAGTACTGATCCTTGTGGCACTCTGCTGGTAACCCCTCTCTCCCCAGATTGGATCAAATTTACCACCACCCTCTGCCTTCTGTCTGTCAGCCAGTTTCTTTTTTTTTTTTTGGCAAATAACTTTATTTTATAACAAACAACATTTACAATGCACAAAACAAACTAGAAACAATAACCCCTTTACAAAAATCCTTACTGTAGGATATAATAAATCACAGCATATCAGGAAGGGGTACACCTCCCAAACCCCCCCTTCCCCAACAACAACCCCATCCCCCCATCCCTAGGCAGCTATTCCATATAGAAAAAAGAAAAACAAATATAATAATGTAGGCCGGAATGTATTAGCAGCCTGACCAATAGGTAACTAGGCTATTCTAAGTTAGTATTATCCGAAAAAGATCATTCAACTTAGTTGCCTCATGAAAGTGCAAGAAAAGAAAAACCAAATTGTCCATATTCATTCCACATATGGCTAAAGAGGAAAAGGAATTGTTTCAAATGTCGGAATAAATACGAACCCAAAAGAGGATGAAAAACCCTAACCCTCTAATAGCCATATTTGACTTCAAACACCGTAGAAAACTATCCCAGTAATTGTTAAATTTCTTGGTTGAATTAGAAATTAGCATGAGACCTCTCCTCATTTAGGGCACATAAAACTCATCCCACCATTCCTTAAGGAGGGGATTTATCACTATGCCAATAGCAAAGGAGAAGTAACTTCGTCACCAAAGCCACCAAGGCCATTTGGTGCTTTTGGGCTACCGCAGAGATATGGGCAAACATACCAAAAATGCATACATCAGCGTTAAAATAGGCTGAAATGTTAGAATAGGGGCCTATCCACAGTTTCACCGAATCCCAGAGTTTAACTGCCTTAGGACATTCCCATAATTTATGATAGATAGTACCAACAGGGCAGCCACAGGTTTTACACTCTGGAGAACTGAAACTGTATATCCAGGAGAGTTTGGCCAGAGAGAGATAGAGATTATGCAAAAGATTAAATTGAAGACCCCTTAATCTATCTTGCTTGACGTATACATATAAATCCGACCAAACCTTGCACCAAATCTCTTCCGGCCAACCCAAAGATAAGTTCACCTCCCAGTAATAAGGTATTGGGGAAATACTGGAATCCCTCTTAGCCAAAATTAATTTATATAATTTAGAGACTGAGTTGCCAGATAATGTCAAATCTCTCATCTTCCTCAGCAGCTCCCCAGCTTCATCTGACCCTTTACTACCCCTTAGGAGGGAACTAATACATCTTTGGATCTGGTACAGCGTCAACTGATCATTGGGTTCAACTCTAAGTTTCTCCATCAGAATGGAGGACGAGATAACTGAGCCTTCTAAAACAAAGTCAACTATCCTAGGGTTAGAAGGGAGATTGCCAACACGTCTCCTTATCGGCTGGTTCCCAACCAAAAGGTTAGGATTCTTCAAAAGAGGCTGCATTATATCCTTTTCATAGGAATTCTCAAAAGTGAATAAAGTTGGTGAAACCTTTATGTCCCACCCCATCGGGTATCTCTCAATTTAACAGAGAACTTTGACCATGGATATATAGACAGGATTCTAGGTCTAAATTAACACTATAAGCCAGCGATCGATCAACGTAAGTCCCACAAGACCACTTCCAAATCTGACACCCATAGGGCGCCCTGGCGCATGGCTATCAGATAGTAAATATAAAAGTCGGGAGCTATAGGCCCCTACCTTCCTTAGGTGGTGTGAGCTTCCTATAGGCTCCTACGAGGGGTTTCCCTTCCATAAGAAATCAGTGCAATATTTATAGATTGATTAAACAAGGACCTGGGAAGGTATACATTGAGGTTGTAAAGGGGTAGAAAATTTTGGTAGAATCATCATTTTGATTGTATTAGTTCTCCCCAAAAGGATAACAGAAGCTTAGTCCACCTTTCCAGGTTCTCCTTAATAGATTTAACAAGGGCTTAAAATTTAAATCTACCAAGTCTGCCAAGTCCTTTGAGATCTGGATACCTAAATAAAGCAAGGATTTAGGCTGCCATTGTAGGCCTAAGGAGGTACACCAACTTTGTTGAAGATAAGGGATAGCGGGTGAACCATAGTTTTACTCTTATTCAAATTATAGCCGAAAATTTGCTAAAATCTGAAATGATTTGGAATAAGCGGGGAAGTGATTCTCGACTATTGCGGACATGCAATAGTAAATCGTCATAAAGCTGATAAGCTTGTACTCCGACTTCCGCGAGATTCCTTGGACTTGCTTATCATTATTAATGGCCCTGATTAGTGGTTCTAAATATAAATTGAATAAATACGGGGAAAGGGGACATCCCTGGCGTGTGCCTCGCAGCAAGGGAAAAGCAGCTGAAATCAGATTGTTGCATTGGATTCTCGCTGAAGGGCAAGTGTATAGGACCCGAATATAATTCAAGAATTTTTCAGGGAAACCAAATTTGGACAATACCTGAAACATGAAATTCCACTCCACCCTATCAAAAGCTTTCTCTGCATCTAAAGAGACCAGAGATGCTTCCATATCAGACACGAACACAGAGATTAAATAAAATATTTTCCTAAAATGATCCCTATGATGAGCGACCAGCAAGATCCAACCTGGTCCGGGCTCACTAGGTCTAGCCATGAAGTTTTGATTAGGTGGCCAGGATCTTAGCATAGATTTTAATATCGATATTCAGTAATGAAATTGGTCTATAGTTACCAACCAAATCTAATGGTTTCTTGGCTTTGGGTAGAAAAATAATTCTTGCTTCAAAAAGAGATGGGTCCTTTATCCCATAGTCATGCCAAAAGTCGAAAAGTTGTTGCAACAATGGTACCAAAAGGTCTTTGAACGATTTGAAAAAAAGGGCTGTAAATCCATCAGGTCCCGGGGCCTTATCTAACTTAAGAGCGTTAATAGCTTCAATAATCTCCTTTTGAGTAAAGGGAGCCTCTAGCCTCTGGCTACTCTCCTCCGGAAGTACAGGGAAGGGAATGTTTGCCAAAAACTCCTCATCCCAATACTCCCCTCAGGAAAGGGTAGCGTACTAGAATATAAATTTTTATAGAAGTAAAAAAAAATACCTAGGCTCGTTGTTTCAGCTGCCACGCCAGGATTTTGCCAGCTTTGCTGCCCTGTCCTATGTATGAGGCCTTCAATCTAGAAGCCCGGTTCTCAACCCCCTCCCTTAAGGTACCCGCATACCAAGCCCTAAGCGTAGCTAATTCTTGGTCTTGATCCAAAGATCTCGACTCTTCTCCCATAACCTCCAAGGCTTTAATCCTCTCCAAACAATTAGATAGAAAGCACGTAGTTTTCTTTTTACGAGCTGATGCGAGCCTAATCAGCTCACCTCTCCATGTGGCCTTCAAGGCCGACCATGCCCGGTCCACTGCACTGATAGATCCCCAGTTGGAAGTAATTACATGAGACATAAAAGATCGAAAGTGATCTATCAATTGGGGATCCTTGAGCAAACAATTATTCAAGGACCATTAATAAGATCTAGGTGGAGCGGACAATGGACGGCATCGAAAGCCAATGGGAGAGTGGTCCGAAATTACTCGACTCGAGATAGTAACTTCTTGAATAAAAGAAAGAACTTGGTGACTAACCAGAAAAAAATCAATTCGAGAATAACTTTTATGAACAGGGGAATAAAAGGTAAATTCTTTAGTAGTAGGGTTGATCGTTCTCCATGGGTCAATAAGGCCCAAGGAAGAGGTAAACTCAGCTAACGCCCTTTGGGATGGGGATAGACGGACAGCTCTGCACCATGAACGGTCAAGACGGTTAGACTGTACCTGATTCCAATCTCCTCCTAAAATTACGGGTCTATCTGCAAGGGGGACCATAAGCACGGCCAGCTGAGTGAAGAAAGAAGGTGACTCTTGGTTTGGGCCATAAATAGACTCCCAATACTAAGATTAACTCCCCAGCTTCCCTGAAACTATTACATATCTTCCATTGAGTCAGAAAGAACATCTGAAGGAAAAAGGATTCCTTTAGCCACTAAGATGGCTACCCCCTTTACTTGGGAAATCCCTGCCCCAAAACCTGACCTACCACTTTTCTTTAAGTGGTGAAGCTGTTCGAATATGAGTTTCTTGAAGAAAGACTATTGACGGGTCAAAATGTGCCAAGTGATTTAAAATAACATATTTTTAGTGTTATCTTTCCCCCTTTTATATCCAGGAAATGATATTCAGGTTGCTAACCATGAGAAAACTCGAAAGAAAGATATAGAACCAGTTGGAAAGCTGTCGACACCCACCCAAATACCCCCCATACTCCCTAAACTAACAAACCACCACAAAAATCCCATGTGTCTATGAAGACCTACCCCCTCTTCTAAAACCCAACTAAAGACGGCCCCACTGGCCGGAAGCCAACTCCAGAGATTTTGGTCCATGGTACGCTCTAGAGGTGGGGCGCCCCCCCCAAAACCAAAGTGAGGTAAACTTGAACTTGTTAGCCTGCAAAACCTTTTGGGCCCCTACTAAGGGGAAGCCCTCTAAACCAAAAGATAAACATTAATTAAAATAAGTTGCGCTTAATGGTAAGCCTTACAGTAATAATTTTAGCTCCGGATTAGTCAGTTAAAATATAAAAAACAACCCGATAATGAGGCACAACCTCACAACAAATATAGCACGAAATACTTGATAGGAGCTAGGAGACACAGATTGTGGAAAACATAATCTATGTAGTCCCATCCTCACTATATCTTTTCCTGTCTCTGCCCATTAAATGAGGATTGTTTAACCGGGAGATAGGAGCTACTTCCATAAACGAATGCCTAAAAGACTCCCTAGTGATTAATTAGAGCTAATGTTTTGGAGCTAATTAAAAAAGAAAGTAGTAACCCTGCCCTTCCTTGACTCTATGAAACTACTTAAACAACTTTAACTTCAGTGAATCAGTAGGGAGAATAATGCAAAGGGTATCTTACAATCTAAAGCAAATATAACTGGATACTTCCATTTTGCAAACCAAATAGATATGACTAGTTTAGCACTAAACAAGTGGGTCAGAACTAATACGCGGGGCACAGTAAAATAAAATTAATCCAGGAGCTCCTTCTAGTGGCTACTAAATAGAACAACTTGTCCCAATAGATTTCTTATAAGGACCCCATGAAATGCAACACTAACTTGTAAATCTTTCTTATTAGCCCCCAAAATGCTAAGATTGAGCAGCATAAGGAAGGAAAATTATTTTCCAGAGGAAAATGTGTCCTTTGATAGTCTCAAATAAGATCCACACTAGGACCCTGAACGTCTCTGAGCTTCATAAACCTGTCCACCATCACTGTTGAAGTATTCAATAACCGATGAACACAAACTTTTCACCCTTTGGAAAACAACTCTGGTAGAGCGATCTTAAGTGCTTTTAGAGTCTCTTCCACTGAGTCGAAGCGCTTAATCCCTTCCTTTAGAGTGATCTCCAGTTTAGCTGGGTATAGCATACGATGCTTAATACCCGCTGCCCAAAGCTTGGATGTTATGGGTCGAAAGCTAGCTCGAGCCAGGCGCGACTTCAGGGTCAGATCAGGGACAATACGAAGCTTTTTCCTTCCCATAGGATAGCTGATAGTTTCCTAGCTTCTTTTAAAATAAATTCTTGGTCAAGGTAATTCAGAAGCTTGAAAATCATGGGTCTCGGGGGTTCCAACGGAGATGGTTTAGCCCTAAGGGCCCGATGGCCTCTCTCAATGATGTATTCGGGCCCATTTGGCGAAGGCCCACTGATGACTTTAAAACTTCTGGAGGAAAAAGGACAGTGTTGGGCCCTCTTCTCCCTCAGGACCCCACAGAACTAAATTATTACTGCTTCTCCCTCCAGGTCATCTAAGCGGTCCTCCAGTTTAACTATCATCCTCTTTGCCTCCACAGTAGCAAGGCGCTCTTATCCATATTTCTTTTGATAGAGAGATCCTGGCTGGCGTCCGTCCCTAGCAGACTAGCTGTGTTAGCGCCGGCTTAAAATCAGCTACCTCCTCAATCAATTTGAACAGTGCTTCTTTTATTGTTGTGAGATCACTATAGATTTTAGCTGGAGTTATTTCCTCTTGTAGAACTGCTGGCGATGAACTCCGACGGGGTCGCTTGGCTTCCAGCTCCTGGTCTGAACCTTCCATCGTTCGTCTGTTTACCAGAAAACAAAACAGAACAGACAATTATAGTCTCAATGCTTAGACTAAGGAAGCTAGCAGGGTAAAACCGAAAAATATTCGATTAAATCGCAGGTTTTATAGCGGGAAGGGGAGACCCGAAAATCAGCTGCTATTCTCCAGACGCATCACGTGACTCCGTTACCTGTCAGCCAGTTTCTAACTCACTTTATCACCTTATGCCCCATGCCCAAACTACTCATTTTGTTAACCAGTCTTCTGTGTGGGACAGTATCAAAGGCTATGCTAAAATCCAGATAGATGATGTCTATGGCCTCTCCCTGATTCACTTCCTTAGTCACCCAATCAAAAAAAATCAATCAGATTTGTTTGACAAGACCTTCCTGATGTGAGTCCATGCCGCCTCATATCCTGGGCACCAATGGATTCCAGGAGTGCCACTATCCTTTCTGTCAGCAGTGTCTTAATGATCTTCCCCACCACTGAGGTGAGGCTGACTGGCCTGTAGTTCTCTGCTTCCACCCTACTGCCATTTTTGTGCAGTGGGACTACATGTGTCCTCCTCCAGTCATCTGGAACCATGCCTGTGTTGAGTAACCCTGTGAACAGGGTGGCCAGAGGTGCTGCTAGTTCTCTCGCATCTCTCTTAATATCCTCTGGTGTATGTCATCTGGCCCCTTGGCTGTATCCACCTTCAGCCTTGTGAGTTCCCCCACAACACTGGTGTCCAATTCTGCCCCCTCCTGATTGCTTCTGTTCCCCAACTGTGGTCTTTGACCCTCTCCCTCCTCAGTGAATACTGAACAGAAGTATTTGTTCAGTATTTCTGCCTTGTCTAGATCCCCCTCCTTACACTTTCCCTCCTCCTCTTTGAGCCTCATAACCCCCTCGGTTTTTCTTCTGTTGCTGTTGTACCTATAGAATGTCTTGTCCCCTTTTCTCACAGACCCTTCTCTGTCTGTGTCTTGGCTTTCCTAACAGCCTTCCCTGCCTCTCTGAAACATTCAAGATACACCTCCATGTCCTCCTCCCTTTGGGTCCCCTTATACTTCCTGAAACTTGTTCTTTTAGCCCTTACTTTGTCTCCCACCTCTTTAGAAAACCATAGTGGTTTCTTTTTTCTTTTCCCTTTGGCCACTATCCTAATACATTGGTTAGTTACCTCGAGAATGGCTCCTTTTAGTCTCCCTCACTGTTCCTCCACCCCCTCCATTACCTCTACCTTCTCCAGGGCTGCTTCTGAACATCTACCCATTTCATTGAAATCCACCCTCCTGAAATCTAATACTTTTGCCCTTGTGTGGCTTAATTAAGTCCCTGTCTCCATGTCAAAACACACCATGCACTGGATCCCAGCTGCCATTCCACCTGGATTCTTTCTACTCTGTTCCCATTGGTCCATACCAGGTCTAGAATCGATTTTCCCTGATTGGCTCATGCACCAGTTTTCTGAGTCCAGCTCCTGCAGGGATTCCAGGATTCCAGGATGGCCATGCTTCTGGCTGAAGCAGCTGCCTGGGTGGTCCAATCCACGTCCGGCATATTGAAATCTCCCATCAACAGGATTTCTCCTTTAGCTGTCATGTTGTGAATTTCCTCCACTAGTACCATGTCTACTTCCTCCCTCTGTGCCGGAGGTCTGTAGATCACCCCTGTACGTATTGCTGTGCCATTTCCTGGTTCAAGGGTGAAACACATTGCCTCAGCCATCCCCTGCCTTCCCTGTACTTCTGTAGCCTTTATGCCTTCTCTGATGTACAGGGCCAGCCCCCTCCCTTTTTACCTTCCCTGTTCCTTCTGAGCAGTGTATACCCTGGTACACTGACATCCCAGCTGTGAGTAGCAGAATACCATGTCTCTGTTACAGCTGCTATGTCAAGGTCTGCATCCGTCATCAAGGCTTCCAGGTTTGGAACCTTATTTCCCAGACTGTGGGCATTTGTGAACATGATCTTCCATGTTTTACTCCCTGCCTTCCCTCTGTTCCTGTTTTCTCAACTTTGCCTCTTCCCCCAACCCCAGTATTTATACTCATGTGCTCTGGCCACCCCTTTACTCCCTTTATAAATGTTTGCTCTGCCTGTCCATCACTGCCTGCTTGCATTGTTCCTGTTGTCAATTTGTACTTTTGCATGTTCTCGCGGGGGAAGGGGATCCTAAGTCACCTGTCTCTCTTGGCTCTCCCCCCTTGGCCAGTTTAAATGCTCTCTGCTGAAGCATTCCAACTTCTCACTAAGGACTCAGGTCCACTTTCCAGACAGATGCAGGCCATCCTCCTGATACAAGCTTGCATCATCCCATGTTGGGCCCCAGTCCCCTACGAAGCCAAATCCTTCCCTTTCACACCAATCCTTCAACCAGGAGTTGAAGGTTTAGATGTAGAGTGCCCTGGCCTCTTTCATGCCTTTGACAGGTAGCACCTCCGAGAATCACACATAATGTGCTATCCATTTCAGATCCTCTCCTGGCTTACTGAAATCCTCCTGGACTCTGGCTAACTCTAACCTTCTCCTTGCCAAGTCATTGGTCCCCAGGTGGACAGTGACATCCAGCTTCTCCCTCCTGGCTACTGCCTTAGTGATCCTATGGATTTGCTTCGCATTCCTCCATGCAGCTCTTCCTGGGAGGCACTTGATCTCCTTCTCCCCCCCTGCTAGATGTCCCTAATTTCATACCCCATACAATAGAGTCCCCCACTAGGTGAAGTTTCCCCATCTTCCAGGGTCCTTTGCCCCACTTTCCCTGGGACTCCGGATTGGAGGTCCTGACCATCTTCCCTGGTCTCAGCTGTGGGTGTCTGTGTGGAGTAATCCCATTACTCCAAAACATCATAGGAGATATTAAGCTGGACTGGTTAGGGGATGTGTCTCTGACCCCTCCCACTCTCCTTGAGCTCACTGTGGTCCAGTCATCCTTCTTCCTGGGCAAACTTTGATGTTGATGCTGTATACACAGTGGTCTCTGGGTGGAGGTGGATGCTGCCTCTAACCTAGCCACCTCTGCACGGAGACAGGCAACATCCTCCTTCAGCCCAGAGAGGTGCCTGCAGATAGGGCATCATCGCAGCCTCCAAAACATCTCCCTGAAGACCACTGTTTCACAGCCACTGCACTGCACCACTCCTGTCACGTTTGATGTGACCTGGCCTGCAATATAACCTAGGTATGTCCTCTAGATGAACCCTGTGCTCCTCCCTTTCCTCAGTGTGGAACTTCTTGTGTGGTGTAGGAAGGTGTAACACTATGGGCCTATACCCTATAAAAGGAAGATTAGCCCAGGAGTGGGTGGGATTACCTTCTGGCTGAGTTCAGAATCAATCAGCCGAGGACCCCTTTACCCTATGTTCTTAGAGGACAAGCCCCAACAAAAAGAAAACAACAACAACAACAACAACAACAAAAAAAGATCCCCCAAAATCCATTGAAATATGAGACCTACCCTAAAGGTAACGTTCTCAAACAGGTATAAACAGTTCCAAGTTCACCAGCAACTAAATCCTTCACTCCTGCCCTTCCACAAACTTAGCAGCTACAGAAAGGCAAATCTACCTGAGCCAAACTAAGTCTGCTTCTGCACAATGCTCTGTAATGTATATAAAGTGTGGTCATTTGAAACCTGTGTCCTTTCTCATGCAGATATGGGAGCAGGTATAATATGGATCTTTAGAGTCTATCTGGGATTAATTTTACTGTACAATGCACATCTGCTCTGTTTGTTTCTGGGTATGGTTGCCCCCTGGATTTCTTTGTCTTCATGGTGGTACTAATGTTAAAGCTTTGTTTTGCTTTCACTTTCTACCATAGCTTTGTTGTAGAGCCCCAAAAGACTCACCATCCTAGAAGGAAAAGAGTAGCTCTTTGCCTCCCCCCCCCCAGCTGATGGAGGTCTGACTCTGAGCAAGCAAGGAGACTACTTAGAAATATAGGAACTTCCTGTTTCAGAACAGGAAGATCAGGAGCTTTAAGGGCATGAAGGCAGTAGGTAAATAGGGAGAAAAATAAATAAATAGAGGAAAAAGTAAGTATTCAAAACAACAGTTAAGGGGTAGAAATAAGACATGATGGGAGTGGTGCAGTGCAGTGGCTGTGGAGCAGCAGCCTTCCTGGAGACATTCTGGAGGATGCGTGCTGTTCCATTTGCAGGCACTTCTCTGGGCTTAGGGAGGAATTGCTCATCTCCAGGATGAGTTGGCCAGGATTTGGGGGACCTCCTCTCCCACCCAGGGACCACCAGGGCCACCACCATTGCCTCAGAGGTTGCCAAGAAAAAGGAGCGGTTGGACCACAGTGGGCTCAGGGAGGGTGAGGGTGGTGGAACAGAGGCACATCCCTCCAGTTGTACCTTTCCACAATTCATATGCCATTCTGGCAGAGTGTGGTTCTTCTATGGAGGTACCCGCAGTGGAGACCAAGGAGGATGCTGGGAACCTCCACAAAGGAGACCCACAGGAGGGTGGCATGGAACCCTACTGGGGAAGGAAACAACTCCTGGAGGGGGACTCCATTGTTAGGAAGGTAGAACTGGGGGAGGAAGGGGAGAGGGCAGTAAGGTGCCTGCCTGGCCCCATGGCTTGGAGGGACAGGGAGCAAATCCTCAGGATCGTGGGAGCAGCTGCACAAGGAAGGGAGCTAGATGTAATTGTCCACCTAGAAACAGATGACCTGGCTGGGAGAGGGATCAGAGCAGTGCAGGAAGAGTTTGTGGAATTGGGGAGGGGCCTTAGATGAGCAGCACACACAGTAACCATCTCGGAGATGTTGCCTGTCTATGGCATGGGTGAGGCTAGGGTGCTCCATACCAAGGGATTCAATCATTGGTTGAAACACTGGTGCAGAGCTCAGGGGTTTGGCTTCACTGGGGACTGGGGGTCCACCTGGAGTGATGCAGGCATTTACTGGCGTGATGGACTGCATCTGTCCAGGAGGGGAACCAGGATCCAAGGTCATAGGTTTAAATGCTTCATTGGCAAGCATTTAAACTAGCCAAGGGGGGAGGCACTGGAAAGGAGCAGAAAATCCTAGCCCCCCCTAAAAATCAGTGTTATTAGTGAGGTAAAGACATCAATAGGGAGAAGGACAGAGGTAAATAGAGAAAATGACAAAGGCATTAAGGACAGGAATGTGTCAAAAAGGGATAAGGCCATCAAAAATGGAGGTAAATGAGTTCCAATGCCCATAGTCTGGGCAACAAGCTCCCTGAACTGGTGGCCTTGATGGAAGAGGGAAGCCTGGATATCATGGCAGTCACAGAAACATGGTACACAGAGAACCATGACTGGGGTGTTAACATACCAGGGTACACAACCTACAGGAGAGACAGGGAGGTTTGAAGGGGGGAGGAGTAGTTCTCTATGTAAAGGAAGGGATAAAAGCAACAAAACAAAAGAGTAAACAGGGAGGGGAGGAGAGGAGGCACTGTGGGTCACCTTAGAGACTGGAAATGGCACCACAATCTGCACCGGGGTTGTATACAGACCCCCATTTTAGGGGAAGGGAATGGACAAGGATATGATAGAAGGCATCCCTAGGATGGAAGAGAAAGGGGAGATATTCTTGTTGGGGGACATGAATATGCCAGATATTAACTGAAGCACCTTTGCTGCAGCCACATCCAAGAGCAGGGCCACTCTCTATGCTCTACAGGGGGCATGCCTCAGACGGCTAGTGTTGGAACCCACTCAGGAGGGAGCAATCATAGACCTCATACTCTTAAATGGGGACAGTGAGAGGATCTCGGATCTAGAATTAGGTAGACATCTGGGAACAAGTGAACTCCAAACAGTGTGGTTCATGATAAACTCAGCTGCAGAGTCAAACCATACAAAAGTGAGGGTACTGGACTTCAGGAGGGCTGACAGTCAAAATGGGAGATTGCCTTAGAAAAGCACTAGCAAACAGGCAAGAAGGAGGGGTACAGCAACAATGGGGAAACATCAAAACTGCCATCACAAAGGCAACAAGTCTTTGTATGAAGCAAACAAACAAATCACAATGAAATAAAAAGCCACTATGGTTCTCAAAAGAGGTGGTGGGGAAGGTTAGGGAGAAAAATATAGCATTTAGGAAGTATAAGGAAACACAGAAGGAGCAGAACAGAGAACTGTATCAGTTAAGGTAGAAGGAAGCAGGGAAGGCAGTCAGAACAGCAAAAGTCCAACCTGAGTAAAAGATAACCAACTCATTTAAGAAGGGGGATAAAACCTTTTATAGGTACATTAGGGAGCATAGAAAGACAAAGGGAGGGATAGTGAGGCTGAATAGACTGGATGGTGGGTGGGCAGAGAGGAACAGTGAAAAGGCAGGGATACTAAATGAATACTTCTGCTCAGTATTCACAAAAGAGGAGAAGGGGGAGGTGCCTAATCCAATTAACAGAAGCACTCTGGATAGTGGGGTCGATCTGAAAGAACTCCTAAAACTGAAAGTGGATAAAGCAATGGGGCTTGATGGGATTCACCCCAGAATTCTAAAGAATTAAGGGGAGAACTGGTGACACCACTAACTACCCTTTTTAACAAATCATGGAAGGATGGTGGGGTACCTGAGGACTGGATTAGGGCAGATGTGATTCCCCTTCACAAAAGTGGGAGCAAGGCAGAGGCAGGAAACTACTGACCACTCAGTTTGACCTCTGTGTTAGGGTAGTGATGGAATCACTTCTGAAGGAAATAATTGTTGAGTATCTAGAGGCCAGTGGGCACAGGACCCAAGGCAGCATGGATTCACAGCGGGAAGGTCATGTCAGATGAATCTAATTGATTTCTTTGACTGGGTGAACAAAGTAGTAGACCAGGGAGGGGCTGTGGACATGACCTACCTAGACTTTAGTAAGGTATTTGACACAGTCTCCCACAAAAGATTAATAAACAAATTAGCCAGCCTTGGAGTGGGTCCCAAGGTGGTAGCCTGGGTAAAACTTTGACTGGACAACAGGACACAGAAGGTAACAGTAAACGGAGTCCACTCTGAAGAAAGGGGGTTACTAGTGGGGTACCGCAGGGTTCACTACTGGGTCCAGTCCTTTTTAATGTCTTCATAAGTGACATTGCAGAGGGACTAGAAGGAAAAGTATGCCTCTTTGCAGATGACACAAAGATCTGCAACAGGATTGATACACAAGGGGGTGGAAAGGACAAGAAGGGACTTGACAAGGTTGGAGGAATAGTCAGAAGTATGGCAGCTTGGATTTAATGCAATGAAGTGCAAAATAATGCACCTGAGAAACAAAAATCCCGGGGAAGAGTACACAATGGGAAGGGAGGTAGTAACAACAACAAAAATGGAAAGGGACCTGGGGGTAATCATATCAGATGACCGTAAGGTTGGCAAGCAATGTGAGAAGGCAGTAGGGAGGGCTGGGGGGATACTGGGATGTATATGGAGAGGCATCACCAGCAGAAAACAGGAAGTTGTTATCCCTCCATGCAGACAGTTGGTGAAACCCCATCTGGAGTACTGCATCCAGTTCTGGAGACCCCATCTCTGCAAGGACATAGACAGAATGGAAGCAGTCCAGAGGAGGGCAATAAAAATGGCACAGGTTCTGCAAGAGAAGCCATATGAGTGAGACTAAAGGAGCTTAATATGTATACCCTTGAGGAAAGGAGAGAGAGTGGGGACATGATAGAAACTTTTAGGTGCCTCAGTGGAATCAACAAAGTCCAAGAAGGTGGCATCTTTCAAAACAGAGATGTGCAAAACAAGGGGGCACAATTTGAAGATATAGGGGGGGCGGCTCAGGGGCAATGTGAGAAAGTATTTTTTCAGAGATAGGGTGGTGGACACATGAATCACCTTCCTGAGGAGGTTGTGGGGTCTAAAACTGTGGGAGAATTCAAGAATGCATGGGACAGACATAAGGCAATTCTTGTGGGGGTAGGAAGAAATAGGCTGTTGGTTAACTAGGATCTGCAGCTTATCCAGTAGGTAGGGAAATGGGCAGACTAGGTGGACCAAATGGTCCTTATCTGCCATCAAAGTCTATGTTTCTATGTGGCCAAGAGATTCTGTTCTAAACCCCAGTCACCTTCTACTTTCTTTTTTTACTCCAGTGTTTCTCAGGGCCCTTTAATATTACCTGTTTGCCTGGGTTAAGTGTGCTGGATGGCATGTATGAGACAGTATTTATGTTGCATCAAGTAGAGATACACTACCAACCTTGACACAAACTACCAGACTACAGTGAGCTTGCGTAAAACACCAATAAAGTTATATCTGCTAAGTAAATTACAAAAATCAGAGGACTTATGAATTGAAAATTTTCACACAGAGAACCACTGCACTGGAACAACATTGTACTGGGAGACAACAACAGTAGCTGAATCTGAAGGTTGTTTCCAAAGCTTCATGGTATGGCAACTCAGTTTCCTCTGCCTGTATCATACCAAGCACTCTGCTATCTAAATGCACAGCTTCAAATATTCTAAAGCCCTGCCTCTCATACGTGCATGGTGGCCAAACTTTTATTATTTTATATATGTGTATTATTCCTGGTTCTCTCCTCTACATAGTCCTTGTAAATGTAATGGTACATCTCAATGGTTACCGCCTCAGTGATTAAAATGTTAATTAATAAATCAATAAATCTACAAGGAAGTCAAATATCAGTATCTTTGCAGTTCTGCATGGTCCAGGTCATGATGTCCGGTGTATGGAATTCCTACAGGGACTTGTCCAAGGGGAAGGGGAAGCATGTCTGCAGTGCATGTTCTGTCAGCTATAGTAGCACTGCCTACAGCATGTGCATGCCCTTAAGAGATGTCAAGTAAGACAATTTCCATGAAGTTCTCAAAGGAATATTAATAAAGCTATCCTGGAAACATTATGTTTGCACTCAGTGTTTCCTATTATTAATGAACAGGATGTTGGCAACTGGCTGTTTTGGGGTGTCTGCTAAGCGACCTGAATTGTTAAAAGGCAGCCCATTATTTGTAAAGCAAGGCTCTTGACAATGACTGAATATAAGTTTTCTTCCTATAATAGTTTTTTGACTGATGGATAAGGTAAAATCTTCCATTTTGTGAGACAGCAGAGGAATGGAATTGATATCTCATACAGGAGCCATGCAACTTAATGATCAACAGTCCTGAATACCATTGTCCTCTTTGCACTCATTCCACTCAGACATTACCAAGTTTATCATGAAAAGGTCTAGCAGTCTCTTCACTTTCAACTGCTCCATTCATACTCTAAAGTTTGGCAACATAACCATGATCAGTGGAATTAGGGTGACTAGAGCATAGGGCCCTGACAACATCCAATGTTATGCATCAGAAGCTCTCTACCACTCTTGTATTTTTCATTATCCACAAGATGAGTGCTGCAATGAGATAGAAATAAGGAAAGGTTGAGCCTTTAGGCCTTTGGAAGGAAGGCACCTGAGTTCAAATGGCGTTACAAGGGTTTATTGTGGCAAAAAGCCTCCACTATGGGGATTGTTTTGACACTTCTCTGCAGGGGTGCTGCCCAACAGGAAAACAAGGTGACAGGGGTCTAGATACCATGCATCACAACCCCCCCTCAAACCAACTGCAGGAAACAGTACATGAAAAACACCTAATAAATCATTAACAATGGAGACAATATATGTAATCAATAGCAAAAGGGTTTACAGTACTAGTGGAAGAGGTACTAGGGAAGATCTGGAAGGGAATAAAGGTAAAACAGAGAAGCAAATAAACACAGTTTCATGGACTCTGATCCCACCACCCTCCAAGCACAGTGCACTATCCCCACAATCTAAACAGCCCTCTTCCACTGGTACACAAGTTCCTACTTTCCTTCTTGGAATTCCCATAGTTTCCATGTGTACACATTGAGTGATTACTTGCTGCAGGCTTGATAGAGATAAGGTGCGGTACCAATTGATGGAATTACTGAGGAATTTCCTTCTGAAAAAAAAAAAGTATCTTAATGTAGACAATTTTGTTGTGCAAGCTAAAGGTTTTAAATAGTATTTTAATGAGATATTCCAATCCACTTATAGGGAACTAGCCCAATTGTGCAGTCCTTGCTCAAATACTACTCTACATAGCTGATATCTATTACTGCCACAATTTACAGGGTCAGGCCCTGGTCTGTAAACACAAATACTATGGATACATCTGCACAGCAAACACTGGGAGATGCCCTCCTTGAAAAACCTGCAGATTGATATGGATTAAAGGTGTAGCAGATTTAACCCTTTCCCAGCTCAGGAAAGGTGCAGGTCATGATGAATCTGTTATCTTCTGTTCTGTCCAGTTCAGCCCTTGGAGAGATTCATCTTCACCTACATAAAAGCAGGAGGTCACTCAGGGCCATAGGTGTGTGGTTCCTTTTCCAGGATGAATCCCTGTAACAGGATTTCATGAGCAAATCAGGCTGGCTTCTTCCACAGAAATGGAGTGATGCCAAGGCAACCATGCTCCAGTGAGGCACTATGATTCAGGTTTGACAACCCTTTTGTCAACCGGCATCTCACCGACAGGAATCATGTCAACTGCAAGTTGCAGTTTATATCATTCCTGTGTGTCTCCTGGTCCATTTTTTTTATTGGAAGGGCTTTACCCATGAACCCTCCATGTCGGGGGCTCTGCTCCCCACCCCTTGCCCCCCATCTTTAGGATTATCAACACTAGTAAGAGTTGATTTGGGGCGGGGGTGCAGGACCAGGAGACAGTGTGTCCCTGTCTTGGGTACACCAACACAGCAACCTGTCGGCAAAGTGTCAATTTTGCAGACAAGGTTGTAGTTCACTGTGTTGGTATTGCCATATGTGTGGCATACCCTCCAGGGACTGTAGTTCTAGTGGCCACATCAGGTGTCAGGCTTTGGTTCTGGTTTTTAGAGTCCCAGGCAGAGAACTATGCCTTAAAAGTCATTTAAAGTAGTTAAACTGAAAGCAAGTTGGTGTCCCGCTGGTTTCTGAGATCTAGCTAAGAAATATGAACCCTTCTTACAAGTCTGCTCTGCCAGAGGGCAACTAACATGGTAGCCCCCTTGCCTGCCTGTCTGTTAAGGCATTTGCCTTATTTATAAAAAAATGTCCCTCATAGTAGCTCAGAGACATCTCACTGGTGCCATGGAGCATCACACAGAAATTCTGTTTAGTCTTTTGGTGCCCCAGTCCCTGCCACGTTTAACAGAGTTGAGCCAGCATCATTAAACTCCTCTGTGCACTCCAGTCCATGGCATCATGTTCCTACACTGCACTCTCTCCATGACAACGGGGCATGGAACTTAAGTACTTATTATTTTTTAAATCTCAGTCCCACATAATGGTGCTCAGTCGGTCTCAGTCGGGTGTGCCAGATGGCCAAGAGGAAAATCCCCTCGCCCTCATCATGTTGCTTGTTCACACCATCAAAGTCTCATGAAAACTGGCAGCACATAGGATAAGGTACAGGTGGTATGTGTAATTGGTGGTCATGGAGAAGGCTGTTGGGATCCTGCTGCACTTTCAGGTGGGAGCAAGAAGGTAGACCCCCCTTTTGGGAGTGGAGGTTAAATGCTACATACAGTTGATACATAGACAAGGTTAGCAGATTAAAGCCTGTCAGCCCATCCAGTCTGCCCTGTTCTTTTGAGGGCAGGGTGAAATTTTAATTTTGCTGGCTATATTTCAACAAAGTTTCTCCTCCGGTTCCTTAATATCACATATATCCTTCCAGCCTCTCATCTCAGACTTCTCTGCTCCACTTCTCTCCTCAAATGTCTGGTCAGTTACCTATAATGGTTGACTGCTGGCTACTGATGATAATCTGCAACTTGTATTCTCATAAACTGACCATAATATTTTGGAATTGTACAAGTCAGTGTGCAGATAATGCTATATTTATTGTATCCCTTTGTTATTCCAGTTTCCTGCACTGTATCCTCCCCCTCCCCGCAGTCCTTCCCCAGGATACACCTAAACAGTTGTTGCTTCAAAGTTGTTGCTTCAGGTCAATATGTTTTGCTGACCACATCTTATAAATAAGAAATTGTTAGGAAATTACATTGGAAAAATAAAAAATGGAAAAAAAAGCTTGCATTTGAAGGAGTTGAATTTGTGGCACTTTCACTAATGTTTCTTTGATTTACAACCAGGGAGCTTGTTCTCACCACAGGGGTGCTGCATGAATATGAGGCCAATATGTTTTGCTCATGCAATAGGATGGAGGGATGGTTTGGGGAAGAAACAGGGAAAAACTCAGTCTCTCTGAATGATGGTGAATCTGCCAGGTCAGGGTATATCACTGGGCTGACAGTGGGGCAAGAGGGTAAAACTATGTATGAAAAAAGATTATCTGATTTCTGGGAATAGAGTTTGCAAACTGAATTTCTGGCATATTGTTCTTTTTTGTTATTGTGTTTTTCCTCCTCCTCCTCCTTCTGCAGGGCTGGCAGACAGCTCAGGCCCTCCCTCGGAAGGCTCATTCTTCAGTTCCGGCATCCATCACTCCAGTCCTACCCGGAGGAGTCAACCCATGGATTGCCCCCATGTCGAGGCCAGAGTGTCGAGCATTGACTCCCACACAAATCCAGAATCCAGAGGAGGCTAAGGGGCACAGCTGGGCCATCATGGAATGTACCAGCTCCAGTTTCACATTTTCTCCCTTCCCCTGCTAAGGTCGCTCAAACACATGTGGAGGAATGTGCACGCAGAGATCTGCAGTGCCCTTCCTATTTTAACTATCTGTCTGCACTACCCTCCGGCATCCAGCCGGGGGCAGCCACACAGCGGGAGGGACTGGATCCCTCCCTGGGAGAGGAGAGCTGTCTTGCTGCTGCTCAATACAGCTCCTGCCTGCCCCCATCCAGCTGACCATCGGAGACCCAGGCTCATTCCTGAACCAGGTTCACCAGCGTAGCATGAGGTGTGGTGTCCAGTGCCTCAACCCTCATTGCCACTGGGCTTGCTCTGGCATATTGTTTTGAAATGTAAGAGAATACAGATTGTTTATATTTTATAGGACAAGCATACTTATTGCTTTTTGTGCAACCATTAGACACGGTGGTTTGTTTACATGGCTTAAAAGTGCATGAGGAAAAAGTGTTTTCTTCACGTGAATGGGTTTGATTGAAAGCTCTTTCAGAATAACAAGCTAGTTATTTTAGTGAAAACTGAGTTTTATGACATTTGAAAGTTTTTCCAAATCAGTTAATAAATAACCTAACCAGTAATTATAGACCATTTATGTCTTTCTTCTATGTGTTCTTTGCCATATCCACAACAAGTTAGTTACCAAGAAGACCCAGCTAAGTTACATCAAACAGTCTCCATTGGGACCTGCTTTAAACTGGTATACCGTTTTATGGGTGTAGTAATTAGGGCATCACAACCAGTTCAATCATCATGCAGGCAAACTGAATTTTGCAGTGCTTGGCAGGGATGGCGCCGTCCAGGTGTTGCACCCCTGCACCATATACCTCCAACATGGAGGTGATTATGTTTAAGTACAGGGGATACAAGGAACACAGACCTCCACAAACAGGCAGAACATGCCCCAGGGCATTGGGCGCACTGCGTGTTGGACAGCACAATTGCTGGGCACGATGTTCACTGTCGACATTATGCTTGCGTCCTAATGATGGTTGTATTTTTTCCTGTCGCTGCAACATGGTGGAACCCTTTAAACCTGTTCCACAGCTCTGTGGTGCATGGAGAGGTGATGTGACTTTTGCAAGGTCACACAGTGAGTGAGTATTTGGCTGTGTAGGGTTTGATCCCATGCCAAATATCTCCCTGGTAGGTTAGTGCTCCCCCCCATCCTGGTGCCCAGTATCAGATATATATGATTTCCTCGGTAGTTTAGTGCCTCACGTTCCTCATATTTCAGTATGAAATAAACAACACAGTGATTCTCTCCTAACCCAGTGGTGCCCCTTTGCCAGTCCTGGTCCCAAAGAAATTATCATACACTTACTGGTGTTAGTGGTACTTCCATCCCAGTCCCATTGAACTGATAAAATAGCCCTGGTGCTGGTGGTATCCCCTCATGATTCTGAACCCATTGCAATTATAATAAAGTCTCTGGTGCTAGTGATTTCTCCATCCTGGTCCCAGTCCCGTGGAAATAATAAAATGGTCCCTGTTTTTATTGGTACTAAAGAAAAAGTCAATGCATACAAGGCTTCAAATAAATCAGATTTCTATTATCCATCCATAAACAGGTGTGACTACCCTGTACCCCAATGCTTTGAGATGCACTGCCTCTTCATCAGGAGGGTGTGGCCATGTGATATATTTACAGCCTTAGGTACACTAACCTTTTGCTTGTTTGCTTTAAACACAGCCATTGGTTTTAGCGCCACTAATATACCAGTCCACCACTCGAGCATGCCATGTTTGTGTTTTTTGCCCTGTTTTTACTGGTACCCTCTGGTACCATATCTCAATCCCAGTCCTGTTAAAATACAATAAAGTCCTTATTGTTAATAGTACCCCCTCCTTGGCCCCATACAACTGAAATAATAGTAGAGTCCCTTATTGTTGATGGTTTCAGTCACATTTAAATTAATATAAAGTCTCTGGAGCTAGTGGTACCTTCTGCCTCAACCTGGGCCCACAGAAAATTAGAACAGTCCCTGGTGCTAGTGATACCCCCACACCCCAGTCTTGGTTTCATTGAAATTATAATAACAATCTTGTGCTTGTGATATCTCTTGATCCTGGTAGCATGACTCTAAGGTTCTAAAAATCATCATCCACTGCTGTGCTTATGAGTATGCAATCACATGTTATATGCTATAATAAGTCATTAGTCACAGCACAATTATACATTTGATCCTGATACTGACTCAAACAATGAATATCAGTGACACAAGAAAAAACAGACATGTACAGTACTATAGTTACCATTCTACTTTCATTGATGAAAATAATGATTTTATCATGCTTCCAAAATCTACAACAACTGTGATTTAAAATCTAAACAAAAGAAATATAATTATTGTTATTCATAGATTATTAGGTTAGGGTTCAAAACATGAATTATATTTGCCATGGATTGGGAGTCAAAGGAGATCTCTCAGGATGGGGATTAATGGCTGTCAGTAGAGTTATAAACCTCTGTGTACATTTTGGCTTCCTGTCTAACACCTTGATGATTAAGACTACCATAGATACATCTGATTGTCGACGTCCTCTGTGACTCAAGACCTGTTTGCTCTGGGGTTCCTTAAGGGTCCATTCTGGGTCTACTCCTATTTAGTCTCTTACTAAACAGTCTCCCAAGCTCCTGCCCTGAACAAATCCTACTCTACGCAGATGATGCTGTAATTTACACAACTCACCCAGAGCCTATACCCCTTGAGAACCAGCTACAACTCAGATTTGCCTTGGTAGAGAAATGGTTTAGTCATCAGAAGTTTGTACTAAACTATAAAAAAACCTAAGCTTATGCTCTTCAGCAGGTCCCATAATAAGCACAGGAAACTTCCTCGGACTATCACTAACTGCCTTGGTACTGCCCTCGAACAGGTACAGTTCTTTAAGTATCTTGGAGTTACCATAGACAGCAACCTAGCATATGGGATGCATATAGATAACATCTCTAAAGCTGGAACTATTCATATTGGTCTACTCTACAGACACAGGTGATCTCTGACCCCTGAAGCCTTAAGGATAGTTGTGCAGAGCTCTATTATTTCTATAGTTGACTATGGACTGATCATCTATGGCTCTGTGACTGACACCTCCCTCCGGTGTATCTCCACTGTTCTTAACAAGGCATGCCGTCTTGTCTCAGGAGCCCACCATCTCACCCACATGTGTGACTTCTATGTCCTAACTGGTTTGCTACAGCTTAAAAATCACATCAAATATCAAACTTGCTTGATGGCAAAGAAAATAACCTTAGGCCTCGTGCCAGCTGGAGTACAAGATTTTCTAAGCCTCCCTCATAATCCATGCTGTACCTGAGGTTCTGATTCTCAGCTTCTATAGGTCCTTCATTACCGAACCACCCAGGGTCAATGATCATTCGCCTACAGGGCCCCTCTGCGGATGAATGCTCTCAACAATGACATCACCTCTGAAACTAAGCTGGGCCCATTCAAAGTCAAGCTTCAGTCACTACTCTCTACAGCTAGCACCTGTGACTGCCTCCTTTAACCCTGTTTTCTCAAACTTCAACCTTAGCACTCAACCTCTTTCACAGTAACTTAGCACTCTTGCCTCCAACCCCTCCCTCTGCATACCCCTACCCCCTCTCCACCCTTTCTCCCCCTCCCATTGCCCTACCTGTCTTCACATCCTCCACTCAAACCACCCTCTTTCTCTTCCCAGCCCACCTTCCCACATCCCTTCCTACACCCTGTGCCCTGTTTGTCTTGACAAAGCCTGCTGGCCGATATCAATGTATTGTATGCATTTTTGTGTGCCTGAAACTGATTAGCATAATGTCTTTGTTGTTTTACGTTGACTGTCCATTATGATTTTGTGTCCATTATGAGTTTTGTACCTCCTATTTACACTTTATTGTACTGTACTTTACTGTTCTGTTTAATCTGTTGTCCTTTCTACTGACGTGGAACCTTTGTAAAAGAGCTCTTAGCTCAAAGGTATATATAATCTGAGACTTAAATAAAAATAAAATAAAATGATGTCCAGCCATAAGGGTTAATAAGTGGCTGTCTTTACTGTTGATGCCTTCCCAATATATGACCAGCAGGTGTGAAGGGTTGCAAATGTAGAGCAACCCATGCCCTCTACCTCTTCCTCTCTGAGAGCTAAATAGTGTACATCACCTCAGCAATTGGCATAGCCCCGATTCAAACACAGTGTGGGATTCTGGACCTTGAACATGAGCCCTACTCTCCCGAATGGTTGTGCAATGCATTACCTCAACACCACTATGCTGACATGAGTTGTAAACATTTTCATGTCTAGCATGCAAGGCAATAAAAGTGAGTTAGAGTAATTTGGGTAGGAAGTCCCCCAAAAGAGGCAAGGAACTTAGGGATCTTGAAGGGGAGGAAAGGATAGGAAAAGAAGTGGAAAACTGGCTAAAAGGGCAGAGGCTGGTAGTGAATGGTGAGTACTCTGAGGTTAAGGAGGTAATACTGTAAGAAGGGAACCAAAGGGATTAGTTCAGTGGTCCATCCTCTTTAACATACTCATCTGTGACATAGGACTTAGTGTTTAGGGAAAGAGCTGCTTTTTCATAGGTCTGCAGGAGCGTGGGATCAAAACAATGAAAGAGGACAAGAAAGGGCTTGAAAAGTAGTCCAAGATATAGAAGATGAGATTTAATGACAAGAAATGCAAGGTAATGCACATTGAGAATATGATCCCTAAAAATGCAATACCTGATGAGAGGAGTAGTGATAGAGATCACAACTGAGGAGAATGACCAAGGGTTGTTAATACTGGAAATCCTGAAATCAATATTGTAGTGTAACAGGGCAGTAGTGAAGGCAAAAAGGATGCAGGGGGTGAATAGGTAGGGAACTGGCAGTAAAACCAGGGAGGTGATCCTCCTAATGTTAGATCTCTGGTTCCTTCTCTCCTGGGGTAATAGTGAGGTTCTGGAGCCCACACCTGTGGAGGGACTATGAAAAGGTTGAGGCTGTACAGACAAAGTCAACCAAAATGATCCAGAGTATTTGAGATAAGGCATATGTAAAAAGATTAAGGGACCTTAATACAGCATGTACTCCCTGGAGAAAAAGAGAAAAGGTAGGACATGACTGCAATGTATAAATATCTCCAAGGGATCAGCAGGGTGAAATGCCATGACTTGTTCACCTTAAGTACACACACAAATACAAGGGAAAGCAATTAAAGCTGGCTGTGGAAAGGTTTAGACGGGATGTTGCAAGTAATTTTTCACTGAAGATGCTGTGAACAAGTAAAACAAACTGCCAAAGAAGGTGGCCTGTGTAAAAACAGTGGGTGAAGTCAAACATGGGTAGCACAAGCACAAACTAATAGTTTGCTAACTCATAAGCAAAATGGCTTCAGAGCTTTTTGCTTGACCTTAATATATTCTCTTCATAACTCTTTGGATTCTGGTGATTTAGCTTTGGCAGCAGCCACTTCTAAGAGTGGGGTTATTCTGGATGCCCTACAGGGGGCATGCCTTAGCAACTAGTATTGGAGCTCACTCAAGAGGGAGCAATCTTAGACCTGGTTCTCTCAAACGAAGATGAAGAGAGGATCACAGATGTAGAAGTGGGTAGCCATCTGGGAACTAGCGACCTTCAAACAGTATGGTTCACAATAAACACAGCAATAGAGTCAAGCCATACAAAGACAAAGGTACTGGATTTTAGGAGGGCTGACTTTGCCAAAATGGGTGAGTGCCTAAGGAATGCACTAGCAAATGGGCAGGAAGGAGGGGTGGAAGAACAATGGGGAATAATAAAAACTGCCATCACAGAGGTAACAAGCCCTTGTGTAAAGCAAATAAACAAAATGAAACGAGGTAAGAAACCACTATGGTTCTCAAAGGAAGTGGCAGTGAAGGTTCAAGAGAAAAAGAAAGCATTCAGGAAGTACAAGGAATCACAGAAGGAACAGGACAGAGAACTGTATCAGTTAAAGCAAAAGGAAGCTGGAAAGGCAGTCAGAACAGCAAAGGCCCAAACTGAGGAAAAGATAGCCAACTCAGTTAAGAAGGGGGATAAAACCTTTTATAGGTATATCAGGGAGCAAAGGAAGACCAAGGAGGGATAGTGAGGCTTAATAAAGGGAGGGAGGGTGGGCAGAGGGTGACTGTGAAAAGGCAGAGATACTAAACAAGTATTTTGCTCAGTATTTACAAAGGAAGAGGGAGGTACCTAAAACAAACAGTAGAAACACTCTGGATACAGAAGTTGATACCAGCCCATTTACAGAAGAAAGAGTTCTGAAAGAGCTCTTAAAACTGAAGGTGGACAAAGCAATGGGGCCTGATGGGATTCATCCCAGAATTCTAAAAGAACTAAGGATAGAACTAGTGACACCACTGACTACCCTCTTTAACAAATCATGGGAGGATGGGGTGGTACCTGAGGACTGGAGGAGGGCAGATGTGATTCCCCTTCACAAAAGTGAGAGCATGGCAGAAGCAGGAAACTACAGACCTGTTAGTTTAACCTCAGTGGTAGGGAAAATGATGGAATCACTTCTGAAGGAAAGAATTGTTGCGTATCTAGAGGCCAGAGGGGCACTGGACCCAAGGCAGCATGGATTCACAGCGGGAAGGTCATGCCAGACAAATCTGATAGATTTCTTTGACTGGGTGACCAAAGTAGTAGATCAGGGAGGGGCTGTGGACATGGCCTACCTAGACTTTAGCAAGGCATTTGACACAGTCCCACACAAAAGATTAATATACAAGTTAGCCAGCCTGGGAGTGGGTCCCAAGATGACAGCCTGGGTAAAGAATTGGCTGGAGAATAGGACACAGAGAGTAACAGTAAATGGAGTCCACTCTGAAAAAAGGGGGGTTAGTAGTGGGGTACCACAGGGTTCAGTATTAGGACTGGTCCTCTTCAATGTCTTTATAAGTGACATTGCAGAGGGACTGGAAGGAAAAGTATGTCTCTTTGCAGATGACACAAAGATCTGCAACAGAGTTGATGCCAAGGTGGGGTGGAAAGGATGAGAAGGGACTTGGCAAGGTTAGAGGAATGGTCAAATGTATGGCAGCTTAGATTCAATGCTAAGAAGTGCAAGGTAATGCACCTGGGAAACAAAAACCCAGGGGAAGAGTACACAATGGGGGGTGAGATACTAACAACAACAAAAATGGAAAGGGACCTGGGGGTAGTCATATCAGATGACCTAAAGGTGGGCAAGCAATGTGAGAGGGCAGCAAGGAGGGCTGGGGGGATACTGGGATGCATAGGGAGAGGCATCACCAGCAGAAAACAAGAAGTTATTATCCCTCTGTACAGACAGCTGGTGAGACCACATCTGGAGTACTGTGTGCAGTTCTGGAGACCCAATCTCCACAAAGACATAGACAGGATGGAAGCTGTCCAGAGGAGGGCAACTAAAATGGTGCAGGGTCTGCACATGAAGACATATGAAGTGAGACTTAAGGAGCTTAATATGTATAGCCTCGAGGAAAGGAGGGAGAGGGGGGACATGATAGAAACTTTCAAGTACCTCAAGGGAATCAACAAAGTCCAAGAGGGTAGCATCTTTCAAAAAAAGAGGTGTGCAAGAACAAGGAGGCACAATTTGAAGATAGAAGGGGGCGGCTCAGAGGTAATTTAAGGAAGTATTTTTCAGAGAGGGTTGTGGATGCATGGAACAGCCTTCCAGAGGAGGTTGTAGAGTCAAAAACAGTGGTGGAATTCAAGCATGCATGGGACAGTCATAAGGCAATTCTAGGGGTTGGGGGTAGGAAGAAGTAGGCTGCTGGTTAACTAGGATCTGCAGCTTATCCATCAGGTAGGGAAATGGGCAGACTGGGTGGGCCAAGCGGTCCTTATCTGCTGTCAAATTCTATGTTTCTATGTTTCTATGTTTTCTTACAAAAACATTTGTTCTGGTGAACCACAGTTACCTGCTATCCGAAGTGTCAGCAGACAGTGAATTCTGCAGTACACAAGAATAGTTCACTTGTCTGAACAGGGCCAATGTATCAAAACTGGGAATATAGTTTCTTCTACTATCAAAATGGACGTTGATGTGCCCCAGGGATCTATCCTGGGTTCTTTGTTATTTATCTCTGTTTGAGCAATTTTGTTAATAACATTAGTAACATGGAGATAATTGTTATATGATATGATATAGTTCTGTTCTCTGAGGGAAAAGATATGTCTCCTACTTAGAATAATACACAGAAGGCTTTACCTATGTCCAAAATAGCTTGTTGATAACCAGATCATTCTTAATGTTAAAAAAACTAACAGTGTGTTCTTTTTGGGCCCTAAAAAATGTTCTGTTGTCCCCCGTGATCAGAACTATGAACTACCAGCCTATCAAGTTTGTTAAGGAATTAAACTATTATGAACTGACTGTGGATTGCTCTCTTACTTATTCAAAACTTATTGAGAGTCTTGCTAAGACTGCATATAAGAAGCATGGTTTGCTTTCTAGAATAAAGAATAGTCTAATTTTTTAATTTCATAGAATGACTGCCCTTAGATTGTTTCTTTAATAGATTATGCCCTCTCCGTTTATTTGACAGTTCCTGAATTGTGTTTGAATAGGGATTCAGTTCTCTTGTTTAGTGTCTGCTGTTTTGTCTGATAAGATGACACATCACTGTTGTCTTTACAGTGACTTAAATTGGTTAACTCTTGAGCAGTGTATTAAGTACCTGGGTATGTTAACTACATGGAAAATTGCTCAGGGGTTGACCTTAGTTCCCTGACTAGCTCATTTGCAGTCTGTAGGCCTGTATATGATACCCCTATTTCTTATTTATCTTTGTTTGGGTCAATAAATTTGAATGGAACTCAGTCACTTTACTGCTGTTTGATGTCATGAATGTTATTGCATTATATCTCACTACAGATATTATTTGTTGTCTAATTGTTTCTGTAAATGATTACGTTTTGCATTTATTATGCATTACGTGGGTTTCTTTTTTTGTTTTTCCAGGTCCCCCTTAAAAATGGACAATGCTTGTCCTTGGTTCTTATCCAGTTGTAACAACTTTAACTCAATTAATCAATGATTAAAGACATACCTAAATAAATAGATACATAACCAAATAAATAAATGGCCTGATTAGGGGAGGAAGAGGTGGGAAGCAGTAGAGGATAAGGGAGAGAGATGGGCATTAGTGCAATCGCAGGAGTATTATGCAGGATTAGCCAGATTGGATGGGTAAGCGAACCTTTTTTCTGCGATCACATTCTGTGATTCTAGATGATGTCATAGAGCTGTGTTCATATGAAGGAGAAGTTGAAGATATAGAAGTTGTGATAGATTTATATGGAAATATACATTTTCCACTAATGCAATACATCATATGCAAATTATTATGAAGGGAATGAGGCTCACTGGGCATGTAGAAGGGCACACAATTGTTTCTAATTGGTAGTTGCTTGTAATGTTCTGAAAGCAAATTGAGAAATGATATTCATATCACAAAATGATTTATTTGTAATGCGATGTGAAAAACAGTGTTTTGCACTGTTTTGTATCAAGGACAGCATTACAAACATTCCTGTTTACAGAACCAGTAAAATGGAGTTTTGACTATGTCATGGTGTGTGTTGGGCACTGTTCTGATTGGCCAGCAGTTCTTGCTTAGCATTTTCTATACAGACAGTAACATGGCAAAATCTCCAAATCTCCAAATTACTGATTCCATGCTTCCACTGCCCCTTGCCTTGTAGCCCTTACTGGGTGATCACTGTATGGAGTGGATGGGGCTAAAGAATGAGCGGCATGATTTTTAAAGCAGTTGCATTCTTTTGATTCTCAGCTGTTCAGTATTGATGGCAGCAGAAGTACAGGGAGTCAGCTCAGGCTCATTTTCTGGACTACTGTTCCATGTGGGACTTTATCTCTGATCTCTTCCTCCATTTGGAAGGTACTGTGGATACTGCCTCTTGTATTGTAGCCCTCTAACTATGTGATCGCTATGTGGAGTGCGTAGGGATAAAGAACCAGTGGTGTGGCTTTAAAAATGGTCACATTCCTTTTTTTTTTTTCTTTCCATATTTTCCTTTTTCCTCCTCAGGCAAGCTGGGCAGCTGTGTCAGCCTGTCCCTGGTCCACACTGCGACCCTCTGAGGGGTGCTTCACTAAACCTGCAACCTATATTTTCCATCTGTTTCCTCTTCCCTTACTTACCTGGAGACCCAGTGCAGAGCCAGTATGCGCAGGAGGAGCACACGCACACCTTGGCCTGAAACGACCCCGCTCCTCCCACCCAGCCTAGTGCCTAGCCCCTCCCCCGATACCTGAACCAACATCACACCTCCAGATGGTGGCGGTCTAAGGCTGGGAAAGCTAACCTCCCCAATTTGAGAGAGAAGAGCTGCCTGGCGGCCGCTCTAGCCTCACCTAGCCCCCCCAGCCAACCCCCACCAACCCATGCTCATCAGTGAACACAGGTCGCCAGTGTGACAGGAGCTAAGGTACCAGCATCTCAGCTCTCCATGTCACTGGGCCAGCACAGTCACATTCCTTTCATTCTCCATTTGTTCAGTGTTGGTGGCAGCAGGAGCACCAGGGGTCAGCTCGGGCTCATTTTCTGGACTACTTTTCTGTGGGACTTTATTTCTGACCTGTTCCTCCATTTAGCAGGTACGATGGACACTGCCTCTTGCATTGTAACCCTATAACTGTGTGATCACTTTACGGAGTTTAAGGGCTACATTGTTTTTTCAGTGGCTTCGGCCTAGCAGTCCTCCACTGTGGTCCAGAGCCAGAGGGCCAGAGCTCAAGGGTGTCACACTGTGTGCATCAGCATAGGGCAGCAGTCAGCAGGAGACTCTGCACCCACAGTGTGACACTTATCTTCAGCAGAATATTGCATTGTTATTGCGTCACTACTGTAAGCAGATATTATCGTCCCTGCATTTTGCCGTTTGTGTCCTGCTACTAGATAGGCCTTTTGTGTTTATATTATTTTAGCTAAGTCTCTGCTGCAACCTACAATCTATTATGAATATTTGTACAAAAACTGTTTAGTTACTTGTGTGTTTCTATTTTACCATTACCTGATTTGTCTTCAACTACTTAGCTGCTCTTATTTGTTATCCTAAGCATTCTCTTTCGGTGAGAGAGTATTTACTTTGTAATTGTCTGACAATCTGCTTGTAATACGGAAAAGTGTAGTTAATAGTAACTATACCAGCCATTTGCTTGTTTTAGCCTTTCCCATTTTAATGAATTATATATTATTTTATTTATGTAGGTATGTTTGTGTGTATTTATTTACTATTGATTTTGTCACATGACCTTTGAGTCCGCTCCCTGTTAATGTTTTCTACTTATTTTATTTTATTTTTGTTTTGAATTCCTCCATTTTGAGCAAGGACATCGTTCCATTTTCAGTCTGTCTGTATAGGTTGCTTCCCTGTTGCCTCCTGTCTGGGCCTGGTTAACATTACCCATAACATGCTATCCTGATACAGGCCTACTTTTAACTAAAATTCCAAGTTAGGCCATCGTTCCTATTATCTCTTTATCTGGGTCAGGCACACTCTCCTGTAATTCATTAATTTGTTTTACCTTTCAATTTACTGTCTGATAATGCCCAATTCATTTCCTCTCCCTATCTGCTTAGCTTACTCCTTTTACCTTATTGGTCTCCCTTCTTCTACTTATTTTCTAGTTTGTTAACATTTGTTTGCACTTTTTTCCACTATGCTGTTAACTTCTATGTTTTCTCTCACCCTCTTCCTTCCTTTCTTCTCTTTTACACAATTTACTAGTTTTCCCTATTCCTGTCTATTGGCCTTTCCCTGTCTTCATCCCCTACTTTTTCTTCTTCCTCTTTCACCTCCCTCTTCCATTCCCCCGGCATCCTAGGTGTCATATTTTTCCTGCTCCTTAGCTTTTCTTGAAGTTTTCTGGCACTTTCTGTCCTTCACCCCCCTCCCCCATATTCTCCATCCCCCCCTTTCCAGGTAGCATACTGGTTCATTAAAACTCTTTGTCACCTTGCTACTTTTGAACACTGAATATAATCCTGACCCCATCACAACTTCACCCTTACAACTTCCCAAAGGACTGAGGGTTGCCCACTTAAACATTCAAAGCCTTCTCCCAAAAATTGACCAATTAAAACCTATCATGCTTAACCTACAGCTGGATGTACATGCGAACATACGAAACTGCCAGCAGATACAGGCCATATGGTCTATCTAGTCTGCTCAAGTGTGCAGCACTTCAGTCCATTAGACTGCAGCTGTCCCCCCATTAACTTTTCCTTCCCCCATCTGCCCCCCGGTATGTACTTTCCCCTTGAATTTGTCCCAGCCCCTCTTGAAAAACCCCACAGTCTGCACTGATACGAGTTGCTCAGGCAGTGCATTCCACCCCATTACCACTCTTTCAGTGAAGTAGTGCCTCCTCCTTTCCCTCCTGAATCTGTCCCCCTTTAACTTCAGGGAGTGCCCTCTAGTATCACTTCTATTCTGGAGAGTGAACCCACCCTGGAAGCCTACTCTGTTCATCCCCTTCAGGTACTTGAAGGTCTCTATCATGTTCCCTCTCTCTCTTCTATCCTCCAGGGTATATATGTTGAGCTCTTTTAGTCTTTCCTCATAAGTTCTGTCCCCCAACGCCTGGATCATCTTTGTTCCTCTTCACTGCACTGCCTCCAGTAGTTTGATATCCCTTTTCAAGTACGGGTGCCAGAAATGCATGCAGTACTCCAAGTGTGGCCTCACCAGGGACCTGTACAGGGGCAATATGACTTCACTACATCTGGATGTAATCCCCCTTGCTATGCACCCTAGCATCCTGTTAGCCTTAGCTGCTGCCTTCCTACACTGGGCTGAGTGGTTTAGTTCCCCAGTCACCAGCACCCCCAGATCTTTCTCCTCGTTGGATGTGGACAGTTTGATACCATCCATCCAGTAGCTGTATTCTGGGTTTTGGCTCCGAAATGCATCACCTTGCACTTCTTGGCATTGAAACCAAGCTGCCAGGTGTGTGACCACTCCTTGAGTCTTGCTAAGTCCTCCTGCAGTAATTTGCCACCCTCCTCCCCATACACCTCAGCACAGATCTCAGTGTCATCAGTGAAGAGGCTGATCTTATTCTTGATACCAACTGCTATGTCTGCGATGAAAATGTTAAACAGGACTGGTCCCAGTTCTGATCCTTGTGGGACACCACTTGTCACAGCCCTGGGCTCCGATGCTTCTCCCCACAACTACCCTCTGTTGCCTGTCCCTCAGCCAGTTTTCTACCCATCAGGCTAGCTTCCACCCTATACCAAGACTCCTCAACCTGCAGGTCAACATTCCATGTGGCACTGAATTGAAGGCCTTGCTGAAATCCAGGTAGCCTACATCTACTGCATGGCCCTTGTCCAGTGCCCTTGTGGTCAAGTCAAAAAAATCAACCAAGTTAGTCTGACAGGATCTGCCAGTGATGAACCCATGCTGTCTGTCATCTTGCAGATCATTATCCACAAGAAACTGCACCAGCCTTTCTTTGAGGATAGATTCCATCAGTTTCCCCACAATTGCAGTGAGGTTCACCAGCCTGTAGTTCCCTGGTTCATCCTTGGACCCACATTTGTGGAGAAGTACCACGTGTGCCTCCCTCCAATCTCTGGTCACACATCCCATATTTAGTGAGGTGTTAAACAGATCCATCAGTGGTTCTGCCAGGACCTCTGCCAGCTCTGTCAGCACCCTGGGATGTACCCCATCTGGCCCAGGTGCCTTTTCTATCCTCAGGGGCCTAAGGCCCTCCAGCACCCTTCCACCATGATGACCCCATCTGTGGTTGTCTCACCCCCCATGCCTGAACCCCCTTTCCCTGCAGAAATGGGCCCATCCCTCTCCCTTGTGAACACTGAACAAAAGTACTCATTAAGTACTTCTGCCTTCTCGGCCCTCTCGTCTACCCACCCACTGCCTTTCCTGATCTTAACTAGTTGCTCCTTGCACTTCCTCTTTTTCCTGAGATACCTGAAGAAATCCTTTTCCCCTTCCCTAATCCCTTGTGCTAATTTCCTTTCCCTGGCTGCCTTTGCAGTTCTGACTGCTCTGCTCGCTTCCCTGGATTTCCTCACACAGTTCTCCCTATTTCTGCCCTGTTGGTTCTCTTGTAGGTTTGGAAGGCCCTTCTCTTATCCCTCACCTTCTCCGTTACCTCTCTGGTCATCCAGCTTGGATGCTTGGTCCTTGATTTCTTTTGCTGGTGCTTGACACAAGCTTTAGTGGATTCAATCAGCCCTAGTTTTATGATTGCCCATTTCTGCTCTGCGTCCATGTCAGGCTGGATGCCATCTATGTGTGTTCTCATTAATTGCCCCATCCTGCCAAAGTCTGCCTTTCTGAAGTCCAGGACCTTTGTTTTTGTATTGTGGATCTCTCTACCCAAACTGATAGAGAACCACACTGTGTGGTGATAGCTCCCAGCCAGTGCTTCCTCCACCCATACATCTGTGACCTGTTCTCCATCCTGCAGAACCAGGTCTAGAATATTTTCTTCCCTTGTTGGTACTGTCACCCTTTGGGTCAGGAAGCCAGAAATAGTTATATCTGGATCATGGCTCTCCTCTAAGGTCCAGAACTCTGCTGTGACTATCCATAGAAATATAGAAAGTGATGGCAGAAGGAGACCACATAGTCCATCTAGTCTGCCCTGCAGTTTTGTATCCCTGACTACACCACAGCCAGGCAAGATCACACAAAGGGGGGTAGTGGTGTTGCAGTTTACATATCCACCAGGATCCAATTTGTGACTGTTCTTGCTATCTCTTCCTCCTCTTCCTACAAGCTGCTACTCCTGAAACTCTCCCTTCCCTTCCCTGTTCTCATCTTTATTTCTGGTGTTTACTGTTGTCCTGGCATGTCCCCCTGCTTTAGTTACTGACCTACTTTCCTTAATCTGTTCTAACTCTTCCAGAGGTGAGCTAATTATCTTCAGTGTATTTAATATAAATTGGCTCTCCCCAATACAAATATATTTTCTCAAAATGTAAATTCACTTCAATTGGCTCAACTGATTTTTGACCCCACTCCTTTAAATTTGAAATACTTAAATCATTTCTATCAGACTGGGTCCTTCAACCTCATCCTCATCCTCATTGTACTGTGGATACAGAAATCCTTTCTGATACCCTCAGTGATGATCATATGGTTTACTGTGTACACAAGATCCATCATCTTATGGCCCCACAAAATTCATCCATCTGTGGTCCTTTAGGTCATGGGACTTGTCCTCTCTCCTAGCTGACCTATGGGTATCTGATTGGCCCCCCATCCCTTCAGCCAGTAATATAAATTTTGCCTTGCAATACTTTCAGTCAAAATGTATTGCCATATGGGAATGTCATGAACCTCTGCAGAAAACAAGAGTACGAAGCTCCCATCTTCCCTGGATAACAGCTGATGTGATAACTTGCCTCCACATCAGAGACCTTGCTTGGCTTTCATTTAAGATCACTGGCTCCCTGGCTGTTGTGGCAAACTACTAGCACCTTCACAATGCCTGTACCAAAGCCATCACACTTGTGAAGTTTAAGTATTTTATCAAGTATCCAAACTCCAGAACAACAATAATCACTCCTCCAAGTTCTGGATGGATAGCCATTCCCATTTTGCCCCTTCTTCCAAGTCTCCAACCCCTGTTCTCAAGGTTGATGACTCCCTTATCTCTGACCTTCCTGCTGTTCCTTTTTTCCTTTAACTCCTACTTCATTATTTGTGTCCTCTCTCATCTCTTCCTCCCCCTTTCTTCCCTCACTCTGCCATCCCCTACTCTCTCTTTTTTTTTCTCTTCCATGACTCCCTCTACATCCCATAAGGCCTTTCTTTCCCTTAATTCTCACAAGGAAGGTGGCCCTGATGACTTTGATCCTAAGCTTCTGCATCCCTCACTCTCTGCCATCGCACTGACTATTATTCTACTCCTCAACCTTTCTTTTCCCTCTGCAACTGAAGTCTGAAATAAGGCTACTGTCATACCTCTCCCTAAAGGCAGTGACACCTCTTCTTCTGGTAACTTCTGTCCTTTCACTCTCCTTCCCTCCCTGGCTTAGTTATAGGAACGCCTTGTACTAGCTGAGCTCTCTTCCTTCCTTGACTCTTCCTCCTCCTTCAACCCCTTCCATTATGGTTTTAGGAAACCTCATTCCACTTCCACCTCCCTCCTCTGGCTCACTGACGCCATCCTCTCAGGTATGGATCAGGGACTGATCCTCTACCCTATATTTGTCAATCTTGCTAAAGCTCTTGACACTGTGGAACATGCCCTCCTTCCGGAGAAGCTTAATCCAGTGGGTCTGTCTGACTCTGCAGTCAGTTGGTTTCATTCTAACCTTGAGGTAAGGTCTCAAGCTGCCTGGATAGGAAGTTAGATTCATCACCGCTCCCCATCTGCTCAAGTGTCCCTCAATGGTCTGCACCCAAGCTCTATTCTCTCTCTCATATTCTTGAATGAACTTCCCTCAGTCTGTTCCTCTGCACCCATTCAGACATACACTGATAATACAATTCTTTTTACATCTGGCTCCTCTTCCCATGATCTTACCTCACAGGTACAGCTGGATTTTGACAACATTCAGTGCTGGTTCCAGTCTAACCACCTGACCCTCAATGCCAAAAAACAACAAAAAAACAGTTTCTATGACTTTCTCAATATTTTTGACTATGGTGACGTAGTCTACAGTTGACCTCCCAAATCCTCCCTTGCCAGACTGGACCCCTCTTTCATGTTTCATGTCATATTGCTTTAGACAGTTCCCCTCATACCCACCACTGCTCACTTTACTCATCCCTTTCTCTCCCCTGTCTTGATGCCAGGTGCCTGTCCCATTGTGCCTCGGTTATATCCAAATTCTGGTTTGGTTCCCTTGCCTCCAACCGTACATCCCTACTATCTTCTCTTTCTTCCACGCCCTACCCTTTCCCCAGTAATATTTCCCATCCTCACCCTTTTCTTCCTCCTTCCCTTTCCCCAGTAATATTTCTCATTCTCTTTCTAGTTATGATAGAAAATCTACAGTTGCTCAATCTGCTTCCTCCTATCTCTTCTCTAGACTCTGGTTCTCTCTTCCCTTCTTAGTCTGCTCTGCCTCATCTGATTTCTCCTTAAAGTCCCATCTTCATGACTTTTCTTCTACCACCTGCAACTGTTCATGACCTTTTACTTCTTGTCTCCCCCCACTTCACCCCAACAGATTTGCCCTGGCCATTCTATTCCCCACATCCCCATTTTATGCTTGTAACATTAGTTTCTCCTTGCCTATTATAACTCAATTTTATCTACTGCACATATCTGTTGTACTCATTTGCCATTGATATTTATGAGTACAGTATGCTCCTTTGATATACTGTACTGCTGTATATGACTTCTACTTTTGTAATGTGATACTGTTGCTACTGTTTAGTTTTTTCCACCTCTTTATCTTTGTGCACTTCCACTCAGCCCCATGATCCATCTGGAAATGAGATGTTAACAGCTTAGTAAGTCCTTCCTGTTGAAACCTTTGAAATAAATAAACAATGAGGGGAAGTGCACATAATGTTGCCCATAAAAAAACAAACAGCTATCCATATCAATGTTTATTCAGATCCAGTTAAATATGGATACTTTGGAGTTATGAATTGAATTACTGTAAATATAAGCATTAGAAAAGCTGCCAATTACTGTAGCTGTATCCTTTAGAACTATAAAGAAACATACGGCCTTACAAAAACCAAGGGCTAACACATCAATCAGCAGACACATATGGTACAATAAGAACAAAAGGCAGAAGCAGACCATGGGCCCATTGTGTCATGCTGTCCCCTGTTTCTCCACAGTTGTAACTAACGTACGATTTCTGAGCCCACCACTGAGCTTTGTAAATAATTCATGCCCTTACTATTAAAGTGAAGCATTATTCTCTGTTAGGTGCACTTTTTCTTTAGTTCCCTTTCAACTGTTTCCACTTATAGTAGTTGCATTCTATGTCCTCTGGTAGTTCTGTTGTCATTTTTTATAGCTACAGACTTACATATTTTACATGTTTATCTACTTATATTTAGTATGTATCTATGTACTATATCTGCCCCTTAGCCTTTCTTCTCTAAACTAAATGGTTCAATTTTGCTAGTTCTATTAGTTCTTATCCTCCAGTTCCTTTTTCAGTTTTTTTTTTCTGCTCTATATTCTCCTACTATCCTGTGAGGCACCCAAAACAGACAACAGTTTTACACACAGAGACTCTCTGTAGATCTGTGCAGCAGAATACCTCTCTCAATCAGCTTGCAAAATGTTTCTATACACCCCAGTGTTTATGTTGCCTTTTTTGCTTCAGTGTCACATTTGCATTTTTAAGGCCATGTAATGATCATTCCCAAGTATCTTTCATTCTCCGTGATTCTTAGTCTCTTAACCTTCCTGTAGTATTCTGAAATAATCTTCTTCCCAGGTGCATTATTACAAATTCATCAAGACATAATTTTAATTTTTCATATTTAGGTCCATACAGTAATTCTATCAAGATTCATTTGTAGTTTATCGATCTGATCTTTTGATTCCACAAGTCTCCCAATGTGGTGTAATCGGCAAAGTTTTTTCTCTAGCAAGGGTATAGGTAGACATACTCACTGTATGCAGCTGAGTATAATCTTTTTAAGTAGCAGTCCCAAAGACCATGTCTTTTTCTTGTAACGATTATCTTTTTAAGCTGGTCACTGAGTACTGTGTGCACATGTTTAATCTCATTTAGGACCTACAGCGGACCCAGTCAAGATGCAAAACAGTAATTAGCAGTAAGTAACATGTCACAAAATACTCCATGATGAAAGAGCTTAATTGCCATGAAATTACACTGTTCCCTGAAGCATACTGCAGAATTCTGTAATACATTGCAACATTACTATACTGAATCCTGGCTGGCACCATTGTAGACATGGATGTAAAACTTATTTAAAGATTAGACAAGACTTTTGGCAACATCCTGATTTTTTTTTTTTTGTAAATCCGTACACAGTGGCACGTAACCACACATAATGATAGGAGGAGTCAGCAGTTGGCAAGAGTGAGTACAAAATTTACATTTCTGGCTACACCCGTTTCCAGTTTACTAGACCTTCATCAAGGTCACTCATGTAGATGTTGAACAGCATGGATTCCAGTACTGAGCCCTGGTGAGCCCTACTTGTACCCATACCAATGCAAGAAATTAAACCTAATATTCATACCCTTTGTTTTCTATTCAGTAACTAGCTAGACAATGGTAAATGAACAAGTGGCAGCTAAGTTAAGATTATTGGTAGAAAGTACAGCATTGGAAAATGTTAAAACCCAATCCATATATTGCTTATAATTAAAATGATCTAAGTGTTCAAAGAAGGTTGGGCAAACAGCTTTCTATTACAGAGTTAGTACTTTTGGGAATTCCTTATCTTTATCCATTAAAACATTAGCTAGTTGCAAATGTTTTGTTACAGTTTTAAGAAATGTTATTGGCGCTAGAGACATTTGTAATGGACACTAATGGTGCTCTACTTTATGTATGAAAATGTGATTCTTGTACTATGTATTTTATTGTCCGTATATGTAGTCTTGCATTGCATACTCTGTTATTTGTACCATGACTATGGTTGCCTATGAAAATGGGCATTTATTGTCCATAAACTCTCATTTTAAATGAAATGAAACTTATGCACATTACTAATTATGGATGTACAAAGGCTGATGTAAAAGAGCCGAATATAATTTCCAAAATGCCCTGAATAGTATGGTTACTGAATATTTGGGAGCCCTTACCAACTGGAGCCTATTCATTTTTGGGGAAGGGCATTCAGATCTTTTTTTGTCAAAAAAATCCTCCCACCCTCATAGTCTCCTCTCCAAATTCTTCCCACACCTCAAAGTTTATACTCCAGCATACTCCTCTGGGAAGAGAGAGAGAGAGAGAGAGAGAGGTGCTCCTTCACTGGCTGCTATTAAAAGCTCTTTAAAAAACCCATTTCTCTAATTTAAGTTTTGGCCTGGATTCCTGATTTCAAATTATTTATAGTCTTATCATTTCATGTTGTTTTATTTTATTTGCTTTATTTATTGTCAGCTGCCAACAGCCTCTGGGATTGGGTACCATATACATTAAATAAAATTGCCTTCCCTTGCCTTCCCCAACAATAACAGAACAGTTGCCTTTCTCACCACATTCATAGCACCCAAGCTTCCAATCCCCAGACCCAGTGACAGTTTGGAGATATTTTTTTAAGTAAAACAAGTTAACCCTATCCACCATTCTGCTTCTAGCATATCTGTTCCATCCCACCTACCCCCACCCCAACACAGTAAAATACTGACATCCTGCTCCCCCTACACTCTGGGCAATTATCCAACCTCCTCTACCCAACACCCAAATATACAGTAACTAGTTCCCAAGCAAGCTGACTGGAGAATAACCCACCTTCCTCAACTGCCCATCATTTAATTAATTAAAATAACCAAAAGAGATGCAGAGCCCACTATTATCTGTGTAAAAATGGTAATAGTAAGATTTGATGACCAATAGGGATTAGGAAAGGAGTACAAAACTTCAAGTATCACTGGTTTTCTGAGGGGCATGATGTGACCTAGAAAGGTTCCAGTTCTGGACAGCTACTTATACAACATTTGTGGAAATAAATTTGCCCTGATCAATATGGAATACACACTGACCTTATTTAAAATATGCAATTTATCTGAAGTGTGAAGGAGTAAGTCCACTTGTAAGTTGTTAAAATTGCACCCCTTACAAGTGGAGATAAATTGTGTATTTTGGCTTTTGTTTATTTTCAGTCAAGCCATTGCTTATCAGATTTATACAACATCACATCTAAAGTTACAACATTTAAATCTACTATTTGCATAATGACATAACTTTTCTTTTCATTTAAACAAACTGCTAGTTTCAGTGCAGCCCAGGTCTACTATGATGTGATAAGAATTTAAAGAACAGCTAACTGGTTGGTTCTTAGATTGAGGATGGAGATAGAGGCCAAGATATTCAAAGGAGATGCACTGCAGAAAGTGGAGATGCACCACAGACCTCAGAAAATGAACGTAACTGCAATATTCAGAAGGGAGAAATGAGCCATGCATCTCCAGATGCACCATTGCACATCTATAATGTATGCAGCGCATGAATGTCCCTCACATCCCAATGTTCAGCACACCTGCTGCACATCATAGAGATGAGCTGCCCAATGTTAGGCATGGAAAAAGCATGCCTAAATGGCTAGTCACCCACAGACAGACTGCAGAATTGCATCCAAGCCATCCAAATATACCCCTTGGAGGTGCACAAGGACATGCTTCAGGCTCCCACACACAACAGTCATGCTGGGACGGATGAACCCTGAGCCACAGTTGCCATGTCACCACAGCACTGTCCAGAGAGCAACTCCCATACCGCATCCTGGACATAGACTCCCAGCAGACACATGCCTGTGCTGTTGGGTGCCCCCTGGACACACCAGAGGTGTGGACAGCCACAATGCAGCAAATGTACTGGGGCCATGGTCTGCACCCATGCTGCCTACAGGGCATAACCTGGTGGTGGCATGCACCAATGGTGTTGCATTTGGATGATCATCTCATCTTTCCACTAAGGACTTCAATGCTGCGCATTCACTGGCGGCATGCCCAATACCCCATCCAACTGCACTCTTCTTGTGCTATAAACATCTGCCAAAACAGGAGCTACTGATAAGCAAGAAGTATATATTTTTTTATTTATAAGTAAATACAAAGCCACGCCCAATACTAGGAGATACCTCGGTGGGTCATGGTTCCTCTAAGCCGTGCACAATGCTATGAGGCACAAAGTCAGCTTGTGGTGCCTCCCACTGGCTCACTTCCCACAAATTCTTATGGAGAAACCTAGTCACTCCAAATAGTAAAATGGAGAACCAGATTCTGAAGGCAGGATCAACCAGATATATGATTTAATTTATCAAAAGGGTAACACCAACAACAACAAAAGAAGACCACAGTGGCTCCCTTTAAGTCTTGCTAAGCAAGAAACGATACCACCATGTTTTGCAAAGTCTCCATCCCTCCCACATGACAAACACAACCAATCACAACTCACACTGTCAACATCATGCCATCGGGTACATAGCAACTTTGCTAGCAAACCTAGGAACCAACCTAATATCGAGCAGGAATATACAGCGGATCACAAAATAATTCTACTAATTTCATAAAAAATAAAACACAAACTGCACTAAAAACAAATAAAAACGGACTTAAAAGCTTATTTTCTATTGCATAAATGGAATATGCAAATGGAAACATGTTAAATACATTAGTTAAGTGCACTTGAGCAATTTGACCTCTGACACCTCACTTGTGACTTACACCACACATGAGGTTACCCGAGGTGAAACTGCTGTTGTGTATCTTAATCATTTATTTAACTCATCCCCATCACATATCTCCTACTTATTTGGACAAATGTATCATCACTGGTATTGCATAAATACTGGATATGCAATGGCCTGACTCAGAATACGTAATTTGTCTTCATGTGTGAGGGGGCAGGGCAATATGTCATGAGTGACCATACCATGATGGAGTTATGTTCAGAGATGCAGCAAATTTAAAATCTGCCTGCGAAGGGAACTCAAAGTGGCCACTTTGCACTGGCACTTCATTACGCGGAGTGCCCCATAGGAAAGGTTCACTTCGCCTTGTTATTATTACTTTGCGTTGTCATTCCACTTTAGACATGAAGTAAGGCAGAGTGACAACAATATTGGCAGCACCCCACCCACACAGTCACCAGAATTAATGTGCATCCCCACAGTGCTACTGTCTTGTATCCAGAAAATTCCCCAGTGCTGATGAAGTGAAATGAGAGCATAGCAAGAAATGCAAAGTCTCCCAGAATTAATGGCTCACTCAGTCATGCATGCAGTGGTCACACACAGAGTCACCAGAATTAATGAGCATCCCCAAAATGCTACTGTCTTGTGTCCAGAAAACTCCCCAGTGCTGATGAAATGCTACTGTCTTGTGTCCAGAAAATTGCCCAGTGCTGATGAAATGCTACTGTCTTGTGTCCAGAAAATTCCCCAGTGCTGACAAAGTGAAATGAGAGTGTAACAAGAAATGCCATCATCCAGAATTAATGGTGCACTGCAAATGCTCAGACAGATTAAGATTGTGCTACGCACTCAAGGGATGCATACGAAAAGGCACAACAACACCTAACTAGTGCACACAAGTCACAAATCCAAATCAGGAAATGAATATGTTTTGCCAGTAGGGGGATTAGTGCACAGCAGTAACAATCCACTACCAGTAAAGATACCACAAAGCAGCATAAAAGATTCATGCAGCTGCAGTGGATAGCAGGTTCACACTGCTGCAATACCTCTATGGCACAATAAAAAGTGTCTGATTTAATGGCATGTATCTCACACACTCACTCACATGCACACTACAAGTAATGCACAGCAAATTGAAAACCTTTAGTAATATAACCAAATGTTTTAAACAGACAAATTATGCACTGCTGCACCACAATAATCAGCAAAAAAATGTCAAGAATTACTGAAAATATTACTGTGTGTAAATTAACAGTTATACAAGAAAAATATAACCAAAACAGAAAGACTATCTTTTTTCTCCCAGTTAATGTACCTACACCACAAATATGCCCCTCCCCTAAAGCACACTTCACAGTACACAGACTGACTGTTCTAAATTAACATTCAAAATCCACACACAACAATAATCACTCGATGATATGAGCACAAAAGGGTTTCTTACAATCGATGTAGAAAATTTCGAGCAAAAAAAATGGCTCAAAAAGGCATTTTAAACAGCTTTTAGAGGTTTTAAATCACAGAGCTCTGAGAGCAAACCGTCTCCACCTACCACTACGCACACACTATCCAGGCCAGAACTGAAGCTGTGAAGAACAATCTTGAGTCCATGTGACCTGCAATCCGATGAATCACTGCAGAATTTCATTTGGAGCTCAATTACAAGGCAAAGTGAGGAGAATTACATTGATTTCAATGTACTTCACCTTAAAATTGGTGGAAAAGTGATTTGGAGAAGGTGGAATAATGCAAAGTCATTGGTTTCAATGGACTCCGTGTTCCTCATTATGAAGCGAAGTTCTTTGCTTCACATTGTGGAGTACTCCACAGGTTCTGCGTTACTCCTTGAATCACTTCGCAGAGCGAATTGGGGCTACTTCACCCACCACTACTTACAGTACTGTAACTCACATGCTGTACAGGAAGGAATGCAGATGCCTATGGTTGTACTTCCTTGATGAGCTGCAGCACAAAACTCTCCGACTTAAAAACACGTATTAATGAGTACAATGGTAGGGTGGTGAAGCCTGGAGAGATACTACAAAACAGGCTTAGAATACATCCAAGTAACTAGAAAAAAAATTAATTTTGTGATTCGTGACGTGATCGTGAATTGTAATTTGTGATTGCATTTGTGACCGTGATGATGAAGAACGTGATTTGGTGTCGACGGTGTGATAACCAAATGGAACTATATTGGTGATACGAATGCCTATGGCTGTACTTCCCTGATGAGCTGCAGCACAAAACTCCCCCACTTAAAAACACATATTAATGAGTATAATGGTGGAGTGGTGAAGCCTGGAGAGATGCTACAAAACATGCTTACTATACATCCAAGTAACTAGAAAAAAAATTAATGCTGTGATTCATGACATGATCATGAATCATGATTTGTCAATGCATTTGTGACCGTGATGATGAAGAACATGATTTGTATCACGAGTGACTTGTGATGATGGTCCTGACTTAAAAACGCATATTAATGAGTGCAATGTTCGTGCAAAATTATGCACCACACCTGTCCAGTACTCTGAAGGGAAGCCAAAGAAACAACTGTGACTTAAGTTACAGATGGAGATTGGGTCCTAAAGAGATGCAAATGCACAGACATATTAAGATTGCACTGCTCACTGAAGAGATAGACACAAAGGCACAAAACATAACCAGTGCTCACCATCAGAAATTCAAATCTGGAAAAGAATACCTTTGCCAGTTGGGGCGGGCTGTGGGGGAGTGTACTGCACTGCTGCAGTAACAGTAACTAGTACTAGTACCAGTAAAGATACCACAAAGAAGTACAAAAATCACACAGCTGCAGTGGACAGCAGGTTCACATTGCTGAAATTACTATGTGGCACAATAAAAGGTGTCTGATTTGATGACACGCGTCACACACATACTCACACACACACACTAAGTAATGTGTAGCAAATTGAAAACTTCAGTAATATAACAACATATTTCAAACAAACTAAAATTATGCACTGCTGCACCACAACAATCAGCAAAAAAAGGCAAGAATTATTGAAAATATTACTATGTGTACATTAACAGTTATAAGAAAAATATCACCAAAACAGAAAGAACTGTCTTTTTCTCCAAGTTAATCTACCTACACCACAGATACGCCCCCCCCAAGCACACTTCAACTGTCTCTCAGTACACAGACTGAATGTTATACATTAACATTCAAAATCCACACACAACAATAAATGCTGGATGATATGAGCACAGGAGGGTTTTCTATAATTGATGAACTAAAGTTTCAGCAAACAAAATAGCTCAAAAAAGGCTTTTGTAACAGCTTTTAGAAGGTTTGAATCACAGAGAGCTCTCACAGCAGACTGTCTCCTACAGCTTCCTACACACACTACCCCGAACTGAGGCTGTGCAGAACAATCTAGAGCCCATGTGACCTGAAATCCCATGAATCACTGCAAAATTTGACTTTGGCGCTTAAAAACAAGGTGAAGTGAGACAAAGTACATTGTTTTCAATGTGCTTCACCTTAAGAATTGGTGGAGTAGTGGTTTGGGAAGGCAGACTAATGCAAAGTCATTGATTTCAATGGACTTTGCCTTACCCATTATGATGCAAAGTGCTCTGCTTCATGTGGTGAAGCACTCTGCAAATTCGTCTTCACTCTGCGAATCACTTCGCAGAGCCAATTGGGGCCACTTTGCTCATCTCTAGTTATGTTAAGTACAGAGCTGTGCAGAATATTGGAATTACATTTTAGCTAGAATTCTGCAGAATTTCATAAATGCCAAGTAATTTTATGGAATTCCATTGGAAGTATAATTCTGAAATTTTTAAAGCAAAATGTGAATCACAAAATCATATTCCACAGTTTATTTGAATCTCAGATTAATTATGATGTATGGTGGAATGTTGTTATCTGGTGTTTTTTATCTTTTCCTCATGTTGTTATGCCATCGATGTGAAGTGATGAAGTTGTTAATCCATCGATGGTACGTCACATCGATGGCATAACAAAATAGAATGCTGCCGAGATAAACATTCCACCGCACCAGCGCATCACAGTCTTTCACCATACTCGGCAGCATTCAAACAAAAATGGCGGTTACTCACTTGTTTGCTTAGTTTTTCTTTTACTTTTCTCGTCAGGTACCTGGTAATCGAGAAGAGTACCCTCAAAGCATTTCCGGATGGCGCACTGTTGACGTTGACCCATTTTGACCCCTAGTTATAAACTTCCTAGTCGCAAGGCGGGACAGTGATGTTTTTTTTTTTTTTTTTTATGGTGTCCACGTCTTCACTCAGGTAAATGCTTAATTTGTTTTCCCTTCCTATTTTTGTGAACTATGTGCCTGGACTGCTTCCCCATACACTATAAAAGACAACGTATGGGGAGCAGTTAACAACCTCGTTGAATTCTCATCTTGAGGTTACCATGGTTACTGAAAACCTCTCGAGATGCGCTCTCGAGGTTTACAGACCATGGTAACCTCTCGATGAGAATACAATGCAGTTGTTAACTGCTCCCCATACATTATCCTCTCTTTTTCATATATCTAAACCATGGAATATCATTCCACAGTTCACATAGAAATGCTTTTCAGAATTCTACAGAAAAAAAAAATTCAATTAAAGCATCTTGGAAGTTGAGTTGCCATTCTGCATGAGTTCCGCTAGCAGAATTCCACATTCTACACTGCTCTAGTAATACACAATAAATGGCATATTCTGAGTCAGATCATTGTGTATTTAATTTATAGAATGTGTTTTAAATTGTAAAGATTTTAATGAATTCTTTCTTTACAAGATTTAACTATTTTTGTTCGATTTCATTGCTGTGAGTGCAGCAGAGGCCATGATGTCATCAGGTGTTGTGTAAGGTGGTCTCTCATTGGTTAAAGATTCCTTTGTGACCTATCCAGAAGTTGATGGTGCTCCTATTGTGTCATCACTAGAAAAAAAACACTTTTATTAAAGTTTTTTTTTTATTCACAGTCATTGTATAAACTTAAAAAGATAAGGAATATTAGCATAAAAACACTGAGGCAAGGGTTACTCCAAAAAAGAAATTGGCAATAAAGCCAGGTTTCAAAGAAATACAAAACTACACATACCCTCATAATGCAAAGTGTTATATAGAGAATAAAGAATGGGAAAGTGTGTGATATGAGACTTTAATGCACACCCGAGGTGTGGGATCCTACATTGAAGGGTTTATTAAAGCATCCCACACCAAAGGTGAACATTAAATTCTCATATGGACACTTCCCCATATTTTATTTTTTATAATTGCTGGTCAGCAATTTTTCTATATCCCCATTTCTGTGAACACACACACACACACACACACACACACACTCACACTCTGGAGGAGTTTGTCTCCCTGTCACTTCTCTAATTTTGGTCTTTGACAATTTTGTTCTTTTTGTTTAGCTTTCATATTTTTTTTCTTCATTTTTGCTCGGTTTTTTTGTTACAATTTGTCCCAGGAGTGTGTCATTCAAATCGTGCTAGTAGTCAAGCTGGGGCTCCGTTGCTGAAACAGAGGAAAAGCAGGATCAATCAGATAGAGTTTTTTTTTCAGCAGAGGGTAGGATCAACCAGATAGATTTAAAAAAACAGAAAAATAAGAAGAGTTGGTGTTTTTTGTGGCGGCTTCTCGGAAAGCGAGAGATGGAGCCACCATGATTAAAGAACTGTTAAGCCTGCCCTGCAAAAAAATGGAGCCAATGAGGGAGTGCACATTTTTTGAATGAGGGTGGAAATGAAACCCTTAATAACCCACGGGTTGTTATGGCAAATGTTAACTCGGTCAGCCCATTGTGAAAAATTGCTGACCAGTTAATATATACACACACAATGTATAAACCACCATGAAAATTTTAGGCTGATTTTGCTTTTAATCAGAAATGCATGGTACCAAAGGACCTACCACACAATTTGCAAAGGTTCAGAACAGATGACAAAGACATGTGTTTCATCCTACACAGGGCTCATAAAAGTGTTTTGTCATTATCTCACCCCAGGGGAAAACAAGCCAGCCTAAATTTATATGGTAATTGCAAGCACAATCTGCCTCCTGAAAAGCATGAGTGAGTGTGCTACATGCACACATAGTTGCCAATACAGCATTCTCAAGTGTTGGCATGGGCTTATGGAACTGGACATCCCTTGTGCAGCAGTCCTAACTAGGGCCAAATGCTCCATGCATGACCTTAAGCAGGCTACTTGATGCCTCCATGCATTGTTTTTGCACTTGGGCCTGTAGTACAAAGTTACTGCTAGGCAGGCACAGCCATGCTTACCTTAGTGCTGCTTGGTTAGTGGTGGCCCTTTGTCAGCACATAGTTTATGAAATATTTTAGGGCTACTGCTGAGTAAGACTTATTTATTGCCTACCTAAATATTCAATTATTCATTCTCTGGGTGATATATTAAGAACTCTATCATATGAATTATTATTTGTCCAGGAATCTCTTTTTAGAAGAGTTCATCATATACAGAGTAGGTGTATAGGGACTATAAATAATGCTATGATTTTTCAAGTTTGGGGGCAATTGTGCCACTACTCAAGTAGGGTCTAGGTTCCTGTATGGGCTATACCATATCGGTCAATTAATATAATGATACTCCCTTCAGTTATTGTATGATGACATGTCAGAACACAAATTGCTCAATGTGTGGCTGCAGAGGACAAGATTTTCTTTAATTGTAGCAGTAGGTGTCAAGCAAAACCAGACAGCGTGCTTCCATTTGGAAGTCTCTGTTCAGGCTATAGATGATCCATTGTATGCAGTGATGACTTAACATAATGGCTTTCCTGAAACTGCATATAAAATCATGACTAAACCATCATATTCCCATTAATAAACATTTTTAAAACTATATAAATCACAAAAATATATATATAAATAATTTGACTCCTGGTACCTAGGACAAGATCATTACGTTACATATCCCTGAACATAACTATCTGCATGGTTTAATATTACTACATCAAGAATGCAACCTAACCCCATGAGTGGGTCAGGGTATACTGGGCCAAAGGGAAATGGCTTGAAACTTGCTACAATGAATATCTGCAGCCTAATTCCAAAGATGCTTCAACTGCAGACGTGGGCCACCCTACATAACCCTGATATACTTTGCCTGACTGAGACCTGGCTATTCATCTGGGTCAGGGATAATAAGATAGTGCTCCCAGGTTACAATACTTTGAAATGTGATAGAAATGGGAAAAGAGGTGCTGTCTGTCTCATTTATTTATGGAACACCCTACAAGCATTGTGCTCCCCATCACAACCTGCAGCGTTGACCATGAGCTCCTTGAGTTAGAATCATTTTTGGTGAACATAAAAAAATCTCTGGTCATTGCATGCATCTACCTCCTGCTGAAAATGGCCAAAGATGGTCTAATTAAACTACTAGGGTCCTTGGCTGGTGTTAACAACAACTGTGAGCTCATTGTGACTGGGAACTTCAACATCAGTTGGCTCAGTAATGAATCAACCAACCAGAAGGCTACCATAGCCAGCTCCCTCCTCACAGAATTAGTCATGGTGCCCACTAGAATGAACCATAAGATCGGTAAGCACCTGCTCCTGGGCTGGCTCCTTGCAAGTGCACCTTACAGGATTACCGATGTCTTGGTATTACTAAGTGACCCTTCCCCTATCACCTGTCTGTGGCCCAATAAATTCAAAAAAGCACCACCTGTCTTTGTGAACAGCATAATTCTCAGGAAAGTGCAGCTCTCAGCTTTCAAGGAAGTGCCTTCTCAGATTGATTGGTCTCCCCTTAAGGTACTGCATGACCTTGACATAGCACTCCAGTACTTTATTGATGACTTTAATAGCATTTGTGACAGATTGGCTCAGTTCAAAAATAGTAAAAGATGCGGCCATAACAATGGGTGGATTATTAGTGACCTTCTAGATCACATGAGGGCAAGAGACAACCTTTGGTATCAAGCCAGGGCCTCCAGTAAGCCCAGTGACCTTCAAAGATACAGAGCAGCCAGAAACAAATGCACACATCTCATCAGGAATGCTAAAACTAATTTCTACAATGATCAATTGGAAAAAATCTGGGATGATGGGAGGTGGTTTTGAGACAATATAAAGGCACTCACAGGGAAGGATGACAAAACACAGCCATCACTGCTAAACATTAATGGCACAAATACCATGGACCCCCACACCATTGCCGAAGAGTTCAATTCCACCTTCATGGATCTTAGCTCTGTTCTACTGGCTGAATACCTCAAGCCTATCAAAGCTGATAATAGATGCCCACTGGACATCAACTCACACCCTCAATTTTACTTCAAGAGAATCACTGTCAAAGAAGCACTGGGTTATGTTAAAAAGGTCCTGGGGAAAATCAGAATGGGGTCTGACAATATTGACATGAAACTGCTGACAATCAATGAATTCATTGCTCCCACCACTATGATTTTTAACAAATCCCTCCAGCTCATTAAATTCCCTTCTCCTTGGAAACAAGCACTGGTGACCCCAGTGCATAAGGGAGGTGATAGGTCACTGACCGCAAACTACAAGCCCATCTCTATCCTCTCCCCCTCTATAAAGCACTGGAAAGGATTGTGGCAGACCAATTTACTGACTATATTCACAAGTACCAGCTGCAATATTCCCAGCAGCACAGCTTTAGGAAACTCCATAGCACGGACACTGCACTGGTGGATTTCACTGAGTATGTTCATAAGGCACTGGATGAGGGAAAACTGGTTGAGTCCATCTTCATTGACCTAACAAAGGCATTCAACATAGTCTGTCGTCCACTCTTCTTGTCTCAACTGCATGCCCTTGGTGTTTCCCCAAATGCTACTCTACGGTTCCAGGACTACCTAACCTCCCGGACTCAAAGGGTCAAGATAGGTCACTCCATATCTGCATCCAAGGAAGTATCACTAAGGGTGTCTCAAGGGTCCATCCTGGGTCCACTGCTCTTCAGTATGTTCCTGAATGACCTACCCGATGCCTGCACTAGCAAAGTCATTCTATATACTGATGATGCTGTCCTACTTAGCTGTCAGTCTCGCACAGAACACCTACAAGCTGAGCTACAATCATCCTTCTAGCAACTGGAGACCTGGTTCTACTCCCAAAGGTTGCAACTAAACTACAAAAAAACAAGATGATGCTGCTCACTAGCCCCCAACTAAAAAGGTGATGCCCAGAACTAACAATCACAAATCATGTGACTGTCCCACTGGAACAGGTTCACTCCTTCAAGTACCTGGATGTCATTGTGGATGATACCCTCTCATATGTTCAGCACATTGACATGATGGTGAAAGCCATGAACACTAAATTAGGGATCCTGTTTAGGCACAAGAAAAGCCTAATTTCTGAAGCCCTCCGGCTCTTAGTATCCAGCTCTGTCCTCTCCGTGGTCTACTATAGGCTGGTGGTTTACAGCTCAGCAACAGATACAGCTCTCAAAAGGGTTGGCACTGCCCTTAACAAGGCTTCAATACTATTGCTTAATGTTGACCACTTCATGCACACTTGTACCCTATATGGTCTGGCCCACATACTACTGCTTCAATCCAGAATCAGATACCAAACTTGCCTGCTAGGGAGAAAGGGCATGCTCTCCTTAACTCCTACCTGCACTGCAGACCTGGTAAAGGAAGCAAGCTCCAAATAAAACACACAGAGAACAGTGACAACACAGCTTGAAGTCCCATTTCATAGAACTTCCCTAGAACACCGATCCTTCATGTACCGAGCTCCACTATGGCTAAATGAGATCCCTGCTGCAGCTCTTAATACAACTAATGATTGGTCCTTTAAAAGAGAACTGAAGCAATACCTGCTGAACTCAAATTCCTGTGACTGCCTTACCTGAATCCATATCTTCAACCTGGATACCTCCTCTTAAACACCTCTGACTCCCTTACCTGAGTTCATATCCTCAACCCGGATACCCCCCTTCATCTGACTGAGCTTTCCTCCTGTTTTACCTACCTTGGACCCCCACCTGCCATCCCTTGCCACACCCCCTCTCTAGCTCCCTCCAACTCCCTCCCCTCCATACTTCCCCAACATCTCCCCTTTCCATCCACTCTCTCCCTAAATATTCTCCTTCTCCCAATCCCTCTCTCTCTTTCTCTCCTCCTCTCTCTCTCTTTCTCTCCTCCTCTCTTTCTCTTTCTCTCTCCTCCTCTCTCTCTCTTTCTCTCTCTCCTCTCTTTCTCTTTCTCTCTCCTCCTCTCTTTCTCTTTCTCTCTCCTCCTCTCTCTCTCTTTCTCTCTCCTCCTCTCTCTCTCTTTCTCTCTCCTCCTCTCTTTCTCTTTCTCTCTCCTCTCTTCTCTTCTCTCTCTCTCTTTCTCTCTCTCTCTCTCTCTCTCTCTCTAATCTACCCCTCGTTTGCACTCTCCCCCATCTTTCTCCTACCCTTTCCAATACTCTACCTTGATGCCCCCCTGGGCCAGCTATGCTGCATGTTGCTAATTGGGAATCTCCTCCTGCTGTTTAATTTCATTTGCCTTGGTTACTCAAATGTATTATTTATCTATATTCTGCATTACATAGCAATCTTATGTTTTGTGTTAACTGTCAAGTTTTTGTTATGTCTCAGCTGTTTTACATCCTGACATGGAACCTTTATAAAAGAGTGTATACTCAAAGGTTGTATCCGAATTACCAAATAAATAAAATACACAAAAAAATAAAAATTCATTCACCCTATAATGTACTATTTATGGATTGCAATTTTTCCTTATATTTTTGCTTTCTTTTGTACAAATAGCTGTGTTCCTCTGCTCAATCCCAAGTTCAGATCCCAAGACCACTAGAGCTTGTAACTTGTCACCAGGTACTTCTAGGGCAATTGATTCACTTTATCGCCCATAAATTATCCTTCTTGGCTGGGTCAAATAGTAGATGTAAATAGTCAAAACATTCCAGTTTGGCAGTCACTGATTGAGGAGACCCTTGTCTATATAACTCTATTGTGTGGGGGAGAGCATGGCATTGTTATTCAACTATACTCCACCACCTTTTATTGTTCCACTTTTCCACTCTTCCCTGAAGGGTTCTGCCTGCCACTCAATGGTTAAGGTTCTAGATTTCAAGAAAGCAGACTTCAAAAAAAAGAGAGGCAGCCTTAAGCAACACTTAATTGAAGAGGTAGAAGGAGATGTAGAAGACATGTTGGAGAGATTAAAAAGAGCAATCAGGACAGTCATGGACCAATGCTCCAGGAGGGTCAGCAAGAAAAATAAATCTGCTCTGGTTCTCCATGGAGGTGGCTACCATAGTAAAAGAAAACAAGAAGGTATACATGACATACCAGGAAACTAAAACTGACAGACACTGGGACTCGTATCAAGAAAAAAATGAAAGAAACAAATAAACGGATAAGAAAAGCCAAAGTACAGATAGAGGAAAAGACACCAGAGGGGGCCAAGAGGGGTGATAAATCCTTCTTTAGGTATATCAGGGAAATAAGGAAAACAAAGGAAGGGTATAGTAAGGACTGCTACAGAGGGTGGAAAATTAACAGAAGAAGACCATGAGAAAGCAGAAATCCTAAATAGGCACTTCTCTGTGTTTACCAAGGAGGATCCAGGAAATGGGCTGGTGGTCATGAAAAACAGCATCCCTGGACCAGGAGTTGACACTAGCCTGTTCACAGAGGAGCAAGTATTGGAGGCACTAAGTAAACTGAAGGTGGACATGGCTGTGGGACTAGATGAGATACATCCAAGAATCCTAAAGGAACTGAAGAATGAGCTGGCAGCTCCACCGGCAAAACTATTCACCCGATCCCTTGAGATTGGAGTGGTGTACCAGGATTGGAAAATGGCAACAGTGGACCCACTCCATAAATCAGGCAGCAAGGTAGAGTCAGGTAGCTAGTGACCAATTAGTCTCACGTCTATAGTGGGAAAAATGATGGTGTCACTGCTCAAAGAGAAAATAATAGCATTTCTTGAAGCAAACTGGAAGCTGGACCCAAAACAGCACAATTTCACATTGGTAAGGTCATGCCAAACAAATCTGGTTGAATTTTCTGACTGAGTTACCAGGGCTGTGGACAATGTGGGAGCACTGGATGTGGTTTGCCTGGACTTTAGCAAAGCCTTCAGCTCAATTCCACACTGAAGGCTGGTAAAGAAGTTAGACTACACAGGGTTGGTCAGGAGGTGGTAAAATGGGTAAAAACTTGGCTGCAAGGCAGAACACAAAGAGTCCAGGTAAATAGCACAGTATTGTCAAAGGGAAAGGTAACCAGCGGTGTACCCCAGGGCTCTGTGCTGGGACCTCTACTCTTCAATATTTTCATAGCTGACATAGCAGACTAGCTTGAGGGGAAGATGTGTCTATATGTCAATGACACCAAGATCTATAACAGCGTGGACTCCTTTGAAGGAATGAGCAAAATGCAATCAGACCTAAAGAAACTTGGGGGTGGTCTGGAGCATGACAGCTGAGATTTAATGCCAAGACGTACAAAGTCATGTGTGAGGTAAGAGGAAACCCAAGGATGGCGTATTACTTAGATGGAGTAAGACTAGTGGCCTCAAACCAAAAACGTGAGCTGGGAACCATGATTTCAGATGACTTATAAAAGAGAAAACAATGTGAAAAGGTGGCACTTAAGGCCAGTGGAATTCTGGGATGTATAGGAAGAGGAGTCACAAGCAAGAAGAGAGAAGTGGTCATGCCACTGTATTGAGCTCTGGTCAGGCCACACCTGGAGTACTGTTTCCAGTATTGGAGGCCACATCTCAAAATGAAATATTGACTGGTTAGAAACAGTACAGAGAAAGGTGAAAAAATGGTACAGGGGTTGCAACAATTGCCTTACAAAGAAAGATTAATAGAACTGAACATGTACTCCCAGGAGCAAAGAAGGGAGAGGGGAGACATGATTGAAACCTTCAAATACATGAAAGGCATAAATAAAGTACAGGCACAGGACATCCTTCACTTCAAGCAGGGCAGTAAAACTAGGGGACATAATCTGAGGCTAAGGGGGGGGGTTCAATACTAATATCAGGAAGTTCTTTCTCACAGAAAGAGTGGTAGGTACATGGAATAGCCTGCCCCTGGGGGTGGTAGGGGCAAAGAAAGTGGTGAAATTCAAGGCAGCAAGGAATAGACACAGGGGTGCCCTCACATGCAAGGGCAATTAGGGCGGTGGTAAATAAATGAAGGACAGACAAGATGGATCTAACAGTCTTCTTCTGCTGTCAGTTTCTGCATGTTTTATATCATATACTGTCAAAACAGTGAGTCCTGAATGGTGGAGAGTCAAAACAGCACAAGTGCCAAAATCAGTGAACTCACTGTACCTCCCCTCCCTGAGTCCCCGGAGTTGGTATATTTAGTAAGGGGCTGAGGAGCTGTTTTGACTCTGTGCTGTTCGGGAGTTGCTTTCATGCCATGGAATTGTTTTATATTCATGTACCGTAGACATGTCTTTCCAGCCTCTTTTCTCTCTAGTTTGAGATCTCAGACTTGTGACACAAATCCAGGCTTCCTGTAGTAAAGTGACATGCAACCACTAATGCAGTGGGCTTCATGGATTACATGTTTTTTAAATAAAAACTAAGGACACTTTAGCAACGTATTTGTTTAGCTTCTCCTCCTTGATCTTCTGCAGACATAGTTTGTCCTTTTAAAATTGATTCTCACCCATTATGTGTAATTAATGCTGAGTGATAGAAAGCACATGCTGCACATGATTTCAGGAAGAAATGTGTTTGGCTGCCAGACACTGCTCTGTAAGTAAAAAAAAAAAAAAAATAGGAATTACCTGACTTAACAATACCCAATTGAATGCAACCAACCTGCATTTTACTTTATCATGCAGGGCAGGATAGTTCTTTATCTATACTACCCTGCCTGGCTAAAAGAGTCAGATACCCACTCTACCAGATTTAGCTACACTCTGGGTAGCCAGTGCCTAGAATTAACATTATTCTAAATTCAGACGAGCATAACAGTCATTATAATATGATTAGAAGTTGGGATCAGGCAATATGAGCAACCAAAATTAATGGACTAGGCATAGAATGCCTCCCCCTCTCCAGTCCGCTTGTTAGTTATTGCATACAGTGGTGCCATGAAAACAGACCAGAGTATGCACTCCAGTATACCCAGGATGGGAGCAACTAGGGTGGCTACCACAATAGTAAGCAAAATAGTCAAAAAAATTGCACTCAGAGTGGAACAATAGCTCACGTGAACACTGTAAGTCAATTGCAATGTCTTTAATCACAAAGACATTCACATTACAGCTATATATTCACTAAATGGATGTAACCCCAGTGCTTCACCTCTTCATGAGGCTTCCAAGGGGGACATTTGGTGAATATATAGCTGTACTGTGAAAACCTTTGCGATTAAAGACATTGCAATTGATTTACAGCGTTCATGTGAGTTATTGTTCCACTTTAAGTGCAACTTTTTTGACTTTACAGTGGTGCCAGACAGGATACAGTGAGGTATCCTATGACATTGCATGGCAAAAGGGAATGTCTGACATTGAAATTGTCTTGTTTCCTGCAGTTTTGCATTACATCCTCACCTGCTCCAATATATGCATTTTTATACCCATGAGCAGAATTATCATGCATAAATCTCTGAACATTTCAAGTTTTCTGATCAAAGGTCACTCTTTTTATCATAAAAGATGCTGTTCAATAACCAGGTCATTCCCCTGTAAGAGAGGGAGATGTAAATGGTACTTAGATGATTGCAGCACATGCAGTTCTCAGTCACCAGTGTCACTGACTGGCTACTGCAGGTAAAGTGCCTTGCCAACAACTTAAATGTGCTCAGTGTCTGCTCCCTGTAAAAAGTGCTGTGTAATGTTTGTGAAATGCTGAAGAGAAACAGAATTCCTTTCAAACAGCTTGCCGGCCAGTGTTCAGTTCATTGGATTTTGTCACTTTTAATAAACGCAAAATTAGCATAGACTAACCCTTACACTTTGTAAACCACATAGCAAAGTGGGTAGGGAATGTATTCCTTATTAGGTAATACATGTTTACAAGGTTATTTAATCTTAGATCAGACATTGGTTCTCAAAAACAGTAGCAGAAAAGGTCAGAGCCAAAAGGCTGGCCTTCAGGAAATATAAGGGAATGCAGCAGGATGAAGATAGGGAGGCATACCAAACTTCCCTAAGGGAAGCAAGGAAGGCAGTAAGGCAGGCAAAGGCCCAAACTGATGAACACTAGCATGAACAGTAAAAGAAGGAGACAAGACTTTCTACAGATACATTAGTGAAAGGAGACTGTCTAGAGGTGGTATTGCTAAGCTCAAAGGGGATAAGAGGGAGTGTGTGGAGGAGGATCAAGGAAAAGAATCTATTCTAAACAGATAATTCTGCTCAGTATATGTTGAGTAGAAGGTAGGGCAGGGCCCACAGCTCAGCACCATGGACACAGGGGGGAGGGAGGTTTGCACAAGTCCCTTCATAAAGGAAAGGGTCCTACAAGAGTTCGCTAAGCTCAGGATAGAAAAGGCAATGGGACCGGATGGCATACATCCCAGGGTACTAAAGGAGCTAAGGGTGGAACTAGCAGAGCCATTATCAGAACTGGTTAGTGGGTCTCTGAGCACAGGAGAGGTCCCAGAAGACTGGAGAATGACTCATGTGATCCCGCTGCACAAGAGTGGTAGCAGGAAGGATGCAGGGAACTACAAACCAGTCAGTCTTACCTCAATAGTGGGCAAGATTATGGAGGCACTCCTTAAGGAAAGAATAGTGCAACATCTGGAATCCATAGGAGCACAGGATCTAAGACAGCATGGTTTACATGTCTAACTAATCTCATAGATTTCTTTGGCTGGGTAACCAGAGTGTCAGACCAAGGGGGTGCATTTGATGTTGCCTACCTTGATTTCAGAAAACGTTCAATACTGTTCCCCATGGAAGATTGATTAATAAGTGAATAGGCTCAGGGTGTGTCAGAAGTTGGTCAACTGGGTAGCAAACTGGTTGGCAAGCAGAAACAGAGAGTGGTGCTAAATGGTATACAGTCAGAAGAGATGCAAGTCACAAGTGGGGTACCTCAGGGATCAATCCTGGGGCCAGTCCCCTTCAATATCTTCATCAGTGACATTGCAGATGGACTAGAAGGTAAGATTTATCTGTTTGCAGATGACACCAAGATCTGCAACAGAGTAGATGATCCAGATGGGGTGGGCAGAATGAGAAGAGGTCTGGATAAACTGGCAAAATGGTTGGAAGAGTGGTAACTGGGGTTTAACGCAAAGAAGTGCAAGATCATGCACATAGGGAAGAGAAACCTTGAAGCCACCTATAGGCTGGGAGGGGAGTTGCTGGCAATCACAAGGGAAGAAAGAGACTTAGGCATTATCATCACAGATGACCTGAAATCATCCAAGCAGACCACTAAAGTAGTAGGAAATGCTAAAGGGATGTTGGGGTGTATTAGTAGGGGTATCACAAGTCTTAAGAGGGAAGTAATAATCCCTCTTTGTAAGACACTGGTTAGGCCCCATCTGGAGTACTGTGTGCAGTACTCAAGGCCGCACCTGGACAAGGACATTAACAAAATGGAGGCAGTTCAGAAAAGGGCAATCAAAATGGTGCAGGGACTGCATCAGAAAACATATGAGGACAGATTAACAGAGTTCAATATGTATACCCTAGAGCAAAGGAGGGAGAGAGGTAATATGATTGAAACATTCAAACATCGTAAGGGCATTAACAAGGTGAAAGAGTCTAACATGTTTCAGTATAAGAAAAATAGCAGGACAAGAGGACACAGCATGAGATTAGAGGGAGGCCGATTAAGGGGGAATGTGAGGAAGTTCTTTTTCACAGAAAGGGTGGTGGATGCATGGAATGGCATATCTCAGGAAGTGGTGAATATGAATATAGCGCAGGGCTTCAAACAGGCATTGAATAGGCATAAGGGAGCACTACAGATGAGTATGAATAGATAGGCCATTGACAGAGTAAAGGCCTATGGCACATTCATAAGGTAGAAAAAATGGGCAGACTGGATGGGCATTGAGGTCCTTATCTGCTGTCAGTGTCTATGTTTCTATGTTTCTATGAAATAAGGGGCAGACCTAAGAGATCTAAAGTCCCTCCTGACAATAAATGACTATGTCACTGTTTTATGTTGCTAATTTTTATTTTGTCAATCCTTGTGCCTCTCACAAGGCATATAATAATTCAGAAAATTCATAGAGAAAATTCACACTGTCATGTTTTGCATCTACAAAAAAACATAGCATTTTTTTAATGTTATCCTATTCTTTTTATTTTATTTTTATTGCATTTTATGGCAAGATACACACCATAAAAGCTTACATGAACTGTCAATCCACAAGATAGTCCTTCACCAAGAAATGAATGCAGGGTAAAGTGATTCACATTTAAAAATTGACAACACTGTGTGAGCTCTTTTCAGATATGACACTTAAAATGCGCCAGTTGTTACCAATTGTACACCCTGTGCTATTTAGGAATATTAGGTAATCTGATTATAACACATAAACATTAACTAGAGCTCATAGGCTATTTAATTAAAAAAAATCTATTTCAAACTGCAATGATTTGAACATATGAAGGTGTTACTCTATAACCCCATAACTTCAAACCACACTTTTTAAGCAAGAGTCTCACACATAATATTATATTATCTGTGGGTTTCCTATAATTCTGCTGTAACACTTACTGGATAACATGGTACAGAGAGATCGGTGATTGTTCAAAGGGTACTCTTTGTATTGGGCAGCTGCTTAACATATGGTGATTGCTATATGTTAAGCCAAATGTGATGGAGCAGCATTCTAGCTGGTTCAGCCTGAATATTCAGGACTCCAACTGAAAGGCCACATCTGCTACCTTGTGAGTACATGTGTATCCTCTACCACACCATGAATGCGCCATCTTAGCTCACTCTCCCTCAGCTATCTGATTGTCACCTAGTAAATAATATTTTAGCAGCAGGCTGAGACACAAGTCTAGCTACCAATTAGACAACAGCACTTTGCTTAATGGTACTTTCTCCTTTTTATTATGTCCTCAGCAGAGACCCCTAAAACACACATAAATTGATTTTAACAGCACCCGTCTTCACTAATACATAGGAAGGATCTTGCAGGATGGATCATACTGTTTGATAAACCCCATAGAACATGAGTGTTTGAAACTGAAAGCACCCTATTAAATAGGCATTGACAGAATTAGGTTCTGTCAGTCTGTATCAAACAAATGCTCCAGTAAACTGTCCACTTCTCCATCAGATGATTCAGGATTTTCCACACCATTTTAATCAACCACTGAAGCTTTGCAGCAAATTCACTAGCCACTTTTGTGTCATTAAAAGTGAACACTTTGTCCAGGTATATAAACTCTAACAGACCTGGGAATAACAATCTGTAAATGATACCTGCAGCCTGTAACTTGACTACGATTCCCTCAAATGCTATTCTCTTAAGGCTAGTGGCAAATGAATAGTCTGCTAAAAACAATCTTGTTATCATGTAACACAATTGGCGATGAGTCTGAAGCAGCATACACGAACTTGTCTCGTAGTGCAGAGGAGGTATTAGTAACTAAAACTGTGCATGGGCCATACATATTTCAGGCAGCTCTCTGAAGAGTAATCCTGAATGCTTTTCCTATAGGAAGTGCAAATCTGAAAATTATGTCCTCCAGCAAACATCGTTTAAGAAATGTGGTTAGGTCTCTTTCCTCTGTCCCTTCCAGAATTCCAAGCATTGGAACATTTCATGATATGTCCAAATTCTGTAATTGTTCCAGGTGATTTCAAGCAATTCTCTGTTCCTTAATCAACATCACAGTGGCAGCCAGCTACTTTACTGCCTTTTTCCATGCTCCTGTACAGAACTTACCTGTACCTCCACTCTGCTCGAATTCCACAATTTTTCATCTTGGGCATCAAACGTCTTGTCAAGATTTTGAATTGTTTGTGTGTGCATATTTATTGCTCACTGAAGAGAATCAGCACTTGCTATTTGATCTGCCACACCATCCACAGGCTGTTCTTCCACTGGTGGTGTGAAGGCCCCGCCAGGCCACCAGCAGAATTGGTCTTCCCTTCACCACTCAGTCTGCCCACCATTTAGACAGTAGACTCACTACACAGTTATAACAACTATACTAGAGCACACTGATACAGAAAAAGAAATACATTTGGATGATTTTTATAAGTTTAAAGGAGGTTTTTAGCTCAAGGTCATGCAGCTTGAGCTAAACGCATGCTACACACCTTGCTGCTGCCCCCTCCCATTATCCCTATTCTGTAGAAGAGAACCACCAAAAAGCAGACCTGTTTAACAAATACTTCTGTTCAGTATTCACAGAGGAGGGGGTAGGAAATAGGCTTTTGTTACAAGACAAGGACAAAAAGGGTCCGTAGTGGGATAGTAGCACTTTCACAGTGGAAAGAGTCCTAAGGGAGTTATCAAAGTTAAATGTAGACAAGGCGATGGGTCCAGATGCGGTGCACACCAGATTTCTGTGGGAGCTCTGTGAGGAACCGGCTGCACTTCTGACAGCCATGTTCAGCTGGTCACTAGAAACAGTGGCAGTACCGGGGGACCAAAGGAGGGCAGATATAGTCCCACTCCACAAAAATGGAACTATGTAGGAGGTGGGAAATTACTTGCCGGTCAGCCTGGGTTCGGTAGTAGGCAGCATAATGGAATCACTACTGAAGGAATGGATTAGAGAATACCTTGTTACAACAGGTCTACAAGATCTGAGGCAACATGGATTCACTGAGGAGAGGCCCTGCCAGACAAACCTGATTGAGTTCTTTGACTGGGTAACAAAGAAAGTGGACCAGAGAGTGGTGGTTGACGTGGCTGATCTGGATTTCAGGAAGGTTTTCAACACCATTCCACACAGAAGGCTGGTAAACAAACTGGGTTGCCTAAGAGTAGGTCCTAAAATAGAAAAATGAGTAGAGAGTTTGCTTAGTTATTGAAGCCAAAGAGTGGTGGTAAATGGAGTACACTCTGGGGAGGGCAAGGTGACTAGTGGGGTACCGCAGGGGTCAGTATTAGGACCGGTCCTCTTTAATGTCTTTATTAGCAACATTGCAGAAGGACTGGAGGGGAAGGTGTGCCTATGCATGGATGACACAATTATCTGCAAAAGACTAGACACACCAAAAGGGGTTGAAAGTATGAGGGGGGATCAAAAGAAAATAAAAGAATGGTCACAAATTTGGCAGCTAAGATTCAATGCAAAAAAGTGCACAATCATGCACTTAGGGCACAAAAACCAAGGAGCAATGTACCAACTTGGGGGGTGTATTAGCAGTCACAAAACAGGAAAGAGACCAGAGAGTTATCATTTCTGATGACCTGAAAGTAGCTAAACAGTGAGTCAAGGCAGTGGGAAAGGCTAGCGCAAAGCTCAGATGCATAGGGAGGGGTATCACCAGCAGAAAGAGAGAGGTAATAATACCCCTATATAGATCGCTGGTAAGACCCCAGCTCAAGTACTGTATACAGATCTGGAGTCTCCACCTTGAAAAGACATAGATAGGGTCGAGGTGGTGCAAAGAAGGGCAACCAAAATGGATCAGGGCCTGCATCAGAAGCCGTACTGAGAATGGCTTAAGGATTTTTATATATACTCCCTAGAAAATGGGAAGAAACATGGGCTATGATAGAGACATTCAAGTACCTCACAGGAATAAACAAGGTACTGGAAGGGAGTATTTTCCAAAGAAAAAGATGCTCAAGGACAAGGGGTAACTATATGAAGCTGGAGAGGGGGAGGCTGAGAGGAACCATGAGGAAGTCGTTCTTCACATAAAGGGTGGTGAATGCTTGGAACAGCCTCCCAGAGGAAGTGGTAGGGATGAGAATGGTCACAGGATTTAAGAATGCATGGGACAGACACAACGGAATCTTAGAAGCAAAAGGGAAGTGTAAGCTGTAGTCCAAGTAGGGTCTCTGTTGGCACTACTGGTAGGGAATTTAGGGCAGGCTAGGTGGGCCAAGTGGTCTTTATCTGCCGACAACTTCTATGTTTCTATGTTTATTAAGTATACAAATCTGTGTGAAGCAGGGTTACATGTTTTCACAGTACAGTTGCTTTACTAATACAAACAAATACTGTACGTGAACACTGCACATTTTAAAATTATTATTTTTAATTTCTGCCTAAAACACATTTTGTCTAAGCAACAGGTGGTGCTGTCATGCTCCACACAGGGACAAAAATTGGTTTTAGCTGATCAGAGTTTCTTCTCCTTAATAACTGATCTAGGTCAAAAGAACGTATTCAATATAGTACTATTCAAGACCGTGCATGAAAAAGCATGTAAACGAAGATAACACTCACAAAAATCAGTGACAGCATGGATAGCAGGAATAAAGCCACAGACATGCAGACAGAATCAGAAACCAGAAACCCAACTGGGGGAACCAGTAACTTCAGGAGATGGCACATTTAGTGATGGTGGAAGGCAAACTGAAGGGAGTGGGACAAACTCAGGGAGGGTGGCACATTTACTATTAAAACTCAGCATCAGAGGCAACTTGGGGGAAGGGGGGAAGTTGGTCATGAAGACGTATTTACCAATCGAGTACACTACAAACCTCAACATGCTTGTTGATGATTTCATATGCAGGGGGCTAAGCCCCCCGCACCCTCTTAAAATATAGATAATTATTTATTTATTTTTATGTTGTCTTGCGCGCAGTGCAGACAACATATTGTGGTTGCTTCAGTGGAGAAGCGGGTTTTGGAGGTGCGGTCCTGCTGCAGCCAGTGTTGCCACTGCTTTTTGAGGCCAGGCTCTGTGGCACAAATTGCAGAGCACACTGTCTGTGACAGTAGTTAAAAAAGTACCACCACCTTGAATGAAAGTAGCCACTGCAATCAGGGATCATCACAAGGTGCTCCCTGATTGCAGCGGCAAATTACTGCTGGTGTCCCCCATCATGGCGGCGGCGACACGGGGAAGCCGAGGTACAGCTGCGGCCTTGTGCAGTCCCTTAGACAGCTGACAGGGGTGCCCAATCTCCCTGTCGGCATGCCCCCTCATAACTTAATTTGGTGATGGGGTGCCCAATCCCCGTCAACATGTTCTCCCATATTTCATATTATTATTAGAAATTGCCCCAATCCTCCTCGCTCTTGCACCCCCGTATGTGCGGCAGGGGTGCCCAGTACACATCGACTCCAGTGCCCCACCCCAAAACATGGGTAAGTGGTATGCTGGGAGCCCACCCAGCATGCCAAAAGTACCTGCTGAAAGGAAAACCGCCCCACAATGTCTGTAATGTTTTTAACCCTGAAAAGAAGAAAACGATCCTCGCTGTCTGTGCCTCCCCACCCCGACCCACCCACTGTGTACCCCACCTCCCACACACCCACCCACCCCATACTTACCTCTGGAGCCAGGCACGACGATCTTCGGTGGACTGGGAACACGTCTGCACTCTTCAAAGCCGACTGCGAACTCAAGAAATGCCGGTAAGCTGTATAATGGCATAAATAGGGTTTTTCAACTTTGGTGCATTTCTCAGGCATTTTTTAGAATCTTTTCACCAAATTTTCAACATGGGGTAATTGGGACCCAACCTCATGAATTCAGTCACTGTCATGCCGTTATTCAGTACCGAAAGGTGATTTTGCGGTCACTGCGCGGAATCACCTTTCAGGACCGATTAATGAAATGACAGTGCCACTGTTCATGAGATGGGTTCTCAAAAAGTCTATGTTGCAAATTTGGTGAAAAAAAATTCAAAAATGACTGTTTTACGAGCGTGCGTTGCGCAGTTTCCACGGACGCTCGTAACCTCGCAAATCTGTAATATTTTCATTCCAGATTTTCAACATTGGCATTTTTCCACACCTCCTTATGAACAATATAGCTGGCATTTTACACATCCTGTCTGAAATGTGTTTTCGCATTACCGGCGCAGAATTGCGCGGTGGCTGTGGGAAATCAGTGCTTGGGACAGATTAAGGAAATCACAATGTTAGTGTTCATGAGTAGAGGTCCTAAAATGCCTATGTTGAAAATTTGGTGACAAAAGTCCACAAAATGAGTATGTTACAAGTGTGGGTTGCGCAGTTTCCATGTGCACTAGTAACTTTGAGATTTTGTAATATTTTCACTCAACATTTTCAACATTGTCAGTTTTGCACACCTCCTTATGAACAGTATAGCTGTCATTTTTCACATCCTGCCTGAAATGTGTTTTCGCATAACTAGCTCACAGTGGCACGGTTGCTGTGGGAAATCAATGATCAGGACAGAAGAAGAAAATCATAGTGACCGTGTTCATGAGCAGAGGTCACAAAATGCCTATGTTAAAAATTTGGCAAAATAATTCCACTTAATGACTGTGTTATGAGTGTGCATTTCGCAGTTTGTACATATGCTCATAAATTCAAGCATTTTTAATATTTTTACTCACGATTTGCAACACCGCCATCTCTTCACACCTAACTATGAATGATACAGCTGTCATTTTTCACATCCTGCCCGAATGGTGTTTTCCCACATCTGGCACAAAATATCGCGGTCACTGTGAGAAATCAAAGTTCTGGACAGATTAACAAAATCACAGTGCCACTATTCATGAGCAGAGGTCCCAAACACTTTAATGAGGTGGGGATCACAAAAATGCTGTGTTGCAAATTTGTAGTGCAAATGCCGACAAACAGGTGGGGCACTAGGGTTTGTAACTATAATGTCCAACCCTGTACAGACTAACAGGTGTCAGAGGTGTGCCTTTGCATTGCCGGCTGTCATGCTCATGCCATACCACCACCCCCCCACCCTCAAGCAACTGACAGGCATCGAGGTGATCCTTGGACTCTTTGTGTCCAAAAGTTCACCCAGTTCTCCTATGTTGCACCTATTTCAGCATATGTCCTTATGAAATGGGGTGACTGTAAAGCTGAACACCCCAAGGCACGCCTCAGCACTTGTCGGTGTCTGCAGGATAGGGTGAGGTAAAATGCCATCAAGTTATGGCAGAATGGGGTGAGTGTAAGGCCCGAGGAACCCAATGCACAACGCGATATTTGTTGTACTTTAGGGTAGGGTGAGCTGAAATGCCATGAATGTAAAGGCCGATGCCCAGAGGCACACCTCAGTGCCTGTCAGTCTCTGTAGGGTGATGTGGGGTTGACGTCACCTTCATACTTCACTGCCATTCCTATTACGCATCTGTTCAACTACTGCGCTACCGATGCCAAAGTCAGCAAGACAACATTTGGCATTGACAAATGCTTGTTTTATTTATTGAGAGTATCGGAATTATAACCTTTGAGTCAGAGACTCCTTTGCAAAGGCTCCTCCTCAGACAAATTAGTTAGAACACATCAACAGGCAAATAGAATCAATAGTACATGGGTAAATAAAACACAGGTACAAGGCAATGTACACTAGGAACAATTGGAATCATTGACAATAACAGGCAAATATTTTGTGCATGTTAATTATATACAAACATGTCATGCAAGACACGTAAACAGTTGGTGGTAGCTAAAGGAGGAATTCATAACAGGTCATTCAAGGTCAGGTAAAGTAGGAATTTCATAACAGGTCAATTCAGGCCAGGTAAGACAGATTAAGTAAGGGCACCCAAAGGCCAGCAAGGCCGGAGCCTAGGAGTAAGGCTAAAGCAGTCAGAGGAAACCTTGTCAGGGGGGATGGATCTAGGAACAGTCACAGAGGCTGCAGGTGATCATGTGCTCCCTTAGTTTAAATTTAAAGGGCCAAGCTCTGTAATGGCAAAGAGTTCAGATGAGAGGGAATTCAACCAGAGTGGAGCTTTGTAAATAAAGACTGTTGGCCCAGGGACATCCTACAGTGTGGATCAGTGGAGGAGGAGTTTGTAGAGCTTCTTGTGGCACAGTTAGTTGGGGCCAGGGTAAGAAGATGGTGAAGCCAGGGTTGGGGGGTGAGTCCCAGGGTAATTTTTATGGCTAAGAGACATGTTTGATAGTGTACCCAGTAGTCATAATTTTGCCAGTTAGGCATTTTGTAAAGGTCATAGGTATGGACTCACCTGTTACACACCGTCACAAGTCTACAAGCCATATTCAATGCAACCTTGATCTGTTGGAGTGCAGTGGGTGTGGCAGACCCATACAGGACAACCCATTGTCCATTGAAGAAAGTATAGAACTGGTGACAGCCAGCCTAAGCACTTCTTGAGGTAAACAGCAATGGTGTCTATAAAGCATCCCAATTCTGGCACTGATGGCAGAGCTGACCAGGTTAATGTGGTTTTGGTAAATGAGGGAGGCATCAAGGGTGACTCCCAGATATTTAAAGGTGTTAACTTGTTCCAGAGAGGTAAGTTGATGGTTTAGTATTTGAACCGAGGCATCCCAGTGTCTGTTTTGGCAATGTGAGAAGATCATCGCTTTGTTTTTTTTTTATAGTTAAGGACAAGTTTATAGGAAATAAATCAGGATTCAGCATTGGTAAAGCACTGTTGCAGGTTTTTCTGGAGACTGAATGGGTCAGGGTGGCTATTAAAGATTACTGCATCATCGGCGTATCGGAGCAGATGACTGGAGTAGGCTTTAAGCAGCGTATTTAGGAAAAGGCTAAATAGAAGTGGACCCAGGATAAAGCCCTGGAGGAATCCAAAGAGGACAGGGAGACATTCCGAGAGGGTAGTGTTAATTTTGACTTGCTGTGACCTGGAACTTAGGTAGTTTGCCAGCCAGGATACAGCATCAGTGGATAGGCCCAAGGAGGGTAGGGATTGAATTAAGAGGGTATGATTCACCTTGTCAAATGCCTTAGTTAGGTCAATGTAAACTGATCCAACAAGGTGACCACGATCAAGTGTTTCATGTATGAAATCTGTGTATTCAGTTAGGGCAGTCATAGTGATGTGCCCTGGTCTAAAACCATGTTGCTTACGGTAGAGTAGATTATTTTTGGAAAGGTAGTCTGAGAGATGATCTGACATGATTTTTTCGAGGGCCTTGGAAATTGGGGGGGGTGGAAATGGTTTGGTAGTTTCCTGGGGAGGTTCTATTACCAACTTTCAGGACTGGAGTAACCACTGCAGACTTCCATTGTGTAGGGATACAGACCAAAACAGAGGGAGAGGTTCAGAATGTTAGAGAGGGGATAGAGAACAACACTGAGGGCAAGATGGAGTAGCTTGAGGTCCAGACTATCAGCACTGAACCTAAACTTCCCAAGTACCTTAGAAAGGTAAGTATAGGCCTCATGTGGTGTGACAGTCAGAAAGCAGAAGGGAGGTACCCCATCAGGGGCAAAGGAGAAAGTGGGAGTGGTGGGGGTATTGAAAAAGTCTTAGGGGAGAATAAAGCTTAGGTCAGTGAAGGAAGTGAGTTAGCGATGCTTAGTGAATCATGGAGGAGCTCACCATTTACCTTGAGTAGCGAGGGGGGATGACTTTACCTGATAATTCTTTTATGTTGTCCCAGAAACGACGACCCAGATCCCCACTTATCAGAAAAGGCAGACTGAAAATAGGCAGTCTTAGCTCTATGGATTTCCTGGGTGCAATGATTTCTGGCTATCCTATAATGCTGCCTGTCGAGTGGGAGTCCAGTGGCAAGGGCAATTTTCCATAGGTTGTCTCTTGACCTCATAAGGGTGAGCAGGATTTGTGAGATCCAGGGTGTATTAAGACCTTTGATTACTTTCTTGGAGAGGGGTGCGAAGCGGTCACACACAGCATTAAAGGTGTTAATGAAAGAGGCCAGGACACTATCAATGTCAGTGGTTGAGGCTATAGGGGTCCAGTCACTGCTGGACAAGCATTCTTGAAAGCGGCCCATAGAACCCTTGCATAGCCAATGCTAAAAGTTGACCCTAGGGGGTGGTTTCTTAATACGGCTGGTCCAGTGGCAGAGGACAGGGGAGTGGTCGCTAAGGCATCAGTGAGTACAGAGACCTTTGAGAGTCTCTCAGAATGGTTGGTAATAATTAGGTCAAATAGGGTGAATTTACCTGTACTGTGGTCAAGTCTAGTTGGGGCAGGGATGGTCATTGGCAAGATTAAGGGCTGCAACTGCATCACCTTATGGTGCAGCTGTGGCAGCAGACCAGTCTATTTTGAAATCCCCTAGGGCAATGATTTTGGCATTAATCAGTAGCTGACAGATGCAGGCCAGAATTGAGTCAAAAGCCAGCTTTTGGTCTCTGGGGATATGTAGACTGACATTATTATGATAGATTGCCTGGAGTTCCTGACACCAGTTTTGATGGTAAGGGCTTTAGCTCTATGGGTAGTCTGCTAGGTAGTGAGGATGTGTCCCTGTAGTTTGTCCCTAATGTTGATAGTACTGCCACCACCTCCTTTGGCAAGTCTGTTGAGGCAAAACAAAGTGTACCCTTTCTGAGCCATGTCTGAGTCCAGTATGTTGGGAGAGAGCCAAGTTTCAGCAATTGCAAGAACATCAGGGTTGTGCTGCACTACCCGGATGTCAAACTTTATGAGCAGGATACAGAGATGTTCATGGAGGCTGTGTGAAGACCACCTGTCTGACGTTTAGTTGGTGGTGAAAGAGTAGCTGGCCCAGGATTGGGATGTACTGTGTGTTACCTGAGAGGAGCAGCAGAAGGAGGGTGAGCCTTTGTAATGCATGTTTTCACAGTTTAGGCTGGGGTGCATGGGAGGTAGCCCTGCTGATGGACTTGTGACTAGTAGTGGGGATGGGAAGGAAGAATCTGATGTCATAGGAGAGAGGGGGTGGGATTAGATGGAGGGGTTAGCTACAAGAACATGAAGAAGTGGCAGTGTATCATGGAGTGTTTGTTTTTTTTTTCCAATTGTTTAACCAGGTGAGACACACTAAGCTGAAAGCTTGTTTACAGGTGCAACCTGGGAGCACAGGGAAGTTAAGTGACTTGCTCAGGGTCACACAGAATGCAAGTGGAGGCTGTGCGATTCAAACTCAGGTCTCCAGATTTGCAGCTCAGAGCTTTAAACCACTGCGCTATACTGCTTCCTGAGGGCATTAATGGTGGCATCAGGTTGTGGGAGCAAATGGGCTAGGGTAGGCAAGGGCAGCTGTAAGTGGGTGACAGGAGATGGTGAGGGTACTGTGGCAAACAGAATTAAGAATAGGGGGAGAAGGCATTTTCAGGCCATTCCCAGAGTCAGCACAGACGAGGTCAACAAGAGTGGGCAAGAGGGAGGAATGGTTCAGTGATACCACATCAACAGGGGAAGGATAACATAATTGAGAAGCAGTTCTCAAATGGCCAGCTCTGGTAGTGCTGTTGCCTTTGGACCAGGGGGTACAAGGTTCAAATCCTGATGTTGGAGGAGAGTGAGGAAGAGGGAAAAACACAGGTGGAAAAGGAAGCAGGAGTGAGAGTAGATTACAGAAGGGGGCTTGTACAGGAGTAAGATTGAGGTGAGACGGGCAGGATTAGAAGCAAAGAAGGTGCCCTATATTGACTCTTAGTGGACAACTAGTATAACTTGCAGATGGGAGGAATGGGACTTAGTCATGTGATGTACCATGTGACCTGCATACAGGAATAAAAATGGGTCCAGTCTTGCTTGGGGGGGTGGCTGGGGCGGATGGGGAGTTGACGCAAAGCATCGACTGGTATACCCCTCTTGCAAATACAGCCGCTTCCCAGCATAAACTGTGAGACCTTTACCTGGGGCTCTCCTTGGTCCACTCCTCACTGCAGCTTCTGGTATGTGGGTGGGGTTCCTTTGGAGGCCTGGGGCTCTCTTTGATCCGCTCCCAACCGCAGCTTCTGGTATGGGGTGGGGGTTCTTTTGGAGGCCTGGGGCTGTCCTTGGTCTGTTCCTGACCACGGCTTCTTAACTCCAAGGGGGACACATTTTTTGGGGGGGATATTTAATATTATAACTGGGGTGGCCAATGGCAAAAAACAATAGCCCAAGATTCAAATCCCGGTCAGCTGGATGCAGCAAGGTACATCACAGCCCATGACTCTACTCTGCATGCCATGCTGTCAGCACAGCCAAGCACCACACAGTTGTGCACTTGTTCTCTGCATCAGTGCGAACAGCTATGTGTACTGCATTGTAATGACCACGCTATTATTGACACATAGTTGTTTTCACTTACGCTATTTTGTCTGTGCGGATTTTACTGCACTGTTATTCATACGCGCTCTTGACCGCGTACCCTTAAGGACATATATTCTGTCTGTGCTATCAAGGAAATTGGAAATAGAAACAGTCAGAATTCAGATTCATATGGCCAAAAGATATATTTTTAACAAACAGTGCCCTAAAGGTTCAAATAAAACAAAATAAGACATATTTGAAGAGAATGCAGGTTTCTTGCAGGAGTTACTAAAAGCTCAAAAACATTCAGGATATGTTCACATTGTGTTTTTCCCCATGGAATGGAAAAAAATAAAGAAAGGTGTTGCAAGAAGGAAATTAGCAATTTTAAACACTATTAAATCTGGGCCTCCCTCTGAGAAAGCAGAAATGGATCCAAGCACTCATTGAAAACCTTTCAATTGCAGGGACTTGACGTTCCCCTTCCCAGACCAAGGTTTACTTACATAATACCAAACAGAGAGTTTGTAATTCAACACTTTCATTGATTACACCCTACCTTCCCTGCCCACAACAAAAGGTTTCACACCACTTAAGAAACCCTGAGCATTTACTTTCTTTTTAGATGTCTTGTGCTTCATGACTCCTGCTGGGTAATGGCATTTCCACTAAAAGCTGTCTAAGTTAATTCCTTTTTCTTTGCAAGTCCATTGTCTTACTGTTAGGTTGTAAGGCTATACTTTACACACTTACGAAGCATCTAAAAAACCTCAGAATTACTGGTGTAAGAAGTATTAGGCAAAAAGATGAAAAATCGGTCAACTTGTGATAAAAAAAAACTAATTCTGTCTCCAAAGGTTAAGGAGTTTGAAGCTGGTATATAAGGAAATTACATAATACCGTCTTGTGGGAAGATAAAACAATATTGATTTACAGCTCTGAACAGCAAACAAGTGAAAGAAAATATAATGTGGGAATCAAGGATACAAACCTCATAGTTTCAGAACTTAAAATTGTGACATTTCAATTTATAAATATTTCATATAGTTGAAGAAATATTAAGTACAATTCTTTATCATGGGTTCGTCTATCTAACAATGTTGGGGGGTGGGGGGATTCCAGTTTCAGACAGACCCTGTGAAAGCCAATGAAACAAATCTGATTTTTAATCTCCCATTAATTTCTCTTTACTGGTCAAAAGAAATAAGAGTATTTATTACTATTATTATTATTATTATTATTATTATGATGATGATGATGATTATTATACTACATAAATTAGAATTCTGGTGACAAATATGAACTCTCTCAGCCTTTGGACCCAAGGGGTATAAATTTCTCCATAAACCCTTGATACAGTACTGTAGCTATTTTACAACTTTATAATGTAAAGTTGGGCATAGTTTATGCCTTATATAAATATTCTTATTACAGTTATGATTTAAAGTATTATAACATATCATTTGGAAAGAGTGTAGAATAGGGCCAAGATAGGTTGGTATGATCTGCTACAAGAGCTCACACTGCAGAAATGAGCTGCTGTAATGAGATTTTTAAACACAGCACATAAACAAAGCGGGCCCATTTATGTCAGGGTTCTAGATCATAAGACTAAGTATACACTTTACAAGCTATACCAAGCTTTTTTATTTGAACCTTTGAACTATAAACTGTATGCAAGGCATTTTATTATCAGGGGTGTCACCAGAGGTATAAAGGTTGGGGAGCTAATGCCTCACAGTCAAACTCTTATAGAAAGCTAGGGTGGTCTGGGGGCACACACCCCCGGAAACTTTTGAGATTTGTACCTTCAAATGGTGGCTTTTCCTGCATTTTAATGGTGAAATATATGTTTGAGATGCCTGGTTATAATGACATCTATTAAATGGTACATGTGCAAAAATTTGGTTACTGGATCAGTGAGAACAATGGAAAGAGAGACACCATTATTCCAGCAGATCTGCTGGGAAGTTACAGTCCCCCACAACAAATAAGAGACCATCCAGGCACCATTATACCAGCAGATCTGCTGGGAAGATTACTGGACCCAGAGCAAGTAAGAGACCAGCCAGGCACCATTATCCCAGCAGATCTTCTGGGAAGGTTACAGGACCCCAGAGCAAATAGCCACCACTTCCACACTCATAATTTAATTCTGAACAAGTCACTTAACATTCCTGCCCTCAATCTGTCTGCAGCCCTCCCATCTCTCTCTCTCTCTCTCTCTCTCTCTCTATATATATATATATATATATATACAGTGGCGTGAAAAAGTATTTGCCCCCTTCCTGATTTTCTCTATTATTGCATATTTGTCACACTGGATGTTTTCAGGTCTTCAGACAAAATATAATATTAGATAAAGGGAACCTGAGTGGACAAATAATACTTTTTTTTTTTTACTTATTTCATTTATTTAATGAAAAAGTTAACCAACACCAACTGGAACTGTGTGAAAAGTAATTGCCCCTAGTTAAATCAACCCAATTAAAGGGATAATTAGAGTCAGCTGATTGAACACAGCCAGGCTTGATTACAGCCAGCCCTGCTCAATATAAACCTCACTTATTTTGGCCCTTACCATCAGAGTCACATTGCCAGCACAAAGATTCAACAAGCACATTATGCCATGATCAAAGGAAGTTCCTGAAAAGATCAGAAAACATTTTGTTGCCCTCTATCAGTCTGGAAAGGGTTACAAAGCTATTTCTAAGGCTCTGGGACTCCATTGAACCACAGTGAGAGCCATAATCTCCAAATGGAGAACACTTGGAACAGTAATGAACCTTCCCAGGAGTGGGCGGCCTGCCAAAATTACTCCAAGGGCGCAGTGTAAAATCATCCAAGAAGTCTCAAAGGATCCTAAAACAACATCCAAAGAACTGCAGGCTTCTCTTGCCTCAGCTAAGGTCAGTGTTCATGACTCCACAATCAGAAAGAGACTGGGCAAAAATGGGCTTCATGTGAGAGTAGCTAGGCGGAAACCACTGCTAACCAAGAAGAACATAAATGCTCGTCTCTCATTTGCCAAGAAGCACCTGGATGATCCACAGGCCTTTTGGGAAAATGTTCTATGGACAGATGAGTCCAAAGTGGAACTTTTTGGACAACATGGATCCCATAATGTCTCACGTAAAGCAAACACAGCATTCCACAGTAAGAACACCATACCAACAGTCAAACATGGTGGTGGTAGTGTGATGGTGTGGGGATGCTTTGCTGCCTAAGGACCTGGACGACTTGCCATAATTAAAGGAACCATGAATTCTGCTCTGTACCAGAAAATTCTTAGGAGAATGTCCAGTCATCCTTCCGTCAGCTGAAGCTGAAGCATAGTTAGGTCATGCAGCAAGACAATGATCCAAAACACAAAAGCAAGTCCACATCAGAATGGCTAAAAAGAAGTAAAATTAAAGTTTTGGAGTGGCCTAGTCAAAGTCCAGACTTAAACCCAATAGAGATGCTGTGGCAGGACCTGAAATGAGCAGTTCATGCTCGAAAACCTACCAAATGTTACTGAATTAAAGCAGTTCTACGAGGAAGAGTGGGTTAAAATTCCTCCACAGTGATGTGAAAGACTGATATTGAATTATAGGAAGTGTTTGGTTGCAGTCATTGCAGCTAAATGTGGCGTAACCAGTTATTAACTGTAAGGGGGCAATTACTTTTTCACACAGTGCCAATTGGTGTTGGTTAACTTTTTTTCATTAAATAAGTGAAATAAAAAAAAAAAACAAGTGTTATTTGTTCACTCAGGTTCCCTTTATCTAATATTACATTTTGTCTAAAGACCTGAAAACATCCAGTGTGACAAATATGCAATAATAGAGAAAATCAGGAAGGGGGCAAATACTTTTTCACACCACTGTATATATATCTTTCTTGTTAATTTCTGCAGTCTTTGCATCTCCCTTTGTGCTGCAAACTATCTCTCCCTCCCTCTTTTCCTGGATTCTATGGAATTTGAGGATGACTTGTATGATTGTGTCCATGTAGGTTGCTATATAAAAAGGCAGCAAAATTATCTACCTCTCTCTTTGGATTGAAAAGCACTCAGGAATACAGTCTGTATGAAAGATGCTTTATAAATCAAAATTTCTTTTCACACAGCCACAGATCTTCCTTCTCTAAACTGCCAGACAGCTGTGTAAAGACTCATGCTGCACAGCATTTTAGATGTGTACCACATCTGTGCCTGTCTGAAAAATATACCTGCTGTACAAGGAATACTGACTGTGTTGGCATTGCAGTTACTAAAAGGTGGTCATCAATCCACATCCCAATTTATGTCAATCGCTCCCAGTCCTGTCAAGGTGTTCCCTCCTACAAGGCAAAGCATGCCAAACCTCTCTTGCTTCTGAACCCACTGAACAGAGTCCAAGAGACTAGCAGAGGCAGTGCGCATTTGTTGTAACCCCCCGCCCCCCCCCCAGCGCTCCCTGCCATACTGGGATCCAACAACCTGGGAGTGATGATAATAAATCCCTGCCCCAAACTCTGAGCTCTCTCATAGTGATGTTCTGACTCCTGTCCCAATGTTCTCTTTCTCGACAGCATAGTACACAGCAGCCAGCCACCAGTGCACTCAGTCTGCTCACGAGACTTACTTTATTTTTCCTCCATCAGACTTGTGAGTGGATGAGAGTAGTGGCCCAAAGTTTGCTAGGCAAGCAGATGATAGAGGACTCAGGGAGCCAAAGGGTTAACTCTCCACCCACCCCATGCACAGTCAGCCGGCTTATTGACCAAACTGGCTGGCTGACCATTTTCTGTCTCTATCCTCATTCCCTCTCCCCTCCTGGAGTCTTCTGGCATTGGATCCTTTGTCTTGGCAAGGCGAGGTCTCCGGCCAGTGCCTAAATGGGCCATAAATCAGCCAAATGGGCTCATCTTAACCCTAGATACCCAATCATCTGTCCAAAAGCCAGGTCCGCCTCTAGGCTAGAAAGGGTCTTCCCTGCTAGCCAGTGGCAGTTCTGGACTGGTTGACTGACAGAGTAGAGAGCACAGGAGTATAGATGGCTGGAAGCTTACCTGAAGCTCAGGTTCATAGCTCCTGGGTGGCTGCTCCTTTATAGTCAGTGGTCCTCAGAGGTCTCCAGCAGCAGCAAAAGTCACACCTTAGCTCCAGATAAGGACTAGCAGTCCTCCTGATGGCCAGAAGCAGCCAGTTCCATAGGGTGAGCTCCCTTCAGTCGTCTGCTCCCTCAGTTTGCAGTGTTTGTATTGGGGTTTTCTGGGGTGTCCTGATGCTGGGTGCCTAGTATTGCATGTAGCGCAAGCAGCACAGTTCAGATGCAAAGTGACAAGGGTAATGCTCACCCAGGTTATCTTTTGTTTGAATAAAAATATGACTTGACAAGTTTGTTAGTTTGCTTCTTCTTATTTTGCAGAATAAGTGTGGCATGGTTTGTGTTTTCTGAGGCTGCCATTGCAGTTCCCCTATTTCCCCTCTCCAGTATGCTGGCTGTTTTTAATTTTTTTTCCTGGCATTGACATTTGGTGTTCCCATACATGGGGCTGCTATTGCAGTCCCCTGTCCTTTCCCCTTTGTTAACTACCTCTAGTGCCACTTGCTGGTCGACAGGCTGTTGCCCTGCCCAGTTTTGCTGGAGTGGTTATTTTTTTTCTCTTCTTTGTTTTGTTAAATTTCTTTCTCTTCCCCTTTGTGTGGGCTCCAGGTTGCTTCCCATCCTTTTGCCCGTCCTTCTGTGCTGGTTGCAGGGTGTGGTGCCCTTTGGGGGGGTGCTCTTTATTTTCTGCCTTCAGTTTTGCCATTTTTCTGTTTTTATATTTATCTATTTTGTGGGCTTCTTGAACCACTTTCTTGCTCCAGTCTCCTGAGATGACCCCTGACTGTGGCCCTTCTCCTGTGGCCCCCCCAGAATGAAGTGACAGCATCCATTTTGGTGGTCATTGGTGGTGGAGTTCCCCTGCTCAGCTATCTTCCCCACCTCCCTTCCACAGTAAATTAATGCCACTGCAGTTGTGGACTTGGGCGCCCAGCTGATCATGTTCCATGCAGCATTCACAAAGATGGGACAAGTTTGGGCAGACGGACCATGAGGTTCAGCAACAAAGTGTGTCTGGGAGGAAACCAGCACCTGGACCACTAAAGTTCCACCCTGCCACTGTGCAAGGGCAACCAAAGCACTGGGTGGGAGCAGAGCTCCCTGAACTCCACCACTAGCACCACCAATGATCACAGCGGGATCCGGAGGACTCAGGCCAGGCAAAGAAAAAGGAAAGTGCACTCCATGTGGTAGAGCTATAAAGTGCTGACTCTAAACCATGGCTTTTTTTTTTCCTCAGTAAACAGTGAAGCTGAAAGTTTTAAATTTTTTCAGGGAAAATGATTAGGGGGCTTGAGCTTACATGAGGGGGGCTTTAGCCTCCCCAAAAACAGTCTGGTGATGCCACTGTTTATTATTGTCAAATGTATGTTCTCTGCCAGTCTTTATGCAGATCTGCTATAGCAAATTGCATCACCCTCAACTGTAAGTGTAGGTTAGCATGCAGTATTGTATATACAGTAAAACTTTTCACTGTGATGATTACTTGAAATGGAATTAATCTTTTCGCTTGTTATTACATGCTGCTGTTAAGAAGGCACATTTGTGACTGGCCAAGTGGAATGGGCTGCCACATAAAGAAACCAGACTTGAACCTCCATTATGACTCACACACTCTGGGCTGGTAGGGCTCTGAAAGTGCTTCAGAGGCAGCACAAACAGACCCTGGGGTAGGAGGGGCTGACACTAATCTCTCTGCAGTACCTCTGTGAAAACTTTCTGGGAAACCATGTGACATTGGCTCCTTCCACACAGGTCAATGGAAATATGATGGCAATGTATGACATTGTGGGGAGATGCAAGGTTTTATGTGATAAAGGCTAGTCTGAAAGACCGCCTATCACTTAAAGCCACCACAAAAGAGCCCATGGTCAAAACAGCGCCAAATATTGTAGCAACCATCACAAATAGCGATGGTCGCTACAATACTTTAACTCCACAGATGGGAAACATATTTTTATGCGGGGGGGTGCCCCTTGCACCCCCCCCACACCCTTCCAAACTAATATAATCAGCTCCATGGGGAATGCAGACCAAGGGGCAGGTTACAACACTAAAAAGAAAAAAAAATTCTGCCCGCAGCCAGACCCAAACCTGGGTCTGCTAACATCACAAGCGGTAGTATACACCACTATATTATGCGAGCAGCTCTGCTTCAGCTGGCCACATAAGATCCTAGATCCTTTACTAGCAAGTATAGCTCCTTGCTATACTTGCTATATGGGATATAGCAACCTATTTTACCACTCGCTCCCATTGAGATCACTATTATTGAGTTGCTCAAAAAGTGCAGCACTCAATAATAGGTGCTCAAGATGGGTGCTACCAAGGTGGATTGGATGTATAGGAAAACAAAACAAAATAGTCTACCATGTTGAGATGTGTATTCCTCCCACATACTGAACACCCCCTTTGATTCTGCACAGTGGACACATTTCCTTAGGTCATCCCCACCCTGTCCATCACCCAACAATGTGGAAAAGCTCTGGGGATGTCAGTGGCAGTGAAGGATCAAGGATGATAACCAGAGAACCAGAGATGGCTGTAACTTAGATATAAAGATGGACCTTGTTCCTTGGGGTACACTAGTGTGATATTGAGTTGAAGGGTACCAAACAGATTAACACTGCTAATAGATTATCCAGATTGTAACTGGAGGTGATGAACAATGTAATACAGTCTGAGTTTGTGAACTTTATTTTATGTACAGATGAAAAATTCTCACACTGTCATGTGCCCTTGTTCAGAAAGAAACTTAAAATGACTTCACAGCGTCGTAAGTGTATGAACTTACTCTTAAAGAGCAGCTGACACCTTTATGAAAAGTTTAAAAAACATAACCTTTAGACACAGTTTAGCTGTTATTTCATATATCTCCTATAGATTGCTATAGATTTCTTCTCCCCATAATTTATTACTGAAGAAATTCCCACAAAAACAAGATCTGTATCCCTAAGAGTTCATCTGCCTCTAAAGCTTAATCCCTACTTGAAATTATAATGCTCTATTGTGACATCACAGTCTGTTGTCATATGAATCACTGTGATGTCACAAGCAGAGTAATGATATCAGGTTGGCAAAAAGCAATAGGAGCTGATAAACCCTCAAGGAACAAAAGTCCTGTTTTAATGCATATGACCTCGGTAGCAAATAACGGGGATAAGAAATACAAAGTTAATGAGAAATATAAAGCTGCTTTGTGTCCAATTATTATGTTTTTCAAAGTTCTTCTTGAGGCATCAGTAGCTCTTTAAGATTTGGCCAAAATAGGTGGATTCACTTTGACGCGTTTTTATTTTTGATGTGACAAGACCAGCTCTCTACTTACCAGTATTGTATCTTATGTTGCACCAGGGTGGTAGCGCTATACAAACTAGGTGCTTGAGTTTTGTAAGTTTTGCATGAAGGCTACACTGGAGAAATAAAAATGAAAATAATTTCTCACAGCTATATTTGATAGCCTGGAATTGATAAGCAAATTCAGGATCTAGCTAAGCAGTGCCAAGTCTGCAAAAACACACATTGGTTACCCAAACTGATACCGCTGCATCCATGGGAGTGGCCCTCCACCCCAATGGAAAATAATTCACCTTGACTATGCTGGACACATAATAGTAATGATTTTCATAGCATTAGTTGAGGCACATGCCAAATGACCTGAAGTGATGTAAAATCCACTACATGATCTCAGAGCATTGAACTATTGAGAATCTTCTTTGCCTGAGCAAGAGTACCTGAACAAATCATAAATGATAACTTGACTCAATTTACTTCCAAAGAATTTCTAACTTTGATCAAAAGGAATGGTATGAGACACATTAAATTGCTCCATACCATCCTGGTATGAATGGTCTGGCAGAGAAGTTAATTCAGAAATTCAATCTCTCTTCAAGCGAGAAACAGGGATTTAGCGTCCATCCCTCAGAAGACAGTAAACTTTTGCTATCTTATCAAAACTCAGTTCATGCTACAATTAATCGTTCTCCTGTCATGCTATTCCTGGGATGGCCTTGCAGATCATTAATGGACTAACTGAAGCCTAAGCTCCAGAAGGAGGTCAAAAAGAGGTAGTTTGATCAAATAAAAACTAAAGGGAATGTAGCCTCATGCATGTTTCTTGTGGAACAGCACGTTTTAGCCAGAGATAACAGGAATCAGAATTAGAAAGCTGGAAAGATGGGCTGGCCTGGTGTTCTGGAGAGCTCTGGCCCTGGATACCTTAGCTCCTGCCACACTGGCAACCGGGGTTCATGAATGGACCAGGTCGTTTAGGGGCCAGCCAGGGGAGGGAGGACTGAGCATCCTAAGGTGGCTTTTCTCCCTCAGGGAAAGAAGCATTTTGAGTCCCACCACTTGCCTGCTACCTGGTGGAGGGCGGGTGGCTGCACCACTGGGAGCAGTAGATTTAGGCATGTGCTGATGCAGCACATATGTGCATCAACATGTATATGCACACACATGTTACACACAGATGCCCTGTGGGAGGAAATGGAGGAAACAACCCTGAATCACTTGGCATCCCCTGAAGGCATCACACAACCCTACGTGGCATACCAATCACGAATTATGGCTCTTTGTAAGTGGTGGTTAACCCATATGTCCACAAGCTGAGTCATGGTGGGGCTAGGTGGTTGCTGCTGAGACCAGGGACAGAACATGGAAGAAATGCAATAATAAAAAGCAAACAGACAAATAAATAAATCAATAAGCTGGGAAGATTGCTTCACAGTCTGGTCAATTGGCCTATACAGTGGATGTGGGACCAAATCTTATATGGTGTAGGAATGTAGACAAATTATTAGGAGCAAGACCAAGCTCTGAAAAACTAATTATTCTGACAGTTGCTTCAACTCTGACTCAGTTGGATGGTTCTGCTCAAAATCCAGCAGATGACCACAGAGATGAACCAATGTTGCCAGATTAGTTATCAGTGACGAAGATCCAGTAATCACAGACAATCCTAAAATGGTTTCTCCTGCTTTCCCTAGACATTGTCCTGACAGGGTCGAAATGCACCTAAAAGGCTACATTTGCGAACTGACTGTTAAATTGATATAAGGTTTTGTGTGTTACATTTCTTTTATAAAGGCAGATTGCTAAGTTGACTTGAAGTTATCATATTGGAAAACAGAGTGTTTATGTATGTTTTCTGTTTAGAGTACTACCTTACATTTAATTGGGAAAAACTAATTGCGATGTTTGTGCTAATAATTTAAGCAATGTAATCTGTGGCATTTGATCAGTGGGTGCTGGTACACCTGGGTACCAATGATCGGGCAAACCAGTTGGTAAAGATGGTGAAGCAGAACTTCAGTAGACTGGGGGACAGATTGGAGGCAAACTCAGCCTCCCTAGCCTTTTCCAGAATCTTCCCTTTATGGAGCGGGGCTGTGAAGCAGGATAGGATAAGGAGTGATGTACTAGAATAGTTTAATGGGTGACTTAAGGGGTGGTGTCAGAAGAAGGGTACCACTTTGTGGGGAATTGTGTGGTCTTTTGGCATAGGAGACTCTTCAAAGGTGATGGACTTCACCCAAAAAGAGAGGGCAAATGCACACTGTGGCAGAAGTTTGATGTCTATATTGGACATTTAAACTGACTGTGGGGAGACTGGGACTAGGGTAACCATGGTGGCAGATGAGAGGAAGAGGATTCTAACTAGTACCCCCTTCCCCCACATCTGGGGCCTTGTAGCAGTACAGCAGGTATAAGGAGGGTTGTGGCCCTAACAGGACTAGGTGAGGGGACATTAGAGAGGGGGAATACAGAGTGTGCAAGCATCATCCCAAAAAAATATAAATATAGAAGCTGTTGGCAGAAAAGGACCTCTTGGCCCACCTACAGTAGTCTGCCCTAAAGTAACTACCTACTGTGCTACCATAGACTATAATTGATATCCGGCCTTACACCCTCAGCTCTGTTACTAAGGTTCTGATATGTCTATCCCATCCATGTTTGAAACCTGTTATCATTACAGTACCCACCACCTCTGCTGGGAGGATGTTCCAGGCCTCCGCCGCCCTTTCTGAAAATAAATATTTCCTCACATCCTCTCTAAGTCACCTCTTTTCCAGCTTCATATCATGCCCGCTCATCCTTAAACATCTCTTTCAGTGCAATATACTACCCTCCTGTAACTTTTTGATACCTTTGAGGTATTTGAATGTTTCTATCATGTCTCTCCTTTCTGTCCTTTCCTCCAGTGAGTCCATATTTAATTCCCTGAGTCTTTTCTCATAGGGTTTCTAATGCAGGCCATGTACCATTTTGGTTGCCCTTCTCAGTACCTCCTCCACCTGGTATATGTCCTTCCTGAGAAGGGGTTTCCAGAGCTGGACACAGTACTCCAGGTATAGCCTCACCATTGATCTACATGGGGTAACACTGCCTCCCTTTTTCTGCTGGTGATACCCCTCCCTATCAGTGGAGTAACCAGCCTTTTAAAAAGTGTACACACAAGCCAGTAACTCCACCCAATCAGCCGGGGGTCTGGGGCCTAGGCAGCCCCCCAGAAACTGTTGTCATTTTTGTTGTACTCTAGTGCATTTTGGGGCCATTTGTGGGATTATGCAATACCCTTGTGCCATAGTCTTTTTACATACCAGTCCTATTGTTCTGGCAACTGGTGGTGCATAGTTTCATCTTGGCACCCACTGTTGATGCCATCCTTGCAGTGCAGCCATACAGGTAGGTACTAAGCACTAATGAAAATGATGAGTGCTTAGAAACGAAGCACTGAAGGTTGTTTAAACTGTTTAAGAATTATAATACATAATAGTAGTGGAACAAGCTGGGGGTCTGGGGGCCATCTAGGCTCCCAGAAAATGTTAGCCTTTTTTTGAATTCTGATGCATTTTGGGTCCATTTATGGGAGTTGTACAGTGCCCTACAACCACAGCCTTACATACCACTACAGTTCCACATGTAGATTTGGGTCCCTATTGGTGGTAAAGCAGCAGGGCTGGCAATTATGTACTTAGTCACTATGCAGTTATCAATGATGAGTGCAGTTTTGATTGTAAAAGCCACACCTGTGAAAGGACATTGACAGGGTGGAGGTGGTCGAGAGAAAGGTGACCAAGATGGTGCAGGGCTTGCAACACAGAACATATGAGGATAGACTAACTTACCACACTATGTACTCACTGGAGAAAGGAGATAGCGGGGGATCATAACATAAACTTTAAAGCACCTCAGGGGAATAAACAAGGTGTGGGGGGTGATGGATGGACATCTTCCAATGTAGAATGGGTACAAGAATGAGGGAGCACGATATTAAATTGGCACTGGGAAGGGAGGAAATGTGAAGACATTGTTCACAGAGGGGGCGGTGTAGGCATGGAATAGTCTGCCTCAAATAAAGAACCATCAAAAGTTTTACAATAGCATCTGTCTCACTTCTTCACAGCAAAGCAGCCTTACATCACCATCGGTCACACTGCTGATTCAACTGGCCATGTGCAGTCTGCTCTGCCCCATGTGTTTGTCTCCCTCATGTGCCATCTCAACTGCTGTCTGACCTGAGCTGAAGGACCTGTACTACTCACACACTGCCTTCTGCCCCTGTAATTACCCCAGCCATTGTGATTTGCTTATTTTGTTATACTTATTTCCATATTTTTATATTAGTTTTGTACTTTGTATTTGCATTACTCTTGACCCCCCCCAACACATCTGGAAATGAGCTGATACCAGCTCAGTATGACTTTCCTGGTAAAACCTTTGAGATAAATGAAAAAATAAATAAGTTCTACACCAAACAGCTTCCAACAGCTGAGTGCAATGCAGGCTATGGGACACAGTCTTAAAGGGGATCATTTATTAACAGTGTTCCTCATACTCTGAATGCTGATACATTTTTTTTATTGTTTTATTCTTTTGTTTATCCTTCTCCTCAGAGTGGATCCCTACTAACACCCAGCCACCGTCACCCACACCCCCCCCAGGGCCCAGTCTGGTACTCCCACAGTGCTGGCCTTTAATCACTCACGTTACTCTGAATGAAGGATCCTCTCGGGTACTGGGGGGTGCTGGGCACAGCCATCAGCCACTGAGATCATGCCCCACCATTTTCTGTCTGTTTTTTCCTTGCCCCAGAGAGCCAGAAGTGCAATGTCATCCAGGCACATACATGCTGACGCCCGCCGTGCTCTCCCCTCCATTCTGTTGCTCACTGCTGTAGTGCTGCTGTCCTCCGCCAATCACCATTACAGTGTGCTGCAGTGCCCCAACCCTCCCTAGAGGAAAGAGAGCAGTCGTGGGACGCTTGATCCTTCATCTCCCCTGCCAACCCCCCCCATGGCCTGAGTCCATTCCCGAACCCGGGTCATCGGTGTTGTGTGAGGTGTGCAGTAATGGCCTCAACTCTCAGCACCATTGTGTTGGCTACTGAAAGCTGATAATAAATTTAATTGAAGTATTGGGCTTACATGTAGCTTGCAGTAGACTGAGGATATCTGACTAAACCTCCCCTATATTGATACTACTTTGTCAACATGTTTAGAACCCTTTGATGTTGTGCGTGGGGAAGCTGTGCCTAATGATATTGCCTCATCATTCATTACATCAATGGATTCCGTAAAATGCTGAAAGTGTAGTATCAACATAGAGCAAATATAGTCAGGAACATCTCCGGACAACTGCTAGCTACTGGTTAACCCAATACCTTATTAAAAAAGCATTTCATGAACCTTCAAACAATGATGGACAATGTTTAAAAATATTTCCCTTTAGTAGTAATACCTACTTGCTATGTAGAAAAACACAGGCAGTGTCAGTGGCTCAGAAAGTGGCAGGTTCACCACTGGGACTGGAAGATCAGAAGGTCATGGGGTCTGGCCCCACACCAGGTAGCTGAGGTAACACCCATAACTGACTAGAGACATTAAACCAAGGTCCCTTTTGCCCATCCTTGGTCAATCTCATGACATTTATTGAGGTAGAGTAGGGGACAGTTTTCTCGGGAGTCATGGCCAGCAATCCCTGTCAAATTCAGGGGTCCACGTAACTCACTCACTCACAAGGACGCTTCATTGAATCAAGCTGTGCCAGCTCAGTGTGCCATTCCTGGTCAAGCATTACACATCAAAAGAGGCAAAAACACTAAGGTAGAAACTAGGGCTGCTCACACCCCGAATATTATTTCCAGAATACCATGAACAGTGGCCATTCTGAATATTCAGATGGCCATTCTGGATACCTGACTATTCAGTATTTGGGAAAGGTATTAGGGGAACAGGATTTCCTAGTCTCGTAGGGCTTCATTGGCCAATCGGAGGCTTCTCAGCTCTGCAGATCATGTGATCTCACTCTGAGACAGCATTCTCAGAGGAGAAATCGTGCTTTAATCTCAGAGCTTCTCAAACTGCAGAATCTTGTTGTTAAACTAGTTTTTTTTTTTTTGCTGGAGTGTGATCCTCAAGTTTTAGAGACACTTTTTTGGACTTATTTTTTAGAGTTTTTGCTAAGTTACACAGGGAGTAGCAGTCTAGTCTAGGAGAGAGGGAAGACTGTTATTTGTGTCTGCATCCCCCCCCCCCACTGCATTCATCTATTCCACACTGCTCTAGTGTGTGACTTCATTGGTTTAGATATTTTTATTTTGTGGCAGCAGAGGCTTTTGTTGTTGCTCTCAGTAAAGGTCAGGCTTTAGTTTTTTGTCTAGTGTGACAGAATTATATAGCATAATATCATAATTTAGGGTAACTGACTGTTTCTGGGCTCAGTAGACAGTAATTGCTAGTACAGCCAGTGCATATTGTGTGTAGTCTCCTTCCCCCCCCCCGAGTTTAACTTTAAAGTTCCAGTCCACACCAAATCTAGGTGAAATCTCAGTAAAGTAAATATAGTATTTTAAAATACATATAATTTGGGGGAAAGTGTTCCTGGGCTCAGTAGCAGTTGTTCACATAGGGTTGTTTGCTAAGCAGCATTGCCACTTCGTCACTTAATGGCCCCCAGCCCACACCTCCAGTGTTAAAGTTCAAACCACACAAAAAAATATAGTAGTGTGAGTATGACAGGCTGCTGCCTGTGATGCAACTGAAAATTCATGACAATCTGATTCAGTTTAGAAAAAGAAATTAGTCTGACAGCTAGTCTCCTGCACCCCACTGTGTCTGCGTGCTGCAAGTGCAGAGCTAGTCACACATCTGTCTGCTCCTACAGTGTGTGATTTTTTTCATTCAAAGAGATTTATTTTGTGTCAGAAAAAAAGCCCTTTATCTACACAGTAAAATCAGGCTTAAGTTTTTTGTCTAGTGTGACAAAATTATAGTATTTTATATATAATTTGGGGAACTGTTTCTGGGCTCAGTAACATTCATTCACAGAGGGTTGTTTTGTTTGGTAAGCATCACTGCTTAGTGGCCTCCCAACCCTAGTGGTTAACATTCCAATCCACACAAAATATAGTAGTGTGAGTGTGACAGGCTGCTGCCTGTGATGTAACTGAAAATTAATGACAATCTGATTTTGTTTAGAAAATGAAAGTAGTCTGATACCTAGTCTCCCCCACCCCACTGCATCTGAGTGGTGCAAGCGCAGAGCAAGTCACACATCTGTCTGCTCTTACAGTGTGTGAATTTTCTTCATTTAAAAAGATTTTTTTGTGTCAGAAAAGAGCCCTTTTTTTGCTCAGTAAAGTTGGGCTTAAGTTTTCTGTCTAGTGTGACAGAATTATAGTATTTAGAAGATATATATAATTTGGGGAACTGTTTCTGGGCTGAGTAACAGTCATTCACAGAGGGTTGTTTTATTTGATAAGCATTGCTGCTTAGTGGCCCGCAACCCTAGTGGTTAACATTCCAATCCACACAAAATATAGTAGTGTGAGTGTGACAGGCTACTGCCTGTGATGTAACTGAAAATTAATGAGAATCTGATTTTTTTTTGAAAAATAAAGTATTTTGACACCTAGTCTCCCTTCCCCACTGTGTCTGAGTGTAAACACAGAGTGAGTCACAGATCTGTCCATCAGTTTCTTCCGGAGTCTTTCAGAGTGTCAGGTGTGGCACAGAGAATTGTGTGTGTGTTGGGCCTGTTGGGTATGGTTCTGTTGTGGGCTTATTTGCAAGTTGCATATATTACACCCACAGTTACACATACTGTAGTTCCATACCATAACATAAATAAAAATATGTGCCTGTGTTGTTAATTAATCATAGCACTTCTACTGATTGTAACATTAACCAGCAGCAGTATCATTTACCATGTCTGGTGATAAGCAAACTCATAAAAGGACTTGGTCTAGCGGCAGCACCAGCAAGTCCACAGCCCTTCATGTACCAAGCACAACAAGCAGCAGTGATGCCGAATCAGAAGGTACTGTATGTTCATCTGGACGCATTTGGCATCCCAAAATATTTTTTTCATCTAGCAAGGCAGTAAGCTCACATAGTACACTGGGTTCTGAAAGAAGCTCTAGTAGTAGTAATCTAATTGATAGCACTGTTACCACCACCAGTAGCAGTCACCCATTTTCTGGCCCGGCCTTCTATGTCAGTAGTAGGCGGGCATTAAAGTCTAGCAGAGCTCCAAGTGAGGAAGTAGCAGCCACAGCCAGTGTATTGAGTTACCCTGTAGCTTCTGCCACTCTTGCTGATGTTTCACCCCTTCCCACCACTAGAGTACTGCCAGTCCCTATGACTACCTGTAGCACAAGCACATCAGCCGGTGCCACCAGTGCCATCAGTACCATTTTTGCTGTCCCTGTGACTGTAACCCTGTCCTCCACTATAGCCACCAGCACCTCTGCTTAAACAAGTGCCTTCAGTGACAATGTCGAACCCATGGCTACTAGTGCTGTAACCACTACCAGTGCAGTCACTGTAAATGTGGCTACTGCCATGACTCTGGATACTGCACCAACAGATATTTCCACAATGCCTGTGACAACAAGTACCCCTACCCCTAGGATGCAATCCAAATGCAGCAGTCATGCTGCTCAGGTGGTTGATGGTGTATTACATGAGGAGGATGCAGAGTTTGCAGACCAGTCTTCTGGCTCTGAATATATTCAGGACCCTAGTGAGCTACCATCATCATCAGCATCTGGCAATGACACAAACACCCACAGGAGTGACTTTGGGGATGAGTCAGAATATGCCTCATAACTGAATAGTAAAAACCTAAGAGCTGCAGAGTCTGCAGGCAAATTGAGGAAAGGTGCTAGGAGTACTGAGCAAAGTGAGCATAGACATGGTCAGCAGATCAAGCAAGGCATTTAACCTCCATCTGTCAAAAAAAACAAAGCAGTCCACACTAAGCTTCAGCAGGGTTGTGTCACCTCCATCCACATAAGTTAGAGAAAGTTCTAATCAAGAAAGTCAGACAGCTGTTGTGGAGGAAGATCAAGGTGCTGTTGCAGCACACAGTTCAGCTGGTGGTAAAAGTAGTAAAAAAAGGAGTAGCCATGGCCGCTCTATTGGTGTGAAAAGTGCTGGCTCAAGTAAGGCTGTAAGAAGTGCTGTGTGGCTTCATTTTAGCTTATCCAAAAATGATCCAACTAAGGCAGTGTGTGGGCTGTGTCACACCGTAATAAGCAGGGGAAAAAATGTATCTAACCTAACTATCGCAAAATAATCATTTGAAGCTGAAGCATGCCAGTGCACTGCAGGGATCCAGTGTGTTGACCCCAGTATGCCGACAACACCCTCTTGTGATACAGGAGGGGGGTCCAGATCATGTTGATGAGTTCCAGTCACAAAGCGGTGGTGATTGTCATCATGTCAGTGAGTCTGACACAGTTTCTTCATGCCCATCCACACCAGTGACAGTTCATCGCAAAACTGTGTCAGGATAAGCTGTGCTGACACATAGTCTCCCTCACCCTACTGCATCTGAGTGGTGCAAGTGCAGAGTAAGTCACACATCTGTCTGCTCTTACAGTGTATGAATTTTCTTCATTTAAAGAGATTTATTTTGTGTCAGAAAAGAGCCCTTTTTTTGCTCAGGAAAGTAAATGATTCATCTGCTTCATGGTCTACAGCATCTCCCATTGAAAGGCATCAGACCCCATTAAAGTTTCAGACATCTTTGGCACCCATTATGAGGTCCTTTCATACAAGGACTATCACCCATCACACCCATGTGCACAACAGATCACCCAGTTAATTTGGGAAATGATTGCACTTGATCTTCAGCCATTTTCAATAGTAGAAAACAGTGGTTTTAGGTGGCTGATGCAACATTTGCACCCAAGGTATCAGATACCATCACGCACAACATTCTCCTGTACTGTTGGGCCCAACATTTATAAGGATGTGCACAAGACAGTCTTGCAGTGACTATCAAATGCAGTTGGGGATGTGTTCCATTGCACAACAGACATATGGAGTAGCACAAACTCCAACCACGCATACATGTCGCTGACTGCACATCGGTGGCAGCAGACCCAACTGGTACAGGCAGTGAAGGTGCCGGTCTGCATACTTCCTGTCATTCCCCTGGTGTAGGCTTCATAATGTTTCATAGCAGATCTGCACTTCTGAATGTGTCTGTTATGCCTGTCCAGTCCATCAGCATTTTAGCCTTCTTTCAAGACATGCTGTGTATCTGTGGACTGAAGATACATAGCTGTGTGTTGGCTTCGTTGTGACTAACAATGCAGCAAATATGATAAAGGCCTTGTCTAATGGGCACTTTAAAGGCACCCGTTGTTATGCACACACTTTGAATCTGGTGGTGACAAAGTCCATCTGCAAGACACCAGAGGTTGCTCAAACACTTAAGACAGCAAGAAAAATGTGTGCCCATTTCCATCGCTTGGTTAAAGCCACAAACCAACTATGGCAGGTGCAAGAGTGCATTCAGATAGCACAGCACAGGTTGATACAGGATGTGTCAACATGGTGAAATTCGACATTCTACATGTTGCAAAGGTAACTGGAGCAGAAGCGAGTTCTCCATGAAATGAGTATGGAGACAGATATTGGGGGAATTCTCAGCCGCTGGGACTGGTCTGTTGCTGAAGGAACAGTAAAGGTGCTTGGTCCTTTTGAAAGAAGCACACATGACATGAGGGCAGAATCTGCACTACTGAGTCAGGTCATTCCTGCAGTCCAGATACTGAAGAAGTCACTGCAGAGATTTTCCACCCATGCTGATCTTGCACCTGCAGTGATGAACCTTGTACACAGTCTAAAAATTGAATTAGGGGAACAGGTTCACAGATATTTGTGCCACTAAGCCATATGTTTTTCAATGATGCTGGACCTAAGGTTTAAGTGCGAGATACTTCACCTTGAAATTCCAGTCTACCGTGTCATTGAGTTTCATCAGCAGCTGTGCTCAGAGCTCACCTTTACAATGTGTGCCAAGGATGTGATGCCTACCAAAATAGCCCTGGAAGAAGAAGAACAGCAGGTGGAGGATGCCCCAGAAATGAAGAAGAAGACTGCTGGGCAACTCAGTTCATCCCTAAAGGTGGAGCAAAGAAAGTGAAATGAGTAGTACCCACTCTAGGCCAGCAATATTTTGAACTGCTTCTTGACAGAAGCTCTTGAATCCATCTCAGTTGACCCACTGGAGTATTGGACCAAAAAGTTGAAATCATTACCTCACTTTGCACAGATGGCCATGAAATACCTGAGCTACCCCCCAACCAGTGTGCCATCAGAGAGGTTGTTTAGCATAGCAGAGGATGTGGTGGAGCCTCACGGATCCTCATTAGACCCTGAACATGTTGAGCAACTTGTGTTCATCAAGCTCAATTTACCACATCTCAATTACAGGTACAAGTCTTGAATAATTGAATTTCACAGCACTTTAAAAACAATGCTATTTTTATGTGACACACATCCCCTGTACTTGTGCTGCTGGCCTGGGTTAACTTGTGGACTATGTGCAATAACACCCCATCTGGTATTATGTTAATGACACTCGATATGTTGCTCTTTTTCCAGAAACCCCATGACTGGTGATGCTGTCCTTTGTTGCAGAATTATGCTGCGCACCCACCACCTCACATTTCACGGACACCATAAGTGGTTTACAGATTCATGTGATTATTAAAGAAGCAGAACGCCTGATGCATTTCAGATCTTAAAAGATCCTTTTTCTAAGGCAATTACAGCCAGACTGAGCACTATGCTGTGGCATCACAGTGACATTATAATACAAACAACCTTTAAATTCATAGGATGTAATATACCCGGACCACATGATGTGCCCATGTGAAACATCCATTACCCACCCCTAGGTGTTACATATTGTTAAACAGACAATTCCAAAGGTAATACAACACAGTGTTACTAAACTGCAATGCATAACCATTGAAAGTGCAGATGCTGAAAACATATAATATTGTATATATGCAACAGCATAGCCAAATAATCGCCTATATCATAATGTACAGAAAAGCAGTGGAAGGGAAAGGAAGGGAATAAAATAAGTAAGAAGGAAAAAAAAAGACCAAAACAAAAAATAAAAAATGGAGAAAGTAAAGGGTGAAGGGGAGGGGAGGGGAGGGGGTATTAGGATTTTCACTGTCAGAACCCAAAAGTAATGTAGCAGCAGCCAGCAACTCATCAGATGTGTAACACTTCATTTCCATTTTCTTTTCCTCGATGGTCTGAGATTCAGCCCATAATTTAAGCCAGGGAACTTATTATCTCCTAATGTTGCAATACAAAACATTGCTTTATTCAGCAGTACTATAGCATTAATGTATAAGTGAACTGCTCTCATAGGGTGAAACACCTTCTTTATGCCCTGAAATTCTAGTTTTTAGGCACCAGGTTGTTTTACCCCCATAGAAGGCCGAGACTGAACATGTTGCCAGGTAAATAACCCGAGGTGTTAGAGGTAAGCAACTGTCTTACTGAATATTCCCTTTGAACATTATAGCTGGTGAATGTTTTACTAACTGCAACATTTTTGTGATGGACACATCATTTACACTGTACACAGCAATCCATTTTTTGATTTAACCAAGTTTTTTTGATTCTTGGTTTCATTGTAATCGATGCGTACTGGAATGAATGTTCTTCAGTATTTTAGTTCATCTGCAGGACATTCTTGGTGGCTGTTCTCTGTCAATATAGTGCTGCTGAATAAAGAAAAGTTTTGGATTATAACTTTGGCGGATAATAAGTTTCCAGGCTTAAATTATGGTCTTGTTCGTGGTCCATATTTGTGGAAAATAAAACAGAAATTAAGTGTTACACAATGATGACTTGCTTGCTGCCGCTACATTACTTTTGGATTCTGACAGTGAAAATCTTAAATTCCCCCTCCCCTTCCCCCTTTATTTCCTCCATTTTTAATTTTTTGTTTTGGTCTTTTTTTTTCTTACTTCTTTTATTCCTATCCTTTCCATTCCACTACTTTTCTGTACATTATGATATAGATGATTATTTGGCTATGCTGTATATATATGATATATGTTTTCAACATCTGCACTTTCAATGGTTATGCACTGCAGTTTAATAACACTGTGTTGTATTACCTTTGGAATTGCCTATTTAACAATATGTAGCACCTAAGGGTAGGAAATGGATGTTTCACATGGGCACATCATGTGGTCAGGGTGTATTACATCCTATGAATTTGAAGGTTGTTTATATTATGATGTCACTGTGATGTCACAACACTTATGTGTATATAATAGTATTTAGTCTTGCTGTAATTGACTTTGAAAAAGGATCTTTTGGGATCTGAAATGCGTCAGACGTTGTGCTTTTTTAATAATCACATGAATTTGTAGACTATTTATGGTGTCCATGAAATGTGAGGTGGGGGATGCTCAGCATAATTTTGCACAAATATTCTAAGTAGTTGCTTAGAGCAGCACCAGCCAAGTGTAATATTTGGTTTGTCATCATCAGTCTCCATTCTCCAGTATTCCCCATGCCTGAAATATGCTGGATACCAATGTGACATCACCAATCTCCAGTATTGCCCATGCCTGAAATTTATTGAATATCAGTGTGGCATCACCAGTCTCCAGTACTGACCATGCCTTAAATTAGCCAGATACCAATGTGGCATCACCAGCCTCCAGTATTGCCCATGCCTGAAATTTGCCAGATACTAATGTGGCATCAGCAGCCTCCAGTACTGACCAAGCCTTAAATTTGCCAGATACCAATGTGGCATCACCAGCCTCCAGTACTGACCAAGCCTTAAATTTGCCAGATACTAATGTGGCATCACCAGCCTCCAGTACTGACCAAGCCTTAAATTTGCCAGATACCAATGTGGCATCACCAGCCTCCAGTACTGACCAAGCCTTAAATTTGCCAGATACCAATGTGGCATCACCAGCCTCCAGTATTGCCCATGCCTGAGATTTGCTCTCCAGTATTCCCCATGACTGACATATGCCAGATACCAGTATGGCCTCACTAGTCTCCACTCCAGTATTCATTTTACATGTCAAATCACCAATAATTATTAAGAAGAAGTCTGGATGATGATGACTGCCGAAGCCAGAGTGATGTTGCTCATCTTCAAGTGCCACACTGTGTCCCACCAGCAAAAGTAAGTAAATTGTATGAAATCGTTTAATTGTTTTATGTTTGTTTGGGTGACGGGGTTTGGGAATTATGATTAAACAGTGCATCTGTATTTCTGCAATTCTGTATCTTGGATGGAAATTAATCGTGTTTATTTTATTTTAATTTTTTTTTTTACCCTACAGGAATTTTATCACGAGACTGATGGACTCTTTGAAAAACACTGTGTGTATGACTTGTGATGGTAAGTATTCAGTCATTTCATTGTTTTCTTTCTGTTTGGTGGTATTTGTGTGAGAATTACTGAAATAAAACAGTGTAGGCTGGCCCAATTCACTGAGGACTGAGGCACTGGACACCTTACTTCGGGCTGCGCAGGTGACATGGGTTTGGGAATGACCTCTGGTCACCACAGGGTGCCGGGCCAGTGGGGGTGGAAGTAGAAATGAACACCTGCTCCCATCTGTAGTCCTGCTGTAGCTGTGTGAAGGCCCAGCAATGATCATATGTGGAACCTGTTGACTGGCAGGGTGGGGGTGTCCCACAAGGCATGCATGTGCATGTCTCCACATGTGCATGTCACACCAGGGGTGTGTGGGCAGGGCATGAGATGGGAGAAAAAAGGAAAAAAACAGTACATAAAAAGAGGTAGACATACAGCTGTCTGACCAGTGACCACTGATTTTGAATCATCTGATGGCCACATGAGATGGGAGTCTTCATGGATGTGTACAGGCCATTTGGAAGCACTTAATTTCATTTTGCATCCTTAACAGGTAGCATTCATTACAAGGCATCTTTATGGCCACACATTATGGGTAGAATGAGTGCCATGCAAGAGTGCCATCCTCACAGATGTCCCTCTCAGCTACGAAGGTAAGATTTTAAATTTGTATGTTAGCCTGATGAAGTAAAGTTATAGGGTGGGATATTCAAAAGGGTTGCGCCATGCATAATAGGAGTTCTTGTCGCAAGTCAATGCCATTCTGCGATATTCAGCAGGAGCAGTTGCGCCACTGAAAACAGGCTGAGCAACAGTGCAATGCAAATGAAGGCATGTGCAACCAAAGGCGGATCATGCATAAAGCTGTCACGATATTCAAAGACACAATCGCAAAAACTGAACAGCCGGAAGGTGCACACAGCGAAATGAGCCAAAATAAAAGGATCAAGGAAGAGGTGCAAGAACGCTACAGGGATGCCAAGCAAGACAGAGAGAGAGAGAGAGAGACAGCGACAGGCCAGAACAGGGCAGGCAAGGGAAGTAGTGTGGGCCATAGGCTGCAGAGGCCAGCGGGGGGGTACCTGGTGAAGTGGAGGCAGCAGTCAGGACAGTGGGGGTAACAGAGCAACATCAGCCAGGGGGGACAGAAGCCAGGGAGAAGGACAGTGGCAGCTTCCACATGGAAGCTGTAATGAGGGGGTGAGAATGCAAGCTGCAGGGGGATGTGGCTGTGGAAGGGCCAGTCGGCAGTATGCCCCCAACAGGCAGTACCGTGTCTGCATCAGCTTTGGGCTGTACACAGATGTAGAGATCGTGGGCCGGTACCGCCTGAACAGGGCAATACTGAGGCGGCTCTGTGAGCTGTGCAGTGATGTGATGCAGGCACCCTCACGACGGAGTCACGCTCTGTCAGTGGAGACCAAGGTGACAGCCTGCATGTGCCTGCTCACCACAGACACCTTCCAGAGGCTGACAGGGGACACCACAGGCATCACACAGTCGGCCACGTCACGCATCCTCACCCAATTCCTCAGCGCACTGCTGCCACATGCTGCGGAGCACATCCATTTCCCCAGCACTGCGGCAGAGCTTACAGCAAACATACAGGGGTTCCACAGGGTAGCACGTATGCCTGGCATGCCAGGGGCCATAGACTGCACCCATGTGGCCATTTGCACGCCACCTGGCCCCAACGGGGCCTCATATAGGAACAGGAAGGGCTTTTCCAGTGTCAACTGCCAGGTGGTGTGTGATGCCACCGGGCGCATAATCAATGTCTGTGCCACACACCCTGGTGGAGCACATGATGCCTTCATATGGTATCAGTCCGCACTGTGCTATCAATTCGAGAGTGGGACATCCCACAGGCCATCTAGTGGGTGAGTACGCATGTAGGAATTGCAAACTCGGGGCAAGGGTGGGAATGCCACAGGTGCCATGGTAGTGGCACACAGGGATATGGGCAATATGGACCTGAACATGATACTTATCTCCACTATCTCCACACAGGTGACAGCGGATACCCACTCCATCCCTGGCTGCTCACACTGTACCGGTGCCCCATGACCCCATCGCAGCAACGCTATAATGAGGCACATGCCGCCACACGCAACATCATCATGCGGGTGTTTGGGATGCTCAAGGCAAGTTTCTGATGCCTAGACACCTCCGGCGGTGCCCTACAGTATAGCCACTCAAAGGCCTGTGGGATATTCCTGGCCTGTTGTATCCTGCACAACATGGCCAAAGACTGTGGGATAGCCATACAGGTTGAGGAGGGGGACAGCGATGGGGATGCCAGCGGCGCCGGTGATGATGGTGATGAGCAGCCCCCCCTAGGACGGCAGGACCCCCGACTGATCCGGCAGGCCCAGCTGCACCGGGACACCGTCACAGAGGAGCATTATGCATGACACAGGTAAGTCAAGGGGCCATGTGCAACCAACACTGTCCAGGCGCAACCCACAGGCACACAGGGTAACACACCAGGGGTGCATGACGGCAAGGGGAGTGGAAGGGTCCAGGCACACAAACACACCATCAGGGAGGGGTGAACAGTCATATGGACACACACACACACACACACGCACCCCCCAGGCACAAAGCATACATGGGCAGGTGCACAGCAGAGCAGAACAGACATGTCAAACACACAGATCCACAGACCACCCCCACCACCTGTACTGTCCAAGTACATGTGTCAGATGCTGGGCACCCTTGCACCTTGGTGTACAGTACAATGCAGGCATCATCATGCACACGCACCGATGGACAGCAGTCGGGAGGGTGTGCAGGTAGTCCGTGTGTCGGCGTTTTGGGTAGGGCACCCACCAGTGCACTGCCCACCAAGACACACATTGCACACAGGGCAGCACCAGACAGGGCCCGCACTGGGAGACAGGTCAGTCATGTTGCACTGTTCCACGGCCACCGCGGATGCGTGGGTGGCCCCACCATGACCCAACTGCACTGGCAGGCTGAGCAGGGGCCACATGGGGTGGCACTGATGGACCACCAGTGGTCCCACTGTGCGATCGCGACCTTGTCCACACACGGGTCTGCAGCATGCCAAACATACCTGCATCAGGGTTGCTCGGGATGCCCACAGCAGAACCCGGCGTCGACAGGCTGGGTGTCACACACGCCGGAGCGGGAGTGGAGCGTGCTGTGTGGGTCGTGGTACAGGGGCACCTGCTTGTGCCCAATGCAGCCACAGTGATCAATGCCTGGGTCTGCCTGTCAATGGCGGCGGTCACATCCATCCGCATTTGGACCATCTCTGCAAGGATCAGAGCACAGTCCCTGCTGTGCCACTCCACAGCCACGCACAGTGCCTCCACAGATGTTGCAACCCGCCTTTGCTGCTGTACTGATTCCCGCAGCAGGCGGGTGTGCTCTTCAAATGGGTACTCTGCCACAACAGCATCCTGTCCCCCAGGGTATGGAAGGTCCTGATGCACAACACCCCTTGAGTGTGGGCGCTGTTCACCAGGACCAGGAATGGGCATATCAAAGGGCGGTGTGCATGTGCCACTGCTGGACGCTGTACCCCCAGACCTGGTGGGTGACTGATGCTGCTGCCCCTCCAACCGCTGTGCACCAGGGACCACTCGTTCCACTGCTGTGGCCGCAACAGTGCCAGACAACTGCACAGCCACCGGTGCTGCCCCACCGGTGCTGACAGGCACAGCCTGGGACTGTGCCGACATGCTGGCACACACGTTGGAACCAGCTAGATCCAGGGGCACGTGCTGGCCTGCTGTGTGTCCATCATAGGACATGCACGTGTCACTGCCCACTGCAGTCCTTGCATCATCAATGGTGCAGGTACGTGCTACAGCCACAGTCACAGTGTGCAGGCATGCTTGCATGCCAGACTGCTGAGACACAGGCTGTGCACCCCACACACCCGACTCACCGACAACAGAGGTGCCAGCCAGGTGTGCATGCTGGTGCAGTGCATGCCGGCTGGCGACAGAGGTGGAAGGACCCTCCTCCAACTCCGGCAGGTCTTCCTCACTGCCTGGTCCCACCACCACCGTCCCCTGAAGATGAACAGGATCTGTAACAGAAAGTGAGGACATGTTAGTGCATGTGATCAACCCCCAACACCACCACCATGTCATACAGTGCAGTGATGGGCTTCCACCTGTCTGGAATCCACCTCCTGGTACGCCCTCAATAGCACTCCACTGCATTGATGCAGCCAGTCGGTCCTCAGCTGGGGTCAGCCCGCCACCGCTGGCTGGCCCCCGCCTGTGCCAGCACATGCCACCCTGAGGGCTGCCACCTTCTCCTTCACCCTCCTGCGGTCTGTCCCCATCTTCTTTTTACATTCCTGCACGGAGCGCTGGTGGCTTCCATGCAGGTTCACTGCCCAAGCTACCCCCTCCCATGCAGCCGCACGGGCCTGAGGGGTGCCCCGCAGTCCACTCAGTAGTGGATCCTCTTCCAGGTAGGCCTGGAAGAGGGCCTCTGTCTCTGCCGTGGTGAAGTTGGGCCTCCTCCTTCGCCAACCATCCTCACCCTCACCTTGGCTCTGCTCGGTCATGTCGGTCTGTATGGGTGGAGGTGGACACCTGTCACTGTGCAGTCTACAGCGTTTTACCATGACCATTGTCCAGAACATCACACAGCATGCAACTCACCTCTCACCTGCAGTAACCGAGTCTGGCCAGTGCAGCCCAATGTCGCCTAATTATAGCGCAATGCATGCAAATTAGGTGTGGCGCAACTTTAATGACATGCTAATCGCGCCACTGCGCCTTTGAATGGCTGATCAGAGATTTGCATGTGTCGGCTGAATATCGCGCCATTGCGCTTTGCGCAATACGGTTGAGCCGGCTGAGCCAATGGTGCATTTCTGTGACTGTGTAGTACACTGCACTGCACATGCCCAGGTAGCTTACGCAGGCGTCTGCTGCGCTGATGGCGTGCTGTGTGCGATCAGCAATACAGGACACGGCCACCATTGTGCCAGTGGCGCTACAGCACTGGGCACCATATGGCGCTGTAGCACAACTGCGCAATAGTCCAGGCAGGTGACCATTCGCGCAGGATGCATAGACATCCGATGGTGCTGTGCGTGGCCTTGCGTCTCAGACCCCTGACCTTGTGTCTGACCTATGCCCCCTGACGCTGTTCGGATGCCATGTGTACGGCTCTGTTGCGCTGTTTGGTGACAGCGCTATGTGAACCGACGGAGCTATACGAACAGCGCGATTGGAACCTATGGTGGTCTAATGCGCAACATTTCCATGTGGGGTTGCCGTGCTGCAGGGCGCCATTTTGCCTGCTCTACTACCACAGTACTGGCACGCAGGAGAGCTCCACAATGGAGTCAGTTGGAGGTGGCCAACCTGGTGGCTGTGGTTGAGCCTCACTGTGGGGCACTGTTTGGGGATCAGCCCCTCACCATGGCCCGCACCCATGTGTGGCAGCAGGTGGCCACTGAACTGGAGGGGGTCACAGGGCGGTGCCGGTCTGCCGAACAGTGCAGGCACAGGTAGGTGACCTCCACAGGAGGGCGGGATGTGCTGCAATGCCTCAGGTCATGTGCCAGGAGGCGTTGTGCTAGGCCAGGTGGATGTACCATCTTTACCTGTATTCTCCGTAGGGGTGTGACTGTGTATTGGTGGCAGTGCATGGGGGATGGCTCTGCCATGGTTGGCTGTGTCAGTGTGTGCAGGTGTGAGATGCATGGGTCTGGCTGTGTGGGCAGGCACACTCACTGGGGCAGGGGGCAATCTGCTTTGGGGTCACACTGATGTTTTTCTCAACCATTGTCACCCACAGGCATGGTGGAGAGGATGCAGGCCCAGGCTGAGGAGGGCCGTGGCGGGGCTCAGGTGGCAGCCGGAGGAGGCGTGATGGGTGGGCCACAGCGGCAGCAGCAGGAGCAGCAGCAGCCACAGCTGCTTGATGAGTGTGAGTGTCATTACATCATGGATGCTATTGCATGCTGGAGGGGGTGGGCATGAACACCAGCCATGGACAACACCACCATGCACGACACAGGCGACAGTCATCACTGTCCAGTGTCACTGCACGTCTGTGTGTGCGTCACTGGTGGTCCATGCATGCACTGGGCACATGGCTGTGGAACTGGCATCCCACCACATTGCCACGTCCCTGCAGCCTTGTTTGTGCTGTGATGGACATGGGCAGTGTGTGTGTGCAGTGGTGCACATAGCTGGTGCTGCCTGGTTGGACGTGTCATGTGCATGGTCACTGTGGGTGGGTGCATACCATCACAGGTGCGGGGCACTAGGCTATATGCCTTGCAGGGTGGGTGGTGTTCAGGGTTGTGGACAGTCACAGCCATTGACTGTGTTCCCTTTTCCTAGGTCTCAGCATCCTACGGCAGATGGACCGTGCCCTCCAGTGGCTGACACAGGTGTCAGTCGCTACACATGACCTCCTGACAGACATGCAGCGCCATAGGGTCAGGTGACGCCGGAGGAACCGGGAGGATCAACAGGCAGCAGGGGACCAGCCTGCCAGGCTCTGAATCGCTTCCCTTCCCACTTCACCCAGCCCTCCCACCCTGCCTTCCTCTCCCAGTTGTTCACCCTACCCCTTACCCACCCTTACCTTGTACCCCTACCCCACCCTTGTCTTGTACATATGTATATAGATGTTGTTGGTGTTGTTCATATCTTTTTCGAATATATATATTTTGTTATGAATTCTGTGGTGGTCTCTGATTTGCAGCAGGCTATGGTTGCTCAGTTGCAGTGGTGTGCATGGCATCTGGGGTGGTATGGTCCTGGGTATGTGTGTGTGCATGGGAAGGTGTCTCCGGTGTGGGAGTGCCTTTCAGTTGGTCTTGCCATCTGCTGCCGCCCACTGCTGGGTGCCCAGGGTGGGTGTGGCTTGTATGGTTCTGTGCTACACGAGGTTGCAGTGTGCCGGGTTGCATGGTGTTTATTGCAGTGACAGTCACTGCACATGGGTGGTGTCTTGGGGTCACAGTGCAGGGTGTGCTGTACAGGAGGGGGGGCTGATGTGCACTGTGGTTGTCAACCCCCTGTGTGTGGCAGTCTCAGCCTGCCAGTGGGTGTGCTGGGGTGACATGGCCCTGCTGTGCTTTGTTGGCTTGTCCCCATGGGCCGGTGGATCATCCATCCCTCCCCCAGTGATGCTGTGCTTGGGGTGTTCGGGTGTATTGTTAGTTCTGCAGTGTGTTCCTGTGCACATGTGTGGCATGGCTGGTGGTGGGCCCCAGCCTACCTCCCTGGTTGTGCAGTTCCATTGCTCTGCTGGGGGGGGCTCTGCTTGCGCTATGGCACCTCTGGACTGCTCAGCTGGGCTAGCCTTGTTGCGCTATGGCGCATCATTTCTGCTCAGCTTCCCCTTCCTGGTTGCGCTATGGGGCAGTTTGTGCGATATTCTGAGCATCTGTAACTCTAACATACTCCTACCCTGGTGGTCTACTGTACCCCCCTCCCTTCGTCCACTGAGGCCCACCGCCCGCTCCCCTGTCAGCTGGTGGAGGCAGCACCCACCTGCCTACAGCCCGCGCCCCGACTGACAGCTCGGTAGGGCTGCACACCGGTGGTTCACGGCGTGAGACAATGAGCATGCAACACATACCGTACAACTGAGAATCCAGATATGTGAATGAATTCATTCACATATCTGGACACAATAGTCTGGTATGGGCTGCGCTACCAGTTCCGCTGGCGAACTAACGCTCGCAACATACTGAGCTCGTCAGCTGAAATGGTGTGGTGGCAGGCAGGTGGTGCTGCTGCCCGCCGGTTGACGGGGAGCTGGGCAGTGGGGCTCAGTGGGCGAGTGAGGAGGGGAGTACACTAGACCACCAGGGTAGTAGGAGTATGTTATGAGTTACAGATACCCTCGATCGGGCAGTGATTGGTCCACTGGACCACCAGGGATATTGGACATGGGGGGTTATATTGCTGATGCCCACAATCGGGCACATAGCAGTCCACTGGACCACCAGGGATATTGGACGGGGGGGTTTCTTTTACACGAATGCCCTCGATTGGGCTGCAGGGGGTGTCGGTCCATGACGGCTGCTGCCTGGCAGGGTGCCAGGCGCAAGTCGTCTGGGATCGGCGCACCTGCATGCTAATGGCATGCAAATGGGGCCATAATGAGATGCAAATAGCCCCCTGTGTGCCTTGCATAAATTATGGCCCAATTTGCATGTCCCCTTTTGAATATTGCAGGTGCTGTGCATGGCTCAATGGCACTTGCGCTAGTGCATCTCCATGCTCCACTCTGGCCACTTGTGCTGGCATAGTGCCACTGCGCCATGCACAGTGGGGGTGGCCAGGGTATGATATTCAAAGCTGCTGCGCCATAGCACAGCTCCATTGAATATCGCCCAGGCCACACCCCTGTGCAACAAAGTTGAGCTGCACCCAGGCTTGCACCACAGCCTGACGCAGTTTGAATATCCAGGCCATTGTTTCCCCCCCCCCCAACTACAATAAATGACAGTTATATCTTCTTATAGTTCCAGTTGAATCCTATGGGAAACTGAACAGAATGCCCATGATGAACTATTTTCCTGTGCATCCTCCTCCAGATCCTGTGCATCCTCCTTCAGAAACAGCAGCGGGACATGGTAGCCTGTCCTCCTGCACCAGTGACAAGCCAAGATGCCATGACTTCTGCATCTTACTCCTGAAGCATCAGCAGCACAACAAAGCCTGTGGCACCAGTGTACAAGCCAAGGTGTCACGACATCTGTATCCTCCTCCACAACAGAACCATACCCAACAAGACAGCCTGTGGCACCAGTGTACAAGCCAAAGTGCTGTGACATTTGCACCTTCCTCCTGAAGTATTAGCAACACAACACAGCCTGTGGCACTAGTGGACAAGTCAAGGTGCTATGACATCTGCATTCTCCTCCACAACAGAATCATACCCAACAAGACAGCCTGTGGCACCAGTGTACAAGCCAAAGTGCTGTGACATCTGCATCTTCCTCCTGAAGCATCAGCATCACAACACAGCCTGTGGCATCAGTGTACAAGACAAGGTGCCACGACATCTGCAACCTCCTCCACAACAGAACCATACCCAACAAGACAGTCTGTGGCACCTGTGTACAAGCCAAAGTGCCATGGATTCTGCATCCTCCTCCTGAAGCCTCAGCAGCACAAGACAGCCTATGTGGCAGTGGCACCAGTGTACAAGCCAAAGTGACATGACATCTGCATACTCCTCTGGAAGCAGCAATGGGACAAGGCAGCCTTTAGTGCCAGTGTACACGAAAAAGTGCCATGGCATCTGCATCATCCTCCTGAAACAACGGCGGGGAAGGCAGCCTGTGACACCAGTGTACAAGCCAAAGTGCCATGACATCCGCATCCTCCTCCTGTAGCGTCAGCACCACAAGACAGCCTGTGCGGCAGTGGCACCAGTGTACAAGACTAAGTGCCATGACATCTGCATCCTCCTCCTCCTGAAGCAGCAGAGGGACAAGGCAGCCTATAACCTATAGTGCCAGTGTACAATCCAAAGTGCTGCAACCTCTGCATCCACCTATTAAAGCAGTAATGCCAAACGACAGCCTGTGATACCAGTGTACAAGCCAAAGTGCCATGACAGCTCATCCTACTCTCCCTGAAGCCATTTAAAGGACTTGTATGCCAATTCTCTAAGAAGGCATTTTTGCTAGCTGAATAACGAATAACGAATACCGAATAACAAATATCTTGGAACCGAATAACGAATATTCTAAAAAAGGTATTCACACAGCCCTAGTAGAAACCATCTGCAGACAAAACCACTGTTCAAGATTACAACTCGGGTGTATTTTTCTGTCTATGCTTGTTCCTAAATTAAATGTCAGTGCAAGGCAAACTTTCCTTCCTGATGCATCTCTCAACAACTGGAATGCACTGCAAAGGAGTATACTATAAACAGGTTTCCATACCTTTCAAGTGCTCTGCCTTAGACAGAGCCCTACACACCTTGCTCCACAAAGATATTCTAACCTGTCACATAAAGCTGGAGATAGTTTCAAGCATAAAAATCATTAAACAAATAAAACTAACCTCACAGGAAGAAAGCAGGGTTGGGAGGGGGAGTTGGCAGAGATCTGGTTGGGTCTGCGGTTATAGTATAGGTAGGGGAAAAAAATGGGCAGACTGGCTGGGCCAAGTGGTCCTTATCTAGGGTCACCACCTTTTAAGAAGCCCAAAGTGGAACATTTCTTATTGAAACATTATTTTTTGCAGGATAATCTGTAACCTCAACCAGACCAACAGACTTCTTTTCTCTAAAAAATCAGAAAGAGACTAAATGTTGCAGAGTTTTAGTTTCTTATCATTTTAAGATATTTTAGTTAAGATACTGAAGTTTTCTGCAACATTTTGAGGAAAGTTAGAAAATATTTTTTGTTTTTACTAAAAGGTCAGAACATGTAGTACTTTGCATGAGGTTCTTTTTCAGGATACAGCTGCCCAAATCAGGGCTGTCCTGTGAAAATCAGAAGAGGTGGTAACCCTATCCTTATCTGCTGGCAAAGTTTATATATATATCTATGTTTCATAGAACCGTTCTTCTACACTAAACAGGATACCCACTAATCTTATTAATTTTTTAAATGAAAAAATGTGGTACAAATGTTGGCCCTTTGGTCTGTATTTGAAGTGTGTGTGTGTGTGTGTGTGTTGGGGAGCAGGTTGAGCAGCTTTCTGAAATCACCTGTGTCCACCAGGTTTGACTAATACTGTCTGTCATTGCCTGCCATTGTAGACCATAAAACCTATCCAATGGATATCCACAATCAGCTGCCTACATGCAGTAGTTTACTAAACACACAATTCATAGTGGTTCAGAGAGACAACTGCATTTATAATACAATACCACTTTTAAAACGTAGAGTGACCAGCTTCCAGACTAGTCAAACTGCTGGTTGAAAGCATCATGCAGATAAATAAAGAATGCATCAGGTTTTAAATGCTGTATAGAAGTAATACTCAAATTTCAAGGACACATGCAAGCAAAGATAAAATAAAAACAATTTACAGATGAATATTCAGATTTATACTCCTTGAACTGGAATGCTTTACAGCTTGTTCGATTCCCTTAACTTTTAACTACAGTATTTCATTCACATGGGTATACCTTTGCTATCTCGGGTTGTTGATCTAAAGTTTTCTAAGAAAATTTGTAAGTTGTAATGAGTGCTGCTGCCTCCCCATCCCCATATTTTCAGGAAGTAACCCCCCCCCCCTTTGCAGTATAATCAGGGTGCAAATGTGATTGCCAAAGCTACCTGTGCTGTCACTCTTGTGCAACATGTCCCGGCACTGCACGTCTGGTTGGATTTACTGTCACCCAACACCTCCGAGGGCAGCCACTGTCTGTACCACGGCTGCAGCTAACAATTTGGGGGCCCAGGGCAAGTCATTTGAGATGGGCCCACATCTCCCAAATCATCAAACCTGGAGATCTGGGAGCCTAGTGGCCCACAAAAGTTCTGGGGTCTAGCTGCTGTGTAGTGAGTTTGGGGGCTTTCATTGAAGATAAAAACACACTTTTGTTGTACCTTCTGTAGTGATGGGTCAGTTGGGAAGTAGGGGTCACATTTAAATTTTTACAATATAGCCAGAATCCCTTGCTGTCAGCCAGACAACAACTAACCACATCCTCCATAAACCCAAATAATTGTCCAAGATACCAGAGATGTCTTCTTCTTAATTAGCACAAAACGAAGACACAAAAAAACACAACAGACCCCTTGTCAGAACTTCAGCTGTAAGGCTAGGAGGGGGCAATATGCCCAGGAGACCAGCTCAGCCAGCCAGGCAGCAGGATATAGCAGCAGAAAGCGGAATCAGCAGCACTCAGCATAACGCATTTCACGATAAACTTTAAAGTACTGTATGCCTATTCCCTAATGAGCATGAACAGGCACAGGCCACCTACATCTTTGGTTATTCTAGAAGAGGGCAGACTGGAGGCATGCCAGTGAGACAGCTTTATTATAACTGTTAATGTAACATTTTATAAAGCCTCTGACCAGTCAAGCAGCAGGATAGCAGCAAGCACGATCAGCAGCGCTCATCAACATTGAGAATCAGTGACAGTAATTATCAAATTACAAAAATGAAACAATAAAAAAAGACAGTGGACTGTGGACTGGTGACAAATTGGCAATGAAAAATGCTGTTGTGCTTGAAAAAAGGAAAAAAAAAACACCCCCACCATACTCTCCACCCGGGTTGGCCCCTCACCCCTGACTGCCAACCAACTCACCCATATGTGAGGTCTAGGTCTTCTCTCTGGACTGACTGGAGTATGGAGGAGAAAGGCTACCAAATGAATCCTCCTTTTTCCAATCATCCAACCCTGCACTGCCACAAAGCAATGAGCGAGAAACAGAGCAACTTGGATGAAGATTCTACAGAGGTGCACAGGTAGCTAAACAAACAACACTGTTCACTGACAACAGGCTGCCTGCTCTGGCAGGAAATGTATCAAGCAACTCGTGGTCTCATCTGGTGCATGACTTAATGCATGCCCTTTCCTCCTTCCTCAGCTAAGACAGGGCAGCAGGCTGATTCTTTGCTGGGCTCAGTAAGAACAATGGGCCGGGGTTGGGTTCCAGAGAAACTAGAGAGATTAAAAAGAACAGCACCAGCTCCTTGGGTGGGTCCCCCTGAGCTCCGGGCCCTCATGACGGCAACCCTGGACTCTGCATTCTCACTCAGTGCACTGAGGGTACTGCTGCTAGGAGGGCAGCATCCATCTGCGCTGACTGTCCTGGGTGCTCCTCTGTGGGCACCTCTGAGAAACGGTAGATGGTCCTGAGTCGACTGAGTATCAGGCAGGACAAACTACCACAAGTGGTTGATGAAGCAAAGACACACATTGACAAAACTGTCCAAATTCCAATTGCTCTACCAGATACCGTGCTGCCACTGATGTCAGCATGTCTGAGCAATCGTTACTGTGAAGTGGAGTTTCCCCCCCTCAGCACCAAAGACTGAAGGACCACCAGGGTTCAAGACCAACATGACAAAAAAAAAAAAAAAGTAATTTTTTTATAGAAACATAGAAATATAAACTTTGTCGGCAGATAAGGACCACTTGGCCCACCTATTCCACCTATTCCCCCACCTACTGGATAAGCTGCAGATTCTAGTTAACCAACAGCCTGTTTCTTCCTACCCCCCCCCAGGAATTGCCTTATGTCTGTCCCATGCATTCTTGAATTCTCCCACAGTTTTAGGCTCCACAACCTCCTCAGGAAGGCGGTTCCATGCATCCACCACCCTCTCTGTGAAAAAATACTTCCTCACATTCCCCCTGAGCTGTCCCCTCCTCTATCTTCAAATTGTGTCCCCTCGTTCTTCCACATCTTTTTATCTGAAAAATGCTACCCTCTTGGACTTTGTTGATTACAGTGAGGTACTTAAAACTTTCTACCATGTCCCCCCTCTCCCTCCTTTCCTCAAGGGTATACATATTAAGTTCCTTTAGTCTCTCCTCATATGGCTTCTCTTGCAGACCCTGCACCATTTTAGTTGCCCTCCTCTGGACTGCCTCTGTCCTGTCTATGTCCTTGTGGAGATGGGAACTCCAGAACTGGATGCAGTACTCCAGATGGGGTCTCACCAACTGTCTGTACAGGGGGATAACAACTTCCTGTTTTCTACTGGTGATGCCTCTCCCTTTGCATCGCAGTATCCCCCCAACCTTCCTTACTGCCATCTCACATTGCTTGCCAATCTTAAGGTCATCTGATATGGTTACCCCCAGGTTTCTTTCCATTGTTGTTGTTGTTAATACCTCCCCAACCCCCAATTGTGTACTCATCCCCTGGGTTTTTGTTTCCCTGGTGCATTATTTTTCACTTCTTTACACTGAATCCACACACGTACAATAGATATGCATGGTTACTCCACTGCTTCCTGTGCACCTCAACATCCTGTTAGCCTTTCCTACTGCTTTATCACACTGCTTTGCTTCCTGCAGGTCATCAGATATGATAACCCATGGATCCCTTTCCTGTTTTGCTGTTGGTAACACCTCCCCCCTAAATGATATGTTGCTCTTGGTTTTCTATGCCCCATGTGAACATTTTTTTTGGCATTAAAGCCCAGTTGCCAAATCCTTGACCAGTCTTCCCGTTTTTTTATATCTTTCTTAATTTTCTCCATTCCCCCCCACCCCGGTGTGTCCACTCTGTTGCAGATTCTTGTGTCATCCGCGAACAGGCATACCTTTCCTTCCAGACCATCTGCAATGTTTCTAATGAAGACGCTGAAGAGGACCAGTCCCAGTACTGACCTCCGTGGCACCTTGCTGGTTACCTTACCTTTCTCTGCATAAACTCCATTCACCAGCACCCTCTGAGTTCTGTTACTTAGCCAACTTTGTTCCCATTTTACTGTCTTTGGACCAACTCCCATGCTGCCTAGCTTGTTTACCAGTCTTCTGTGTGGAATGGTGTTGAAGGCCTTACTGAAATCCAGGTAGGCCACATTCACTGCTCCTCCCTGATTCACCTCTCTGGTAACCCAGCCAAAAAACTCTATCGTATTTTTTTGGCAACTCTACCCCCTGTTAACCCATACTGCCTCAGATCCTGCAATCCAGTCGTGTTAAGGAATTCCCCAATCCTTTCTGTAATTAGAGTTTCTATATCCTTGCCCACCGTGAAAGGCAGGCTTACAGGTTGATATTGCAGTTTCCTGCCTTCTTCTTGTTCCCACTTTTGTGTAGTGGGACCACGTCTGCCCGCCTCTAGTCCCTTGGAACGTCCCCTGTATCCAGTGATAGATTGAACAGAGCCATCAGAGATGCAGACAGTTCCTCCTTTAGTTCCTTCAGTATCCTCAGGTGAACCCTGTCTGGCCCCATAGCCTTTTCTACTTTTAGTTTTGCTAGTTCCTTGAGGACTCTCTCCTCTGTAAAAGGGCTAGTGTACACCTCCCTTCCCTTAAAGCTCTTCTCCACTATCTGTGACCTGTCACCTACCCCTTCCTTTGTGAATACTGAGCAAAAGTACTTATTCACTATGTCCGCTTTCTTCTGATCCTCTTCCACCCCCTCTTTTAGTCTTACCATTCCTGCCATGTCCCTTTTTTGCTGATTTGGCAATGCTTTCCTTCATTTGTGCTTTAACTTTCCCAGCTGCCATTTCTGCCTCCCTTTGTTTCTCCTGATAACTCTCCTTATCCTCTTCCTTCTGTGTCATCTTGTGCCTTTTAAATGCCTGCTTCTTTTCCTTTACTTTCTCTACTACTTCCTTGGAGAAACATAGCGGTCTTTTCCTTCTCTTGCTCTTAGTAACCATCTTGACATAGAGATTTGTTGCCTTCTCAATGGCCTGCATTATTCTTGCCCCACTTTTCCTCGGTAGCACACATGTTGAGGGAGTATTATTGAGCGCTACACTTTTGAGTAACTCAATAATACCACTCACACTCAGAGCGAGTGGCGAAAGAGGTCGCTATGTCCTGTATAGTGAGTATAGCAAGGAGCTATACTCACTAGTACAGAATATAGGATCCTGTGTGGCTGAGCTGCTCGCATAGCATAGTGTTGTGCACTACTGCTTGTGATGCTAGCAGACCCGAGTTTGGCTCTGGCTGCAGGGAGAATTTTTTTTTTTTTAATTTTATGACCTGCCCCTCAGTCCAAACCCCACCTTGGAGTTGATTATTTTAGTTTGGGGGGTGCGAGGGGCACAGCCCCCAGCATAAAAAATGTTTTGTGTTGGCGGATTTAAAGTATTGTAGCAACCGTCGCTATTTGCGATGGTCAGTACAGTATCGGTGCTCTTTTGACCACTGGCTCTTTTGTGGTCACTCTATGTGATAGGCGGTCTTTCAGACTCGCCTTTATCACATAAATCCCTGTTCCTTTTCCCCACCCTTATTCCATGTTCCTGCTAGGGCTTCCCTGAAGCACTCTCCTATTTTCTTGAAATCAGCCCTTCTGAAGTCCAGAACCCTCATGTTAGTGTGCCTCGGTTCAGGCCCTGTTCTTATATTGAACCACACTGTACGATGATCACTGGTCCCCCAGGTGGCTTCCCACTGGGATGTCAGCAACACTTTCCCTGTTTGACAGTACCAAGTCCAGTAACATCCCCTCACGAGTGGGTTCTTTAACTAGTTGTCTGAGGAATGCCCCCTGCAGGGAGTCTAGGATTTTCTTACTTCTAACTGATACTGTGGCAGGTAGACTCCAATCCACATCTGTTACTGTAGATTGAAGTCTCCAACAAGCAGTATCTCACCCTTGTTAGACATTCCTTATATTTCAACTATCATATCCTTATATCCTTCTTCTCCCTGTGCTGAAAGTCTGTAGATCACCCTTAACCTAATAGTGGCTCCCTCCTTTGTTCCAGGATGATGCACAGTGACTCTCCGTTGCTCTGTCCACCTTGTATTTCTGTGGCCTTCATGTTCTCTTTTATGTAAACAGCCACCCATCTTCCCTTTTTTCCTACCCTGTCCATCCTGAGTAGTGCATACCCTAGTATGGCTGTGTCCTGGTCCTGGTTTTCATTGCACCAGGTGTCTATAATTGCTACTATGTCCAGGTCTCCTGCTGCCATGGTGGCCTCTAGGTCCACCATCTTGCTGCCCAGACTTCGAGCATTTGCATACATGGATCTCCATTTTATACTGCTATCTCCCTTCTTCTTGTCCTTTTGCCTCTCCCCTTTTCCTCCACTGTTATCTTTCCTCTTTCCCCTACACTCTTCATCCTGGTTTCCTATTTATGTTTGTTCCCTGTGGGGATTCCTCCCCTTGGGATTTCTATTGCTGACTGTGTAAGCATGCTGGGGTGGGGGGGCAGACTATGTCTTCCTGCCTTATTCTGCCTGTCTTCGTGGCTAGTTTAAATGTAGCATTTAAACTGTTCATTAAGGATCTCAGTGCCCTTCCTGGAGGGATATAGGCCATCACCACTGTATAGACCTCTTTTGCTCCAGGTGGAGTCCCAGTCCCCAGTGAATCTGAATCCCTCTTTTCTGCACCACTTCCTCAACTACAAGTTGAAGTCCCTGGTGTGAAACCTCCTGTCATCCCCTTGTCATGGACAGGTAGCACCTCTGAGAAAGTAATAGATTGTGCTACTTGCCTAAGGCTCCTCCCCAGTTTTCTGAACTCTTCCAAAACTGCATCTGGCCTCTCCCATGCCAGATCATTTGTTCTCCAGTGGACAATGACATCTAGCTCTCCCTTCTCCCTCCCTGCCTCCCCAGTGATCTTTAGGATCCTCCTTCTATCCCTACGAGCTGTGGCACTTGGAAGGAATCTTATCACCCTCTCCTCATTCTTACCTGTCCCCAACTGTATCCCCCTAATTATCATGTCCCACAACAGGATTCATTTTCTCCTCCTCTGGGTTTTCTCCACCATGGAGGACCTCCACATCCATCCCAGTCACTACCTCGGGTGCCTCTGTGGTGCAGTCCCACCTTGCCAGTGTAGCATAGGAGTTCAGTAGTGGTATGGGATTTGGGATGTGCCTATGTTCCACCACCCTAACTCTCCCCAAGCCCACTGTTGTCCTGCCACTCCTCATGCCTATAAGCCTTTGAGGAAACAGAGGTGAACTTGGTGGTCCCTGAGTGGGGGAGTAAGTCCTCCTAAACCAAGCCATCTTGGCCTTCAGTCTGGCAAACCTTCTCCCTAAGCCAAGAGAGATGCATGCAGATGGGCAACACTGCAGTCTTCCAGAAAGTCTCACTGAAGATTGCCACCCCACAGCTGCTGCACTGCACCACTCCCATCATAGTTATTCCCTATATCTAAACCTTACCTGCTACTTCCTAATAATTTACCCAATCCATTAGGTAACCTACCCCCTAAATATTTACCCGATCCAGTAGTTAGCCTACAAGCTAACAACTTCCAGAAGCACTATTTTCACACACATCCATTAGGGCTGCCTTTTACCTAACAATTCACCTGATCCAACAGTTAACCTGCAGGCTGACTCTCCCAGAAGCACTATTTGCACAAATCCCCCTTTAAAGCTACCTACTATTCTTTCTTTTTTTTTTCCTTCTTCTTCCCTTTCCCCTTTTTTATCCCTGACTTTTTCCTCTGAGTCAAGTGTTTATGAGCCTTGATAGTCTCCTTCTTCCTTGCTCAGAGTCAGACCTGTAGCAGCTAGGGGTGGAGAGAGAGAGCTAGTCTTTTACTTCAAGGATAGTGAGTCTCATGGGTCTTGGTGCTTCCCTCCTTTCCTGCTCCGAAACATGAAGTTCCTGTTGCCAATCAAATCCAGTGACTATAAAAGTGGAACTAGCTAAGGGTGGGAGGGTGGAGGGGCCGAAGCCTAAATTCAGATATCTGGTTTACCTCTGCCTAAGACCCCCCACACACATGAATGTACAGCTGCCCTCATCACTCAGCTAACTGCAAAGATGATAACAGTTCCCGTCCCCCAACTCAGACTAGCATACTAACTCTTGTGTGTTTTTCTTACCCTAATTGAAGGTCCCCAATTTACCTTATAGACCGTGAATTTCTAATAGCGTATCTGTCTGCTTTACCTCTAGTCAGAAGCGTCCTAGTAGAAAGGTTCTAGCTGCCTTAGTTAGCTGCCTTCTTGGTCTTGATCTGATAGCAAGATTGCTTCATGGTCAAGAAAAACAATTGAATGAGACTATGAGGAAAGCACAAGGGCAGTAGAAAAGTAGAATCTGGGGTCAGATGGAAAGGATTATGTCTTAATGCCAGGAGCGTCGTTAACAAAATCTGAGCTCCCAGTGCTGATGGCATACACAGAAGTGGACCTTGTGGCCATCACAGAAACATTGGCTTTGGAAAACAACCACTGGGACTTGACAGTTCCTGGGTCCTCAGTGTTCAGGAAGGATAGAGGAACAGGTAAAGGGGGAGGAGTAGACCTTTTTGTCAAGGATGTCATTTAAGTGGTGAAAGATGGGTGCATCAGGTGTACAAATGGGGAGACATAGTCACTGTGAAGGCAATTCATGGCAACCTCAGAGACGGAACTGCATTTGGGGGTGACCTATAGATGTCTGGGGTAAGAGGAGGAGAGAGACAGAGAACTCAGAGAACAACTTTTAAGACAGGGCAAAAGAGGAAGTAGTAGTGATGCATGGTCTAAACCTGCCAGACATTGATTGGGATATTCCAGTGACCAGGAGCACCAGAAGTCAGGCCTTATTGGACTCCTTCAGGACTGTCTATTGGTATAGCTAGTTAAGGAACCCACCAAGCAGAATGTAATTCTTGATGTGGTGCTCACCAGCACAGGGGTGGTAGGAATAGTGAGAATAGGGGAACCACTGAGGAACAGCAACCATAACTCCATTTTGTTTGAACTGACCCTTGTATCTGGAAAACCCAGACTGTGAACTGATGTCCTTGGTTTTAGAATGACTGACTTCAACAAGCTGATGGGGCTGATCATAGAAAAGTTAGTCATGATGGATAACATGGGGGGATGGAAGAGAGATGGGGGCAATAAAGCATGCCATTCCCGAGGCATCTATGTCATGCAGGAGAATGGTAACCAAAAAGAACAGGTTCAAGAGAACTAGTATGATTCTCTGCAATAGTCAGGGAAGTTGGGAGAGCCTAGAAAAAGGCCTTCAGTAAGATCAAGAATAGCAGAAAGCAGGGGGAGAAAGAATGGGGAGAATACTTATTGAAATATAATAAGGCAAAGAAGGCAGTTAGGGAGACAAACGCAGACACACAACTGCGTGTTACAGAGGGGGTCAAAAGCAGAGAGAAACATTTCTTCCGATATATTAGGGAAAAATTGATGAAAGAAGAAGGAATAGTAAGGCTATCTGAGGGAAGTAGGGTGATAGAAGAGGATGGGCAAAAGTCCACCATCCATAATGATTACTTTTGCTCGGTTGTCACTCAAAAGGATGGTGTGCCCTTGCCAGGGAGTGCCATTAAAGCAGCCATTAAGAGGGTCCTGAAGATGAGGCAGCCAATATTTACAATTGAAAGGGTCCAGAAAGGGCTGGCAGCTCTAAAGATAGATAAAGTCATGTGACCAGAGGGGTTGCATCTGAGATTACTCAGGGAGCTGGCAGTGGTGATGGCTGATCCCCTGGTAGGTCTATTCAACAGCTCACTAAAGATGGGGATAGTTCTGAAGAACTAGAAGGTGTCAGACATAATTCTGCTCCATGGTGTGGGGGGGGGGGCAGAAAACTATAGACCTATCAGTCTTATCTTTATTGTAGTGAAGCTGGTGGAGTCACTGGTCAAAGATGATCTCATAGACTACTTGGACAGCAACAGTCTCCAGGAGAGTAAAGAGCATGAATTCATGGCAGGGAGGACTTGTCAGGCTAACCTGATAGTTTTCTTTGACTGGATGACAAGAGAATTAAATAGGGCCCTATTGTGGGTTTTCTCTATGTCAACTTCAGCAAGGCTTTCAACTCAGTGCCTCACAGATGACTGATGAAGAAGATGGAGGATCTGGGTGCAGCTAAGGTCATAGTTTACTGGGTAAGTAACTGGCTAAAGGGGAGGCAGCAGAGAGTTGTGGTCAATGTGGTCCAATTAGCAGAAAGGGATGTCATGAGCTGGGTACCACATGGATCTGTTTTGGGTCAGGTTGTCTTCAATATGTTCATTCACAACACTGGCAAGGGAATCTGGAGCAGGTTGCAGCTCTTCACAGATGACACTAAGCTCTGTGGGAGAGTGGATTGCAGTAAGAGAATCATGGAAATGCAGAGTTACTTACAAAAGCTAGGGGGCGGTCTAAGGTTTGGCAGTTGAAACTGAAGATTTCCTTTCAGTATTTAGTCTTGATGAATGTGTTTTCTTAAATGGTTCTATTATACCAGTCATATTGCTTCAGAGAAACAGCCTAGTAAACAAATTTTTCTAAACAAGGGACAACCTTTCAAATATGGAATTGGGGGATACAGTAGCAGAGTTGCACGGGGACTTATGTGCTGTGCCCACTTGTTCCTTTCCCCACCTAGCTACTAACTGAAGGCTTCAGTCAGCAATATTATTTTCAGTCTTTCAGGTTGAATGAGCAATAAGACAGTCATGTTTATTTAAGAAGGGAATGTAATTAATTTCAACATTTACATAGCTGCTTAACAGAAACATGCATTGGTCACAGGACAGCCTGGATTAGCAGAGAACATTCTCACCAGGATCCTGCATTTCTAAACAAATAAGCAATTATTATTCTATGCTACAATGAAAAGTAATTAGAACAGATTTCCACGGTTAGTAAAATGCATAGATAAAATAGAGAACAATGGCTCTCAGGGATTGACTCTCGCTGCAGAACTATTGCTTAACACAGAGTAAGTGGTTTTAGTTTATTTTATTTTTTTAATCTTTGTTGAAGTAACAGTGCAACAATATTTTTGCAGCACTAGTTTCAGTTACAATTAACAAAAACTTAAACATACCTGTCATATGTATTTTCTCTTGCTACCTCTACACTGTGAAGAATGAATTATTTTTTTTTCCTAACCCATGCCATGTTTATAATGCTGGCTCTAAGCCAGATGTGGCAGTCATCTTTTGTTCTTGAGAAAAAAATAAATTTAAACATTTATAAAATATTCAATGTTTGGTGGAATTAAAAAAATGTTACCACCAAATAAAACTGGAATAAGCCTGCAATCTTTTGAAAAGAACAAAATTTTAGGGTCACATGTTTTGCTCAAATCTTTTGTACTGCTGCTTAAAGACCCATTTTATAAGTGAAATAACATACTTCATGGTGTGCATTAAACTATTCTTCAAACATGTTACAGACAGCTGAAGTCATTTGACCTGTGGCATTATGCCTCACAACACACCCTGGGCATGTGGGTCTATAGCTTGCCCTGTAATGAGTTATTGCTCACTTTGAAGGCAATATTATTTATTAATCATATATGAAATTACTAAACAAAATTATTAATATTTTATTTAAAGATTCAACAATTTCAATAGAAGATGATTACCCTACATTAAACAATCTATAGCCATTATGTACAATATTTCTACAAAAGTGGAGCCTACTGTACTTCTACCAGTACTTCTTATCCACAACTTAAACACTATCAAGCAACATAATTTCTCAAAAGGGTGTCTGCTCCATCCAGCCAACTCATTGCAGTTAAAGTGACAAGTACAATACTGAGTTAGTGTTAGAAATACAGTTTATGAGATTTGGCAGCTACGTAGCTAACTGTGGCTTTAAACAGAGTACCATTTCCCATCGTAAACCAATGACAGTGGAAATATGGGGGCTGAGTCATGTGAAACCCCTTGTAACTCCAACAGTACATTCAAAGATTTATAGTAGTCAGTGGTACAAAACATTTTTGAAAAGCACATTCCACAGTGGCTTGATTAGTGGTTACATGTAAACTTAAATGTTGTCTTGATTAAGGTTAGCATGCAAAATATGATGTGAAATTACTATAACTACAATTTCAGTGATGAGGTAATGCTTCTAATTACTTTGTGACCTCCTATAGTTGTGGGAGTTGTTGCAATCATGGTAGTTATGCAACTCCCACAGCAGCCCCCACCCCACAATTGCAAGCCTTTAGGTCCCTAGGGATGTTGAGTAACATGAGTGCCCCAGTCTTATAAATAACAAAAATGTAGTTATTAAAGACAAAATTACCCAACCTCTAGTTTTGGAATTGGTTCAGTGTCTGCTCTGCTTCAATGTCCACTGGCACAGTACATAAAAGTTATGCTAAACCTGCAGGTTGTATGAAATTCCACAGAAGAGAAACAAATCACTGTAACTTTGTATTTGGAGGCTTCTGCCCTCAGTCTAGTAAGGTAGAGAATGAAAGACAATATGAAACTACAAATCATGTTGTTAGGTAGTTTTGTATTCATCTGCGGTAGTAGGGAAACATGGAGCAGTGCTGTGTTTATCAGAGGTAGCATGGAAACATGGAGCAGTGCTGGAGCAGGCAGAGTAGCATGTTTATACGGTAGGTAAAAATGCCTGCACCAGGGGTCACGTGATGACAGAGTGAAGGGCAGCAGCAACCTCCCACAGCTCCACACCTCCATTCATTAAAATAGAGAATTCAGACTTACTTCACAGCAGGCGGGGTACCTAACCTACATCAGAAGGTTGCAAGAGACTCACAGTGGACAGTTATCTGTTCAGAATGGAAGTATTTATGAAAAAAACGGCACCGAGACACTCACCGCCATCAACGCCGGAAAAGGAGAAGGCCATGAAATGGCCCAAGCACTAGCAGTCGAGTGTTAACAGAACTCCAGCTACTACTACTGCTCTCTCGGAGGAAAGATTTCTGGAGGTTATGAGACCTCTCCAAGAATGCATCTTGGAGATGGCAGAGGATATGCAGCAGATCAAAGCCTTGGTGCAAGCCCTGACTACGAGAGTGGGAGATTCGGAAGCTAAGCTTCTTTCACTAGAGAGAAAGCAAGACAAGAGCGAGTTGGCAATTGTGCAGTTCGGGAGAAGGCCGAAAAAAATGGATGAGAAACTAGAAGACCTTGAGGGGAGGAGTAGGAGAAACAATCTCTTAATATTTGGTGTGCCTGAAAAGAAGAAGGCTCGAATCCAATTCTATTTTTACAGAAATTCTTTGAGAAGATTGCAGGCCCTTCTCTGAATGGAGCCAATATATTATTAACGACACACTGGGCCCTGTGTCACTTCCACCTACTCTCCCATGGCCCTGATCTGTCGCTGCTTAATTTTCTGGATAAACAATATATCCTGGCCAAGGTTAGAGACTTACGAGAAATATTTTGGGAAGGACATCGGCTCAGGATTGCACAAGATCTGCCTCAGTTGGTCAGGGCGAAATGACAAGAAATGCATCCAATAGTGTCCAAATTGATTGCAGCAGGAAAGCCCTTCAAACTGTGATACCCCGCAGTGCTCCAGATCAAGCATCAGGATCGGTGGATCCCTTTGGAAACTAAGGAACAGGCTCTGACGGCGCTTAGAGAATTATTTCCTGAACTGTTTAAGGGAACGGATTGAGAGAAGGTATCAAGGTTGCAACTGACGAGAGACTGCAGTAGCAGGGTTTGCAAAAGAGATACTACTGAAGTTTATCATATAATCATCAGAATATCAATCTGAGGTGAATACAGAAAAGGTGGACAGTGTTTTGCAAATTATGCCACGGGAGGATTTCTTGGTCTAAACATTGTCTAATGTGGGGGGAATGAAAAAAGGGAACTGTTCCGGAATCAGACTTTGGACTGGGGACACGCTGGACACTCGAGGATTTCAGTTCCCTTTGGCTGTGAGATACGGCGATTGGAGATATGAGGGACTTTTTTTTTGACTGCAGTGGCAGTGACCTGAGACTGAAAACGGCGCCAATCGCCATCCGGAGACTTGCTTTCAACCACTAGTTTCTGTTTTTTTTTCTTTGCCCCTTTTGGTGCAACCATTTAATTCCCCTTCAGCTTCTCCCTATTCGAGGGATTCGTGAGGATGGAGCAAGGCGATATTACTAGCCTCTGAGCTACCCAATCCAAAATGTTTTGCTATGTCTATTAACACAGTTGGGTACTTTCTTTTTCCTGTTTTTTTTTTTTTGTGCTCAAGAGAGCTAACTAATTTGAATGAGTGGACAGCATCCTGCAACTTATACCAGGGAAGAGACTAAGGCCTAAGTACCATCCAATGTTAGGAGAAAGCAGAAGGAACTACTTCGGATCCAGTCTTTTAGACTGGCAAGTACTGTACGGGATAAGCTGGACACTCGAGACATTCTACTTCTTTTGGCTGCGAGATATTGTGACCGGAGATGCGAGGGACTATATTTACTGCATTGGCGGTTACAGGAGACTGATAATGGTGCCAGCTGTCATCCAGAGACTCACTTTAAGCTTCTAGTTTTTGCCTTTCTCTTCAGTGTGGCCATTTGATTCCTTCCTCTGCTTCTCCCTGTTTGAGGGATTTGTAAGGATGGAACAAATGATACTACTGGCCCTCGAGTTATCAATTTTAGAGCTTTTGGATCTGTTCATTTACACTGCTGTTTTTTCCTTTTATTGTTCAGAGAGCTAGGCAACTTAAATGTATGTGGGTTTGGTACACTGCTTGTTCAATGGGGGTGGGGAGCTGGTGGGGGCATGATATGATACAGTTTAATATTATGAATAACCTATATTTTACTCTGGTTAAACTGCATAAAGTGGGACATGTTCCCTCCCCTATGTGCACTAGGTGTGACCTCATCCCTGGCTCCCTATATCATATGCTGTGGGGTTGCTTAGTGGTCCAGGCCTTTTGGCAGTATATTAAACAATTACTGGACCCGTTGCTTGGGCTAGACTTCCTCTTCACTGCAGAAATATGCTTATTATATTGGTTTCCGAAAGGAATTCCCAGAATCAGGAAAGCACATATTGCCTTGGTCTCGGCAGTAGCTAAACTCATTATTATGAGGCACTGGAAGGAAGAAACATGGTTATCGGTGAGGGAGTGGTATAAGGAGATGCTTACGGCTTTGCAATTAGAAAAACATTTTCTGTACATGAACAATCGTCCCCACTTATATCAGCCCAGATGGGGCTCCTTAGAAGCTTTGCTTGTTACATGTAACCTATAATGGCCTATAATTAGCTGGCTGTCTGCCTTGTAGGTGGTGTTCAACTTTGCAGTTATGCTGAAAGTAACATGTACACACTTGCTGGAGGGGAGGGGGGAGTGGTAAAGGGGGAGAGAGGTAAAGGTCTATAGGAGAAGGGAACTAGGTAGCTAGATGTGGATTAATTAGTAGATATATAATAGAATTGTGATTATTTTAGCCGATGTAACCATAAGGCTAATACGGCATGTTCTTGGTCTTTGTACAACAGTGTCTATGCCATGTAACCTACAGTGTATTGTTGATGCTGGGAAAAAATGAATAAAGCATACTAAATAAAAAAAAAAATGCCTGCACCAATACAGAAGTTCACCAAAACAGGCACTGTGGTTCACCATGATGGAGAAACCTACAGTGCTCCTCAAGTTTATTTGTTTAATTATTTATTTATTTAAAAGTTTTGGTAACCAGGAAAGACATACAGTGCCAAAGCTTGTTTCCAGGTGGGGGGGGGGGGAAGGAAAACTGGAACAAAGCAGCAGTTAGAATGAACTGAATCAGTATCATCTTTTTTAAAGTGCAAATGCAGAGGAGGCATAAAAATAGTGGACTAAATACCCAGAGGTAAAAAGGTAGCATTACTACACATAGTGTCAAATAAAGATTTCCAAAAGGTGCCCAGGGGGGCGAAATCAATTGGGTTTAAGGAAGTGAGGCAAGGCCCTCAGATGAGGAAAGGGAGAGGAAGTGTGAGGAACAAATAGGTGTAGGTTGTGCAGCGGAGAGAAAGGAGGAGTAAGGGCAGTAGGAGAGAGAGAAGAGGTGAGGAGGGTGGGGCAGCAGGGAAGAGAGAAAAAAGGGAAAGGGTTTGGGGAGGGGTTAGGAAGGGAGACAAGAGCAAGTATTGTAGGGGTTGGCTTTAGAAAACATTTTAGGGGTAGTAGGGATGGTGCATGGTGAAGAAGAGGAGGGAGGCAGTTCCATAAGTGGGGAAGATGGTAAGAGAAGGCTGCTAGACTGGCACTAGTGAGGGTGTGGAACTGAGAAGGAACTGGAGTCTATGGAACAAAGGGGACAGGAGGAGGCAGCTAAGGGGGGAAACTAGAGAGGATAGGTGGGGGCGAGGGAGGTGAACCAATATTTTCCAATGAGGGAGGAGCAGTTGGAAAGACAACATGAGAGTAAGGGGCGACAGAAAGAGTGGAATAAATTGAGCAGTGATGCGTGTGGGGTGGAACACTAGTAGCAAAATGACAGAAATCATTGTAGAGGGTGTCCAGTCTAGCGAGAGTGGAGGGAGGGGTTGCATTGTAGACTACTTCAGCATAGTCAAAATTGGGGAGTATCATTCTGACCAGCAGGTCCTTGCATGCATCAGCAGTGAGACAGTCCTTGTTTCGGTAAAGGATGCCTAGTTTGGTGCAGAGTTTTTAGTGTATAGCATCAATGTGTTCTGAAAAGTCTAGGTTGCTATCAAGTCACACACTGAGGTATTTATACAAGTGCACAGTCTCCAGCTGGGTACCATCGAGAGTGGAGAAGACAGGGAGAGGTGATAGCCTTGCTTGCTTTTGACTGGTGCCAAAAGTCATTAATACTATCTTTTTGGTATTTATTTTGAGCTGGTTGGTTTGAAACCAGTGTCATACATTATAGAAATGTCGCAGGAGTGAGAATGCTACAGTGCATGTGGAGGGGCTACATGTATAGATGACAGTATTGTTGGCATGCGTGTGAATATGAGAGGAGACACAGACAGAGGGGAGGTCATTGAGGAAAACTGAGAATAGTATGGGGCCCAGCATAGAACCCTTGGGGACACTTGTTAGAATTGGGAGGGAGGGAGGGAGGAGATAAAAAAAACACCTACATGCAGAAATTGTTGGCAGTTAGTGAGATAGGAGTGTGAACTTTGAACTGCAGAAGAGGGAAAGGTGAGACCACCTGAGGTCAACTTGTTTAAGAAGAGGGGATGGGAAACCGTTTTACAATTGAAAGGGTCCAGAAAGCTTTAGCAAGATCAATAAAATTAGCCACTTTGATAAGACCCTTGTCCATCCCTTGAAGGATGGAAACAGTGACATGGAGGAGGGAGGTAACTGTGGAGTGTTTTTTTTTTCCTGAAACCAGACTGGAAGGGAGATACAAAAGGAAGGGGATTCAAGGAAGTCGACTAATCTGGAGTGGACTAGCGACTCCTTACGTTTAGCAAGGGAGTGAACAAGACAGATTGGCCTGTAGTCTCCGAGTGATGATGGGTTACATGGTTGTTTACATGACATGATCTGCATTGCTGCAGCTCATCTGCACTGCTCGCAGTAGTGCACAACAGGTTGTGTAAACAGCTTTATGTTTGTTTTATGTGTGATTTCCATCTGTATAATGTATTGAGTGTCTTAATTTCTTTGATGAACAGTGATTAACCCTTCCAATGTGGGATCAGAGTATATTCGGATAGTTACCATGTAATTGAATGGTGTGTTCAGGAGGATTACACTGAAAGGGTTAAAATGGGCTGCTGTTTCTAAAACCTTAATGGGTACAAAAATGCACATTTTGGAATTACTCACATTTTTCTAAAACAAGCCTTTTGACTGAACTTTCATCCTTGCAAACTCCATTTCATTTTATTTTATGAGTGGGATGTGGGGGTACATTAACAGAACTGCTAGAGTGAACACTGTTTTGAACAGCTCCCACAAGGTGCCCGATGTATGACAGTAGCCCCTGTAGCCTTTTGCTCTCAGCTCAGGGTTATGTTCCTGAATTTCCTTCTGACAAATGGCTCCCTGTTATTAAGCCATCAGCATCCTTGTAATTGTGTGCTGGCTGTCCTTGGAATGAATCACCTCCTTTCATTCCTCCTCCTTTTTCTCTAGCCCTTACAGGGATGGAATCTCTACATTGCTCATCACTTTGCTTTTGACAGTCTTGACTGCTGCAAGGATGACAAAACCAGCCTGGATAACTGCTTACTGGGCAGCTTTTTCTCAAGGATGATCTTTTATTTATTTAGCTAGTAATGTCCTTGTCGTTTTGTGAGTGTGTGAGTTGTTACTGCAGATTGCAGCCCTCTTGAAATGTTTTTCTTATGTACCTGGTAGAAAAGAATACATAAATTATGACTGGGAGCCCATGTCTCAGCCAAATAAGATCTCTGGTATGTTACACAGGTTAGATGCTCTTAGTGTACCCTGGGAGAGGGTGGGATAGGAGGATTAAGTAAGGTGCCTTTTACACTGCATGTTCATATGTGCAGTGATGTGTGTCATTACTGAATATGAAAATTATCTCTTGCTGTTTGGTCTAGAGGACTGCAAAGCAAAGCTGAGCTGTTATGTTCCGTCAGACCATTTTACATAAGATAAACATTCTTATTCAGTAAAAGACACACATCATTATGTATAATTATACAATGACAAAGAAATTTCTTGTGTCCTGATTGGTCAGTGTGTGCCTGGGACAGTGATGTTATTAAACAATGACCACAGGACACTATGAAATTAAGGCATGGCTTCATAAGAAGCCAGGGTTATGAGTGGCTTCAACTCCAGCAATCCCCCCCCCCCAACAGGACATCACAAGAAACACCACAGCAACTGCTATGAAAAGCCAATGAGCCACACAAAATCCAACACTGCTGCAGATGAAACAAATTCAGTTGAAGTATTAATCCTTACTGTTTTCCCCCAAACCGAGTGGCTTTGCTGAACTGCGCAGATGGCAACTGCCGGTCGCACGCTTCAGTGACAACGCAGGTGGGCTGAAATATGAAAACCTCTCATCAGGATCACAGTACTACAGAGCACTTTCAGAACTACCACGCTCGCTGCACTCACCACTTGTTGCTTACAGCCAGTCACTAAGTAAAAAAAAAATAATTAAAGTGAGCAAAGCCAGAATGTGAAACAAAACCAAAAACCACGGAAACAATATTTGTGTCAACTGTTGTTAAGATCGCTTTAGAAACCAGAAGTGGCATTCTTTGGTTGTGGTCCCCCTGCAAGTTCAAACTGCCAGAAAAAAAAGGAAAAAAAGAAATGATTTCTAGATGGCAAGTCAAAGGGCAGGTATTTTGGATGAATAAAACACATCATGCAGGATTACAAAAGTGGCACACATAGTTGGCTGAGGATGGGAAGCTGCAGGACAAAGAAGATAGCAATGAATCGTCACACTGCCTTTAAAGGGACTATGTCTAAATTACAAATTACAAGTTTTACAAGTAAAAATAATTGAAAACAAACCAATCTGTGTGTTTCATTCAATTCCACTAGTATCCCACAAAAAAATACACACTGAACCATTGTATAATAGCAATAAGGAGCTCCAGGGTGTGTGTTATTGTCTAATAATGTCACTCCTGGGGTGGTAGAAACAGAAACATAGACTTTGATGGCAGATAAGGACCGCTTGGCCCACCTAGTCTGCCCATTTCCCTACCTACAGGATAAGCTGCAGATCCGAGTTAACCAACAGCCTATTTCTTTCTACCCCACAAGAATTGCCTTATGTCTGTCCCATGCATTCTTGAATTATCCCACAGTTTTAGACCCCACAACCTCCTCAGGAAGGGTGTTCCATGCATCCACCACCCTGTCTGTGAAAAACTACTTCCTCTCATTGCCCCTGAGACGTCCCTCCTCTATCTTCAAGTTGTTTCCCCTTGTTCTTGCACATCTTTTTTTCTAAAAGATGCTAAACTTAGAAACATAGAGGCTGATGGCAGATAAGCACAGCAAGGCTCATCCAGTCTGCCCATTTATTTTTCTACCTTATAAATGTGCCATCGGTCATTGCTCTGTCAGTGGCCTATCTATTCATACTCATCTGTATTGCTCCCTTATGCCTACCCCATGCCTGTTTGAAGCCCTGCACTGCATTCATAGCCATCACTTCTTGAGGTAGGCTGTTCCATGCATACACCACTCTTTCTGTAAAAAGTAATTTCTTCACATCCCCCCTTAATTGGCCTCCTTCTAATCTCATGCTGTATCCTCTTGTCCTGCTATTGTTCTTATATTTAAACATGTTAGACTCTTTAACCTTGTTAATGCCCTTAAGGCATTTGAATGTTTCGATCATATCACCTCTCTCTCCCTCCTTTGCTCAAGGGTGCACGTATTGATCTCCATTAATCTGTCCTCATATGTCTTCTGATGCAGTCCCTGCACCATTTTGGTTGCCCTTCTCTGGACTGCCTCAATTTGGTTAATGTCCTTGTGAAGGTGTCGCCTCCAGTACTGCATGCAGTATTCCAGATGGGGCCAAACCAGTGTCTTGTAAAGAGGGATTATTACCTCCCTCTTACAGCTTGTGATACCCCTACTAATACACCTTAACATACCCCTAGCCTTACCTACTGCTTTAGAAGTCAGCTTGGATGATTTCATGTCATCGGTGATGATGATGCCCAAGTCTCTTTCTTCCTTTGTGACTGCCAGAAACTCCCCTCCCAGTCTATAAGTGGCTTCAGGGTTTCTCTTCCCTATGTGCATGATCTTGCACTTCTTTGCATTAAATCCCAGTTGCCACTCTTCTGACCATTTTGCTAGTTTATCCAGATCTCTTCTCATTCTGCCCACACCATCTGGATCATCTACTCTGTTGCACATCTTGGTCTCATCTGCAAACAGACAAGCCTTACCCTCTAGTCCATCTGCAATGTCACTAATGAAGATATTGAAAAGGACTGGCCCCAGAACTGATCCCTGAGGTACCCCACTTGTGACTTGCATCTCTTCTGACTGTATACCATTTACCACCACTCTCTGTTTTCTGCCCGTCAACCAGTTTGCCACCCAGTAGACCAAGTTCTGACCCATCCTGAGCCTATCCAGCTTATTTATCAATCTTCAATGTGGAACAGTCTCAAAAGCTTTGCTGAAGTCAAGGTAGGTGACATCAACTGCTCCCCCTTGGTCCACCACTCCAGTTACCCAGTCAAAGAAATCTATGAGATTAGTTTGACAGGACCTTCCTTTTGTAAACCCATGCTGTCTGGGATCCTGTGCACCTATGGATTCCAGGTGTTGCACTATCCTTTCCTTAAGGAGTGCCTCCATAATCTTGCCCACCCTCTTGGATTTTGTTGATTCCACTGAGGTACTTAAAAGTTTCTATCATGTCCCCCCTCTCCCTCCTTTCTCCAAGGGTATACATATTAAGCTCCTTTAGTCTCTCCTCATATGGCTTCTCTTGCAGACCCTGCACTATTTTAGTTGCCCTCCTCTCGACTGCCTCCATCCTGTCTATGTCCTTGTGGAGATGAGGTCTCCAGAACTGGATGCGGTACTCCAGATGGGGTCTCACCAACTGTCTGTACAGAGGGATAACAACTTCCTGTTGTCTGCTAGTGATGCCTCTTCCTATACATCCCAGTATCCCCCCAGCCCTCCCTACTGCCTTCTCATGTTGCTTGCTAACCTTAAGGTGATCTGATATGATTACCCCCAGGTCCCTTTCCATTTTTGTTGGTGTTACTACCTCTCTCCCATTGTGTAATTCTTCCCCAGGGTTTTTGTTTCCCAGGTGCATTATTTTGCACTTCTTTTCATTGAATCCAAGATGCCATACTTCTGACCATTCCTCCAACCTTGCCACATCCCTTCTCATCCTTTCCATGCCTCCTTGTGTATCAACCCTGTTGCAGATCTTTGTATTATCTGCAAAGAGGCATACTTTTCCTTCCAGTCCTCTGCAATGTCATATAAAGGCATTAAAGAGGACTGGACCAATACTGAACCCTGTGGTACCCCACTAAGTAGCCCCTCTTTCTTCAAGCGTGGTTTCGATTTACAATTACTTTTCTCTGTCCTGTTGTCCATCAATGTTTTACCAGGCTACAATCCTGGGACCCACTCCCAGGCTGGTTAATTTGATTATTAATCTTTTGTGTGGGACTGTGTCAAATACCTTGCTAAAGTCTAGGTAAGCCATGTCCACAGCCCCTCCCTGGTCTACCACTTTGGTCACCCAGTCAAAGAAATCAATTAGATTTGTCTGACATGTCCTTCCCACTGTGAACCCATGCTGCCTTGGGTCCTGTGCCCCACTTTCCCCTAGGTACTCAAAAATGCTTTCCTTCAGAAGTGATTTCATCACTTTCCCTATCACAGAGGTCAAACTGAATGGTCTGTAGTTTCCTGACTCTGTCTTGCTCCTACTTTTGTGAAGGGGAATCACATCCACCTTCCTCCAGTCTTCAGGTACCACACCACCGTCACATGATTAGCTAAAAAGGGTAGTCAGTGGTGTCACTAGTTCTCCCCTTAATTCTTTTAGAATTCTGGGGTGAATTCAATTAGGCCCCATTACTTTGTTCACCTTCGGTTTTAGGAGTTCTTTCAGAATCCTTTTTTTCTGTGATAGGAATGGGATTGACCCTCCTATCCAGAGTGCTTCTGTTAATTGGATTAGGCACCGCCCCCTCCTCCTCTTTTGTGATTACTGAGCAGAAGTATTTGTTCAGTATCCCTGATTTTTCACTGTCCCTCTCTGCCCACCCACCGTCCTTTCTATTCAGCCTCATTATCCCTCTCTTTGTTTTTCTACACTCCCTGATGTACCTATAAATGTTTTATCCCCCTTCTTAACTGAGTTTGCTATCTTTTCCTCAGTTTTGGCCTTTGCTATTCTGACTTCACTCCCTGCTTCCTTCTGCCATAACTGGTACAGTTCTCTGTCTTGCTCCTTCTGTGTTTCCTTATACTTCCTAAATGCTATCTTTTTCTCCCTAACCTTACCAGCCACCTCTCTTGAGAACCATAGTGGCTTTTTCTTTCATTTTGATTTGTTCATTTGCTTCACACAAAGGCTTGTTGCCTCCATGATGGCAGTTTTGATGTTTACCCATTGTTGCTCCACCCTTCCTTCTAGCCTATTTGCTAGTGCTTTTCTAAGGCACTCTCCCATCTTGCCAAAGTCAGTCCTCCTAAAGTCCAATACCCTCACATTTGTGTGGCTTGCCTCTGTAGCTGAGTTTATCATGAACCACACTGTTTGGTGGTCACTTGTTCCCAGATGGCTACCCACTTCTAAATCTGAGATCCTCTCGCTGTCCCCATTTGAGAATATGAGGTCTAAGATTGCTCCCTCATGAGTGGGTTCCAAAACTAGCTGTCTGAGGCATGCCACCTATAAGGCCCTGCTCTTGGATGTGGCTGCAGCAAAGGTGCTCCAGTTAACATCTGGCATATTCAGGTCTCCCATCAACAGTATCACCCCTTTCTCTGCCATCCTAAGGATGCCTTCTATCATATCCTTATCCATTCCCTCTCCCTGACATGGGGGTCTGGATACAACCCCTGTGTGGATTGTGGTGCCATTTCCAGTCTCTAAGGTGACCCACAGTGCCTCCTCTCCTCTGTGTTTACTTTTTTGTTCCATTGCTTTTATCACTTCCCTTACATAAAGAGCTACTCCTCCCTATCTCTCCTGTAGGTTGTGTACCCTGGTATGTTAACATCCCAGTCATGGTTCTCTGTGTACCATGTTTCTGTGACTGCTACAATATCCAGGCATCCCTCTTCCATCAAGGCCACATGTTCAGGGAGCTTGTTGCCCAGACTACGGGCATTGGTGCTCATTACCTTCCATTACCTGATGGCCTTACCCCTTTTTGCCCCATCCCTGTCTTTATTTCCTTTTTCATTTTCTCCATTTACCCCTGCCCTTCTTCCTATTGACATCTCTATCTTGGTGTTTACCTCACTTACTACCCTCATGCTTCAACCCACCCCAGGAGTGACATTATTAGTCAATAACACACATTCTGCCATGCCATATTGCTTAAATATATTATTAAGCACTACAACTCCACTAAGCTTGAAAACAATTGTTGTTTAGCAGAAAAAAAAGTGTGTTTCCAAATAATTATTTGTGTGCCTTCCACCAGATTATATTGTGGTTAGAATGGTCCAGCTGTTGATTTACATTCTCAGAGTGTAGTTTGTCTGAGTTATCAATGCAGGTCACGGTGAAATCAGTACACATATTTTGATTTGCAGCTTATTTTAACCTTCAGAAACTGATTAGGTGAAATGGTATTTTAAAATAAAAGTATGAAACAGTAATTTTGGTTTTATTGCTTTATACAAAAATAAGAACACAATATAAAATGCCACATGGGTAGAAACTCTTAACTGCTGGAGTTTTGTGTTAGGACTACTAGCTAAAGAAACAGATAGGCTGAAACAAACATTTTTTATAGGGAAGTTCTTTTATAGTAAGATTTTTTTGGCAATGAATTGCTTATTTTTATATTTTTATTTACTGAAATTTCAGATAACACCTTTTAGAACAAGCTCATTTCATAGGTTCCACATCAGACAAACAATACATATTGGAAAATAAGACACGGAGAACAAACAAAATAAGGAATTATACAAAACATTACAACAGTATATAACTAGAGATGTTCCAATACATGTGGCATTGTACAATGTATGCCAAGGTATATATTTGATTAAAACCTGGAATTCAATGGGTCATATTAGAAGGGGTGAGGGTCTTATGAAACAACCCTTTACAGGAAAATGAGAACAGATTCAGCCTAATATCTAATAATCAGCAGTGTAAGGGATGGCATTAGCCCAGGAGCCTCATCAGAGGTGAGAAAGTATGGGACAAAGCATTTTAAAGTGAGCAAGGGAGCTCTGGAGATATAATGGGGGGAGGGGGGATGGGGGAAAGCCATAGAGGGGTGAGGGGAAAGAGTAGAAAGGATCAAGAGGAAATGTGAAAGGAGAATGATTAGCAACTTAAAACAGTTATTTACATGCTGAGAACTGTTATGTATAAGGTCAGGATAGCATAAGGTTAGAATAAGTGCTGGTCACAAGAAGGAAGGTTATTGGAAGCAGTCACAACTGGCATCAGCAACTAGCTGTTGCTTAAGTTTAACCATGAAGGAGCCCAAGGTGGATGCTGAAGTGATGTCATGGTGCAGCAAGTTCATCCATAGCAGGGCACAATAGGCAGAGGATCTTTGTCCCAGAGAACTGCGACAGTGGGGTATGTTAAAAATCTGGCTAGTAGAGCTTCTGGTGCAATGACAGTTAATAGTGGGGGTCATAAGCTTTTGCACTCCTGGGGGCATTTTGCCTAAGCTTACTTTTTTGGACAGTAAACAAGTCTGGTACATGAGTCTACTTTTCAATTGGAGCCAGTTAGCCTGAGCGTACATGTCATAGGTATGGGACAGGCAGGCTGAGCCAGTAAGGAGTCGGCATGCTTTGTTGAGTGCAACTATGATGCGGTGAAGAGTTGTTTCAGTAGCTGATCCATAGATTGGTAAGCAGTAATCAATAAGTGAGACAAGAGAGCTTTGAATGGCCAGGTTAAGAGACTCTTGGGTCAAACATTGCTTATGCCTATAACGTAGCCCAATGTGGGTGTTAACAACCTTAGCAACATTGTCAATGTGATAGGCATAGGTCATTGTACTTTCAATAGTAATCCCCAGATATTTAAATTGCTGAACTAGGTCCTGGGGAGAGCCGTCTTCATTGGTGATAGAAAGAGGGTAAGTTTGTGCCTATTTTGGGAGCTGGAGAACAGAATGTTTTTTGTCTTGTTGTAATTCATAACTAACTTGTACTTATGGAACCATCTTTCTATGACTCTGAAATTACTCTGTAGCCTGGATTCAAGAACCTTAGGGTCTGGATCACTGGTAAACAGGGCAGCATCATCAGCATGTAAAAGGATGTAACCCTGACAGGAGTAAGGAAGGTTGTTGAGGAAAATGCTAAACAAAAGAGGGCATAAGATGGACCCTTGAGGAACTACAGATAGGACAAGTCTGCTGTCTGAGCGGTGTTACCAATCTTCACCTGCTGTGTACAGTTGTGCAGGTAACTTTCAAACCAGGTTATGCTGTCACGAGCTAGGACAATGGTGGTAAGCTGTTCGACCAGAAGGGCATGATTCACTGTGTTGGAAGCTTTGGTTAGATCAATAAAAGCAGCACTGACCAGGTGTCCTTGATCTAAGGAGTGGTGAATAAAGCCTGTGAACTCCAGAAGGGCGGTAGTGGCACTATGACCATTTCTGAACCCATGTTGTTGTGGACATTGTAGCTAATATTTTTCTAAGTATTCAACCAGTTAGTCAGCCACTATATGCTCAAGAGGTTTCAAGAGTGGGAGCAGGATAGAGATAGGCCTGTAGTTCACAGTAATTGTGTGATCCCCAAACTTATGAACTGGTGTCACGGTGGCAGATTTCCATTTCTTATGTAATTGAGAGTAACTAAGTGACATGTTAATAATATGCGTTAGAGGTGACAGAATTTCATCCAGCTTAAGGGCTACAAACTTAAGATCCAGGGTGTCACCGCTAAATCTTGATTTCCCTAATACCTTGAGTAGGTATTTCCTGGCTTCATGGGCTGAGAGGGTTTTGAAGTAGAAAGGAGAATGAGAAGGATGCTGAGTCTCTTTCCCAGAGTAGTCACTTGTGAAGGGGTGAGAGAAGTAGCCAGGTGGCAAGACACCACTCAGGTCCATGAAGGCATTATTAAAAGTGTTAGCATTAAGTCTGGGGTTGAGTGAGGGTACACCATCAATGTTAAGCATGGTAGGGGAAGATCTGAGGTCTCTCCCAGTGACCTCTTTAAGGTTAGTCCAAAATTTTATGCCATCATTCCAGGTCCAAGAGAGCTCTTTCTTATAATATTGATTTTTAGCTGCATGAATAATCCTCGTGCAGTTGTTTCTAGCCGCTTTGTACCTCTGGATGTAGGTCTGGTTACACAGGGACCTAGACCTGCACCATCGCTGGTCCCTGGCATTCAGAAGCTTAGGGAAGGCCGGAGAAAACCAAGGATTGCAGTGGCCTTTGATTTTACACTTTTTATGGGGAGGCATGCCTATCACATATAGCACTGAACTGAAGAATGAATTGGTCGAGGGCAATGTCAACGTAGTTGGTTGTGTAAACCATTGACCAGTACTGATTATGCAGGTCAGATTTTAGTGATTCAAGATGTCCACGGATGAGTACCCTGGAGGTAATTGTTATAGCAGTGGGTTTTGGGGTTTTATTGTGTGTACCTAGAAGCACTTTTATGGCAAGGGCTTGCATACGGTCATCAGTTTTGGGACAGTTAGGATGAGACCTTGAAGGTTGTTTTGGAAACAGATTACACAACTTCCCCCATGCTTGGAGAGATGATTCTGTCTAAAGACTGTGTAGCTTGGGATGGAAATTGAAGCATCCGCTATTTTTGGAGAAAGCCATGTTTCTACGACTGAGAGGATGTCTGGGTTATGTTGTAAGATCCATGCATTCAATACATCCATTTTAGGGAGGAGGCTGCATATATTAAGTGAAGCAATTGTAAGTAACCCAGTAGATGACTGTGGGTATGCCATAAGTTGTGGAGGGCCAGGGTTGGGATGAATATTGCCAGACAGCAGCAGCAGCAACAGTAAGGCCAATCCACACAGATATTCCTATAACTGCTTGGTGCTGAGTTTGTGAAGCTTCCTCTGAGCTGAGTGCACTTTACAGTTGGCTTGTAAGTTAAAGATCCCAGGGAGGAGTGCCAATGGGGTAGCCAGCTAGGGCGATGAAATGGAAACCCCCAGTCACCAGGGGAATGCAGGTTCCATGGCACAGTAAGAGAGTCACAGCATTGGGATAAGGTGATAGTACTATAAACATATAAATGATTGCTATCCAATGTTGGCGAGGTAGATGTTAGAAACTTATCACAGGCAAGGTCAGATAGGGTCAATAGAGAGAACAATATAATGTCTCTAGGAAATAGAGCCGTTATAAGAGACATTATCATACCAAGGAGGGCAGGAGTAAGGGCACATGCAAGGTCCCAAGCACAGTGCAAGGTTAATTATACCGGTGTTTTTTTTTTCTTCCCAGTACAGTATGCTAAAAGTGAGAAACAGGGAAGGGGATAACGGTGATTAGAACAGGAAAAAGGCAGAGGCAAGTTGGACAAGTGGGTCGGAGGATTAATAGGAAAAATAAGATGCCTCTAGTGGCAGATCTGTATAAACTGCAAATGGGAAAATGGGCGAAAGCCTCTCTCAATACTTAAATCAACTGTAAGAAACATAAACATAGAAGTTGATGGCAGATAAGGACCGCAAGGCCCATCCAGTCTGCCTATAAATCTCTACATCAGACCAAACATTACTTAAAGTGAGAAATCAAAACATTTCAAGCAGAGATCAGTCCTAGCATTAATTGCTAAATGTGTAGAAACATTGTAAAAGAGAAAAATCAGAAGCAACTTTTAAAACAACCAGTACATGCTATCAAGACAAAAACAAACAGCACATAAAAGTCTGCTGGAGAATTGGAAACCAGTCTTACAAACATGAATAAATATGTTCAAGCCCAAATCAGAAAACTTTTCTAATGAAACATTTCTGGGCCATGACAAACTTGTTTAACTATGAAAAAAGAGTGATTGAAGCTGATGCATTATCCCCTGCAGTCTTTAGAGTGCTCAGGAATTCCTCACAAATGGGTTCTCCTCCATCCATCCTATTGGTCAACGCATGAAAAATAAATCTTTTGGACAGCTGGATACCAAGCCCTCTGGCTACGTCCCTAGAATTCCAGTTTCCTTCATGCATGCCTTGTGGTCAGTCATGTCAATCACCTGCTCCCTACTCCAAGATAAATAGAGTTTTTTATTACTATCTTCAAACCCTCTTCTTCCTATGTTTAGGATTTAGGCAGATGTCAAGTGGCAAAGTGCGTTCTGAAGGACTGCCTGCTGTGTTTTTTCTAATTGCATCTCTTAAAAATGGGTCATAATCTGGGGATCAGAGATACATTGGAGCTGGATGGGAGGGGGGGGGAGTGCAGGGAGCCAGGCTGCACAGACCCTCAAGTAGTGTTTGTCCTGCTCCCTGCCCCAGTTCGGGACCCTCAGTTAGTATCCCCAATGTCCTCCTGCAGTGGGATGCAAACCCTCCTGCAGCATGCCTGCATACTCCCCTAGAGGTCTAAGGAAAAATGATGGAGCAGGTCTGGATAGATAAGGGTTATCCCCTCCTGGTTCTTTTCCTGGTACGGCACCTCATTTTACCCCCCTCACTATTTTAACATACCTCAGGTACGAGGTGCAGAGAAGGTCCGTGAAGGTCTGCCAGCCGGTATTCGGTCCCCCGACCTATTCTGTATGTCTGGTCCTGGAGCTCCACTCAAGGGCGGCATAGCTATTCAGTGAAAATCATGACATGCACTTCCATCGGGGGAAACACAGATGTTTCCCCTGCACATTCCAGTCACTGGCGCCATGTTCCTGTCTCGGATATTGAGCCCCAGCAATCACAGAGGCTCTCCTGAGACTCAAGGGGTGGTATTTAAGAGGCACTTCCCAGAGGAGGCCAATAAGTGGGACTTGCATCATGAAAGAGCGATGGCCAGTAAAAAGGGGACAGCATAGCTTCCCATGAATATAGGGCTCCTGTGGTTTGGTTGTTGGGGTCATTTTGCGGCACAGTGGGGGTATCTCACAAGACCCACAGATTTTGGAGGTTTCAACCAGGAAGTAGGTAGAGAAATCAGAGGTCTCGCGAGAGCACGGCCATCTTGCTGGTGGATGGCATTGACAGCAGTCATTTTACGTGAGGCTGCTGTCTTAAAGGGGCACACACCAAAATACTGCATCATCCATGTCTGTTAACATCGGTTGGCTTGCTGATATTAGAGTCCCCAAAGGACATGTTTCTGATCCAGTTCTTTCTATCTGTCCCCCTAGGTCAGCCAACCTTAGTTTCTATATACCCATGACTGCTTGCTTCAAATGTGGAACCAAGCTCCCAGACTCTTAAGTGAGGGAGCATCTATGTGCTGTGTGCACAGTGTCAGAGTCAGAAAACCAGCAGTCAGTGTGTGCCCTCGTCGTGCAAGACAATGACACCCCACCAACAGAGACATTGGTCTTGAACACAGTGCAAGCAGGACTGCTGTACCATTGGCTGGAAAATGTGCAGATCCAACAACCTGAAGGGGCCAGATGGGCAGACACTAGGAAGTGCCCTGGGCCAGAGCAAGCTCTGGCAACCCCAAGAAAAGAAGCGCAGACAGGCGGAAGACCCAGTGGATTCATCGGAGAAGGACAAAGACAGTCGACTGTGACCAGGTGGCAGGCAAGTTCTGTCCACAGGAACACATTGTGGAGTTAATCCGTCTGATCTGGGAGATTCTCCAGGTCCCAGAGGAACCTGAGCAGCCACATACTTCAATGGATCCCTTTCTCACAGCACGCTCCAAGCTGAAGAAGCATTACTTCCCGATCTGTGAAGCACTAGATGCCATTCTATCTAAAGAGCAAGAGGCACCGGAACCAGCTCGGATCCCAGAGAAGAGGGCCACCAAAAAGTCGTACCCCCTTGCTGAGCCTTATCTGGTGGCCTGATATATGGCCCCAAAGGTAAACACCCCAGTCTCAGCCCCTGCACGATGTACAGTCATGTTGGTGGACAGCACTGCTGCTCTGAAAGACCCAATGGACAAGAAAGTGGAAGACTCCTTGAAAAAAGTCCACAAGGTCACCAGATTGGTCCTGGCCATGGATATGGCAGTGTGGTATACCAGTTGGGCACTACTCTGATGGGCAGAAGTGGTCATCAATGGCCTCCCAGTGGATTCACTGCTGGTGGGGCAGGCCAGCTGCATTGTACAGGCAGCAAGGTACATCGTGGATGCCTCCTTTGACATGATGAAGTTTGGCACCAGTGCCACAGTCCTGACCAATCAAGCCAGATAAGCCCTGTGGCTAATGCACTGGCAGGTGGACACTGAGTCCAAGGTGATGCTGATGAAGTTACCCTGCAAGGGCAGCCACTTGTTTGGCAAGGCTCTGAACCCTTTCTTCAAGGACTGGGCTGGGATGAAACAAATGGCAGACAAAAAGGACCTATACTTGCTGTTGGGTCTTCCTTTTTCTCCAAGGTTCCAGGGCAATGGGGGCAGGTGACGTCAACCTCCGATCAAAATCAGAGAGGCGGCTCTGCCATGTCCCGTTTTTAAACAAGATTCAACCAGTCCAAGTCAAGAGGCAACTCCAATCAAAAGGGCAGTTTCAACAACACTCGGTCTGGCAGCGGTACAGCAGAGAAAGTCCAATGAGGATGGGGGCCCTGGCAGACAGCCCCCCAGTGGGAGGTTGTCTTTGGCTGTTCACCGCACAGTGGGCCCACATTACCACAGACAAAAGGGTCAGGGACATCATGTCACAGGGATATGCCATAGAGCTTACTCAAAAGATGCTACTACACAGACTAGTGACCTCCCCTCTTTCATTGGACCCCTCCAAATAGACTGCAACCATGCTGATCATCAAAAGTCTGCGTAACAATGAGGTGATAGTCACCATGCCACCAGTGGGGAGGGACACAGGACTATACTCTATGTTCTTCAAGGTCCCCAAGAAAATGGGGGGGTCATCCTGTACTCAGCCTCAAGTTCTTCAACAGATTTGTGGTCTACAAGAAGTTTAAGATGGAGATGCTCCAGTCAATGACGGTGGCCATCCAGCCGGGAGACTTCCTAACATCGATAAATCTCAAGGATGCTTACTTGCATATCCTGATTCACCCTTGCCACCACCGCTGTCTCAGCTTTCAGATCAACAGGGATCATTTTCAGTTCATCTGCCTTCCATTCAGACTGGCATCAGCTCCCAGAGTGTTCACCAAGACTCTGGTGGTGTTGGCTGTGGACCTCCGCAAACGGGGAGTGCATGTCATTCTATACTTGGACAACTGGCTCATTCGAGTGAGATCACCAGCAGAAGCCAGGAGGGACACGGACATGGTGCTACAGTGCTTACAACAACATGGCTGGCCAGTCAATTGTAGCAAAAGTCATCTTTAGCCTTCCCAGGAGATAGCTCATCTGGGGGCCAGGATCAACACAGAACAGGGTCTCATGTTTCCCACAGAGGACAAGGTGGTCAACATACTGACACTCATGGGGATATACAGGTCAGGCCTCACTGGCCTTTAAGGATGTATCTTTGCCTGCTTGGTCTGAGAGCATCAATGCTTGCCATGGTACCCTGGGCTCAGGTCCACATGTGCCCCCTCCAGAGATATGTTCTGGACGTCTGGGACCAACTCACCCAGAGCTTCAAGTATGTCCTCAATCCAGATCCCACCATTCTCTCCACTCTTCAGTGATGGAGGGATCCCCACAACCTGATGAAAGGAGTCACTCTATCACTGCCACATATGTCAATGATCATTATAGATGCCAGCCTCTGTGGATGGGGAGCCATGCAGGGCCAGCACGTGGCACAAGGAAAATGGTCTCCGGTAGAGACCGATCTACCCATCAATGTCCTGGAAATGAGGGTTGTTCTATGGGCATTGACCTTTTTTACCCCACAAATCCAAGGTCAGTCCATCCTGATCAGGCCAGACAACCAGTTCTCCATGGTGTACATCAACAAGCAGGGGAGCACCAGATGCAAAGCCGTGATCCAAGAGGTGCTCAGAGTGCAGCATTGGGCAGAAAAGCATTTGCTGATGCTCTCGGCCACGTATCTGGCACGGAAGCTGAATATACAAGCAGATTGGCTCAGGGGTGTGACAATTGACCAGGCGGAATGGAAATTGCACCCTCAGGTGTTTCGGCAGTTGAAGCAGAGGTGGGGGCCATTTCTGCTGGATCAGACAACCTTGTCCAACAATGCTCAGTTGTCTCATTTTCATTCCCAAGCTCTAGATTCCACAGCCAAGGAAATCAACACGATGGCGACCCACTGGTCCTTCAACAGGGCTTACATCTTCGCACCTTTTCCAATGATTGCCAAGGTTCTTTCCAAGATCCAAGACATGACAGCGATGGTACTGGTGGTGGCTCCAGACTGGCTGAGACGGGCCTTGTACTCTCTACACAGGGCAATGCTGATCGATGTTACTTGGAGACTGCCCCAGCACTCAGACCTTCTGTCTCAGGGGCTGATTCTTTACCACATTTATCAGGTTCTGTTACTGACAGAGTGAATGCTGAAAGGTTGAGACTGTTAAGTGAGGGTTACCCTCCCAGAGTGGTGGAACGTCTCCTGTTGTCTAGAAAGGTCTCTATGAACAGGATTTATAAAAGACAATTTCAGATTTTCTGTAAATGGTGTTCTGCAAAAGGTTTGTCACCTTTGGTAGCAGGCCTTCCACAAATTTTGGATTCCCTTAATGATGGGGCTGATAAGGGTTTAGCTTATTCCTCGCTGAGAGTTCAGGTTTCAGCCATCTCAGTGGTTAGGGGCCCTCTCCCCAGAATAGTTCAGATTGGGATACATCCAGATGTGGATTGCTTGCTCAGGGTGGTTCAACTAGCCTCCCCCAGGGTGAGGCCTAAATGTCCACCTTGGCAACTGAATCTGGTTCTGGAGGGGCTGCATAAGCCCCTACTTATTATTCTGCATTCCCCTCATTGGGTGACTCAATGGATGGTGTTCCTCACTGCCCTGTGCGCCGCGAAAAGAGTTGGCTAGCTGCAAGCTCTTTCTTGTCGGGAGCCCTATCTAACCTTTCATGTGGGCAGGGTATCCTTAGCCACTGTCCCTTCTTTCATCACTAAGGTGGTTTCTGCTTTTCATTTGGAGTATCCTATCCAATTGCCAGTCCTGCTTAAGTCTACCCAGTATGGGGACACTTCACATATTCTGGACATGGTTTCGGTCCTTAAGGACTACTTGGGCATGATGGAAAGCTTTAGACAATCAGATGAATTGTTTGTATTCTTTTCAGGATGGAAAAAGGGCCAAGCAGCCTCAAAGGAGGCTATTGCCTGCTGGATCAGGGAGGCAATTCTTGCAGCCTATCAAGGGGCTGGGTGTGCCCCACCTCAAGGTATTCAGGCTCATTTCACTATGGCCCTGTCGGCTTCTTGGGTGGAGAAGGGGGGACCTTTGGTTCAGTATGTCTATCCCGTGGCTACCTGGCCTTCTGTCTATACTTTCATTTGCCATTACAGGCTTGATGTGGATTCACCTGACAGAGCTTCTATTAGGCAAGTGGTGTTTCAGGCTGCAGATGCACTGGGCTAGGCCCTCGGGTTTTTCATCCCACCCAGAGGCTTTCCTGAATATTTTGGGGCACTGTTACAAACTCCCATTTGTGAGGAATTCCTGAGCACTATAAAGGTTGCATGGGATAATGGTATTTACTCACTTGGTAAAGGTTATTATACCTGTAATCTTTAGAGTGCTCATGGTCCCTACCTGGCTCTACCAAAATCCCAATTTTTACTGCAGCTGGAATCATTGTTCAGTTTATCCCATTTTTTCACACTTGGTTGTGTGACATGGGGAGTTGTCAGTGGGCATTACCACATATATGTCTGGGTACCTGACGGGCTTCATATAGGCCCATATATGCTTGTATTTGCATGTTTTAAGATTCTTTGCTTGAATTATGGTTATGTACTCTATTGTCCTTGTATATGACAGAATAGTTTCACATGCTTTTTGGTGGTGTTACTCACATTGGCTGGTGTTGTCATTTGCTTTTCTTTTACAGTGAAAGTGGTATTTTACTGATGATATCTGTCTTTACGTGTTTTTTCTCTGGGGTTGTTTTTTCCTTCTACCTTGTGTTTCTTTGTTTACTGCTAGGGAAGTTACCTAACTGGAATTCTAGGGACATAGCCAGAGGGTTTGATTTCTGGCTGTCCAAAAATATTTATTTTTCATGCATCGATGGATGAAGGAGAACCTGTTTGTGAGGAATTCCTGAGCATGCTAAAGTTTGCTGGTATAATCACCTTTACCAGGTGAGTAAATGCCAATATACAAATGATCTCCACTCAGTGGAGGAAGATCAGCACAACAGTTACATACCTCTGAACCTCTCAGCATTAAAATTCATAGCACTGACCTTCAAGATTTGGAGCAAATAGCCAGAATGTGTAGCACTTTCTTAAACAATAACAAGTCTTCAAAGAATAGTGAGCACCCTATGTTTAGTGTTAATCTATTACCTTTGTTCAATGTTTTAACAGTCTGTGCATCCAGAAATAATTCTAATATTATGAGGAACATCAGTAAAACATCACTGAGCAAGGGTAAATTTGAGTGTAAAATTCATAGCACTATGCAAAATTCATAGCAGCTGAGAGGTATGCACAGTTCAAATGCACATAAAGAAATGTTGAAACAGTCCTACCAAAAGTACATTTATTTCATGGAATGTCTTGTGCAAACAGGCAGTGCAGCTTGGTTCAACATATCGGGAGCATGGGGAGAGAGGACAAGCAACCTACTGCACAGCTCAGTTAGCAATTCCAAAACAAGACTTACTGATCCAACACACTGCCCAATATCGAAATGGATGCTTTAAAAATCACAGCAGACACAAGATGGCTTGTTCAAGTTGTGGGATTTTTTTTTGTTTTGTTCTTTTTCTGGCTGCAATATGAATTTGATTGTTACCTCATTTGACAATGTGCATTTTACATCTGTCATTTTGATAATGGGCAGTGTGTTGGGTTGGACTTGGCACACCTCATTTTGTATTTAACTGAGTTTTGCAGCAGGTTCCTTGCCCTTTGTCCCCAGCCAAAGCCTGAGATTGTCTTTGTTGTGGTGAGCCAGCTGTACTGCTCATTTTGTACGAGAAATTCCATAAAATAAAATTTATCTTGATAAGACTGCTCCCAACATTTTTTCTATGCATTTGAACTGTAGTTCTGATCTTCCTCCACTGAGTTGAGCTCCTTTATGCATTGCCATAGTTTTGCACTCTTCTGAGAGTTACCCATTCCATATGTCAGCTGTTCTTGAAGCAGGTTGTTTACACACAGTCAACGTCACAAAAAGCAAAAAGATTTTAAAGGTGCACTTTCATAAAATAATCTGAAGCAGACATTGAAGACAATCTTAAACAAGCATTGCCTTTCTTGGGGACTGTAAACTAATTAGATGCAACAACATATGAAAGCTCAGTAAAAGCTGAATGAACCGTTTATAGCAAACACAAAAATTACATTCATGTTTTTCAATTTTTTGTCTGGAGGTAATCATTTTAGTAACAGTTTAAACTGGCTTCAGTTCACAAGTAAGGTGGAAAAAAAATGTGATTGTATTTATTGACTATGAAGTTGAATGATGAGGAAGAAGATCTGGGAGTATTACAGTGTCAACTGGTGTCACTAAAGGATACAAAATTCTTGAGGGTGCAGGAATATTGCTTGGATTTGTTTTTTCTGGAGTCTGCTTGTCTGCTTTTGGAGCAGTGAGGGCCTCTTTTGTTTCTACAGTATAATACAGCAGATACCAAAGGATGCATATATGTTGAAGTACAAGGAGCGGCAGTAGCTGCTTTTTCAGGAAGCACTTTTTCATGGAGAGGGTGGTAGACACTTGGAATTCACTGCCAGAAGATGTGATCTAATTGAACACAGTGGGCAGCTTCAAGAGAGGCTGGGATGCAGGCACAGGGGGAATGTAAGGATCATGGGTAGGGAGGATGGGAGGAGTGGGGAGGGGTGCAGGGACAGTAGCTCAAGCTCTGGACCTTGCAATATAAGCAGACTAGATATACCAAATGGCCTTCTTCTGCTGGCTTCTTAGTATGTTAGTATGACTCTTACTGTGCTTCCAAACAGCCTCATTTTTGTTCTCTGAGAGAACATATTAGGAGTAATGTCAAACAAATGTAAATATCTCAGAAAGTATACAAGTTACACATACACCACTAGCATATATGTTGTTCAGGACAAAAGGACCTTTCAAATGAGGGTAGTCACTAAACTGAATTCATTATATTTTTTTTTTAAATATAGCCATCCAAAAGGTAAAAATAGTGAAGAAAAAAGGAAATTCAGGTAATCAGATGGCCATATTTTAAAATATATAATTAGTGCAGCTTAGTGAATAGGCTCATTTGAAAGGTATTTGTGTCCTGAACAACGTTCATGTTAGTTGTGTATGTGTAACTTAAATACTTTCCTTGAAAGTTAAATTTGTGTTTCATGACTTCTACTGTGTTGGCTCAGAGAGAAAAAAATGTGGCTGTTTGGTAAGAAATTGGTTAGGGGATAGCTGACAGAGGCTGGTAATAAATGGTGTTCACTCCAAGGAAGGGATGATGATGGGGGGGGTACCTCAGGGATTAGTTCTGGCCAAGGTCCTCTTTAATGTCTTTATAAGTGAAATTGCAAAGAAGCAGGAAGGGAAGGTTTGACTCTGCATGCTGATACCAAGATCTGCAGCAGGATGAAAAAGTATGAGCAGAGACCTTAGAGGACTTGAACAGTGGTTAAGGGTATTGCAGCTAGGTTTGAACACAAAAATGTAAAATAATGAACTTGGGGCACAGAAATCCAGGGGCAGAGTACAAAATAGGTTGAGTGGTATTGAACACATTAAGAAAGCACACTTTCAAAAAAAACAAGCTTTTACATACAGTTGATTACTGTTTAACAATACAGTATTATGCGTCTATGGCTGCCACTGTACATCTGATGCAAATCCATTATCACGTTCCTTACTTGACGCAAAGGGGGTGGAGGCCATAACTGACTCCTTGTGTTTGTATTAAAGGGGTCAGATTTTTTACAGCAAAAAAAGGAAAGGGTAATTTCTAAAATGTGCATACAAGCATGGGTACTACTTTTATTCAGACAGTGCCACCTCCGGCAGCTACCACTTCAAGACTGCTATTACCCCCACCTACTACAATCAGGGGAAAATCAGAAATAGTCTAGCAGCCCTGAGATCAATATTGTTAAGGCACATTTACCAGAAATTACTGCTTAGAAAAGAATGAGAAAGTGACTATGATGACAAGCAAGTCCCAGACCAGATCTCTAGTTTGTTAATAGTTTCCTCCTGAGTCTGATTTTTACGGCTGCATGGGTCAAGCTCCACAGATGTTATGCCATTATCAGATCTGGATAAGAGCACGTTGGAATGATGTGACCAGACCGCTGCCTGATGTGCTGCCACAGTGCTCTGGCATAATTTCCAATGATTATTTTTATGCAGCCCTTCCCCTCTGCTGGCCACATAAACACTCACCCTTCCCAGTGCACTACTTCTCCTTTCCGCAACTGCAGAAGTGATGACCACCATGGACAACATGGCAGCACTGACTTAAACTGTGCATGCATGAGTAACGTGCATAAGTAGTCATGTATGTGCCACTATGTTGCATATGGCTGACTCCTGGGCAAACTGCACATCTGTGAGTATCATGGATGTGCAGTACTGTAATTGCTGCAGTACTAGTTACGGCTGACTCCAGTGTGGCGAGAGCGCAGCATATTCTTTTCAACACTTTGCCACTCCTAAAAGCTCTCCACAGCCATATCAGCTCTGACTCGAACTTGTTCTGATGACTGTATAGGCTTTCTTATAGTAATCTGGTAAACAGTCTTTTCTGAGAGTCATCAGATGAGTTTGGATAGTGTTTTATACTGAAATCTTTCTACTGTACCTCAGCATCACTCAGCGCTTATCAATAGGTAACCATGATGCAATGGTTAATTTACAGAAGAGAACGTTGTGCTGCATCTGAGATGTTTTACATGAGCCACACTACTATATGTAAAGTAACATTCCTGTAAGGGTTTTCCCATACTGTATGCTCAATGGTTCTTGTACTTTTCTAGGGAGCTTGAAAAATCTTGGCTGCTCAAGGTGTAAGCTGAGCATGTATACTGTATATAAAAGAAGCTTTTAACTGGTCAATTCTCTGACTGGTTGCTTGTACAGGCAAACATCAGTAATGACTGGTTAATCATTGATGCCTCCTTGATGGTTCTTCATGTTAAAAGCAGGTATTATGGTTATGAATTTGATGCTACTGACGTCTGTCTGTAGGGCAGTCACTTTTTAACGGATCTGTAATGTTTTCATTGCCTCTCCAACAAAAGAAAAACAATTTAAAACCATAGTTTGTACATTAAATTAGAGATTAATTTACAGCTGGGTACTCCTGAGCTGTAACATTTGTTTGAATCAGTTTTATATATTGTCTGTTTTTGTTTATATATAATGTGGATCAGATAATGAGAAATTGAATTTTGGGTCTGCAAATTTAGATACTTGTTGGCTTTTCTGAAATCTGCACCCTTACTGGTAGTGTTTCTCCCCCAAAGCTGCTACTGTAAGTAGTAGTTCATTCCACTCCTAGTGTTAATGAGATTCTCTTTATCCTGCATAAACAAAAAGAGTTTAGAGAAAGTCACCTAACGTAGCTCATAGAAACATAGAAAGTGATGGCACATAATGGCTAGTGACCTATTCAGTTTGTCCGTGGTCTGTCACAGGCAATTGTTTGAAAATGGGAGACAATCCTTTGTTTACATGAAACTCCTTTAAGATTTTTGCAGACAGTTTTATTGGTATGCGGTGTTTAGGGGGAGGGGGGTTTATGAACATATTAACATGCCAGAAGATGAAGGCCTTATAATCGATCCTTGTCTGCTCTATTATGCAGGTCCCACTCTGCCTAAAGTGGATCCTGCCCCACCTCACCAAACCCCTCCTGACACCGCTCATTTCTTCCACCTTCTAGCAACTTTTCCCTTCATTCTGCCCCATCCTTTCTTGAAGCCATCCACCATTTTCAGGGAGACCACCACATCTGGCAACTAATTTTATTTGACTACCACACTCTCTGAAAAATTTCCTCCTTATCTCTCTCTTAAATCTTCCTCCTAGCAGACGTATGCTATGCCACCTGGTGGACTCTTTCTCACTAAGTCTGAATAGGCCCTCTGTGTTCACCCTATTGATATCTTTAAGGTATTTGAAAGTCTCGATCATATCTCCCCCTCTTCTGTCCTTAGGGGGTACATATTAAGCTCTTTGAACCTCTCCAATTAGGTGTTGTCCTGCTGGGCCTCGATCATCTTTGTCACCCTTCTCTGGACTTTCTCCAGCAAGCTGTCTTTCTTAAGATAAGAGCACCAACACTACACACTGTACAGTGATAGCATAACCTCCCCCCTTCCTGCTGGTAATCTCCATAGCTATGCAGCCCAGCATCCGATTTGCTTTTGCTGCTGCACTCCTATATTGTACTGAGTGCTGCAGGTCACTCTTGATGATAACCCCCTCATCTTTTCTTCCTCAGACTTGGTGACTTGTACACCACCCAACTGATATTCAGTCTCTGGGTTCTTTGCCCCTAAGTGCATAACTTTGCACTTTTTGGTGTTGACGTCCAGTTGCCAAATGCCAGACCACTTCTTTAACCTAGCCAGGTCTTTCCTTAGTTCTGTCTCCCCTCCTCCATGTCCACCCTCCTACAGAGCTTTGTGTCATTGGCAAACAGGCAGATTTTAGCCTTAATCCTATTCATGATGTCACTGATAAAGATGTTAAACAACACCAGATGGAACACTGAGCCCTGTGGGACCCTGCTAGTCAAATGCCTAGTCTCTGAGAATTCCCCCCTGGCCACCACCTTTTGGTTTCTGTCCTTTAACCTGTTTTTGATCCATCTAGTGAGCTTGATCCTCACCTGCATAACCTACAGCTTACTGACAAATCTCCAATGAGGTACAGAATTAAAGGCCTTGCTGAAACTGATACCCAGATATAGGACATCAAACGCATGGCCCCTTTCTACTGTCTTGGTCCCCTAATTGACAACATCAATCAGATTAGTCTGGCAGGACTTCCTTGATACATACCCGTGCTCCCTCTTGTCTTGCAGCCCATTTTCCTTGAGAAAGTCCACCAGTATCTCATTCAGGATAGTCTCCATCAGTTTCCTCACCACTGAGATCAGACTGATTGGCCTGTAATTCCCTTGTTCATCCTTTGGACTGCTTTTATGGAGATGCACCACATGTGCAGTTCTGCAATCCTGAGGCATACTTCTGGACTCCAGAGAGGTGTTAAACTGTTCTGTCAGGGGGCCCACTAGCACTGCTGCCAGTTCCATTAGGACCCTTAGTTGAACTCCATTTTGCCCTGTGGATTTTTTCACGTTCAACATCTTTAGGTCCTATTACACCCTGTCCACCTCTATTGTGCATTGGTAACTCCTCACTTTCCATCCCACCCCCCCCACTCCGTTCTGGCACTGGTTTGTCCTTCTCTATAGTGAAAACAAAACAGAAGTACTTGTTAAGCACTTGTGCTTTCTATTCACTTCCATTGGCCCCCCTGTCCTTTTAAACTGACAATCTCATCTTTAATATCCCTCTTTTCACTTATACAGTATATTTGAAGAAGGCCTTTTCACCCAGTGTTACTGCCAGCCTTACTTCCCTAGCAACCTTTGCCTCTCTAACCTTTCTGCTTGCCATACTTTATTTAGCATTATATACCTCCCTATTCTCCTTATTCTGAGTATGTTTTTACTTCCAGAGGGTTGTCTTCCAGAAGTACAAACTTTTTAACTTCCAGGGCAGCCCTGAGGAGGAGTGACTCTTGATTTCATTTACATTGTCCAGTGTGGCAGTTTGTTTCTCTATTTCAGAGAATCCTAAGATATTTTCGCTGTAATAGGGTCAACATCTTCATGTTTAAGACAGCTATAAAGCTGACCATCAACATTTTTCCTATCACAGAAGCTCTGTCACAGAGCAGAAACATGGCACAGCTGAAATATGTTGATAGTGGAGGCAATGACAGTGTATGAAAACAGAGGGGGCATGGAGAAACGGATAAAATATTATACTCAACAGAACATATTATGCAACATACAATACGATGCTGGTCAGTTCTGTGACCAGATTTACTTAGGGAGTTCTAGTGCTTTATAATTCTTGAACATAGGCTGTTGTGACATCACCAGTTAGCAATGCTGCTGTAGCAGTGTTGTGTTTTACTCTTTCCCTGACATTGCTGGTTAGGATGCCAACAGGGCAGCTTTGTCACTGGTACTGCTATGCTCCTCCACCTCAGCAGTTGTCTTCACAAGCAATAAGACAGAGCAGGTTGTGGCTTTCTCTTCCTAAGCCACACACCCAGGTGCAAAGTGAGGAATGTGGTGCTTCAGCAGAGTGCCATCAAATACCTTGCAGTGGTGTTCAGAAAAAGAAACCCAAACTTAATAATTGCTGGTGCTGCAGTTTGGCCATCGGGGATCTTCTTCATATCTTGTTGTCTCGCGCTCCCATTAATAAGCTTTGGCATAAAGTCTGTTTACTTGCCTCCAGAGTAACAGGACAAAAACTACCTTTTGACCCCAAGCTATTCCTTCTAGGCATCCTTATCCCCAGCAGCTCTCTCCTCTCACATGTACATTTTAGATGGCTAAACATACTTTCTCTTCTGGTCAAACGTCTGATTCTTATGAAATGGAAACCAACTCTGGTGCCTTCTTTTTCAGATGTTCTTCAAAGCCTCTCTCAGCATGCCTCTCTAGACCGATTATCTCATGTTACTCATAACCAACACACTGTATGTGACAGATGTTGGCAGGATTACTTCAAGTACATGAACCTAGTTCTTCTAGACCCTAATTCCTATGGATATTTAGCCCTCCTTCTTGTTTTGCTCTTAGATTAGGTTTTCTCAAAACTTTGTGCACAGATTTCTCCTCTTTTTTCCCTTCTTCCCTGTTTTCTCCCTCTCTCCTTCCCTTCTTCCTTGCTTTTTTCTCTCTTTTTTCTTTCCTTGCACACTTTTCTCTTATCTTCACCTCTCCATTACTGAACATTGTTCATATTACCACATTTATCACTTTCTGCGATTTACTGAATGCCTTGCCATAGCCTGCCCTAGCATGTATTTTGTACATGGTTGCTATTTCTGATCCTATAATACCATATTGATTGTAACTCTTCTGCTCTCCACTTACATCCTGGCTAGGTTTGTGTTTTATTACCAATACATGTATATAAGGCTTCTCCAATATGTTTACCCTAAATACTTTGTTTTGTTAAGTGATATTTTATACCTTACATGGAGGATAGTCTTCTGTTGTATAAGATGTGTGCTTTCTTATATAGTTGAATTTCAATAAAAAGATAAAGTAAAAAAAAAAAAAACTCTGGAGTGTCTTACTGTATTTAATAAAGAGATTCCATAAATCTAGAAATGTAATTATTATTTTTAACCAAACTATTAAAATATGTTTTTTTTTATTATTGTAGAAGTAACACGGTTTTTATTTTGTATCTGTATTAATAGCTACTGTCTCTGTATGGATACTGGCTCTTCAACATTTGTGCCACTAGATGGTGCTGTTAGTCTCTATTGTAATACTGCGCCCTGTTCTTACTGTGTCCATGATGCCACTCCGCCACAATCCCCATGACCCACCAACACCTAATAGTTTTTCATTTTACTTATTGAAACTGAGTCCCCACTGTTTTTCTGCATTTTGATTGATGTTTGTTATTTACAGCCAGATGAATCAGGATGGATTCTGTAGGAAAAGATTGTCAGTCAAACTCTGGTGTCTTGTTTTGTAGCAGCTGTTGGTGCATCAATGTATTAGGCACAACATGACATTGGGGATCACAGCAACTCACAGCAGGGCAGTGGGGATTGTGTAAGGCAATTGGGGGTGAGGGCATAAGTGCCACCATGGTGACAGACTCACTAGAGATAGCAGGGTAAAGGTTTTAACTGTGTAGCAGAACAAAAAATAAAAATAATACCGTGCTGTGAAATATAGTTTTAAAAGCAGTGGAGAGTGTGTTTTATATGAGGAATGTTATTTTCTAGGAAATTTGGTGAGAATAAGATTTTGTATAAGTTATGGCAAAATGGGAGTGATGGCTGCATGTACAGTACTAACATGACTCCAGAAATGTTGTTTTATGCCAGGCATTGATACATTACCCAATCACGCTGCAACCTGGTTGCTGGAAGAAATAAAAAAACTTGGGTATCCTTTCCCAGACTGAAGAATGGTGCAGTCAGACTGGCCTCTAACTTGGGAGGGAGAATGGGGGAAGATATTATTTCTCCCAGACACTCAGGGATCTAAAACATTCTCTGTACATATCACAGGCATTAGTTTCAACACTAACTCAAGGTCATTGATAAGATGGCCAACAGAGTTAAGCTAACCCTGGCAAAAAAGAAATACAGGTGAGGAGGTACAGGCAAAATGGGCAAGCATTAAAGATGCAATACTTGAAGCAACATCCCATTGTGTTAGTGAGAAAAGGAAGTGCAAAAGAAGAAGGAGACTACTTTGGTTCTCAAACACAGTAGCAGAAAAGGTCAGAGCCAAAAGGCTGGCTTTCAGGAACTATAAGGGAACGCAGCAGGATGAAGATAGGGAGGCATACCAAACTTCCCTAAGAGAAGCAGGGAAGGCAGTAAGGCAGGCAAAGGTCCAAACTGAGGAAACACTAGCAAGAACAGTAAAAGAAGGTGACAAGACTTTCTATAGATACATTAGTGAAAGGAGAAAGTCCAGAGGGGGTATTGCTAAGACCAAAGGGGATAAGGGGAAGTGTGAGGAGGAGGACCATGTAAAAGCATCTATTCTAAATAGATACTTCTGCTCAGTATTTACTAAACAGAAGATAGGCCAGGGCCGACAGCTCTGCACCATTGACACAGGGGGGAGGGAGGTGTGCACTAGTACCTTCACAAAAGAAAGGGTCCTACAAGAGCTCGATAAGCTCATGGTGGACAAGGCAATGGGACCGGATGGCATACACCCCAGGGTACTAAAAGAGCAAAGGGTGAAACTAGCAGAGCCATTATCAGAACTGTTTAGCGAATCTCTGAACACAGGAGAGGTCCCAGAAGACTGGAGAAGGGCTCATGTGATCCCGCTCCACAAGAGTGGTAGCAGGGAGGAGGCAGGGAACTACAGACCAGTCAGTCTTCCCTAAGTAGTGGGCAAGATTATGGAGGCACTCCTTAAGGAAAGGATAGTGCAACACCTGGAATCCATAGGAGTACAGGATCCAAGACAGCATGGGTTTACAAAAGGAAGGTCCTGTCAAACTAATCTCATAGATTTCTTTGACTGGGTAACTGGAGTGGTGGACCAAGGGGGAGCAGCCGATGTTGCCTACCTTGACTTCAGGAAACCTTTCGATACTGTTCCACACAGAAGATTGATTAATAAGCTAGGTCGGCTCGGGGTGGGTCAGATGTTGGTCAACTGGTGGCAAACTGGTTGATGGGCAGAAAACAGAGAGTGATGGTAAACGGTATACAGTCAGAAGAGATGCAAGTCACAAGTGGGGTACCTCAGGGATCAGTCCTGGGGCCAGTCCTCTTCAATATCTTCATCAGTGACATTGCAGATAGACTGGAGGGTAAGGTTTGTCTTTTTGCAGATGAGACCAAGATCTGCAACAGAGTAGATGATCCAGATGGTGTGGGCAGAATGAGAAGACATCTGGATAAACTGGCAAAATTGTCAGAAGAGTGGCAACTGGGATTTAATGCAAAGAAGTGCAAGATCATGCACATAGGGAAAAGAAATCCTGGAGCCACCTATAGGTGGGAAGGGGAGTTGCTGGCAGTCACAGGAAAAGAAAGAGACTTGGGCGTCATCATCACTGATGACCTGAAATCATCCAAACAGACCTCTAAAGCAGTAGGTAAGGCTAGAGGGATGTTGGGGTGTATTAGTAGGGGTATCACAAGTCATAAGAGGAAAGTAATAATCCCTCTTTACAAGACACTGTTTAGGCCCCATATGGAGTACTCCATGCAGTACTGGAGGACACACTTTCACAAGAACATTAACCAAACTGAGGCAGTCCAGAGAAGGGCAAACAACATGGTGCAGGGACTGCATCAGAAAACATATGAGGACAGATTAACTGAACTCAATATGTATACCCTAGAGCAAAGGAGGGAGAGAGGTGGTATGATTGAGACATTCAAACACCTTAAGGGCATCAACAAGGGGAAAGAGTCTAACTTGTTTCAATATAAGAAAATTAGCAGGACAAGAGGATACAGCATGAGATTAGAGGGAGGACGATTAAGGGGTAATGTGAGGAAGTTCTTTTTCACAGAAAGGGTGGTGGATGCATGGAACAGCCTACCTCAGGAAGTGGTGGATATGAATACAGTGCAGGGCTTCAAACAGGCATGGAATAGGCATAAGGGAGCAATACAGATGAGTATGAATAGATAGGCCATTGACAGAGCAAAGGCCTGTGGCACATTTATAAGGTAGAAAAAGAAATGGGCAGACTGGATGGGCCTTTTGGTCCTTCTCTGCAGTCAACTTCTATGTTTCTATCTTTCTATGTCATTGGATGGATCTTCAGCAGAGACTCTATAATGCTAAAAGAGGTGTAAATTATTTTTCAGTGAAAAAGATGTTCCAGTACTACAGGGCATGGGATGAAGATGGAGGGAGGGTGATTCAGAGGAAACATGAGGAAGAATTTATTCACAGAAAGGGTGGTGAACAAGTGGAACACCCTGCCAGAGGAAGTGGCGGGGGCAGAAACAATCAAAAGATTTAAGAATGCATGGGATAGACATAAGGGAATTTTGGAGGTCAGAGGTAAGGGGCAACAGACTTCTAGAAAAACTTTAACTTCCAAGCTCAAATGGGCAGACTGGGTGGGCTACAGGCCCTTATCTACCAACAGTGTCTATGTAGCTATGTATCTATGAATGAACTGCAATGTTTTCCTCTTTACCAGTGTTAGTCTCCATTTACAATGTGTCTACCCCCAACATCACAGGCTTCTTTAGACACCTGTTATTGTAGTTCTTGCTTCAAGCTGAGATGGGAGGATCCTAGAATTTAAAAGCTGGGTGGGGGGGTGCTATTCAGAAGTTCAGAAATACATTGATAATTTTGACATGTGGATTACAAAAATGCTTGTTCAAGGCTCCCCAATCAAGTTTACTGGAACAGCAAAATAAAATATCAAAAAATGTTCTATAATTAAATTTATACATGCTTTGTACTCATTTCACAGTATTACATTGTGATGCAGTTGGCATCTCTCATCCTTGAAATAGTCCATATTATGTGAGAATGTCTGGGAAAATGTTAGGGACCATCAGCCATTGGAAACCTTATCTTAAGTGAATGAAAGACAGCAGTCAGCCTTTCTGGAATTGCACACATGATTTAATTTAATTAAAGGCTTACTAGATATAAAATGCATACCTCTCAACTGCTATGAATTTCACATACCTGTAGCACCATGATTTTACACTGAAATTTACCCTTGCTCCACAAAGGTATACTGATGTTCTTTTTTAAAAAATTCTTTGTTTATCCTCCTCCACAGAGCGAATCCCCATGATCCCCCGGCTGCTGACACCTGCACCCCCGAGGCCCGGTCTGGAACCCTCACAGAGCCGTCCTTTAATCGCTCACACTACTCTGTTATGCAGGATCCTCTTGGGTACCAGTGGGTGCTGGTCATGGGCATCAGCCGCTGAAATGACCCTCCACTATTTTCCACCTTGTTTTCTTGCCCCGGAGAGCCAGACGTGCAATAGTGTCCAGGCACATACATTCTGATGTCTGCCACACTCTCCCCCATTCTGCTTCTCGCTGCTATAGTGCTGCTGGCCTCCGCCTGTCACCGCTACAGTGTGCTGCAGTACCACAGCCTTCCCCAGAGGAAGTCGAGCAGTCATGGGTTGCTTGATCCTTCCTCTCCCCTGCCAACCCCCGGCGACCCAAGTCCATTCCCAAACCCAGGTTGCCAGTGTGGCACGAGGTGTGGTGTCCAGTGCTTCAACCCTCAGCACCATCGGTGTGGTGATGTTCTTAATAATTTTAGAGCTATTTCTGGACCCACAACCTACTAAATCATTGAACTAACCTGATAGAAACATTCCTTTGTACAAACTTTATGGGGCCTCCTATTTGTAGACATATTATTCCTTAAAGTAAGAAAATGCTACACATTCTGGCCTTTTGCTGTGATCTTTGAGGGTCACTGCTGTGAATTTCAATGCTGAGAGGATGAAAGGTATGGTAACATGTTTTTACAAACTTGTGCCACATAAAGGCCATCAAATGTATGCTATAAGAAATGAGGTACAGTAGCAACTACAAAACACAAAAAAGGTGATGTCATCACGTCACACTTGAAACTGTTTCAACCCATGTCAAAATCAGCTTAATACTGTGCACTGCTGAAATATTTCACAAGATCTAGTAAATGTAGAAAACAGGAGTCCAGAAGTCTGAATCTGATGCACTCGAAATAAAAGTTTGCACTCATTTTTTCTGCTTCAAATATCTGGAAGTACACCTTGACCCAATGCTGTCCTTCTATACCCTCATTAAAAACACCACTAACCCGCAACTCCATAAACTAAGCTCCCTGTACAGAATCCCCAAGTACCTTACACCAGAAATCAAAACTAGAATTGCCTGGGCAAATCCCCTTCCTCCCACACTGGACTATGGCTCGCTGATCACTGACACTGCCAACAAAAACAATGGTACAGAAAAAGCATACCCTATATTACAAAATCATCAAATTTGCATCTTTAAGCAATAACAATACGCACCAGTGCCTCTCATTGCACATCTTAAATTGGCTATTACCAGAGCTCCAAGTCACTCTAACACTTGCCAGATTTATAAAAAAAAAAAAAACGTGCACTCAAGCGCCCCCCACTTAACTAACAGAACAGATGCCATTCATTGGCATGCTTTCCTCTCGTTCAACCGCAGAAAAGACCATCAGAATCCCACTGCTCCACACAAATATGGGACAACACTGTTTTAGCAATCGGATCATTTCGCTCTGTAACACAATAACCCCCCCAGGTCAAAAAACCTTAACTGTCTCTGCCTTCAAAAAAAAACTGAAAGATCATTATTGTATGCTAAATGTCTACTACTCCTATGGCTAAGTTCTCTATTGTTCCCTCTCCGCATAGGCACTTACTGCACTGCCTGCATCATAATCTCATAACCAGAATTGTTTTCTCCCCTTACTTCACTGCATTTGCATTTTAATGTATGTATGCGCATCCCAATTTTTATTGTAAACTAAACTCTTCTGTATTCAAATACGTTAAGTTTTTATCTCTTCTGTTATGCCATTGCACCTGGGTCATACCAGAAAAAGGCATTTGTTGCCAGTGCCCTCACCTGGTTACCAAAGTTAAAATAAAAAATCTAATCAATCAATAAATAAATAAATATAAATATTGTTCCTTGGAAAACATGTATAGATACCTGACTTTGGATACACATCGGGAGAAGATGTTATAGTACACCAGCTTTGAGACTTAAACAGGTGTAATGCTGGAATAGAGGCAGCCATAGAAGCAGGACATGGCTAGAGATGGGTGAAGTTGAGAAACTTCACTCCATGAAATAACTTGGGAATTTAGCACAATTCATAGATTCATTTGCAGACAGAAATGCGAAGTTCCACCCATGAAGTGCTGAATTTTGCCTGTGCATGGCAACATTTCACTGCAAATGGCAGAATTTCACCATTTACAGGTGAAATTCCACCATTCATGTGCAAAATTGCACACTTTGCATGGAAATTACACAAAAAAAGGCAAACTCACATAGGCAAATTTTGAGACTATTAGCAAAACTTTGTAGACAGCTCTGTGAAGATGAATTTGCCGACTTTCCCAGAACTTCACCTGCAGATTTAAACTTCACAATATCTCTAGAGATGGCATGGCACTAGGCATATTACAATATGCCAAGGACCATGCTCTAGGTACACATTGCATCAGATACAGTCAGCCTTGCACACCTTCACACCATACCTCAAGATCTGCTTCTGGGTCTGTCATTTGTAGGATACTGAGTCCTCCAACATTCATCTCTGGTGGTCTTGTGACCCCCATAGGTCCATAGTGTCCATCCCTGTCCCAGGTGTCCAGTAAATCCCTTTTCAGGGGTGGGAAGGGGGCTTCACCACCAGCAACTCCTGATGCTACCAAAATAAATATGTTCTTAGAATGGCTACCAACGATAAGGGGCACTCTGAAGCTGAGAAATGCTTATTGACACATTTTATTTATTCACATCATTAGATAACTGTCAATGGTGGCAGATACAGACAATGGCGACCAGGAGCAGGCATACCCAGCACTTTGAATCTAGACACAGCCTACTCATCAGGTGGTGGAAATGTCTTTCTGCACTTCTTTTAAATAAAGTTTGTGTTAAGGCAGAAAACTCAAGACATAAACAAACCCCCTCGTGTGAGTGTCTCATTCCCAAACAAACACTATTGTCAAAATCGCTGGGACAGCTCACCCACACTAGACAACTAATATTTTCAAGCACCCCTCTGGTTCTCTTTCTCAAGGCACTGAGAAACAACATGAGAGGAATGCTCGAAAATGTTTAGCATCTAGTGTGGCTGAGTTGTCCCAGCGTATTCAACAATAAAGTGTTCTTTTTTCAATCAGACACCAAAATGTGAGGGTTTTTATTCATATCTTGAGTTTGCTGCTTTAACACGAGCTTCATTTAAGAGATATTCCAGAATTTACATTCAGAGCTTGGCTAATTATCTGGTAGCCACCTACACTTGTCTTTGGTGCACCTCTTCTCAAATGCAATTTTGTTAATTAACCGATTTGCGTTCCCTCTCAGGATTAATTTATTACACATAGATGTAAAGGTGCTATTAAATGGGTAAAACAGTTTATAATCATGATAGTTGACATGTGGAAAGGTGGCACACATGACAGCTCCTACAATCCATAGACAAACTGTCACTATGAAAAGTTTATTTGGTCGCAATGGCTGGTCAACTCATGCACAGAAATGTTAAGTGACTCCATCTCTTTAGCCCCAATACCATCTGTTACAATTTTGCTGTGCACTGCATATTGATTCCCCCTTCTGGAACAAATGTTCTGGCTTGCAATGAGTGACCACTTAGCAGTTCCATAGCCTGGGGTTCTTGCATCTTGCAAGCAGGAATGAAAGTAGTATAGTGCCTCCATGCATATTAGTACCCTCATTAGCAAAGTCTCCCCCAACCCCCTCCTTGTCTGGCACACAACCAGTACACTCATGCAGGGAAATAGCTGCATCTCCTTTGTGTGTACTGTATCACAATGGTGTGCAAGGTAGAACTGTGCCTCTAAGTGTTCCTTGTGACTACTTTACACTACAAACATAATGTGTGTATGGGACCCCTGCAGCTGATCAGCTGTAGGGAAATTATCCCTTCTCCATGTAAAGGAACCTCGTGATGAAGAATGAAAGGAATAATTCCTGGCCTGGCGGTGCTGAGGGTTGAAGGGCTGGATGCCACATCTCATGCCACATTGGTGACCCGGGTTTGGACACAAGCCTGGGCCATCAGGGGTCAGCAGGGGATGGATAGGACTGAGCATTCAGAGGACCACTCTCCTGTCCCAGGGAGGTTCCAGAGTGCCACTGCTCAGCAGTGGCCCCTGGTGATGACTGGGGGCACTGCTAGAGTGGTGTTAGCAAGGGGCGGAGTGCGGCAGACGTCGGCACACTGTGACTGATGTCATTGCATGCTCACACTCTGAGGGGACTAAAGAAAGGAGGAAAAATGGCAGCACTGTTTGTGGCAGCCTGATGGCCACTACTTCACTAGCCGATGGTGCCTGGATCGGCTGTGTACCAGTATTGGATCCTGGCCTGGCACGGGGACATGGGGAGGTCCCTTTCAAGGGTACAGCTGCATATGCCAGCTGGGTGCAACCCTCTCCAAGGTCAGTGGAGAAGGTGGAGCAGTGGCTGGAGATTGGCAGGTCAGTGGCTGCAGGAGGATAAAACAAGAGTAAAAAAAAAAAGAATGAACGGAATTGAAATACAGAAATATTTCAAATGTAAGGAAACGTGTCGAAATACTAGTTTTTTAATGTTTTTTTCAACACTGACAAACTCACTTAAAGAACCATCTTGTTTTTGTTGTTGATTTAAAATATTAAAACTAAAATGAAGAAAGGGAGGGCCACATGAAAGGAAAAATGCTGTATTGCTCATGATAAGGCAAAGTAAAAAAGGAGAAAACAAGTGCAGCAAACACCACGGCAGTGGTCCTGTTACTTAACACAGCACTCTGTTGCAAATATTAGTTCAGCAAGTCATGCTTTGTTTTCCATTAGTGGCAGTCTTTAAGTGTATAAAAAAACTGGGATACAAAGCTCACCAAAGCAAATGTCCCAGAAACCTGACATTTCTCATCACTCACTGCAGTGTTTTTCCCTTTAAAAAAGTATTGCAAAGGACAGAGCAAAACATTAGGTCTCTGGTGTGTCTGTTCTGGCATTCCTGTGTCACTGCAGCTTATAGCAGCAGTATTTGTTAGCAAAAAAAAACTCTTCATATAGATTTTTAGTAAAAATACATACATATATATATATTTTTTTTTTCTTACTGACTAACAGTCCCTGTTGGTCCTCATCTCCTCACCCAGCTCCATCACCTGAATTCTTGGGGACTTAACTTGACACAGATGCACCCTGGTTTGCTTCCTGAGGCAGGGCCACTGAGGGTCAACCCTTCTCCCTGACAGAGACTAGGTAGATACATTTCGAGAGAGAACTATGGTTAGTTATGTGGGGCCTGCAGTGAAAGGTGGACATCCTCCTGCAACAGGCAGAGGGTTCCCATTGTTCTGATTACCCTCCCCTATGATGCCAAACTCCAGATGCACAAACACACAGATTTATGCCTGTGCGCTGGGCTGCATTGGCCCCCTCCCTCCCAGTTCCTTGGCTCTGACTGCACTGCCACCTGTTCTCACCTAGGTGGCCAATGTGAAGCAGATTCCAAACTCCCTCCCTCCCTGAGCTAGACAGTGTCCTCCGAGAGGCTCAGCTCACCTCCGAGGGACAGTATGCTGACAACTTGGGGTTGTTCCCGAACCCAGGTTGTCAGCATTGTGAGTCTTAGTGCTACAGCTGCACAAGCAGTCAATCCCCACAAAAATGTATTTCTGACATTGTAAGATTCATGCTCAGTGTATTTTCAGTTTTCTCAGTACTGTTAAAATGGCTTCCACAGCTAATTTTGTAAATAATGACTTGTGTCATTAAAGGTGGCCACCACTCTTAGTTTTAAAAATCTCTCCCGTGGAGATCATCTGTTGAATGTACATGCTATATTAATAAGGTGGATGTATTAACCTGGTGTTATCACATGTTTCTGATGGTAAACAGCTCAACACTGTACCAAGATATTTATTTTTTTTCCATTTCAGGCATGGCATGGTGGTGGGAACTTTTAAAAACTTCAAAATCCTATAAATTTTTTAAGGAATGAAAGACTTCAAAAGGAAAAATAAGTATGTTGATGTTTTTTGCCAGGTGAACAATATTGTTTAAAAAATCTATGTGGTTACTAAAAAATACTGCTGGTTTAATCTGATGTAAGTGTAATTTTGTGTATACATTTATGCATGAGCACTTTTGGCAAATAAAGTGTGATTTGCTGAACCAAGATTTGCAGCAGAGCGTTTGTACAACATACCAGACCCTTTTTTGCTGTGTCTGGTGCACCTTACCTTTTAGCAAGGTATAAAATCTGTGAAAACATCATTGCATCTGATTAACTACAGACAGGGAAGGAGAAAAAATGCTGAAAAACAACTTACCTGTATTACTAAATATAATTAGTCCTACATTTCAAATGTTATACTAAGGCTCATAGTAAGGTGTTCAAGGAGCAAAGGAGGCATGTGCCCATTGGCTGTTCTTATTAATTACATATAATAATCCAGTCTCCCTCCATTAAGTATATACATGTCCACTTCAAACATGAATACTGTTTTACAGTCACATATGACTATTTTTGTGAGTAAGTGGTTCAAAATATTATTTATTCTTTGAGTAAAAAGTATTATACTTTTTAGTGTTTGTACACAATTTTGAGGGTTTTTTTGTGAAGTGGGTGACCTCTCAAGGTGATGCTTGAATCTGTGTAATCCATGTTTAGTTCACATTGCAGCTACAAATCTTTCATAATGTCATACACTAATAAAATATCGCCTTGCAGCCTTCTTGTTTCTAATGACATTAGGTTTAGGCTAACTAGCCTCTCCTTGTATGACTTAGCTTCCAGCCAAGTAATCATTCTTATAGCTCTATGTTGCCCTTGTTCCAATCTTGTTATTTCTTCCTTATATACAGACATCATATTTGGCTGGTATAGTCTAGGCATGGGCGCACATATGCTCAATATGCTAAAAAGTTAAAGATCATGCACCTGGGTCACAGGAATCCAATGGAGGAGTACAGGATGGGTGGAGAAGTTCTGGTCACCACAAGTCAGGAGAGAGACCTGGGAGTTATCATATCTGACGACCTGAAGGTGACCAAACAGTTTGAAAAGGCAGTGGGGTGAGCAAACAGAATGTTGTGGTGCATAGGGAGGGGCATAACAAGTGGGAGGAAAGAGGTTGTGATGCACTGCACAGATCATTGGTGAGGCCTCAGCTGGAGTACTGTGTCCAGTTCTGGAGACTACACATCTCCAGGACACCGACAAAATAGAGGCAGTCCAAAGAAGGACAACAATGATGGTACATGGACTGCACCAGAAGCCCTACAAGGAAAGATTTAAGGACCTTACTATCTATTCACTGAAGGAAAGAAGGGAGAGGGGAGATACGATAAAGACTTTCAGGCACCTTAGGGGAATAAACAGGGTACAGGTGGAAAGCATATTTCATAGAAAACTCTGCACAAGAACAAAGGGGCATGATATGATGCTGAAGGGTGGTAGGCTCAGGGGTAATGTTAGGAAATTATTTTCCACTGAAAGGGTGGTGGAGCTGTGGAGCAGCCTTACAGCAAAAGTGGTGGTGGAAATAACAATACGGGGGGTCAAGAGTGCATAGGATAGACATAATGGTACCCCAGAGATGTGCAGAGCAGGAGAGCCACAGATCAGATAGGATCTGGGGCTGCAGCATTGAGTAGGGATCTGGGCTGACTAGGTGGGTTGCATGGTCTAATCTTCTAACAGATACTATGTTTCCGTGTTATATAAGGCAGGATAACTTCTGGCCTAAGGCTTTTGATGTTCTTTTTTAAGGACCATAACTTATGGTTTGCCTCAGCAATGGCCACTGAGCATTGCTTCTTATTTTTGAGATTATTTATTACAGTAACAACCAGGCCTCTATCATTACCTACTACCTTGGGTTCCATATTGAATGGTATGTGTTTATGGTTCTTGTCTGTACCTAAATTCATGATATCACATTTTTAGATGTTAAATTGCACCTCCCATTTGAACCCCCCTATAGATAGTCTGTTTAGGCCTTCTGGATATTGCGTGCTGTCCAGTGGTGCTGCATGGACCACCTAGCTGAAAGTCAGCTGTGTATTACTTATTCCTGTGTATAGCCATATTGTTCACATCCCCTGTAAACAATTGGGATATGACTGGGTCCAACACTGAGTCCTGCGGAACATCACTAGAAACAAAACCTATACGAGAAAGGTACACGTTAACTGTAACTTGCTGGGTTTGCCCAGCAGTCAGTTACTTACCCAAAGGATAATGCAGGGGTGAATATATAAGTTTTACATCTATTCAGTAACTGTCCAGTGTGATAGCATGTCAAATACCTTTAAAGACCCAAGAAAATTATCAAAACAGGAGTATTGTTGTCTAGGGACTCGGTTACTTTTTCATAAAAACAGACTAAATTAGTGACACAAGGTCATACCATGGTGAAACTGTGTTGTTCACTGTCAATCTAACTGTGTTCAGAAATGAGGTCTGTTATTATATCTTTAATTATGGATTCTAAAATGTCATCCAGGACTGAGGTCAGGCTGATGGGTCACTAGTTCTGGATGGTATGTTTTTCTTTCTTTTTATGTATGGGTGTGTTTACTGATTTATCAAGCAGTATTTTTACTACCTTAATTATATCAGAATCAATTATTTTCAAAATTTGTGAGGAATGTTTATTAGGACCAGGGGCAATCTTATTTTTTTTTATTATTTTTTTAATTTTTTTGAGCATGTCTTCCAATTTTATGTAAATTATCTTTGCATTATGACCAATGCATAGTGGCATTATATGATTTACTGTTCTGAATATGAAGCAGTACTATTCATTGAAATGGTTTTCCAGGGTTACTGACTGTTACCCTCTTAATGCCAATAGTGCTCATTTTTTGATCAGATTTTTTTGAGTTATTATAAAACTGTATACAGTTCTTTCTGTGTGCACAGATGGCTAGTAGCATTTCTGATTCTTTTTTAAACAATTGATTTCATGTTTACAATCCTTAAGGGTTCTGGGTGATAATGTGGCCCGCAAAATAAACCGGGACAATATATTGCAGGTAAGTCATTACGGGCAGCAACATTGCCTGGCAATGACATTGTGGAAACGAATAAAGCAGGCCACCAGCCTGTGGTGCTTCGTGGACACCACAGTGCAGCCACAGTCATGGGAGGAGGGAGGCGGACACACAGAAAGACTGATGGTGTGGGCATAGTGGAAACACCACAGGTACCAATGGCGCGGATCCCTGTGCCTGCACCCCCTAGTACAAACACCCATGGTGCACTTGTAACCCCCTGTAGCTGCACCACTGGCCCCCAAAATAGCCACACATGGCCAACAACTGACAGTCAGCCACACAGCATGGCCCCTTGCATTTCTCTCCCCTCATCCCACTGGCACCAACCCAGCCTGGCAACCATCGGGCCACAGTCTGTCACAAGTAGAACATGAATGGACTGCCACACTTACCCCTTCCCTATCCATGGGCTGAGGCGATGCATCCCTGGGGTGCTGTGGTATGCTGCAGCAGCCCCATGGCAGGTGGAATAGTTGATGTGCATGGTGACAGGACATGGCACCATGGGCGCTGAAGCAGGTGTCACTGTGCAAGAGCACCGGCAGGCACAGTACGGCACTGCGAGGGGTGGTCATTTGTGGCCCTGCTGCTCCAGTAGCCTTCTTCAAGTCTGCACTGTTGTGCCCTGCATTCTTTCATGGCAGCTTTGGCTTGCTAGGCATTTATTTGTCCTGCTTTATTTTGTCCCACTTTTTCTTGCCCCCACTTTATTTTGCCCGCGATATCATGTTCAGCAATGTTGTGTTCTACGACTTTAACACCTGGAAACTTTTTGAAGAGTAGTTTTGTATTCTGACCATTAGCTTGGTTACATGTTTTCAGATATTTGCTTTATAATTTGTTCTTTTTCTTTGTAAGTTTTTCCACCTCATTATTCAGCCATTTATGTTTTATGTATTTGTTATTATACTTCTTAATCCTTTTAATGTGGTTATTACAGATTGTGATTATGTAATCCTCGATGATGTGCCATGTGTCTTCCACTGGCTTTTTGTATAAATTTGTATCCTACACACAAACACGGACATGCACACACACACACACACACACACACACACACACTATATCACCACTATTAACAAGACCAAAGGGAGAAAGCCTGCAGAGGGAGCACACTAAGCTACAACACAATGTTTTAACACATTATTGTCACTCATATCTTTACTAACACTTCTTTTAAACAAGCATTTGTCAATGCCAAATGTTTGCTTGCTGTTATTGGCATTGGTAGTGCAGGAGTTAGAGAGATGCATAATAGGAATGGCAGTGAAGTATTGAAGTAATGCCAACCCCTGTCCCCACCCTGCAGAGACTGACAGGCATTGGGGGTGTGAATTTGGGTTGTTGGGCTTAACACTCATGCCATTCTACCTCACCCCACTCTGCAGACACTGACAGATGTCGCAGTATACCTTGAGGTCTTTGACCCTTACACTCACCCCATTCCATAAGAAAATAAGCTGAGATGGGTGCAGTATAGGAAAATGGGGTGAACATTATGGCCAAAGACCCCAAGCACACCTCAATGCCTGTCAGTGGCTGAAGAGTGGGGAAGGGGATGGGGTGGAATGGCATGAGCACTACGGCCGATGACTCCAAGTCATACCCTCCGAAGCCTGTCAGTCTGTATGGGGTTGGCATTACAGTTGGAAACTCTAATGCCCCAGGTGTTTATTGGTATATTTGCTCCATATTTTTAACATGGGCTTTTTTGGACCCCACCTCATCAACAGTGGCAGTATTATTTTGTTACTCAATCCCAAAAGATGATTTCGCACAGCGAGTGTGCCATTCAGCACCACAGGTGTGAAAACACATTTCAGGCAGGATGTGAAAAGTGACAGCTGTACTGTTCATGAGGAGGTGAGAAGAAATGGCAATGTTGAAAATCTGGAGTGAAAATATGAAAAAATGGTGAAGTTACGAGTGTGTTTAGAAACTGTGCAGTGCATGTTCGTAATGCAGTCATTTTTTGGAATGTTTTCACCAAACATTCAACATGGCCTTTTTGGGACCTCCCCTCATGAACAGTGGCACTGTGATTTTGTTAATGTGTCCCAAATGTTGATTTTACACACCGACCATGCCATTCTGCACCACAGGTGCAGAAACGCATTTCAGGAAGGATGCAAAAAATAACAGCTGTACTGTTCATAAGTGGGTGTGAAAAAATATCAGTGTTGGAAATTTGGAGTGAAAATATAAAAAATTGATGAAGTTATGAGCACACATTGAAACTGCGCAATGGCCGTTCATAATGCAGTCATTTTTTGGAGTTTTTTCACCAAATTTGCAACAAGGGCTTCGTGGGACCCCACCTCATGAACAGTGGCACTGTCGTTTCATGAATTGGTCCCAAAAGGTGATTTCACACAGCGACTGCAAAATCACCTTTCAGGACTGTGAAACAAAATGACAGTGCCAGTGTTCATGAGGAGGGGTCCCAAGAACCTAATATTAAAAATATGGGACCAAAACTCCAAAAATTGACAGAGGTATCAGCCTTAGTTGAAAACCCCCCTTTGACTGCCATTATAGGGCTTACTGTCATTTCTTCAGTTCCCGGTTGGTCTTTGAAGAGTTCAGACTTGTTCTCGGTCCACAGAAGATTACTGCTCCTGACCTCTGGAGGTAAGTATGGGTGAGGAGGGTACATGGAGGTGAGGTGCACAGAGGGAGGGTATAGGTTGGGGGAGGGGGGCTCGCGGGAAATATGAGGGACAGTTTCCTTTTTTTTCAGGTTTAAAAAAAAAGACAGCATGGGACTATTTTCTTTTTTACAAGTCAAATATTAACAAAATGGATTTTGGCACACTGGGGTGGGCTCCTAGTGTGCCAGAGTACTGGAGGAGGGGGGATCAATGCTGACCCAGGGATTGGGCACGCCGAGGTTGGCTGAGAACATAGGGGCATGGGAGGAAGCACATCCAACACCGGGAGTGGGCATCCCAGTGTTGGAAACATCAAAGAAGTATTTTTTGGCACACTGGGGAGGGCTCCCAGTGTGACACATAAATGGGGGTGGGATACATGCCGACCCAGGGATTGAGCATCCCAATGTTGGCAGGGGACAGAGAATGGAGGGTGCAGGTTGGGCAGCAGCAGTGGGACAGAGCTAACATTTAAATTTCTTGTCCTGCTGTGTGCCCAGTTGGGAGGGAGGGGTACTGCTGCAATGATGAAACTGCCCCTGATTGCAGCAGCAGATTTCTTTCAAGTGCAGCACTCAGTCTGAAGCTGCCGTCATCTGAAGCTTCAGCATTAATTGGTGGCTGAGGGATGTGCCCATTAAAGGGTCCACTGCATTGGCCATAACACTGCCACAACTCTGCAATGCTCTACTATCTCAAGATGTTTCTTACGTGCTGTGTGTGCAAGCAAACATAAAAATGTCACTGATTCTGAAAGGCTCAGAAATTATCCACACCACTTCTGTTCCTGGTTTTGAGAATTGTACACTTGATTGAATCTAAACATCTTTATGTCACAAATTTTCTTTTAACTTTCTAAGTAACAAATGCATACTAGCTTTATCCCAATCTCTTCCTCAACATACTTGAAGATACCACACATAATTACCACAAAAATATAGTACAGCACAATAAAGTGTGCAATACATATTGATCTCAAATAGCCAGTTTGTACACGTGATTGCTTAAGAGTCTATTGTGAGTTATTAAGTAAAACAAAACTGAGAATAAACAGAATAAGTATTAGTAATACTGTATAATAAAGAAGGGGGAAGGAAAAACATGAGGTTAACACATGGCTGTGCAATGCAAGAGGTAATGCATGATCTAGGAGTAGAATGCAAACTCCTGGTGCTAAGAAGGGACATTAGCCGAGCGCTTTTACACCCTGAAGTATGAATTTCATTCTTAAGAGTGCTGGGTCTCCCTGCTGTGCACAGCCTGTCAGTCTGTTAATCCCGTTGTAGAATGTGCTGTGTGATAAAAATAAAATGTTCCACCTGAAATGGCAGAGTACTTTGTATAGGGAACAGTTGTTCAGGAAAGAGTTGCCAATACCGTATGTGGTACTTCAGGAGCAGACTTAAGCTATTAGGCAGGAAATGAAGTAGTTTTCAGCTCTGCTTTAGATCATGAACTACAGCATTTCAGTTTTATTTTCCAACTCTGTCTTTCAAGGTAAGTGTTGCAATGTTTACAGAGTTTTATAAATCGGGGTTTGAGACAGAACTTGCAGCTTTCTCCAGCTCTGGGCTTTCTTGCTCTTGTGTAGTATGGGGGTATATTCTAAGTTAGAAATGTTGCAGTATTTTACTTCACAATGTTCCAGTGAAGCTGTGAAATTTGCCTTCATGAACTGCCCTCTTGGTCAGTGTGATGAGCTTTCCTGGAGAAATGGCACTATTTCAGGTAATGGTGTGGCAAAGGTATGACTTCACCAGAGAATTTGCATGACTTCACGTAAAAAAGTACCAGTTTACCTGCAAAAATCTTCAAAAGAAGACACTTTGTGAATTTGGCAAACTTCACAAATATAACTCACAAAGCAAAGTTTCCCAAATCTGCATATCTTGATTCTAGGGGCTCGATTTTAAAATGCACATTAGATCGACATATGGTGCACTAAATCTCTGCTTGCAAAAACACTGGTTGCACCAGGGACCCTGTGCTGGATTATGGTAGTTCAGTGGTTCACATAACCGGGATAATGTTATGCTTGTGCAACTGTATTACAATATTTGTGGCCATTTGTTTTTTTCTGTTCCATTAGGAATTATCACCCTGTAGGGGATCTGAAGGCAAGGAAACCTGTCAGAGGGTTCCACCCAAAGAGGTGCCATGGGAAGGGTCCCTTGGCTAGAGGTACCTTAGGAAGGAACCCCAAAAGAGTTGCAGTAATGATCAATGACTAGGAGACAGAGAAGCAAACTGACAGCAGCAATCAACTTAATGAAATGAAACGAGGCTCACAAGTAAGTGAATAGCTCCAAGATAAGCTTGCAATGATAGCAGCATGGGACTTCCTCAGAAGTGAGACAATGGCCAATAGGGCAACCATCCACCTCCATCCAACAGCAGAACCTACCTAAGTATGCTAAGAATAGCACTAAAACTAAGTATTGTGATCTGTGGCATGGAGGAGAGGGAAAAAACCTTTGAGGAGGAAATCTCTGGGGATCCAAGGGCAAGATCACCTTCCCTCCAGGCTTGGGCTATTATTAATTACAATTGGTGATGACAGAAAGAAATGTGGCACACACGGCCCTCAATCAGGTGATCAGACCAGATCACATACAGCAGAGAGAAATGTGACATGCATGTCCCCCAGTCAAGCAATCAGACCAGATCACATACAGCACAGAGAAATGTGGCACAAGCGGCCCCCAATCAGGCAATCAGGCCAGACCACATACAACAGATAAAAAAGTGGAGCGCACAGCCCACAATCAGCAATTGGGCCAGACCACATACAGCAATGTGGCACATGCAGTCCCCAATCAGGTGATCGGGGCAGACAACTTACAACAGATTTGCTTTTTACATGACTTTCATGATCACAGTAACAGGCCTGTGAGTGAAGGACAGTGCATTGACTGGCATTGTGAGGGGGGGCTAAGGACACCTAAGGGAGCTATGATGGTCACGGTGTAAAAGAGGGCAGTAGGTCAGATGCACCGGGAAGTTGACAACAGCAGGGGCACAGAGGGACACTATAGCACACATACTTGTGATAGCCATAGCTCTGGCAGTACACCCACTCCCTGCTGTATGGAAGACTGGCACAAAGCACTGTGACCTATGCAGTGGCCTGGTCCTAGCAGGACACAAAACATTGGTGCCATATAGACGTGCAAGACAGTGGTAAGAACCAGACCCTCCCACTGTGCTACAGCATTGTTGATCTGCATGACCAGGCCCCCCATGGCATGAGACTGTCATCGCATGCAGTGGCTTCAGGACTGTCATCACTATGACTTGCATGATGTGGCACCATACACAGGTTGCAATGGGGGATGTACCCAAGACATGTGGATACTACTACATAGATCATCACCTGTGTGGGTATGCAGAGTCCTGTGCCCATGTAACTTTTGGCAGTCCTGAGATCCTGGTGTCAGTGTTGAGCCCACACCCATCTGCAGGCAGGACACAACTGCCTGCTCTGTTGCACCCATCACTGAGGACGTGGGACATAAGTGATCATCCATGCAGCTTGGAGGCTGCTAGAGATGGTGCCCTGGTATGCCAGATTCCTGCAGAAGCAGCGTGTACAGGTGTGTCGCCTGCAGCATCAGTAGATGGATGCAGCACATCTTGTCACTGGAAACATTGTGACAGGACCCTTCACACACAGGTATGGTGCTCAGCAGTGTCTGTCAGTACTGTACTGGTGACTCTTCCAGTCAACACCCATGGCAGCATGCATGACATGCAGTACATCTGGGTGAACATTGGTCTGCTGCCTGCCTGTGCTGCCATTCTTGGTCATTGGTGGTGCAGAGTGATGGGGCCATGACAGAATGGGATGGATGGGGTCCTATATGATGTTGGACAGCTAAAATGGCACCAGTGCTGTGTTCTGTGGACATCTCATGGCAACCACACTAGGGCCTGTGCAGTGTGCTATACATGCATGTGACCTGCACAAGCCAGGGCTCATGGTCTGTGTATGGCCTCTGCTGTATCATAGTCCACTTGCAGGTGTGAGGGTCAACCTACATGACTATCACCGGTCTCGTCAGTGCCTCAGCCCTAACCCCCCTCTGCACCAGGTGCCAGTGCTGGTACCCTGCTCACCCAAGTAGACTGGTGGCCATCCTGTGCTGCATGGGCTCTCTGGCTGTCCTGCAGCTATGGCCAGTGCTGCTGCATTGGGCTGTTGAGCCATCTCTGGCTGGTCTAATCCCTGACATGCTCTGCAGATGTTGGGGAGGTTTGAAAATTCCTATTTTTAGGGGATACTGCACCACTGTTGTGGCAGAAGCTCCCTGTCCACGTAGCACAATGAAAGGTCCACTGCAAGTGTGGCACAAACCTCTCTGGTGCAGGAAGAACCTGTTATGCTGCAAACTCCCTTGCAAAACTGAGAACAACCCAAAATCTGAAGCAAAGTGTCCCATGTGTCAATTCTCTGGGGCATACACACCTTGTGTCAGTCCCAGTCATCTGTAAACCTAGCCCCAGATCTAAGTTGGGTGGTTAGGTGCCGAGCTGCACTTTTGTAACAATTTTGACAGTTTCAAATCCCATTATAGCTGCATTTTCATTTTTACAGCATAGTAGGTGCAATTAAGCAATATGGCATAACCAGAGATTAGATTAACAGTCTGTTAATCACCCCGTAGGTGTGTAATGTGGCATGAGGTACAGCTGAGTGCCATATTGCCCCAGTGGGTGATTAAATGACTGTTAATCTAACCCCTGGGAGTGCCTTATTGCTACAGCGGAGCCTACTTAGGTGCACATCAGATAAGTGCACTTCCTGCTTAAATGCACATTTTTTCCATATCACAATTTTTTTCCTATTCATCCAGTGTTAAATTTACCTCTGAAGTGCATTACATGTAAGTGCACATTTTGGTTAAATGCACATCTTTTGTTTACTTTACCTATTGATTTTTAATCCAGCCAAGTTTCTAAGCGCACATTTTGTAGATGTACCATCTTAAACAGTACACCTTAACATCTTAATTGGCCACTGTAACTGCAGGTGCTGTGCTGTCTAGCATGGCCACGGTAAGGAAATTTTATTTGTCGAAAGAAAAGACTGACTTTAGCCTTCTGTTTAAATTTGAATTATGCACTGAAGCACACAAAACAGAAGATTACTGATTGTTTTCAAGTATTACTGTGCTGTAGGACTGTGCAGTAATGTCATTTTAACTTGAGCACCCGGTATTTAATAAAATGCATTGCAGAAACAGTGAAATGTGACTGGAAGTAATTTTCTGGTTAAATGCACAGCCCGCTTAAGTGCACAAAAAACGTTTATCCCGAGGGTGTGCAGTTAAGAGGGCTCCACTGTATTAAAACAATATTTCAAAAGAAAAGTGTTAAAAGTATACTTTTTGAATATTTTTCTCATTTAGAGGGAGATTTTTAATACAATAGTTCTTCCATCAACAGTTTAAGAATGCTGATTCAGAATCAGACTGCATCATTCCAGTCTTTCAGCAGTGCTAGAGGATGGAATGCTGACAGGAAGAATCCATGTGCCATGGTGATCAGGCTGTACATGACAGTGTAACATGGATTAATGTAAGGTTGTAGGAATCATGACAGCCAATCAGATTGCATCATTTATTAGACCCTTTTTATAATGGTGGTTTCTGTATTTCTTGGAGCAGCAGCTGTTTATGAGATTATGAAAGGACACAGTTAATGGTAGTTTTCAATCCCACTTGTGCATTAAGTATTTTAAAGCATACTTACAGGTATTTTATTGAAAGTTAGACAGTGGTAAAAGAGGATATACTGGGACTAATGAGGAAACTGCGTTTCGGCAATTCTCTCTAAACTATTTTATAATATTAAACTATGAACTTACACTGTGTGTTGTGATGAAGCAAATAACTAGTCTTTGTTTATTGTGATTGAAGTTCAACAGATGGTGTGTTCATGTCATTACAATTATAGGAACTTAGTGCACTTTTCTCTGCAATATTGCACTAAGCAGCATTTACCAACATGGTGATCAGCCTTTCATGTTAGTGGAACTGAAAGTGTATACATTCCTGGATGAAAGAATGCATTTTTGCATGGCCCATAAAAAGTAAAAATAAAGTAATAATAATAATAGTTTATTTCAGTAGTTGAAGTTGCCTTTTTAAAAGAAGTATAAAATTGTTAACATACAGTACTTTGTTTAAAAAAATGACAAACCCATCACCTCTTTTGGAACATCTCTTTATAAACTGAATCTGAAGTACAGTACTGGGGAACTTTGCAGTAGCCTGCTTTGCACACAGTGAAGGAGACCTCACTCACAATCTGTGGAAATCTTTGTAAGTTACAAGGTAGCAACTTTTGCTCAATCCAAACAAATAAGCCTTAGCTTGCTGAAGCTGTTAGGGACCCCGGACCCCTGAAAAACCTAATCCATGGAGAATGGACATAACCCTGCATTTCATCATTATCTCTCTCATCACTGTCAGTTTCCCCATGAAGCATCTTCCATCTGGTCCACCTATTTATAAAAGCTTGCATACACTACTGTATTAGGAATGTCAGCTTCTCCATTCGTTGAATGTGTCTTACTGATTCATTTCATTCCTGGAACGATGGGTGACCTAGAGTATATGTAACCACCTCCTTGTTATCACCTTAGAGGCAGAAGTGATCAAGATATTCCATGAAAACATATTCTTTTTGCCTTCTAAGGCCCCCAGTTGTATAGCCAGTACTAAATTACCAAAGGCTTTTATGTTTTAGATCACCCTTGAAAACTAGCGTTTTATGTGCTTGGGGCTATCCAACTATCAAATGTTAAATAAAAATAGATCTCCAACTCTCATTTATACTTAACATATGTGGCAGAATGCCCCAGAGTGGAATGATAAGAATGGTAAAGTTGGAAAATTGTCGTGAGGGAGCAATCTTAGACCTCATATTCTCAAATGGGGACAATGAGAGGATCTCAGATCTAGAAGTGGGTAGCCATCTGGGAACAAGTGACCATGAAACAGTGTGGTTTACAGTAAACTGAGCTACAGAGTCAAGCCATACAAAAGTGAGGGTACTGGACTTCAGGAGGGCTGACTTTGGCAAGATGGGAGAGTGCCTTAGAAAAGCACTAGCAAACAGGCTAGAAGGAGGGTTGGAACAACAATGGGGAAACATCAAAACTGCCATCACAGAGGCAACAAGCCTTTGTGTGAAGCAAATAAACAAATCAAAATGAAAGAAAAAGCCACTATGGTTCTCAAAAGAGGTGGCAGGGAAGGTCAGGGAGAAAAAGATAGCATTCAGGAAGTATAAGGAAACACAGAAGGAGAAGGACAGAGAGCTGTACCAATTAAGGCAGAAGGAAGCAGGGACGGAAGTCAGAATAGCAAAGGCCCAAACAGAGGAAAAGATAGCCAACTCGGTTAAGAAAGGGGATAAAACTTTTATAGGTACATCAGGGAGCATAGAAAGACAAAGGAAGGGATAGAGAGGCTGAATAGAATGGACAGTGGGTGGGCAGAGAGGGACAATGAAAAAGCAGGGATACTGAATGAATATTCCTGCTCAGTATTCACAAAAGAGGAGGAGGGGGAGGTGTCTAATCCAATTAACAGAAGCACTCTGTATAGGGGGGTCGATCCCAGTCCTTTTACAGAAGAACGGGTTCTTAAAGAACTCCTAAAACTGAAGATGAACAAAGCAATGGGGCCTGATGGAATTCACCCAAGAATTCTAAAAGAATTAAGGGAAAACTAGTGAAACCACTGACTACCCTTTTTAACAAATCATGGTAGGATGGCGTGGTACCTGAGGACTGGAGGAAGGCAGATGTGATTCCCCTTCACAAAAGTGGGACCAAGACAGAGGCAGGAAACTACAGACCTGTCAGTTTGACCTCTGTGGTAGGGAATGTGATGGAATCACTTCTGAATGAAAGAATTGTTGAGAACCTAGAGGCCAGTGGGGCACAGGACCCAAGGCAGCATGGGCTCACTGCAGGACGGTCATGTCAGATGAATCTAATTGATTTCTTTGACTGGATGACCAAAGTAGTAGACCAGGGATGGGCTGTGGACCTGACCTACCTAGAATCTAGCAAGGCATTTGTCACAGTCCCACACAAAAGATTAATAGTAAAATTAACCAGCCTGGGAGTGGGTCCCAGGGTGGTAGCCTGGGTAAAACATTGGCTGGACAACAGGACACAGAAGGTAATTGTAAATGGAGTCCACTCTGAAGAAAGAGGGGTTACTATTGGGGTACCACAGGATTCAGTACTGAGTCCAGTCCTTTTTAATGTCTTTATAAGTGATATTGCAGAGGGACTGGAAGGAAAAGTATACCTCTTTGCAGATGACACAAAAATCTACAACAGAGTTGATACACAAGGAGGCGTGGAAAGGATGAGAAGGGACTTGGCAAGGTTGGAGGAATGGTCAGAAGTATGGTAGCTTGGATTCAATGCAAAGAAGTGCAAAATAATGCACCTGGGAAAGAAAAACCCAGGTAAAGATTACACAATGGGGGGGGTAGTAACAACAACAAAAATGGAAAGGGACCGGGGGGTAATCATATCAGATGACCTTAAGGTTAGCAAGCAATGTGAGAAGGCAGTAGGGAGGGCTGGGGGGATACTGGGATGCATGGGGAGACGCTTCACCAGCAGAAAACAAGAATTTGTTATCCCTCTGTACAGACAGTTAGTGAGACCCCATCTGGAGTACTGCGTCTAGTTCTGGAGACCCCATCTCTGCAAGGACATAGAAAGGATAGAGGCAGTCCAGAGGAAGGCAACTAAAATGGTGCAGGGTCTGCAAGAGAAGCCATAGCAGGAGAGACTAAAGGAGCTCAAAATGTTTACCCTTGAGGAAAGGAGGGAGAGGAGGGGCATGATAAAAAGTTTTAAGTACCTCAGTGGAATAAAAAAAGTCCAAGAGGGTAGCACCTTTCAGAAAAAGAGATGTGCAAGAACAAGGGGACACAATTTCAAGATGGGGGGGCAGTTCAGGGGCAATGTGAGGAAGTATATTTTCACAGAGAGGATGGTGGACACATGGAACAGCCTTTCTGAGGAGGTTGTGGGGTCTAAAACTGTGGTAGAATTCAAGAATACATGGGACAGACATAAGGCAATTTTTGTGGGGGGGGAGAAGAAATAGGCTGTTGGTTAACTAGGATCTGCAGCTTATCCTGTAGGTAGGCAAATGGGCAGACTAGGTGGGCCAAGCAGTCCTTTTCTGCTGTCAAAGTCTATGTTTCTATGTTCTATGTTTCTATATCCTGTGTGAGGAAGGAGTGGAGAAAATGTCCTGGAATGCTGAGAGTGGTTGGGTAGGCTCCTCGCTGTCTTTCCAGTCTCAAGTCCTTTTTTGAAAATAGGTCTGATGTTGAAAGTAGTGATAATGAGAAACAACGTAACAGGATATTCCCTTTAAATAAAGAGTGAGTTGTAAATGGCCATCTGCCTTACTATGCTCATAAACGACCTATGAAAACTATGAAGGAGTTAGTTGAACCTCTGTGCACAGTCCACAACAGTGCAAGTTGCGTCCCCTCCAGCAATTGCCAAGGGAACCTCAAACCCACACATACCAAACAACAGTGTGAAGGGTCCATCTGACTAGGAAGAATGTCTGGATTCCAGGCTAGTCAATCCTACCTCCAAACCCCCGTCTGACCATTATGCCTTTCCATTCCTCTAATCTGGCCAAGATGTTTGTTTTGACGCCAATAAAGTCCAAGAACCATATCCACCATGAAGGCCAGGATCAAACAACACTGCACCCAGGGGTATCCCTTCCTGGTCTCTAAGAAACATCCTTCCAATGTACTGTATAATACTTGTTGCCCACTAAAAGTGCCATTTGCATTTGACTTGTAATCCAGTACCCTTCCAGGAGAGGAAGGGCTCAGCCTCCCTGGTCTCTTGGTAACTGAAATGTGACTGCCCTAATTCTGCACCTCTCCCACCCTTCCAGATAAACTGATGAATTTGTTGTTGCTACTGATGAAGCACCTTTCTGGGAATCATGAATGGAACACATTGGAATTAACATAGGTACCTCAGTAGGATGTTCATTTTCACTGGCTGTACCCTGTAATAAAAAGGAAGAGATAACAGTGCCCATCTACTAAACTTCATTTTTATGGCCATTTGCAAAGGTGTGAAAGTATCTACAAGCAACTGTTCAGTAGAATGCCCCAAAGTCACTCCCAATTATTTTATAGTGGGCATCTCCCATTTCATAAGGTACATGGCCTGTGTCTCCAGGGGACCCTGATTATTAAACACAAAGACCAATGTCTATTGTGTTTAAAGTGTCACCAGTGAATTGAGAGAATTTCACCACTGGTGCATTATCTGGAGTATGGATTTCCTAGAATTCTCCAAATAAAGGAGGACAGAGCAAATAAGATTGGAGAGGGGGGTATCCATCTAGGTTTCCCCGACCTAATTTGAAGCCAGCTGAGACATGACCATTAGCTGTGACATAGCACAGTGTGACTGGCAAAGTGTTTGATGTAGAATATAAAGGTATCTTGAAAGGCAAACACAGCAAGGACCCCATATCAATAATTCCGGGGAATCTGATCGAATTCATTCTCAGTGTCTAGACTTACGATATAGGCTGGTTGCTTGAAGGCAGTTAAGTGGTCTATAATATGCACTGTCCTCCATATATTATTCTGTGCCTGCTGAACCATCATAAACCCTATTTGATCTCAGAGTATTAGCTCTGGCATGAGTTGCTCCAATTTCATGGTAACTATTGATGTCAGGGTCTTATAATCAGCATTCAGACTTTAGATACTCCTATAGGAGACAAAGTGCAGAAGGTCCTTGCCTGGCTTGGGAATAGCAGATATGATAGCCTGACTCCACGAGGGTGCCAGACATCCACCTTCTGACAATGCTGACTTGTAGGCCCTGACTTATAGTGGAGTAACCTCATCCTAAAATGTTACATAAAATTCATCACTAAAGCCATCAGTTCCTGCACACTTTCCTATTTTTAAATGAGTGATAGCTTCCAATATCTCCAGTGTAGATATAGGGGGCTAGCAAGGTGGCATTCTGGTCTGGTTGAACCTGGGGGAACCCAGGCTCATTTAAGTAGCTGAGTAAGCCCACCTTTGAAGCCCCAGGCATGGTAGGATACAGCGTCTCATAAAAACCTTTGGAGGCCTTCGTAATTTCCTGAATGCTTCCTTCTCTCCACCCTTCCAGTATCTGTGTTCAAAATCTTTGTACTGTGTGCTGTAAATCCCTGAGGTTGTAATCTGCCAGCTAAGAGCCTAAGGGCTCTATGGCCTCTCTCATACTATTTTTACCTGAGAAACAATAGTTTTTGTTCCACTTAGTAATCTAATATATCACCTAGGTCCTTTTTGAGTTTGAGCAACCTTTTCCCCTTGTCTCTGCAGGTTTTGTGCTAGGTTTTCAGGTCTCATATTTGTTTTCTAAATACTATTGTCTAGCCTCCCTCACCATTTTCATAGCAGTGCAGAGGCAATCATTTCCCCCTAGGGATAGCATTTGCGGTATCCAACAAGATCCTGAGGGCTACCTTGGGGGTATCATTCTCTTCCCATGCCTGCATGAGTGCAAGGGGGATTTAGTTAGTTAGCTAATTAGTTAGTTAGTAAGTCAGTGAGTCAATTAGTTAGTTAGTCAGTTAGTGTTTATTGTCCAGGTAAGTGTACCAGACAAATAAATGTCTATTTTCAGGTATGATCCAGGAGTTTGCAGTGTGGAGAGGCAAATGAGTTACTACAGTACATAAGATGAAAAAAAGAGCTTACTTGATACAATAACAGTGCAATCAACAGTAAAATAGATAAAGTAGAGGACTATAACATGAAGTGCACGGCCAGACTACAGACAAGTAAACCATTGGATTGGATCCAACAACAGTAAAATCAATATTACAATGTATAAAGTAGAGGCATATAACACAAACTGCATGGACAGAGCCTTGAAAAGTAATCCAGGGTAATACTATGATCTGCAAAGAATGTAAAGGAAAAGTATTAGTCACTATGTGCAAGTGCAGGCTGAATTATGTTTCCCGTAAATCCAGAAGGACCTTCAGAAGAGGCAGTGAGAGGAGGCACTACAAACCGATAGTGGGAAGGAGTTTGTAAGCCTGTGTACACAAAACAACAATGGCCTGATCTCCTATAGCTGTAGGGGTTTGGGGGATAGGAAGTAGGGACATAGCATTAGATCTATGGGGGTAACCCACGTTGGCAACCCTTAGCTGCTCAGCCACAGTAGGAGGAGTAGCACTTCTGAACACTCTGTCAATAAAACTACCTAGGGCAAATACACAACTATTCACTGGGGACAACATCCCGGTTTATCATAGAGATCATAATGGTGTATAAGGCAGGCTGCTGAGAGTGAAAATCGACAGATATTGTAATAAACTGTGTCCCACTTAGACAAGGAGGACTTTGCATTATGGGTAAAGATAAGAAGCAGATAGTTTAAACAAGGAGGAAAGTGAAATATGGGTGAAGTAAAGGAGTCCATAGTTTAGGGGCCGAGACTTGCTGCAGGAGTGAGGATACAGTACGTTTAGACTTGTAAGCCATACCAACATACTATTAACTGTCCTACACACATTGGAAATGTGCAGAGAGAAGCAAGCTGGTAATTAAGGATAACTCCAAGATACTTAAGGGAGTAAGAAGTGGTAATGGAAGAACCATCCACAATACTCACACCCAATGGCTCAGGACATGATCTAATTTCATCCCAGGAGCCAAAATGCATGATTTGCATCATTTTTTGGTTAAGGACTAGCCTATTCATAGTGAGCCAGGACTAAATTTGGTGGAAGTCAGCATTCATCTGGGAGTTAATGGTCTTGACATCTTGGAAGCTAGCTAATAACATGAAATCATCAGCATAAAGGGTGGAACTGCAGTACTTGAGCAGGCACAGGTGAGGGATGAGAAAGTCAAAGGGAATCAAACTTTTGACTTCCTGATCCCTCAGAAAAGAGACATTCAGGTGCCAAAATGTATTTGTTTTAAACCAAATCAAGATGCAGTCATAAATAAATAGGAGCATGGTAAGAAAGACCATTTAATTTCATTTATTTTGAAATTGCAGGAAGGCACTCTGAAATTTACGTTCCATTTTCAGGTACGACCTGAAGTCAAGTAAAGGCACAACATACAAATATACATATTTAACAATATAAAAATACAGAAATAACAGTAATACAATACATTCATTTATATAAACATTCATTTAGACTTTTAAAATTATTAAAAGCTGCCATGTTGATGGTATTAACAGATGTAGATTGCTTACCATTGAGAGGTAAAGTGTTAAAGACAGAAGCAGCATATTGGTCAACAGACCAACTGCTGCTATACAGCTTGAATCCAAAGAATGAAATGATTCCTTCAAAGTAAGAACATTATGGAGCAACAATACATATGGTGTGGCAGCAAAAATACATGCAGTCTCATTCTGGGCCATAAAACTGCCAACAGACAGCAATGTATCACGTGTCAGACAGCAATTTACATACGTGTTTTAGCTATCTCATGCTCTTGCATCAGGATCTGAGAGGTGCTGTCTAAACTTGGAGTGAAAGTTAAAATCAAATCATTTTCGAGTACTAGATTACCTTCCCGCATTTGGCAAGTGTCAGGAATAAAGTTTGAAAAAAGGACAAATAAGTCCCTGGGGGAACCTAAACTGATGCTTGTGTACTTACTTTTTCTAGATACCTCCCCTTCACCAGGATATGTCAGCCTTCACCTGTAATCTTGGTGTAAATTATGTCAATGGAACCAAGATGGCCTTTCCCATCTATTGCCCTGTATTATATGAGGAGGCAGGGACTCTCTGGTAAACAAACAAGTGCAGCTTATCATGCTTGTGTTGAGGAAGGTGTAACAAGATAAATTTTGCTGGCTTATTTAAGCAAAGTCATTACCCTGAGCTTTTTCCCTGGGTTGTTAAGTCCATTTACATTGCATGATAAAAATCAATGTACCTGTATTAGTCATTAGTGATATTAGTAAGAAACCTACAGGATATCTGGGGATGTTTCATAGTAGTCCCAAAGGAGTTGGTAGGCAACTGCCCACTTGTAACATGGAACCACTGATTCTGTATGGGTACCGGAAACAGCAACTCAAATGCCAACAGGGCATGTAAATAAAAACAGAACAAACAGTTTACTCCTCTAAGGTAGAAGGTTGTATACTGAGGACCTCTGTTCCCCTTGGGCCATTAGTCTCTCTATCTCCAGCTCAAGTCAGTGAGGGAAGGGGGTCTTATCTCTCCCATAGGGAGAGCCATCATATGATCTCCAAGGATATCTGTTACCTAGGTCACAGCACTGTAACAGTTCGTCATACTCCTGACCACCCCCCAACTCTATGGCAGAAAATGAAATTCATGTTCAATTCTGTACCATATCTCTGGTGTTTTAAAGAATAAACAACATTACCAGCAACTCCTCCCCCATTATATGTACAAAGTCACTCACAGTCCAAGAACATGATTCAGTCACTTTTGTTGCTTCAAATATTATAGGACAGCTGTGGAAAAAATAAATAGTGTTACCTGTAATATCATCTCAGGTCTAGTACCCCTTCTGCTTAAAAGCCTTTAAAATGGGACTTTTTATCCATACTGAGTACTTGAAGGTTCTCCTGCACCCAAATCATTATCAGAAAGAGTATCCATGGAAACTGGAGCTTGCTTGTAAATGTGATTGTGTCCATAGAAGGACGGGAACCTCCAGCTTGTACTGTGGACAAAGCAAAGGTACATAATAGCAGATCAGGCTCCCCTGGTCTCTACTGGGTAGCAAGTCTCCTTCCTGCTGCCACCCAACTCATTCTTACCAACTTTGATCCCAAAGAACCCATAACTAGTCAATGTTACTAAATCCTTCGTACTGGAGGTTACTTAATTGTTGGTTACTAACATAGAGCCTGACACTATATAAATGACTTTGCTATAGAGTAGGCAGAAATAAAACACACTGCCCCTATTTTAGCTTTGTGGCCCCAACCCTGTGGAATTCTCTACCTCGTTGGGTGTGAGATTGCCTGACCATCCAGGAGTTTAAAACTGCATTAAAAACTTATTTATTTGAACAGACATATACTGGTATTTAAGGGTAATATTATAACTGTTAGAATTTTAAATTGTTGGATTTTATTGATTATTGTTGGTATTATTTATTTAATGGTTTATTATGTACAAGTACCTTGGTTATAAGAAAGGCGCTTCTTATAAATAAAATATGATTTGGTATGATATGATTGATGCAACAGTAAAGCATCTCAATAAAAACAAAATTTAAATAAGAAAATAAAATATAGAATAATGCATGGGGAAGTGTGGTTAATTAGGAGTTTATGCACACCGGAGGTATGCATAAAATCCTCATTTAAACACTTTCCCATGTTTCATTTTTTATATTTACTGGTTCTTTGGATTTTACACAGTATCATATAACCCGCCTCCCCATCTTCAGTTCCACCCACGGCTCTCGTAAATTAGAATTAATAGAAGTCAATCAGCAGTAAGGAACAGCATTTTTTAAGTTTATTTGGCAATTTCATAGTCAAACTATGCTCTGCTTTTCTTTGTTTTAGTTGAAGAAAACACAGTCCATTGCAGTGGCATCTTTTCTTTGACAATGCGAGTGACCTGCCAGCATGAGGAAAGAGACTGGTAAAGCTGTTTCGTTTGGTGGTATGAATTGAAAAGAACTTGCCATTTTTAATGGATTTCAGAGACAGGTTTATTAGAAAACAGTGCCCGGGTTGGTTTAAGAGCAGAGAAGCATGTCATTTGCACTGGCAGTTTGTCTGAGGGAGCATGAGTTAATGGAGACCATGAGGACAGACTTTGGCACTATTTCTAGAAAGGTGGTTTACGAAACTCCGTAATTCACAAGTGTGAATTATGGAGTTTGTAGGCTTCTGCCAGTGGTGGTTAATTGACCCTAACCGGTAAATATATCATCTTATCAGACCTCCCCCGATAATCTTGGGACATAGAAACTAAAATGTTAATGTATGGGCAGTGCCCTTACCAAAACTCTCCCAATCCAGCAAAACTCAGGCAAAAGAAGAGGTGAGAAGGTTTCATCCAAAAATGAGACACAAGTCCTCAAGTTGAGTGACTGATAAGCAAACATAGAAACATAGAATTTGATGGCAGTTAAATACTGCTTGGCCCACCTAGTCTGCCTATTTCCCTACCTGAAGGATAAGCTGCAGATTCTAGTTAATCAACAGCTTACTTCCTCCTACTCCCCACTAGAATTGCCTTATGCCTGTTCCATGCATTCTTGAATTCTCCCACTGTTCCTGCCTCCACAACCTCATCAGAAAGGCTGTTCCATGCATCCACAACCCTCTCTGTGAAAAAATACTTTCTAACATTACCTTTGAGCTGTCCCCCCTCTATCTTCAAATTGTGCCCCCTTGTTCTTGCACATTTCTTCTTCTGAAAGATGCTACCCTCTTGTACTTTGTTAATTCCCTTGAGATACTTGAAAGTTTCAATCATGTCCCCCCTCTCCCTCCTTTCCTCAAGGGTATACATATTAAGCTGCTTTAGTCTCTCCTCGTATGTCTTCTGGTGCAGACCTTGCACCATCAAGGCTGCCCTCCTCTGAACAGCCTCCACTCTGTCTATGTCTTTGTGGAGATGGGGTCTCCAGAATTGCACAAAGTACTCCAGATGGGGTCTCAGTAACTGTACAGAGGGATTAAAACTTCCTGTTTTCTACTGTTGGTGCCTCTCCTTATGCATCCCAGTATCCCCCAACCCTCCTTCCTGCCTTCTCATATTGCTTTCCCACCTTTAGGTCATCTGATGTAATTACTCCTAGGTCTCTTTCGATTTTTGTTGATGTTATTAACTCACCCCCATTGTGTACTCTTCCCCTGGGTTTTTGTTTCCCAGATGCATTACCTTGCACTTCTTTGCAATGCATCTGAGCTGCCACATATTTGACCATTCCTCCAACTTTGCCAAGTCCCTTCTCATCTTTCCACCCCACCTTGTGTATCAACCCTGTTGCAGATCTTTGTGTCATTTACAAAGAGACATACCTTTCCTTCCAGGTGCTCTCCAATGTCACTTATAAAGACATTAAAGAGGACCGGTCCCAGTACCGAACCCTGCGGTACCCCAGTAGTTACTCTCCTATCTTCACTGTGGACTCCGTTTACTATTACCCTTTGCGTCCTGTTGTCCAGACAGTTTTTATCCAGGCTACCACCTTGGGACCCACTCCAAGGCTGGCTAACTTGTATATTAATCTTTTATGTGAGACTGTGTCAAATGCCTTGCTAAAATCTAGGTAGGCCATATCCACAGCCCCTCCCTGGTCTACTACTTTGGTCAGCCAGTCAAAGGAATCTATTAGGTTTGTCTGACATGACCTTCCCTCTGTGAAACCATGCTGCCTTTGGTCCTGTGCCCCACTGGCCTCTAGGTACTCAAAAATTATTTCCTTCATAAGAGAGTCCATCATTTTCCCTACCACTGAAGTCAAACTAACTGGTCTGTAGTTTCATGGTTCTCTGTGTACCATGTTTCAGTGACTGCCAAAATATCCAGGCATCCCTCTTCCATCAAGGCCACTAGTTCAGGGAGCTTTTTTCACAGACTGTGGGCATTGGTACTCATCACCTTCCATTTATTTTTTATGACCTTACCCCTTTTAGCCCCATCCCTGTCCTTACTGTCTCTTTCTGCATTTACCCCTGCCCTGCTCCCTGCTGACTTGTCTACCTTGGTGTTTACCTCTCTAACTACTGTGTTTTGTGGGGGTGGCTGGGATTTCCCAGCTCCTTTTCAGTGCCTCCCCCTTGGCTAGTTTAAATGCTTGCCAATGAAGCATTCAAACTTGTCACCTAGGATCCTGTTTCCCTCCTGGACAGATGCTGTAATTGGAGACACCTGCTTTTGTACTCCTAAACTCCTAAGCCACAGCCCCAGTTAGATTCACCCTTTGCTCCTGACTCAGTAAATTAAGCTGATATAGTCCCCTTCCTCAGAGAAACACAGAGTGACTCTTTCCTTTTTTTTTTTTTTTACTTAAATGAGCCCCCCTTCTTCTAATAAAATATCCGTTTGCTTAATCCGAACAGAGACTGACTCCTGCTGAGATAGAAGTGAATTATCAGTAACAAATCTGTAGTTCTAGACTGCTGTTTCTTGCTCTGAAATCAAAGTTCTCCTCTGTCAAAAACAGCAGCAAAGTCAACAAAATGTCTCTAAATTAATGGTGCAAGCCAGACAGCTCAGAAACACCAGTAACTCACAGTGTAGAAAGCAATACCATGAACCAAGTATGAATTCATGTGGCTGTAGCAGTACAATCTGCTTGCTCAGTTTTTAAAGTACCCAGGGCCGGCAACATTCAATGGATACCATTGAAGTGCTGGTGGGGCTGCCAGATGAAGAATTCTCCTTGCTTTCTACTTGCTCACCATGGTCCACACTGAGCTGGGAACAGGCTGCTTTGGGGAGTTCTCCTGCTGTCATGATGGTAAGGCTTAGCCTCTTTATTCCACTGCTGCTCCAGCTTCTTTGGGTGTATTATATATCTGCCCCCCCCAAAAGAAACAGAGGTAGGCCAGGTATAGAGTAAGAAAGCACACTTGACTTTTCTGGAGTACCTTCAGAATCTCACTGTTTGCCTGATGTTGCTTCTGGATCTCAGGTGTGTAGTCATGATCAAAAATCAGTCACTGTCCATTATAAGTCACCTCTGTTATTTTGTTGGGCAAGGCAGAGAATTTCTTCTTTTATTTTGTAGTTAGCAAATTTGCTTATTACTGGTTTGAGTCAATACTTGTGGGTTTGAGGGTTTTGGCAGTAATGAGCTAAGGGTGCAATCTATACAACTCTGAATAGGTGGAGGGAGGGCCAAGATGTCTTCTAATAAGTACTCCAGAAAGTCTGCCATTCTGCCCACCTCAGCCCCAACCCCAATATAGATGCAAATGGTAATGTACTGAATGAGGATACAAATCTAAACATTTCTCCTGCAAAGGATCCATATTCTGATAAAGTAATTCAGCTTCTGCCCCCTATAGGTAGATGAATCATTTCATCCTCAATGTGGCTTTCTTCTGCAGTATCCACCAGCTTCTTAATCATGCTTAATTTCTGGGGGTGTCTACAGAATTCCTTTCAATTGTCTGCCTAGACACATTTGTCTTTTTTAAAAGAATCTTGAAAATATTATGGGTAAGCTTTTTATTTTCTGTGTCCATATCATAATTTGACTGAGTGAGCTGGTGTGCGAGGGGCTTTGACTTTATTTATTTGTTTATTAGTTTTTGTTGACTTGGTAAGTGCACTAGACAAATTCTGCCTATTTTCAGGCACGACCCGGGGGGAGGGGGATACAGATGAATGCCAACTGACCTTGAACCAGATTAAGCTGTTGGTGGTATTTTTAGTGAATGAGGGAAATTTGGCCAGGACACTGGGGAAATTCCCCTACTGGCTGCCTTGTTGCCATCAGTAGGAGTTTCACTGATGTCACGCTGCATGATGGCAGCACTCCAGCAACTATCGTGTGAGATGGAGGTCGACTTGAGTACGGTTCCTGAGACTGCAACTAGCAATTTGTTTCAAGACTCACCCGAGGTATCTATGAAGCTCCCTTACTGGAAACAGCACCGGACAGAAAATCGAGTATATCGGAGGTGGCTGGAGATATTCCGGCAAGCGGGAGTTCAATAACTGAAGGGATCGTGGAGACAACACCACTACATCCTGATTCCGTCTGTTCCTCTATGGTTCCAGGAACTGATGCAAAGTCAAGCGCTCAGGCGGAACAGACTGCACTGGATCATGATGTTACAGGGACCAATTTCACAGACGGACAATGAGTGTCACAGGTTATGCGATGGCATTTTGGATTGCAGGAGAAGGCCCTACAGGACTCTCCGGTCGACTGGTCTGAAGATTCGGCCTTACAAGGTGCGCGGGATGGTGTAAAACAGACTCCGGACGCTGGATTCCTGACCCGGACTGGACTAACTTTGCAACGGACTCTTCCATGAATAAGCATGCCACCGATTCAGCATCTCTGGGCCCAGGTGCTACTGACACATCTTTTAAAAGTGCTGTATTTACTGAGGGTGGGGAGAGTGCTTTGGTTTCTCCGAAACCAACTACCTCCTTTTCTGATGCTGCTGGGTTTGTAAGGGAAAATATTGCAATGCCTTCACAGGCAGGGGGTGCAGACTCCCAAAACAGGCCTCCTATGTTGGAGCTCTTTAAAAATAAATTAGAACAGGCCCCAAGACGCAATGCTGTTAGGATACGTTATAAAGGTGGCCTCCCAGAACATCCAGACAGGTATTATGTGTTTAAACAGCTGTTAAAATTTTCTATGGGTTTTTCTGCTGCAGATATATATGCCTTGATTCATATTTCCGGTGAGGACTCATTTGATGTTAGCTTCCAGTCCCATACCCTTCTAGACAAATTTTGGGATAAGTATACTGCCCTTAAGGTTACCCCAATATGGACTCCTTTTTTTGTTATACCACTCACTAGACCCCAAATTCGTTATATTACAATCATGTTCCATAATGAAGGGGTAAATGTTAGCGACATTTATCATTGGTTACAGTCTAAATGTGACATTTTGAGCCCACCAGAGGCCTTATTAGACTCTGAAGGTATATGGACTGGAAGCTGGAAGTTCAAAGTAAAACTCTTTCTAGTTAACTCTGAAGTAGTACATCTTCCCAATAGCTTCTTTTTAGGCAAAGATAAGGAGTTTGCTTTATAGTGGACAACCCAGAGCCTGCTATAAGTGTGGAGCTAGAACCCATTTAAGTAGTGTATGTGATATGCTGAAATGCCCTTTATGTGGAGGCTTTGGTCACTCATTAGACATGTGTACCAACATCTTCCACTGCAACCTCTGCGACGAAAAGGGCCACTCCTTTCACCAGTGTCCCTGGACCCACAGAAATTGCACTGCAGGTTGGGATCAAGATGAGCTATTAAAGAAAGCTCAGGCAAAAAAGCATGGACCTGTCGATAAAGCTGCCTCTATGCCTTCAACCTCTTTAGTGACAGAACATGGGGTAATTCCTAAAATGACAGGGCCTGTTTTTAAAGAACCCCATATCTCTACAGACAACCATCTTGCTTCCAAACCCTCTGCCTCTAGTAAACCAACTTCTGACCTTTCTATGCCTCCCCCATTTGAAACCATCAAAACCAGGAGACTTACTAGGGCTTCTATAAAACAATCCCCCATAGTCCCTTTGCTTACTGAAAATTTTTTTTCCCCTCTTCAAGAAGACCCCAGGGAATCAGACCTTGAATCTGATACCTCTCATGTATCAGAATTGATTACAGAAGATGATGAGAGTAAGACAACAGAGCTAGCGAAAGAAAAGAAAGGGAAAAAAGGGAAAAAGAGGAAGGTCAGTCAGAAAAATAGTCCTTGACTTTCTTTGATTCCCTATGTCCATATTAAAATTAGCCTCATACAATGTCTGTAGTATGAAAACGTTCCAAAGACATTTACCTATTTTGATGTACTTGGGGTCTTTGAATTTAGATATCATTCTTTTGCAAGAGACTAGGGTAAAATCTCTTTTTGAAGTGACACAATTACAAAGAAAATGGATTTGGGGCCCTTCCTTCTGGACATTTGGTTCAGATGCTGCAGACGGGCTCGGGTATTATTTGGAAATACATCATTTAAAATATCCGAGTAATGGACCTTAGACCTGGTAGATTGTTAATTTTAGATTTTTCTTTGGGAACATTCCTTTCGTTTGATTAATTTGTATGCACCTCAGACAAAATCATCTCGGATAGAGATTTTCGAAGAGGCTAAACCCTATTTACTAACTAGGAAATGTATCATTTGGGGAGGAGATTTTAACTGCTCTTTAGATAGCAATATGAATAAACTACTTAAGAAAAAGACATATTGTGATTCTAACTTTCTTCATAAACTAATTAGGGATTCATGTCTTAAAGATGTTTATAGAAGCTTACACCCTCGGGGAGGTGAAACATATTTTAGACATACTTTTTCAACCCGTATCGATATGTTCTTCGTTTCCCGGTATCTTTTTCCAAAAAATTGTTCAGTTCTACCTACTGAATTTTCGGACCATAATATTTTATTAAGTAATCTTTCCTTAGTTCATATAACCCCCATTTTTCCCTCTTTATGCAGCAGATGGAGGTTAAACACTTCCTTTTTGCAAGATGAAACTTATTTTTCTAAACTAGAAAGTTTTTTTTTCTACTAAATTCTCCTCTATGGGTTTTTTGGATAATTATTATGATTGGTGGGTACAATTGAAAATTGAGATTAAATCCTTGTTTAATAAGTGGGGTAAATTCAAGGTTAACTCGGACTATCTTCAATATTTATTACATAGAAATAAACTGTATAAATTAATGTCCTTACTGCCTAAAGAACGTTCCTTACTTCATTCCCAAATTTCAGCAATAAAAAAATCAATGAAGGATTTTCAATATGACAGGGCAAAATCTCTAGATTTAGAATTTAAATATGGGATAAAGCATAGTCCGATGTCTGACCCCTTTCAGGCCTGTAAAACCCATCTTACTAATACTGTAATGACAGGCCTTGTTAATTCTCAGGGGGAGTTAGTTACCACCGAGATTGGGATATTATCTATTGTCCAACAATATATTCAAGATTACTTCTTGTCTTCAACCACATTACTTCTGGAGGTATTTCCACTTAACAAACTTCCTACTATACCTAAACTTCCAGAAAATATTTTGCAATCATTAGTACTTCCTATTACCTCCTATGAAGTTGCAGAAGTCATACAACATTTGAAGTCTGGAACTGCTCCAGGTCTGGATGGTATACCGAATGAGTTTTATAAAACTTGTTCTAAATACATGGAATTCTTTTTGCCTCCAGTATTTAATTCTGTTTTGAATATCCCAGCTGTTACAACCCTGTCCACCTCGCTTACGACTTTTTTATACAAAAAGGGTGATAAGAATGTGGTATCTAATTGGAGACCGATTAGTCTATTAAGCACCGACTATAAAATATTAACTAAGATCTTGCATAATCGTTTAATAAAAGCTGCAGAAATTTTAATCCATCCAGCACAAACTTGTTCTATACCCACTAGAACCTTACAACAAAACCTATATTTAGTAAGAGATATTTTTTCTATGTTGCCACACAATTCTTCAGGTTCAGACATTATAGTGGCCTTAGATCAAGAAAGAGCTTTCGATACGGTCTGTCACTCATATTTGTATTTTATCTTAGCTCATTATGGTATTCCGGAACCATTTGTTAAATGGATAATTAATCTATACAGCCAAGCAGTCTCTATTCCACTAGTTAATGGACTAATGGGCTCTGAAATCAAAATTAAAAGAGGTGTACGGCAAGGCTGTCCTCTAAGCCCCTTACTGTATACTTTTATTTTGGACCCAGTCATCAGGAGTATTGTTTCTGACCATCAGATTTTGGGACTCTCCCCTTCCCCTGGGTTGGATAAAGTAAAAATTACAGCATTTGCTGATGATGTTACTTTGCTATTAGCTAATGTCTCATCATTACAGGAGCATTAGAGATTTTTTCTTTTTGGAAAATTCTCAGGTGGGTCTTTCAATATAGGAAAAGCTTTATATTACCACTACAAAATACCCCTTCAGCAGTCACTACCTATTTTGATATACCTATAACACGTATTCCTCAAAAAATATTAGGGGTATGGTTTGGAGTTGAGGATATGGCCCTATATAATTGGGAAAAAAGATTGGAGATAGGAGAATCAAAGGTAAATCTATGGAAAAGATGGACCATTAGTAAGCTAAAAAGAGTAGCAATTATTAAACAGTTTTTATTGCCCCAATTTACATACATAAGTCATGTTTTCCCTCCCCCTATTTCTATAGAGACCAGGTTGTATAGCATCTTTTTTCAGATGCTCTGGGGAAATAGACTTAACCCTATAAAGAGAGATTACACATATCTTCCCAAAAAGGATGGAGGCCTCAATATGATTAATCCAGTTGTTTTTTTCCATTCTAACTTTTTGTTTTCATCATTTTCATTTCTTTGGACTCAACCCTCGCTAACTTGGCAGTTCTGGGTTCAGTCAATTTGGCACAAATATTTCTTTAAATGGTCTTTATTTCCCCCCAAAATCATTCTATCTGATTCCTTACCTAAGTATGGACTTGCCACACTCAAGAAACTTTATCAGTGGAAAATTCCACTGCAGAAATTACTTACGTTAATCACGGAAAACTTTCTATGCTCACATTGTATATGAAGTGCAGAACATCATACTGCTTTTTCCTCAGTGTACCCCCACTAAAATGATCTCAGCACTACATAAATTAACAGATTACAGACTCCCAGTTAAAACTTGGGATGTCATTTGGATGTCAGCCCATGGAAGATTAGGCGTCAGGGGAAACATGAAATACAAACCTTTGGATGAAAGATATTGTTTAAAACCACAATGTGTTAATATAGAAGAGAGTCAACAGCATTTCTTTATCGATTGTTTAGATAGTCAGGCCTTCTGGTCACAGGCAGCACTTTATTGGAAAATGCCACATCTCACATCATTAACATATAACATTCTTATTTTGGGAGATTATGCAGGGATTAGGAAAAGATATCATAAAAGTACCTTAAATGTTTTCTTTGCTTTGTTACAATACTTTCTATGGCAAGCCCGATGTAAATTTGTGCTACAACAGCAACAGATATCTTTTTCAGTTATAATTGAGTGTTCATAATGATTTACTTTCCTTATATGCAAATGACAGAAAACATCATTCTAATGACAAAATGTCTGTTTTATGGAAACATTTTTCTATATTGTGAAGAATTTTTTCTTTTATGATGCTATGTACTATATTGCTCTTTAATTTGCTCTTTTTCTTTGTGATGTTATGTTCTTCTCAATAAAAACTTCCCCTACTCTTTTCGATAAGTGCCATGGGATCTTTAACATCCACCTGAACTACTACCAATCCAAGCAGATGGGACCTCAGTTTAACATCTCATCGGAAAGACTTCCAACAAGACTCTGGCTGTGCAATCACTCAGCATCCTGGCTGGTTTAGATCTTTTTTGTCCTGAATCATGTGCAATGGTCCTCTACTCTGTGCCCCCCTGCAATTTTTGTTTGAATTTCCAGCAAAAGAGTTTTTTTTTTGTATGGGTTTATACAGTCAGGGAGACAGGAACCTTCTCCTAGCTTCTAGAGTGGGCTGTGACATCACCAGAAGTCACAACTGATGTGTCACTCTGGGAAATATTGATGTAAGAGTGTAGTACTTGAATTAATCTTTTCATTTTAGGCACTTATATTTCTGCCTTTTTATTCTTAGGTTCTCAAGTCTTTACGTTTTCAAGAGGAATTTAATACTGTTAATAGGCAATGGACCAGTAACACAGGACTCCATGGCTCTGAGGCACATTGGGGTTGGTCACAGAGCATGCATTTCTTTACCAATGGATTTGTATTGCCTGGGAGTCATCTATTTCCTGCCAGAGAGATAGTATTCAGGTCTCCACATTTATTCAATTCTCTACATCTTATGAACAAATATGTCTTACTGTGCCAAATGGCATATAGTGTATGCTGGTTTTGTAATGTAGCGGTACAGTGTTCATTAGGAACTAAGCTGGAACTTCTAGTTTTTACAGCATGTTATAAAAATATATTGTCTTGTACATTTATTATACCTTTGTAGTCAGTGTGTTTCCTTCTGTCATCAAGATATATACTTGTGAGTCATTCTTCTGAAGAAACTCCCAATGAGCTAGATGAATGGTATACAGTTGCTTCCTAAGGAAAGTCTTAATGTCTGCTGTGCATAATCAGAAGTCCTGATAAAACCTGAAATGCTAGAAGTTTATTAACAGGGGATTGTTGAGCAGTTTATGAGAAACTTTTCCCTTCCCAGCTTTGTGAAGAAGACTTCAATAAATAAATAAATACATAACAGAGGTCTTGTTCTTTACAGAAAACTAGAGTGTGAAGTCCCTTTCTCACACTATTTCTAGTTATTTCAATGGTGAAATTTCATGACACATGAAAATCTGACACATGAATCTTTGTTTAATACTCAATGTAATATCACGCAGCCTACTATTTCACTCTGGGAAACAAGGAAATTGCATGGCATGTATCCATGTGTTGTGCCTGTCAGTTCAGAGTATTTTATATTTGTTTACAAATTTCCACAAACTCGTAAAGAAATTAACATTTACATGTTTGCGTCACCTCTGCTTTCGCTATAAATACCCTCAGCGGCTACTCAAAACATCCTCTTCATCTATTTTATTCCAATTAAGCATATGTTGCACTATGAGACAGAAGCAGAACTAGGAGATGAGCAAGTATTCTTGCAGATGTAATCAAATCATTTCTATTAATAGACTGCCCTAAAACAGTCTTTTACTGCACCAGCCTACCTAAACATTTGATTTCCTGAGAGACTACAGAAAATCCTACTTCTGTCATGAAGTGATTATTTGGTTGTCTAGGAAACAGGATTTGCCAGATATTCAAATGTTAGTGCTGCTGCTAATGGGGTTTGCACCAGCACCATCTGGGTTTTGGCATACACTGGAGGGGATATTTTCAGAAGCCAAGGTAATGCACCCTAAACCCATTAGCACCCAGGTGCTAAAATAACACTGCACCTGGAAATGAGGTGCTCCACTCCTGGATACGGGCACAGCTGCATGTTCAAAGGTTTGCGATGGTGGTAAATGGCCCCAAGTCAGCACTATTTACTGCCACTGAAAACCACCTCTTAACCAGCTGCTAAGTTAGCACCCCCACCCCACTGATGGCATGGTGGCTGTACTGCAGTCACCCACCCCTGATCATCTGTCATGATAATGAAGTTGAAGTCCCTGATGTCTAGTGGCAATCCAACCCCCGATCTCCCTTCCCATGTACTATAAAATATCACTGGTGTCTAGAGGCCTCCCCACCCACAAACACCCACCCAATGCACTGCAAATATTGTTGGTGTCTGGTGGCACCCACCACTCCTGGAACACCCCTTCCATGTATGCATAACATATCCCTGGTGTTGATTGGCATCCCCCCATCCCCCAAGCTCCCATCCTGTGTTATCAACACCTATCCCTGGTGTCTAGTGACACCCCACACCCCCTGAACAACTGTCCTACATAATGTATCACACATCCCTGGTGTCTATTGGCACCCCCCGATCACCTGTTCCATGATATATGTCACACATTTGCAGTGTGTAGTGGCACCCTTCCAATGAACACCAGTATTGCGCTTGTTGCACATATTCCTCTTGATTAGTTGCACTCCCAACCCCTGAACACCCATCCCATGTGATGTGATCTCATCCCCGATATCCAATGGCACCCTCCACACCCTAGACATCTGTCTCACAGTCACTGTACATATCTCTGGTGTCTAGTGGGACCCCCAAACATTCATCCTGTTATACAGATATGTGTCACATATCCCTGGTGTTTTGTGACACCACCCCCCGAGCACCCATCAAGTATATAGGTCTGTATCTCTTTCTCCCTCTTTCTCATCTGCCGTAGCACCAATGGCCACACTGTTGCATAGTTCATTCTGTCATTTCCCACCAATGTACAGCCAATTGATCAGCTATGGCTGAGAGTGTGGGAGAGCTGGGAGAGGGGGAAAGGCAATGTTAACCAGTGCATGCTCACTTTCCCTCTGCAAAGGGGCAGTAGTATCATTTAAATTTAAATCAATTTATCATCACGGACTAGCAGTGATTAGGTAGGACAAGCAATGATCAAATTCAGACCACTGTAATCCAAGGGAGTGAGACTCAACTAACCTGACTTTCCTTTCCAGCTCTGTGCATACACCTACTAGCAGTGACCCTATTAATACAGACCTAAATAATCACTGCTTGTGTCCATTATGTGAGTGGCATACCAGCCTCTATTGGGAGGGTATGGGGGTGGAACAATGGCAGAGATAATGGTGTTGCTCCAAGGCTAAGTAGGAAAGGGAAACATCAAACTAGGCCTCCTTTTACATTTGTGTTGATTTTTTTTTAGTGCTTGGTCAGTTACCTGATTGTTGATAATTCTCTCAAGGCCAACTGTAGAAGGTTCCTTATTGAAATAGAAATATCATAAATGCTTTTATGTGACTCAAGTTATCAGGGGATACAAAAGGAAAGGATTACACATTGTGTCTCAGACTTACCTTTAACCATCTATGGTGTCTAATGGCAGCCCCCCACCACCTAAAACACCCATGCACAATGATATGGACTGCCCTGGTGTCCAGTAATACCCCTTCCCCCTTGAATACCCATCAACATAGGAATGGTAAGCATCGGCAGTCCAGCATCCCCCATCTGCTCCTTCACATTCACAGAAAACTACTCATCCAACCCACCACTCGAGGAAGTCAAAGGCTGCACTGGGCATGCTGATACAGTGACCAGCACAGCCCTCCTCTCACCACCTTGGCTGGTCACTGTATGAGCTCTGCATGTACTCCTGCTTCCTGTCAGCTCATATGACACCTAGCTAAGGGGTTGACAGGAGGGCTGTGCCTGTTGCTATAGCAGCATGCCTAGCACATCCCCCAACACTCTAGTATGGTGGAGTTAGATGGTTGGTGTTCCATGAGCAGGTGGGGTGGGAAGATGCTGGACTGCCAGTCCTTACTATTCATATATTGATGGACTTCCAAGAGTGGTGGGGCTACCTCTGGATACCAGGACATTCCATATAATTGTACATGGGTGTTTGGGGTGGGGGTTGCCACTAGGCACCAGGGATGGTTAGTGGTTGGCACGCACAATGTATACTGTACCCCTGCTCCCTGACTGCTCATACTGGCTGGTGTACTACTCACATAATGGGCACAGGGAGATATTATTCAGGTCTGTAATGATAGGGCCACTGTTAATTGGAGTATGCATAGAGCTGCACTAGAGATTCAGGTCAGTGGGATCTCCTTGATTGGATCATGGTGGCTTGAATTGGATTATTGCTGTTTCTGTCTAATCACTACCAGACAATGTTGCCAAATGCTACTACTGCCACTATGAAGAGGGAGCTGAACATGCACTGGTTAACATTGCCTTTGCCAGTGAGCTTGTACCTTGCTTCTCTTGTTGTACCCTTGATTCCCTGCTCACTTACCTCACTGTGCACTGAATGTACCCTTCACAATTAAAAAAGAATATATACAGACATTAAAAAAAGATGAACAGAGCACTGTTACAAATGACCATCACACCTGCTTTTACCTCAGCCATCAGGCCTGACTGTGCTCACTCTGTCATTCCTTCAGACCATGGCAAAACTGTGTCCAGAAGTGAAAAAAAAAACTTTTAACTGTGATCACTTTATAAAAAAATTAAAAATGCTGCACAGTTACTCAGAGGAGTGGGTGCTCATTACTACTGAAGGGTAGGGGGAATGAAAAAAACACAAAAGGAAACTGGCTTTGTGGCTGAAAATGAGGCACTGTAAAAGAGCAGCAATCTATTGGTAACTGTAACTGTGAAAATATTATGTTACAGGAATTTGTTTAACTTATATTAATTTTATAAATTAAAAAAAATTAAAACATCTCTTTCAAGCTTTGAAACAAATATCCATTTTCTAAGCACAATAATACAGTCCAGGGTGGGTGGCATTGTGTATACCCAACTAGCACCACCCACCCTGTTGTGTATTATTACTTTTTGAGTTGTCATTAATAATATAGAATTATGGTGTTATATATTAATAAAACATAGCAGTAAAGAATCCAACTTACACAAAGTCCAATATTAAAGGGCAAAGAAGAACAGATACTATGTACCACTGTGTGATTTTCGGTTATAAAATGCAAAACCTGACTTGGCTCATTATAGTTCTGTGCCCAGACTGCTGCTTTCCAGTTGCATGTTTAGAAGTTATTTTGGCACTCACATAAGCTGGCTATTTAATCTTTCAGTGTGACAGAAGAATGCCACAATCCACTAACAAACTCTAGTCAGAGACACACTAGCCACTAATACAGTACCCTGATAAGGAATATAGAACGTGTTGACGACATAGATGGATGAAAGAAAAGCCACTTAGTGGTGGCACACATTGCAAACCTCTAGAAAACCCCTAAGTGTGTTATTGCACTTATTAAATGGGTATTAAAAATAAAAAATGTGGCAAGGTGTTTTCAAAATAAAAATAAAACTGTTTTATTTTTGGTCCTAATATTGAGAGAAACACTGTCCTTTAGAGGTATAAATATATTACAGGGTATATTAGAGTTCAATGGTCACTTCTATATTAAACCCAAATTTTGAACTTTAATAACTGCAACTGTTTGATTGAATCACATGAAATTTTGCGGGCCTCATCAGGGACCAACGGTCTCTGGATGAGGCAAATTGCGTTCTGGCCACATGTGCAGGTGCAAAGATACGGAGTGTCAAAAAAATGTGAAAAATACTATGTTTTGTCAAATTCTTAGTCACCAGTGTTTCTCAGAAATGCTTTTGGCATTAGGTCTTAACTTTTTAGGGTATATAGGGCTTGGGTCACAGATGTGCCTTTTGAAGGTTTGGTAAAAAAATATTAATCCATTCAAAAGTTATTGGATTTCAAAGTTTAACATTATTTCCTATGGGAAAATTTAGTTATAAGGCTTGAAATAGGATTCTTGATGGTGATTGTGGAATCCCAGTGCACAAATTTGAAATTCTCATTCATGCTGTCATCATTTTGCTTTCAGTTAGTGAGGCAAACAAACTTAAATTTCTCAAAAAATACTTAGCGCTAGTAAACACCAACAGTTATGTTGACCTAATTGGGCCCGAGGAATCGAATTCTTGGGTCAGTTTTTTTTTTAAATTACCAGAAATATGTTTATTTTATCCATGGAATTCTTTAACTGCAAGTCGTGGAAATCCTTTTCCACAAAAAATTATCCTTTGCCGCAAATTGCGAAAAAGAATTCTGTTTATTCGCAAAAAAGGATTTTTTTCCACAATTTGTGAAAAAGGATTTTTATAAAGCTGTTTCTTTGTCACTTCAAAGCAAAAAAAAAGGGTTTGGAATTTGGGGCTAAAATTTTCAAGGTACAGAGGGCTTGCTTCTCAGATGTACCTTTTGCTGGTTCATTGAAAATAAATTACATTGCTCTGGAGTTCTGCAGATTTACATTTTGCTTAATTTTCCATAGGCTAACATTGTAATGTGACGTGCATGCAAGCGTTTGTCACTTCATGCATGGGGCCCAGTGCTCCCATACAGAAATATGGAAAATATTAAGGACTGATGCATAAATGGGAAACTCCCACAAACAAATATGGATACTATTAAGGCCTAATGCATGGATGGCAGAACAGGACTGGAAGGGCCCTGCACATCCAAACAGAAAAACAAATACTACTAGGCACTGATGCATGGATGAAAGTGTGGGGCCCATGTGCCCACAAGCAAATACACCTTCTTTTATACTCTGTCAGAAATTCTCTGCAAAAAACTTGCACCAATTTGTAAATGCACCATTAAGTTTCCCTACAATTATACTGTCTCAAAAAATAGGGAAATTCTATGCAAAAAACTTTGTTAATGCACCATTAGCGTTCCATTGTCAAAAGTAAGGAAATTATATATTAGGGTTCCCAACCTTATGACCCCACCAACCCTCAGTTTCCAACACACCCCACCCCTACCCTGTATGCAGGAACAGGCATGAGAGGTGTCACTTGGGGTTGTGAACCCTAATGCTCACCCAGTTGTCTTATTCTGTACCCATCTTAGCTTACTTACTCTTGCAATGGGGTGAGCATTAGGGTTCACAAACTCAAGTCACACCTCTCATGCCTGTTCCTAAATACAGGGTAGTGGTGGGGTGTTAGGGTTGGAAATTGAGGGTGGGGGCATGGTGTTAGTGTTGAAATCATTAAGATGTCATTTACCTACTTTTGATACTGGAACCCCTAATGGTGCATTAACAAGGTTTTTTTTGCATAGAATATATAGCTATATACTGTGTGACCTCCCGATATGGTATATTAAAACTGAGCACAGATAGTTTAGTCATATTAAGCTTTTTTCCCCTTATAAGTCAAGTGTAAAGAAAGAATTGTTCAGTAACTGTGTCCACTCAGTGTTATGCATAAGGATTTAATTATGTAATATTGTGGTGTGCAAAGAAGTGCCAACCTGTGTGTTGCTGAGAGTGCACGCTTTTTGGGCACCAACAGGTCCCCTATTCATTTTTATAAATATGGTTAATCATGCTCTGCATCTCATCACATATCCCCTATACCCAGGACAATTAAGTTCAACTATATCAAATTTCAAGGTGGGCATCCTGCACTGATCTATTCAATTGGCAAGCTTGATTTGGAAGTCAAACAAGGCGTTCAACATCCCATAGTGAGATATCGTCAGGCCTGGATTTCAGGCAGGGTTTCTTAATGTTTCACTGCTCTTTGCCCTAACTAGACCCCACTGCTCTCCCAAATAAGCTTTGCCATGGCCCAGTGATGCTGAGGTGCTGGATGCCACACCTCGTGTCATGCCAGTAACCCGAGTTTGGGAATGAGTTTGGGCCACTGAGGGTCAGGGGGAGGGCTGGGAAATGATTACAGCTGGTGCTGGGCTGTTCTCATCTCCAGGACAAGGGAGGCATGCTTTCTTGCTCTTGGCTGACACCCAGTGGATGCTCGGTGTTAAAGCAGAGGTCTGGAGGGGCTGATGTTATGTCAGGAGAGTGGAAGGAGGCTGCAGTTATGGGAGCATATGAGTGCCTCTATGCACATGCACCCACTAATATGCCACAGCTCCAGGTTTGGAGGGAGAAAACGTAGAAAATAGTGTGTCTCTATCTCTCTGGGGAAGAGTTAGCATTTTAAAGATGGTCATTCTTCCGAGGTTAATGTACCCCCATCCATGCTGAATTTGGCCCTTCCTCTGGCGTGGTTTAAAAAGATCAATTCTATTTGGTCGGCATTTTTATGGCTGGACAAAAGACCCAGAAGGGCCATAATCAAGCTGGCTAGATGAAGAGAGAGTGGGGGGCTTAATATCCCCATCTTTTTCTTTATTATTTGGCCTTTCATGGGTGTAAGTATCTGCAGTGGTTGGACTCCCAGGAAAATGATTCTCTAAACCTTGCTTGGCTCAAGATAGAAATACATGCCGGCCCGGTGGCGCTGACGGTTGAGGCTGGGCATACACCTCGTACGCGGCGACCGGGTTCGGGAACAGACTCGGGTCATCGAGGGGTCGGCGGGAGAGGAGGATCGAGCGTCCCAACAGATGCTCTCCTCCCTCAGAGGGGATTCTCAACCCAGTATGCGGTGGGGAACACGGCGCTCGAGGTTGAGCTCGTCCGCCAGAGTCTGGGGAGGGGCGGCTGTTAGGCACTTGAGGGCGTGCATCGGCACGTCAGCCCCTCAGGACTGCTCGCCTTGTGTGCGGTGTCCCAGGGGGGGGAAATGGGGAGAACAGCGGAAAATGGCAGTCCTTGGTGTCCCTAGATGAAGACTGCCCCATCCCGAGCCCACCTAGGACAGACCCCGCTGTGCAAGGAGAAAGGAGAAGGTAAGGGCACTCTAGAGGCAGATCCTGAAAGGGGGGCTTCGGGGTATGTGCAGTCGGAAGGAGGGGGACACCGGGGACAGAAGGAGAAGGAGAATAAAGAGATAACACAAAAAAAAAAGATAGAAATACATGTAGCTTGCATGAACAATCTGTCCCTAGCTTCTCTACTCTATACCCCCTATAATAAAGCACCCCAGAACTGGAAGCACACCCCATTAGCTTGGGCAATGATTGCACACACTCAGTTATGCCATTATTTTAAATTAGACAATAAGCATGATCTAGGTCAGCCTCTTTTTAATAATCTGAACTTACTGATAGGAAACAATGTCATCACTCAGTTTTTTTGGAAGGATTTAAGTGTTGCTGCCTTATCCGACTTGGTTAAAGAAAATAAAATAATTCCTATCAGAAAATTCAGGCATTTCTTTCACCTCCCAGAATGACCAGTTTTTAAATATTTACAGACTAAGCAATGTGTCTGTGCAGCTCTTGGATCAACCCCCTGGTCTTCAGAGGCATATCTTTTTTTTCGGACTTATTAAAGATGGCTAGTTGATCCTGACCAATAGCACAACTATATCACCTACTGGCTACCAAGGTTGAGTCAGGCCACTTGCTGACTGCCTTTTATTGGCAACAGGCTGCCAACCTCTCATGCAACCATTCAACCTGGGAATCGATCTGGAACAATGTTTATAGATTTATTAAATAATACAGGTTACACCTGATCAGGTTCAGTGTTCTCCATAATCTATATTACACCCCACTTAAACTGCATTATATTGGTAAGTATCAAAATCCGGCCTGTCAGAGATGCCACCAGGAGATGGGCTCTCTTTGATATTTGATTTGGACCTGCCTAAAAATCCAGAGTTTTTGGAGACAAATAAAGAACTTTTGGATCCGCTTTTAGGAGGGGCCAATTATTTTACCTTAGAAATATGTGTACTTGGCAACCTCTCAGCTGTTGCTTCACAAACACACAAACATTATTTGGCTATTATGTCAGCTATAGCACTGCTCCTTATTATGAGATATTGGATTAAAGATACCCCACCCCAACTTAAAGAGTGGATACAGGAACTTCATGTTGCCCTTAATGCACAAAAGGCAACAGCCATTCAATTCTACACTCTAGGGGCTTTTAATAGGAGATGGGAGCAGTTTACACATTTATTAGCTGGGAGGTGAAAGGAGTACCATAAAGGGTATTCTCTCAACTCTTTTATTCTTGGAAGCCAAACGTCTAGGTGATACTTACAATATGTTTCTACAGACTGTTCTGCAGGATGGGAATTATTTAGACATGTATTTAGCCCTTTCTGATTAAGTTGAGTTAGATAGGAGGGAACGGGGGTATCTGGAAGGAACATATTAACTATTGTATGCTGAATTTGGAAGGATGGATAGTTATGGGAGGGGAGTATGGGAAGGAGGAGGGGGAGGAGGACTTTATGTGCAGATATATTGACATGTCCTATGCCACAATGTTATGTATTGAATGTTCTGTATGTCTGGAAAATTCTCAATAAAGTTTAATAAATTAAAAGAAAAAGAAAATAGTGTTTCTCTCCTTTGCCATGTATGATGGCCCCTGGTGCTCTTGGACTCCACTCTGTGTGGATTCCCACCAGTGTGATGGGGGTGGAGTGGCTGATGGGGTTGGAGGCTACCAGTTACAGGGCCCGATGTGAGGCATAGGAGGTAATGGAGAGCAAACAGCTGTATAGAAAAAAAATAAGCTTTGCAAGCTAGATCTGGAAGTACCAGCTGACCCACCAATAAAAACTACTATACCAGACCAAACAGCCCTGCATGACAGTGTATGTGGGGGCATGATTGTGTTTCACTGAAACTGCTATGAAAAAGAAATAAGAAGACTTTACATTGGTATCCAGTGAAGTTGGTTACATGTCATCAGTGGCTTTATTTATTTTTTTTGTTAACCAGGTAAGAACACTAGAACATGTCCTTTTTCAGGTCCGGCCCAAGCATAAAAAAAACAAAACAAAGTACAGGATGCACAAATAAATACAAACAATTAATAAAACATTAACAAGCTAAACAAAACAGTTACAAACATATAAACCTTGTAAATAGATTTTCAAACTGCTTTTAAAAACATTGTAAAGATGGGGCAGATCTCACATTAACTGGTAATGAATTCTAAAAATGAGGAGCAAAAAAAGAAAATGAGTGATAACCTGATTTAGATATATAACATCACAGGTTCATGGAAACATCACAAATTGAAACCAATTTACTTAAAGGATATGGACTAGTAGGAAATATAGACTTAAAAATTAAGCCTCCAAAAAATATTGCAATCTTACTTTGAATGGTAACCATTCTAGTTTGGAATACACCAAGCAATGATGGGTTTGAATCAGGAGACCCGAGACGAACTGACAAAGTTATTGCATGCAATAGATAGGGTCTTAGTTTCTTTTACAGATAAATTAAAATGCAAGCCAGCACAGTAGTATACAATATCCCTGTAGCAATGGATATTCTTGTTTCCATGGAAAAATATTTCTTCAGTTTATAAAGAACACCCAATTTACAATTTAATTTTCTACAGACAGCCTTAACCTCATGGGAAAAAGTTAAACCAGGGTCTAACAAAACACTTAAATATTTCAATTCATAAACTTGATCAAGTATAGAGCCCTTAGTGTCTTTAATAATAAAATAGAAATTAAATTAGAAGTATCTTTCAACAATGAAGGGGGGGGGGGCAAATGACATTTCTTTATTTTTTTTATTATTGTATTGAGAACCAATGAATTAGTTTCAAGTCAATTACAAATGTCAGCAAATTCCTGTTGCAAGGTAAGAGATATCTGTGAAATAGTTTTTGCCTGAAAAAAAATAAAAAAAATAAAGCAAACTGCTGCATGAACGACATATCGAAGGTAGTTGATTTACAAAAAGAGAAAACAACGGCCACAAAATCGAGCACTGTGGCACCCCAGTGTCAATAGGGTAGGTGGAGGAAACTGCATTTCCTATTTTAGCAAATCGGGTCCTATTTAATAAATAATCCTGAAACCAGAAAACAGCATTACTGGAAAAACCCAAATCTACCAGTTTGACACATAGCAAAGAATGATCAATAAGATGTAAAGCCTTGGTCAGATCCATGAACACTACCCCCAACACAAGACCTTCATCAAAGCCTCTGAGGGTGGCATTCATGAACCCAACCAAGGCTGTTTCAGTTCCATGGTTCTTACAAAAATCATTTTGCTGTAGACACAAAATATTGTACGACTCAAGATAAACAGAAATCTGATTTGCAACTAATTTTTCAAGTATCTTACTTATGGGGTTCAGGGTGAAAATTGGTCTGAAATCCTCAATTAACTCTGCACTTTTACACTGCATTGTCAGGAAACTGGTATCACAACAACAGGCATCACTTACCAGACAACTGGTAACATTACTGTAATGCAGCCTGTTGTTTCATTACCGGTATCCTGAAAAGAGACCATAATCATTAAGAGCTGCTGATTATGTATTACCTCCCCCACTGAAACAGCAAATGAGCATACACAAAGAATGAAACAATAGAACTAGTCATTACAAATAGTATTTTTGAGCCATAAAAGGCAAGTTAATTAAAAAAAACATTCAGGGTTGAAACTGGCAATGTCCTACTGTACATCCACAGCACATTCCCAAATCCAAGAATTACAGTAAAGGTTTATCACCTGAGGTTCATTTAAATAATTATCCTTTGCCCCTGGAATATCTGATGCTGTAGATGTGCTAAATAACTGCCTGTCTGGAATTAATGACTGGATGTCCTCTAGCTGGTTGCAATTCAATCCCGATAGGACAGAGGTCTTGGTAGTGGAACCAGGCTGTTGGCTTGATAGGAGTGCCTCCGATGTGGCAACAGGTCTTTTTCATAGGACTCCACCACTGAAGGCTTCCTCTAGGGTATGAGATCCTGGCATGTTTGGCTGGCAGTATAGCATAGAGGTTGGAGGAATGAGGTGTGAATGACCTTGGTACATCCAGCAGGCCAGACCTGAGTTTGATTCTCACAACCTCCACTTGCATTTTGTGTGACTCTGAGCAAGTCACTTAACCACCCAGTGCTCCCAGTTCACCCCTGAAAACAGGCACTTGTGCCTAGTGGGCCTTACCCAGCTACCAAAGACTAAAATAAATAAATAAATAAATAAATGTATGTTCCTAGATGATGGATTGACATTTGAGCCTCAGGTGTCATCCATTGTCAGTAGTGTTTTTTACTATCTCAGGAACATTGCCAGGATTAAATCCCTAGTTCTACCTGACAACCTCCCTACTTTGATTCATGCCTTCATCACGTCCTGACTTGATTACTGCAACACCCTATACTTTGGGGTTTCTGTAGGTACCCTCTGCAGACTGCAGCTAGTGCAGAATGCAGCTTCCAGAAGATTGATGGGCCTTTCCAGATCTTGTCAGATCACTCCGGTGCTGTGTGAACTGCACTGGCTGCTGGTTAGGTATAGGGTTATCTTCAAGGTGGGATAATTCACCTTCAAGGCCCTACATGGACTTGTTTCTGGCTATCTGTCTGACCTCCTAATGCTGGCCACCCAGTCCGCTCCCTCAGTTCCTCGACCAGAGGCCTCCTGACTATTCTACGGATGAGGCTGAAAACATCTGGTGACTGGGCATTCAGTGTCGCCGCTCCCATCTTATGGAATTCCCTTCCATCATCTATCTCAGAGGCCCCCTCTGTCAAGTTTTTTAAGAGCCATCTCAAGGCCCACCTCTTCTCACTGGCCTTCTTGGACTTTGAGATTTGATTCTGTTAATTTGTTACTTTGTATTAGATAATTGATTTCAGTCTGGCATTTCTGTCTTGATTTGAGTTAATTATTTATTTTTAGTATTATGATTTTGTATGTACTCATATTTAGATTTCCTATTTATATTTTTGCATTATGTTTGATATTTTTAATTGTAGTACCCACAGCCCCCAGGAATGGGGACTGTAGAAATAAAATTGCCTTGTCTTGCCTTTGCCTTGTCTAAATGACTTCAGCAGCATATTGTGTATATATATATATATATATATATATATATATATATATATATATATATATATATATATATATATATATATATACAGTGTTCAGTATATACTTTACATTATGTATTTATAGACGGTCAAGACAGCATCGAAAAGATTGAAATGTAGGATGATGTTCTTTGGTGTCCTTGCTTAATGAAATTTCAAACTTTGTTTATTTTACAGGAGTCAAACATTTGACATTTCTGACCAGAGACCTTATGAGGAGCACATTCATTTTGAACATCATGCCTCTCCTGCCAAACACAGTACACAGGTCTGGCTTTTAGATGTCTCCAGCAAACTTATTGATCAAAAATCTTTCCCCTTGAATAGATTATATTATCACTTGAGCTACTGAGAAATTGGATTTTATTTTAATCGAGAATGTATATATCAAATTATTTAATAAATGACGTTTTTGAGTGGATACCCTAACTGACTATATTTGCCTTTTTTCTAGTCAGATTGAAGTACTGGACCATATTGCTATAAATTAATTTACAAACATATGAAATTGTCATCAGAAACTTTATGGCCTACTGTATCTACACAATGTGGAGTTCATGTAACATTTGCTCTTAAAATGAAACAAATACTTGACTCTTGAAACCACAATTTACATTTTTTGTGACAGTATGCTGCACAAAGTAGCTGAGGTGTTGTTACATCCAGAACCGTGGAGTACAATTCAAAATTGGATTTTTGATCAGAGATGCAGAGAAATTGAATTTCACTGGCAAAATTCTGGCAAAATTGTGAATTTCACTGCATGAAATATTTCATGAAATTTAAACATTCTACAAAATAGTTCATGGGTGCAAAATGCAGATTTTCACTGGCAAAGTGAGGAATATTGCTTGCTAATGCGGTGAAACTCTACATTTTGCAGGTGAAATTCTGTGTTTCGCTGGCAGAATTTTGCATCTTGCACCAGTGAAATATTTTACGAAATGCGTGAATTTCACAAAATATTTTGTGGAACGAAATTTGTGGATTTTGCCCATCTCTATTTTTGAGTAAGAACACTATACTGCTTTCTGGAATGGAGTGGCACTGCTGTGTATTTCCCCCTGCAGAGGGTGATGAGAGAAGGCTTCTGAGCAGTGAAAGGCATGACTGTCTGTCCCCCTCTACAGAGGATGATGAGAAAACAGCTGAGCAGTGAAAGACATGTCTGTCTGCTTCTGTAGAAGTGGACAAGAGAAGAGTCACAGACTGGCCACAGATATTGCTGCCTGTTCATTTCTCTAGTGTAGGATGATAGAAGATCTAATGAGTGGCAGTGGACATGACTTTGTGTCCCCCTGTCCAGAGGGGAATGAGAAAAAAGCAGCTGCATAGTAATTACTGAAAAAAAGTGAAAGCCTACTCTGGAATTCTCCATGGTGTTGACATTTGAAAACTAGTTCTGTTTGGGTGGGGGTGGGGGGCTATGCAGTGATCTGCTGCAAACTAATTGTAGTAATACAATTCTTCTCCAGTGGAATCATCAATGTAAATGTCAAAGGTAACAAGTATCAGTTATGCTTCTGCTTTCCCATTTTGTCTCTTAAATGCATTATGCCTGATATAGCTATGATATGCACCTGTACAAAATGTAGTACGGACAACATGTATTAAAGCACACTGTCTACCCCTTCAGTGTCATATTGTTTCTAGTTTAAAAAATTATGTTGTATGCTTGCCCACCTGGTTTAAGGTGTGTTGAAGTTGCTGGTTGTTTTCCATTTGATTCTTTCTTTATAGGAAAAGTGAAAAAAATACTAGCCATTGATCTAATCATTTCACCAACTACTTTATTTCAAATCTCACTTCATCATTTCTGAACTTTACAAATACCAAAACACAGTGCTACAATTTGTGATGCAGTACTTTCTACCCATTGCATCATGAGTAGCTGGACTGTGAAATGGTGTCCCTAAAATTCAGAAGCACAGAGTGGGATAGACCAAGGACTACTAAAGGTAAAAGTTATTGTATGGTAGAACTAATATGGTGGGCAGCCAGTTTTCAGTTGTATAAATAAAAGGAAATGGCCACAAAACAGCCAGCTACATCAACAAATTATGCAAGAGAGAAAGCATAATGTGTTTAAAACTAGAGAAAATCTGAAACCCTGGGGGTTGACCATGTCCCTTAAAGATGCAGTTTGAAAACTTCAAATACAATACTCAAGAAAAACTTTAGGGCAGCCATTTAACCCTTTGCAGAGATATTGATAATTACAGTAATGCTGAGTGCCCTTATTGTCACCAAGCACAATTTTTTTTTTTTTTTTTTTTTGGAATTATGTCGTAAACATTTTAAATTCATGTAAAATAAATTAATTCTTTGTTTGAAGACAGTGTGTTATTTCTCAAATGAGTGCAGGCTAGATGGTATCTTTTTCAGTGGGGGAGGGTGATTTTGTTTGATCAGGTACATCTAAGGGTTTAAAAAAATATATGTCCAAACAGGAATATAATTATCATTTATTTATTTGTGTTCAGTTGTTCATACAAAACACTTAGGCCCAGATATTCAAAAGGGTTGCGCCATGCGCAACAGGGTTGTGCATGCGCAAGTCCTACATTGCGCCATTCTGTGATATTCAGCAGGAGGCAGTTGCGCCACTGAAAACAGGTTTAGCAACAGCGCAATGCAAATGAATGCATGCTCAACAGGAGGGGGAGGAACCATACATAAACTGCACAACCCGATATTCAGTCGGGTTGTGCAGAGTTGTGCAGACGCAACCCCCAACCTGCGCCTGCACAACTTTGAGCCAAAAAAAAAAGGATCAAGTTGAGGGCCACCCACAGGTGAGCTGCTGTATTGCAGGCGCAACACAGCAGCTGCCACCCGATGGCTGCACCAACTCAATCCTATGCCCCCCCACCAGCCCGATTGCGGGCAGAATGTGAAACAACCCCCCTGCCCAAACATCTCCCAATGCCCGATCGCGGGCAGAATGTATAATGACAACCCCCAAACATCTCCCAATGCCTGATCGCTGGGCAGAGCGTTGAAACAACCCCCAGTGCCCGATCGTGGGCAGAATGTAAAGACTCCCCAACCGAATATCTCCCTGGTGGTCAGTGGACCATAATGCCCGATCGCAGGCAGAATGTCCAGTGACAACCCCCCAAACATCTCCCTGGTGTCTAGTGTCCCCACCCCCCACCCACCCACGAAGCCCACCACCCGCTCCCCGGCGGCGGCGGGAGGCAGCATCCCACCACGCCCGCCGCCCGCCCGGCCCAGACTATCGGTAGGGCTGCCGCCCCATTGGTGCAGAGCTGGGGCAATGGGTGTGCAGCCCATACCCGCCATGACAGTCAGATTTGTGAATGTCACAAATCTGGACTGTCATATGACATGACTCTACGCCCATTGGCTCTGGCTCTGGCACTACTGGGCCTGCAGCCACCGACAGTCAGTCGGCGGGCGGCGGGCGGCTGGCGATGGATGCTACCGCCCGCCTGCTGGGGAGTGAGGTGGTGGGGCTTCGTGGGTGGGTGGGTGGAGGGACACTAGACTCCAGGGAGATGTTGGGGGTTGTCATTGACATTCGCCCGCCGATCAAGTATTACGGTCCACTGACCACCAGGGAGATATTCGGGTTGGGGGTCTTTTACATTCTGCCCGCGATCGGGCACTGGGGGTTGTTTTCACGCTCTTCCCGATCGGCATTGGGAGATGTGTTTGCGTGGGGGTTGTCATGATACATTCTGCCTGATCGGGCATTGGGAGATGTTTGGGTGGGGTGGTTAAGGTATACATTCTGCCCACGATTGGACATTGGGAGATGTTGGGTGGGGGTTGTTTTCACGTTGTGCCGCGATCGGGCTGCAGGGTGCTCGGTCCTCGACGGCTGCTGCCTGGCAGGCTGCCAGGCGCAAGTCCTCGGGATCAGTGCACCTACATGCTAATGGCATGCAAATGGGGCCATAATCAGATGCAAATGGCCCCCTGCGCCTTGCATGAATTATGGCCCCATTTGCATGTCACCTTTTAATATCGGAAATTATGAGTTGGCACAATGGCAGGTTTGCGCCCACCGCAGTTTAATGCTCAACTCTGACAACTTGCGTGGTGCAAGTTCCACTCGCCATGCACAGTGGCTGTGGCTGGGGGTGATATTCAAAGGTTGCTCAGTGGCGCCAACTCCTTTGAATATCACCCCGGCCACACCCCTGTGCAACTATTTTGAGCAGCGCAAGGGCTTGCGCCTCAGAATGGCGCAGTTTGAATATCCGGGCCTTAATATATTGCTCGTAGTAGTACACTGTGAGGTGCCTTAGGCACTAAATAATTTAGATTTATATTTACATGGGTAAGGAGCAGGAAGTAACTCCTCTTTTCTTTCAGCTAATAGTCAATTATTTGCTATCAGATGTCACTATAATTGCTGCAGTACATATTCATTTTAGGACACCCATTTGCTCAAAAAGGAAATCTGATATTATCAAATACTTAATGTGATAGAATGTGGCTACATATTGTAAAAACTAGACTACAGGATCTGCAGTTATTCAATTCACTCTATCTGCATGCAACTTATTTTATGTAGTGTGTTAAAGACTCCATCAGCAAAAACAATATTACTCAAGTCTGCTCACACCTTTCTTGATTGGAGCTACAGTATAGCCATAAAAGCCATATACGAAATTTATATCTTATAAGAACTACAAGCCTGAACATTTCTTATGTGTTCTCTGTGAAAATGTTGTAAAAACCTCAGTTTTTCAGGTTCAGAGTTTGCTTTTCATGGTGACATACATGACCTTTCCCAATCGACTGATAATGTTATTGATGATCTTCTATGAATTCTGATTCTATTCTTAGGACTGAAGAGTATTCAAAAGGCAATTTAATCTAACCACTGCACCACATTATGTCTGGGCATCAGCCATTTTCGGATGCCAATTACAGAAACCAACCACATTAATAAGAAATGATTTTACAAACATATACTCAGTTTCTGCTTTGCCTGGTACGTCACATTTCATTTTCTCCAGCTTAATTATACATCACAGGAGAGTGGATGCAATTTGCAAAATTCTTTGACTTTATGAACTTTTTTTTTTTTGCATTAGTGAATATTTTGATACTGTCACACCCTTATAGTAGTAGTAGCAAAATCTTTTATTCATTGTATAAAACTGCTGCTCAGTTGAGCAAAGGTCATTTTCAATGGGGGTCCCATGCACTTACATAATATAATACCTTAACACATACAAAACTTTGAGTACCTATCTTAAAATATGCACACAAAAGCAAGGTATTCCCTTACAACATCTGCCATATCTTAAAAAGCATTCACAATATATACATACGGTATTCATAATGTACAAGTTTCATTCAATGCAATTTTTACATAGTACTGGTACACAGTACACCCAGTTTTCAGTTTCTACATTAAGTAACCTGCAACTGCTGTTGTTACCATTCCAGTATCTGAGGCAGCTTCCAGTTCTTACTAAAGTTAAAAATAAAATGGTTTTCCCAAGACATAGGGTTGGTAAATGCTCATTTTCCTTTGCTGTTATCTCAAACAGGTATTTTTCAGTATGTAGTAAGGTCCACTTACAGTATGCCAGATTAAGGTCCACTTAAAGTAGGCCAGGTTTTTATGGCTGTATAGCAGAGCTGTGCTGACTTGTTGCTATTGCATAACAGAGAAGGGGGTTTGTAGAAGCACGTAGCTGAGTACCTAAACTATGTTCTTTTACAGTGGAGTTAAAGCACATGCAGTCCTCTTGATTGACCACAGTGCTGCCCCCCCCACCACTGAGTGCACTATTTTCCTGCTCCGCACTCACTTCCATTTCACTTCCAAGTTCAGAGCGAGGTGCTACCCCACCATCCAATTGTCATCTCTGTTATATGAATAATGTTTCCATGATGTCTAGTGACACCTCCGCCCTCAGATCAGTATCACTGTACAGTATTTCTATATGTTTCCCTCATGTCTAGTTGCACCCCCCACCCTCTGATCCCCATCTCTTTATTTATGTAATTTTCCCTGGCATATAGTGGCACCACCTTGCTTCCAATCCCCGTCTCCATGTTTATGTTATTTTGCTGGTGTCTAGTGGCACTCTACCACCCTCCTATCCCCATCTGGCTATATAGTTCCATGGTGTCTTGTGACACCCCCACCCTCAGATTGCTGTCCCTGTATTTCTCTGTGTTTTCCTGGTGTCTAGTGGCACTGCCAATTGCCATCCCCACATTTCTGTGATGTTTTCCTGATGTTTAGTGGCACCACCTGCCCTCTGATAGCCTTACCATTATATATCTAATGTTTCCCTGGTGCCTAGTGCTCCCCCTGATTGCTGTCCCCATATTCATTTTAGAAATGTGTGCTGCAATAAAGAAAACCACTACTCACCATGTATTTTCTTCTTCAAACCTGTAAGAAAGAAAATAGCCCCTCCCTGATCTGACCCCTGCCACCTGGACCTCTCACCTTCTGATTACCATCCCCATTATTTATGTAGTGTTTCCCTGATGTCTAGTGGTCCCCACCCTCAGATTGCCATCCCCATATTTATATAACATTTACCTTGTGTCTAATGGCACTCTGCATCTTCAGATCACCAGCCCCATATTTGTATAGTGTTCCCCTGGTATCTAGTGGCACCCCCACCCTCTGCTCCCCATCCCTGTATTTATGTAATTTTCAATGACATCTAGTGGCACCACCTTCCCTCCAATCCCCATCCCCATGTTTACGTTATTTTCCCTGGTGTCTAGTGGCACTCTCCCACCCTCTGATTCCCATCCCCATATAGGTTTTCTTGGTGTCTAGTGGCACCCACCCATCCTCTGATTGCTGTCCCCATATTTGTATAATGTTTCTCTAATGTCTAGTGGCACTCCCGCCCAGTAACTGCCATCTCTGTATTTGTATAATATTTCCCTGGTGTCTGGTGTCACCCACACCCTCTGATCCCATCCCTGCATTTATGTAACTTTCTGTGGTGTCAAGTGGCACCCTCATGCCACCCGATCCTCATCACCATATTTAAGTAATTTTTCCTGGTGTCTAGTGGCACCCCACTGACCTCTGATGCCCATCCCCCTATATGTGTCCCTGGTAACTAGTGGCATCCTCTGTCATCTGATCACCATCCCCATATTTCTATGTTTCCCTGGTGTCCAGTGGCACCCCTCCCTCAGATAGTCACCCCTGTATTTCATTATATATTTTTGGTATCTAGTGGCATTCCCTGATTGTCATCTACATGTTTCTGTAAGGTTTCCCTGGCATTCAATGGCACCCTTGCCCTCTGATAACATTCCCATGATATATCTAATGTTTCCCTGGTGTCTAGTGGCAGCCCCACTTCTAGGGGTGGGCGAAAGTTGCGAATTTTACTTTCACAGAACTTCCGCGAAATTTCAGAAATTCTGTGAAAATTGCAGAGCTTTTGCCATTGGCGAAACTGGGATTTTCCATGGATTTTTGCAGAGTTCTGCAGACTTTTTTTGTGAACTGTGGAAAAATGCATATAAACTGTGGAATTTATTCTATCCACAGTTTAATGAACTGTCAGTGAATTAACACCTGCTTGTACAACAATGTGGTCATTCACTGACAATTCAGTGGGCCACTGGTGATAGAGGAGAGAGAGGAGTGCTGCACTGGTAGCCCACTCAGGAATAGGGTGGGGAGGAGGGATTGGGGTGGTGGCAGTTGAACTGTCAGGGTGGTGGTTGAGGGGTCCAACAGACACTAGGGAATACTGGCAATAGAGGGGGATGAGCTGGTGGACTGCCAGCTGTTTATTTGTGGATTAAGTAATCCCGGATAGGGAGGGGGGTCCACTAGACCTCAAGGAAGTAAAATGTTTTAGGGACCATAATCGGTGGGTGGGGGGGCCACTAGAAACCATGAGGGTCCAAGGAAGGGTTGGAGGTATTTACTGAGACCCCTGATCAGTGCGGGTAGATTAATGAATTAAACTGCAGTTAAAAAAAGCCTCAGAAATGACCATTGGCAGTGATCCTTTCTGCAGATTTTTTTTCTGCAGTTTAATAAATTGACCAGTAGTTTTTTTTATATTTTTTCTGCAGTTTTAAGCCAGAATTTCTGAGAAAGTTCCAAAAATGATTTCAGAACTTTTGCAGAAGCAAAATTTGCACCTTCACCCCAATTCCGCAGGCAGAAATTTTTTTCTCACATCCCTACCCGCTTCCAATCGCATCCGCATATTAATTTTAGAAATGTGAGCTTTAATAAGGAAGATGACCATGGATGTTTTTTTTCTTCTTTATACCTATAAAAAACAAAATGGTCACTCGCTTATCTGACACCTACCACACCAACTTCCCACACTCTGATTGCCTTCCCTCTCTTTGCCAACCTTGTGTGTATATATATATATATATATATATATATATATATATATATATATCTATATCTATATATATATAATGTTTCCATTATGTCGAGGGCCCCCATTCTCTGACTGCCATCCTCCTATTTATATAATGTTTCCCTGGTGTCTAGTGGCACCCCACCCTCCAAGTGCCGTACCCATAATTGTATCATGCATCTGTGGTGTCTAGTGGCACCACCACCATCCTCCGATCACTAACCCTGTATTTAGATAATGTTTCCCTGCTGTCTAGTGGCATCCCTTCCACTCTGCAATCCCTGTATGTGTATTTATGTAATTTCCCCTGGTGTCTCGTGGCACCCATGCCCTCCCATCCCCATCCCAATATTTATATAATTTCCCTGGTGTCTAGTGGCACTCTACTGCTCTCTGATCCTCATCCCCCTATATGTTTCCCTGGAGTCTATTGGCACCCCCATCCTCTGATCACCAACCCTGAATTTCTATATGTTTCTCAAGTGTCCAGTGGTGCCCCTGCCCTCAGGTAGCTGTCCCTGCATTTCTCTATGTTTCTCTGGTGTCTAGTGGCATCCCCCTGCCCTCTGATAGTATTCCCACTATAAATATAATGTTTGTCTGATGTCTAGTGGCACCCCACCCTCTTCAATCAAATCAATCAAATTCTTTATTTAGCCAGGTGAACACCGTTGAGCAAGCTCATTTACAAGATGGACCTGCATTACACAAGTCAAGTAACAATGCATTTATATACAGACAAATAGACATTAGATGCAAGAGTACAACAGTACAGGTAGGCCTGCAATAGGTAGGATAAGTAAAAATACATTTGGGTTCAGATAAAAGACAGTTGGTAAGGTATACACAACAATAGAGTAGCAAGTCAGTAAAAATTTATACCAGATACAACAACATACATGGTTTAGTATTCCTGTAAGGTAAATGCATTAAAGTCTAGCGAAGAGATTAGTTGAAGTGGGTGCTACAAGCGAAGAGACATATATAGTCAGTTTAAAAAGACCCAGGTGTATCAAGGGGGAGACGTGTTGGGAGAAGTGGGCAGCCAGTGGGGGGGTCTGGAACTGGGATAATACTAGGAGTGAAGGAATGAGATGCTGTGTGTATACAAGGAATAGGTGGGTGAGGGAGGGTGAGATTTAGGGTGGTAGATAAGTAGGTGGCTCAGGGACAAGTTATGCACTGATACAAGAAGGAAGGAGGATGGGAAAAGCAGTTAGGATATGGAAGGGGTGTAAGTAAGCTAGGATCATTGGAAGCAGTTGTAGGCTTCTGTAATGTATTTTGAGTATAAGGTCTTAAACACAGTGAGACTAACAGGAGTCCTCAGTTTCATTGATTTCTGTAGCACATTATAGAGCTAGGATCGTTGGAAGCAGTTGCAGGCTTCTGTAATGTATTTTGAGTATAAATGCTTAAACACAGTAATACTAATAGGAGTTCTCAGTTTCAGTGATTTCTGTAGCACATTCCAGAGCGATGGTAGAATGAATCCTATGGCAGCTTTCCCAAAACATGTTAGGGCTTTGGGCACTTTCAGAGAAATCAGTGAACAGCTTCTTAGGGCATAGGTTCCAGGCATATTGAGAACCAGGCAATCAACAACGTACTGTGGAAGTTTGCCAGTGATAGCTCTGTATGTCCAGAGAGCTGCATTTTTTATTTCATCTGTAGTGTAGGGAGGTCCAACTTACGGCCACATGTAAAGAGCAGTGATGGATGGAGAAGGGGAGACCAGTGATGAAGCGCAGGGCTCTGTGGTAAAGTATGTCCAATTTACTGAGGTATGAAGTAGCACATTGGCTATATATAAAGTCGGTATAATCAATTAGGGAAAGGACCGTAGACTGAACTAGCTGTCTCTTGGCCTCTGTAGTTAGCAGGTGGTTTAACCTGAAGAAGAAACCTAGTCTCTGCCTCAGTTTTCTTTAACAAATCCTCCAGGTGGTCTTCAAAGGAGAGTTTGAAGTCTAGCCAGACCCCCCAGGTATTTGAATTTCAGCACAAATTCCAGGGTTTCTCCTAGGAGGGTGGTGATGGGGGGTAGAGCAGGGTAGGCTGTATGGTTAATAGGTGACAATAGCATTGCCTTTGTCTTTTTGGCATTAAGTAGCAATTTTTTACTAAGGAGCTGGTATTGAAGTATGTTGAAGCCAGCTTGCAGGTCGCTACAGGCAGTTTCAGGAGTTGTACGGCTTAGGTAGATCACTGTATCGTCTGCGAACAGATGAATTTTCACCTCATTGATGCCTGAGTCTATGTTGTTGATGTAGATGGCAAATAGGAGTGGTCCCAGGATGGATCCTTGCGGGATGCCTCTTTTTAACAGATTTGAGGGGGAGAGTTCACCTTCAGCCTTGACCTGTTGGTGCCTATCAGAAAGGTAGTTGTGAAACCAATGCAAGGAGGTAGAATCTAGACCAATAGCTTTTAATGAAGAAATAAGGAGGCTGTGGTTGACAGTATTGAAGGCCTTACTTAGTTCTAGAAAAACGGCGCAGTCAAATTTTTTGTTCTCTAGCTCGCGCTGCCAGTCATTTGTCATCTTGTCCAGGGCCGTGATTGTACTATGTTCAGTTCTGAAACCAGATTGCATTGGGTTTAGCAGGTTAGTATCATCTATGAAAGATTTTAGCTGGGCATTCATAATTTTTTCCAGAAGTTTTGATAGTACCGGGAGAAGGGAAATGTGCCTGTAGTTGTTTAGATCATGGGGGTCTCCAGATTTAAACAATGGAATAACATGTGTGGTCTTCCACAGTTTTGGAAGGGTCCCTTGAGAAAGGGACAAGTTAAATAGATGTGTAATAGGTACGGCCAAGACATGATAGGCAATCTTTAGGTAGTATGGATCGAATGTGTCGGCGCCAGTTTTTTTACTGGTGTCCAACCGGAGGAGGAGATCTTCGACCTCTTTTAGTGAGGCAGGAGAGAATGAAAAGACTGCATCTGAGGGACTAGATTCTGAAGGCTGTGTGGTAAGCTGGGAGCGTAGGTTGCTTGCAGGTGAGTTATCAAAAGCTAGCACTGCAGTAGCAAAGTGATTGTTGAAGTCTTGTAGTATCTCTTTATTGTTGTTGATAGTTACATTGTCAGAAATAATTTTTGAGGGGAGAGTGTTTCCTGTGGTATTACCAGAAAGTTCTTTTATTGTGGACCAGAACTTGGTAGGGCAGTTGGAGGCAGTGTCGAGTTCAGAGCGATAGAAGTTGGACTTGGTTTCCCAAATTAGCTTTGTACAGTGGTTTCTGGCTGTTCTGAAAAGATGCCAGTCTTCAGCTTTGTGGGATTTGTGTACTAGCCTCCAGAGCTTGTCTCTTTTTAATAGTGCTGCCTTGATGCCTGCTGTAATCCAACAGCACCTTCTAGCCTTTGACTAAGGGTGCGTGGGTGTTAAGAATGCTGGATACAATTTCATGGAAAATGGCTTATGCTGTTTCTACTGATTTGGCTACATAAAAGATCTGCCAAAGGAGGGAGGCTTTCAGGTCACTGATATATGCAATCGGGTCAAAATTCCATTTTGATCTTTTGGTAGAGAACTTTACTGAGGCTGATGGTTTAGGGACTGCTCTTATGCCAGCAATAAAGCAATGGTCACTAACATCAGCAGAAAAGATCCCAGCATGAGAGAAGAAATGGGGTTTGCTTACTAGAATTACATTTAATAGTGTACTTTTCATAGGGTTTTTCTTATTGATATGAGTAGGTTCTTTAATAAGTAGAGTGAGCCCATGAAAGTCACTGAAGGATTTAAGTGGAAGAGATGCGCTTGACAGCCAGTCGTAGTTAAGGTCCCCTAGTATAATTGTTTCCATTGTGTCGGTTATCATAGTAGATGATAGGTGGGACAGGAGCTGTGACCTGGTGGACGGGGGTCTATAACATCCTATGACAAGGAGGGCCATTGATGTAGATATTTAGATTTTTAAGGACAGGCATTCAAAGGCATTGGCAATTGATGTAGTGTCAAGGGTAGTGACTGTAAACTTGTCCTTAACATAGATGGCTACATCACTGCCTCTGGTTAGTTTATCAGCTCTGAATAACAGATAGTTGGGGATATTGACCTCTTTGTCTGGCATGGATGAATGAAGCCAGGATTCAGATATGACAAGTACATTCAGTTCTGTGTGGATAGCCATGTGGATAGCCCAAGCCTGTATTGAGGTGAGTTTCTTTAAGAGGCTACACACATTAACATGCAGAAAGCTGATACCTTTATACTTCGTGACTTCGGACGGTGAAGGAATTGCTTGTATAGGACCAGGGATAAGTTTAACATTACCTGAGCATAGCAAGAGGAGGAGTACAACTTTCCTCAGGGCAACAAGTGGTAATTTGGAAGAACTAAACCTTCTCTGGCTAGTGGAAGTACTGGCGTAGGAATGCAAGGACCTATTCTTTGTACTGTTCAGTCCTAGTGATACACATGCTAAGACCCTAGCCGTGTGACACCAGTAATTGCAGGTACTGGGCCAAATAGGTAACATTCCCTGGGTAGGTAACGAGGTGCTGATGGCTGTCCGAGAGGAAGACTCAGCTGAAAGTGGGTACTAGAACTTGGGGGGATAGCACAAGTTGTATAGGGACTCTATGAGTAGATATTCTTGTGGTAGGGGATATGAGTCCTCTTTGGGGTAAATTCCATCTGGCATGTACCCTAATAAGGGCAGGGTGCATAAGTAGAGCCAGATTGCATGTTCCATGGTTAAAGTCTGGGGGTGAGAAAGAGAAACAGTTGTAAGGGCTTAATCTGGGCAAGGTATCACCATGTAAGGCTACGCGCCACAGGGTCTGAAAAGGGATATAGGTGCCGATACCACTTGAAGGGAGCAAGGAGATGTTTCAATGGCACAGCAACTAGAGATAGTTACGAGAAGTCATAAACCTGATCTAAGAAGTATCACCAGCTAAAGCTACACACCACAGGGTCAGCAAAGGGATGTAGGGGCTGAAACCACTTGTAGGGAGCAAGGAGAATTTACTATGACACAGCAACTAGGGACAGTAATAAGAAGTCACAAATCTGATCTGAGATGAGTGGTAGGGGAGACTGCGGTGGGTTAGTTAGGATGGGACACTTGAACCTGAAGCAGCAGCCCAAAATTTATATGTCTGTGGGCATCCTAGGGAGGAAGAGAGAATAGATTTGTAGGAAAGCCAATGGCAGGGGAGGGTGGGGCAAGGAGGTCTGTATAATAATGGTCAGGAGGGGGATGGGTAGGTGGGCATAAAATTTGTGGCTTTGCCATACCTCTCTGGGTCTGGAGTCTGAGCAAGTGGTCTTGGGTGGCGGCTTCGGAAGCACCGACCACCCAGTGGCCACAGTTCTTGTGGCGGATGAGGTGGGAGCCTTGGAGGGTTCTCGACTGAAGGGGTAGAGAAAGCAAAACTGATTAGTACTAGTCCCAGACAATGGTCGAGCTACCCGGTGACAAAACTAATTTACAAATGAAAGGGGTCGATTTCCTTGGTGCCCTGAAGTCTGGGCGGCAGTTACAGAGGCAAAGGAAAGGGCTGTTTCACTTGATCAATCTAGCAAGAGCAATTTGCAAGTATTATAGCTTTTTTTAGGCAGTTTACAGGCAGATTATAACAAAATAGGCATACATTAGCAAGCATAAGTAAAAAAATATATATATTTTTAGCTCAGGAGAAAGAGAAAAGATAAGGGGTGAAGGACCAATCGGAGCAAGCCTGGAGAAGGCGTTCGCACTCCGATTGGTTTGCAGCTTTGCCGTACATCTCTGGGTCTGGAGTCTGAGTAAGTGGTCTCGGGTGGCGGCTTTGGGAGTGCCAACTGCCTGGTGGCTGCGGTTCTTGCGGCGGATGAGCTGGGAGCCCTGGAAGGTTCTCAGTGGAAGTAGTAGGAGAGAATTAGCATGGTCAGCCTTATGAAGGGGGAGAGAATGGAGTGGTGAGGCAAGAGGCTGTTAGAAATGTAGTTCTGTGGGGCAGGACCGCACTCTAGGAGGTGTTCTGCAGCTTTAAATTTGTGTTGGGCAAGATGGCCAATGGGAGGAGGTGCACAGAAGGCAGAGTGGTTTAGGTGTATTTAAGAAGTTGTGGAGGAGGGGTTGGGGGAGAGAAGAAAAAATAATCACACAAAGACCCACACAAAGGAGAGAAAGGGAAGATTAAGGGGTCTAGCAAGGCTAAAACAAAGCAAACAAACAGTATTTTACTCTTTTTTTTTCTACCACAATGAGCAAATACAGGCTAGTAACAGTCCTTAAACAAACAAAAAATCAGCTGTAGGAATCCCGGTTTTCAGTTTAGCTGTAATTGGTATTATGTACACACACTAGTAGCAAGGGCCAGGTGGCACAGACTACAAAATTTGTGCAATAGCATGCAATTAGTCCTGGAAAAACAGCCACTCTGCATTCCAGAGCTAGCCACTCAGGGAGTTTACCAGGATGGTGAGCATCCAATGGGGGCACTGCAGTCAGATGGCACCAGGAATTCGGAAAAACAAACCAGGATCTTCACTGCAACAGCCGTTGAGAGTTGAAGATCTGGCTTCGGCAATTACCTGTGCTTGGACAGCAGTGGGTGGATGGCAGCAGGCTGGCTCCCGGTCTTGCCACTGTAGTCGGTGGCAGCTCAAGCTTAAAAGCAGCTGTGAGGATGAGGTGCTTGCCCGAAGTGGGCAGCAAGCCTGCAGAGAAAGGGACAGAGGTCAGATATAGATAGTCTGGGGACTCAGTGGGAGGGTTAGGAAATTAACAATAAAATAAAGGGGTAATGCACAGAAACAAGATTAAGCTAAATCAGGGGGCAGGCCACAGACCTCAAACAGGTACCAGCAGAGGACTGCTGAGGAAGGGAGACACACAAAAATCACACAAAGAGACACACAAAGAAGAGAATGGGAATATTATGAGGTCTAGCTAGGCTAAAACAAAGCAAATAAACATTATTTTACTCTTTTTTTTTCTACCACAATAAGCAAATACAAGCTAATAACAGTCCTTAAATGAGTAAAAAATCAGCAGTAGGAATCCTGGTTTTCAGTTTAGCTGTAATTGGTATTATGTGCACACACTAGTAGCGAGGGCCAAGCAGCACAGATTACAAAATTTGTGCACGGGCATGAAATTAGTCCTGGGAAAGCAGCCACACTGGATTCCAGAGCTAGCCACTCAGGGAGTTCACCAAGATGGTAAGCATCCAATGGGGGCACTGCAGTCAGATGGCACCAGGAATTCAGAAAAACAATCCAGGATCTTCACTGCAACAGCTGCTGAGGGCTGAAGATCTGGCTTCAGCAATGACCTGTGCTTGTAGAGCAGTGGGCGGGTGGCAGCAGGCAGGCTCCCGGTCTCGCCGCTGTAGTCAGCAGGCAGCTCAAGCTTAAAAGCAGCTATGAGGATGAGGTGCTTGCCCAAAGTGGGCAGCAAGCCTGCAGAAAAAGGAACAGAGGTCAGATATAGATAGTCTGGGGACTCAGTGGGAGGGTTAGGAAATTAGCAATAAAACAAAGGGGTAATGCACAGAAACAAAATTAAGCTAAATCAGGGGGTGGATCACAGACCTCAGGCAGGTGCCAGCCAAGGACGGCTGAGGGAGGGAGACACACAAAAATCACACAAAGAGACACACAAAGGAGAGAATGGGAAGATTAAGGGGTCGAGCTAGGCTAAAACAAAGCAAACAAATAGTATTTTACTCTCTTTTTTCTACCACAATGAGCTATCTGCTAGCTAGTTTTTTGCTATTCTTGTATTTATAAAATGTTTCACTGCTGTCAAGTGGCACCCCATCCTCTGATTGCCATTCTCTTATTTATATAATGTTTCCCTGGTGTCTAGTGGCACCCCCCACCCTCCAACTGCTGCACCCATATTTGTATAATGTTTCCTTGGTGTCCAGTGGACCCCAGCTTCTGACTGCCAACCCTGTATTTGTATAATGTTTCCCTGGTGTGTAGTGGCATCCCCTTCTCTCTGATCCCCATCACTATATTTATGTAATTTCCTTTGTGTCTAGTGATGCCCACCCCCCCAATCCTCGTGCCACTATGTGTTTCCCTGGTGTGTAGTGGCATCCCCTTCTCTCTGATCCCCATCACTATATTTATGTAATTTTCCTTTGTGTCTAGTGATGCCCAACCCCCCAATCCTCGTGCCACTATGTGTTTCCCTGGTGTCTAGTGGCACAATTGTTTTTTTTTGTCTTTGAGCCTGTAAAAAAGAAAACAGTCCACTGCCCATCTGACCACTGCCACCCTGTCCTCCCACTCAGCACTCACCACCCCACATCCCCACACCCTCAGACACTTGAACAGGTCAAAGAGTAAATATCCACTCTCCAATCAAAGTCCTGTCTTGCTGCTGGAACTGGCAACTGCAATATGCGAAACTAAGGTAAGTGTGGTTCAATGTACTTCAATGGAGTTCTCAACTCTGAGGCATAACTTTGTCATTTTTACATATCTTCACTCTAAATTTTCAACATAGTCTTTATGGGACACCACCTCATGAACAGTGCTGCTGAAATCATGCAAATCAGGCCCAAAAGGCACTTTGATGGTCACTTGGCAAAATCACCTTTCAGTCAGGATTTGACAATTTTTACCACCATTGTTCATGAGGTGGGGGTAATAAGAAGGCTCTGTTGAAAATTTGGTTTCAAAATATATAAAAATGAGAAAGTTGTGAGTGTACATTGAAATTATTCTATGTTCACTCATAACTTTGGTAATCTTAAGTATTTTGATCTCAAATTTTCAGCATAGCCCTTTTTTTCACACCACCTCATGAATGTGACAGATGTCAATTTTCAAATGCTAGCCAAAATGTGTTTTTACATCTGTGGTTTGGAATGACATTTCAGTGACATGGAATCACATTTTGGCGAGGATTTGAAAGTGTTCACATATGGCGTTCATGACGAGGTGGGGTAATACAAAAGGCTATGCTGAAAATCTAGTGTATAAATACAGTAAACTCTCTGGGTTGTGACTGAATGTTGTAGTATTTCAATGTTCAGTCATAACTCTGCTAATTTTCAAGATGTTGGCTTCAAACTTACAACATACCAATTTTTTACACACCACCACATCAACATGAAAGGTGTCAGTTTTTAAATCCTGGACAAGAAGTCTTTTTGCACTTGTGGTGCAAAATGACATTTCAGCCACTGCTCTATAAATGCTACATGTCATGTTTAAAAGAGCAGTCATAAAATTATTATTTTGAAAATTTGGGGTCAAGATAAAGAAAAGAGTGTCTGAAGAGTGACTAAATGAAGACTGAATGTGTGAAGAGTGAATCAATGTGTACTGAATGTATGAAGAGTGAATCTGTACTGAATGTGTAAAGAGTGAACATGCCAGGCTCTGCACTTTTGTAGGTGGATGGAGTCTTCCAAAAGTGTACCACCGAAAGGGTCCTGCACTTCTGTTTCTGTTCATACATCAATGACATTTTCAGCTTTCCTCAGGTCTGAAGTAGCCTCTCACTTTTTACGGCTGCATCAATACCATTATTTTGCAAACATATTGACTCTGACCAGAGTTTGTTAATAAATAGACCTTGCAGGCCATAAGACACCTGAATAATCCTCGGTTTCTATATTGCAGCACTTAATCTTTTCCACCAATTTGTTACAGTGGGGGCTCTTGTTTTTGTCAGACTTGTGACTGTCCTCACCAGAAGATGCCATGGTCCCTCATGGTTCCTTGCAACAGCTATAAAGTGAGAACATGGTCGAAAATGTCAGTAGAATTCGGAATTGTTTCCAAAGTCTAAGTAAATCAAAATGGGACTTTCTTTCCTATGGTCTTGTATGAATATTACCTCATTTACATAAAACATTGAGTGATGCTCATCTTTTGAACCACAGAGCCTGAGCTTTCTCTCATTGGAGCTGTCTTGACTTTTATTTAGGATTTTACTGATGGCACTTTAGCATGTGGTGTCTTTGTAGTTTGAAGGTAGAGTTTGGAATAGAAAACTGGATGTTACCAGATGGGAATCCCAATACAATTATTAGTTCACTTAGATGTGCTATTTTACCTACCTGTACTTCAGTCATGCTGGCTGAAATATTTATTAGAAAAAGGACACCACAGAAAACTGGTTCTATGTCATAACGCTGAAAGCCTAAAGACGATCACTGTTATGCACAAGTCAAGAGTGCAGAAAATTTATTTCGGCACACTGACACCCTGGCGTATAGCAAAAGAACACTGGGAAATTAGATTTTTAATGTTTTCTGCAGGGAGCTGCACCCCCTGCACCACCATAGTAAAGGATTCTCAACTCCAGAGGGGTGGCATGCCGGGGGGGAGTGAAAACATAAACAAAAAGGTTCTGGACAGGCACAAAAAAATGCACCAGCACCCAGAGCTGAACCCAGTACCCTGCTGACCGGTGATGGAAACCCACCACCACACCATGGGGTCAGCTCAGCAACCCATCATGGCACCACTCCTCACATCCCTCATTGTGCGTGCCCACTCCCCCCGTGTGTGTACGTATAACAACATCCTGTCGCTATAGTCACCCACCCTGCCCAATCCAGCTGCCCTACTCTCCAGTACCTGTCCCTGAAATATGCTGGGGAGTGGGTCACCATTATTGTAGGTGTCCATTCCCCAGCACTCTTATCACAGGATACCAGAAAATCAGGCATTGGCTTATATTCATTGACATTAACATCAGTTAACTTTGACCCAATGTGAATCAGCTACATGCCATTGAACAACATGAGCTATTGTTTAATTGGGATTGTTAATGTGGTGTTAACACTGGAGTTGTAATATAAACATGCCAATTCATCTCAGTTTGGCTGTCCTGCACAGTAGTAGCTGTTCATAATTAGTTTGCAGAAATATCTTGCTTAGTTAGACATTACCACAAGAAGAAAAAACAACCTGCTGCTTCAGGATCACAGGTGTGTATAATCAGTGAGCAACCAAAAGGAGTATCAGAAACTGTGACACACAACAATGTACTCAGACATAACCAAAAAAAAAAATAAAGAACTCAGTGCTCAGGTTTTGTTAGTCATCATTGTGCATAAATTGCAAGAGATCAAGAAAATGACCTACAGAGCACCACAGAGTAAATCAAGAGAGAAACAAATGGCCTGACCATCCTCCTTAAATAATTCACCTCCAAAAATGTAGGGTAGTGGAGGTCTTCATTTAATTAATAGAGAAACAAAAAAAACAGTCTTAAATAGATAAAACACAATTAATGAATTAAATAACACTTGTAACCAAATTATAGTACTACACATTTGTATTGGTATTTTAAATTCCCTACTTCCTTCTGGACTCAAAGCAGATGCACGCATATGGAAATGTGAAGAATATAAAAATAGAAAAATACATGAATTGCAGTAGCTTACTTAAATATTCAATATTACTTATATAATTATATTGAAAAAGAAGGTGCATTTGGCTAAGCTGGTAATGACTACATTTTCAACAATCAAATAATCAATGTTATTTGATACTTAAAATATCACATCAAGAAAATCTAGACAAAACTTTAACGAGTTTGTATTATCATTAATTTTGTATGCATATTATTATTTTTCTTGTTCTCCTTTTCTGGACTAAAATTGCAACAAATGCCAATAGTAATAACAGAGAGGGCTCTGACATATAAGAGAGTGACACATACTGTACACTCAGAGCAGTCAACATACTTTTAAACCTCCCTCTATATTTTGCCCCCTCCCTTTAAACAATGGGATTGCTACTTTTTAGATTGCTTTACTAGTGACATAGAAGAGCTATATAGTCGTACACCGAGACTCCTATCTTGCAACATGACCAATCATCAGACAAAGGGGATAGTATTGTGGTACAGAATGTAGATCACTATGTCACCGAAATCAATAGAAAACTATCAGGTACCACTTTTTACAAATAATTGACATCTAATCCAACACAACAGATAAAGAAAGAAGTGGATTTTTTTCTTTTAAAGCTATTTCAGAATGAGTTTATAACCTCAAATGAAACTGTATTATTTGCTAGTGCATTCACCAAAGAAACCTGCATTTTACACACTTCCTAAAGTGCACAAACATCTAACAGTACCACCTGGATGTCCCATTGTTTCTGGGATTGGGTAGATAACAGAACCCATATCTAAGTATATGGACAGTTTCCTATGCCCAATTGTGCCCCTGTCACAAAGCTACATTATGGACATTACCAGTGTATTATGCGCTGTGAAAGAAATTCAAATAGAATAGGGTGGTGATTGGTCACACTTGACATTCACTCCTTCTGCACGAACATTCCCCATGATGGGGGTATTGCAGTGGTGGAAAATAATTTGTTATGGTACGCTACCTTGCCACAAGCAAATGTTAACATGTTGGTAAATATGACATAAATAGTACTGAAAAAATATTTTTATGTTCCAAGACAAGATCTATAAACAGATCAATAGCAGGGTGATGGGAACCACACTCATTCCAAGTTTAACCTACCTCTATCTAACAAGATGGGAGGATGAATTTGTGTACAACCCTGACATTAATCATTTTTTTGATAAATTGGATTTATATAAGCACTTTATTTTGATGATATTCTGTTGATTTGGAAGGATACAAGAACAGAACTTGATGAACTTGTATGATTTTGAGAAAACTCTAATCCAAACTTAAGGTTTAAAGTTAATACAGACCAGAACATGATACATTTTCAAGACCTCACTATTATTAAACAACAGGATGGCTCATTGCTTACAGACCTATATAAAAAACCTACAGATTGAAATAGCCTGTTACTAGCTACCAGTTGCCACCCTAGTCATGTTGTGACAAATCTTCCTATGGGTCAGTATATGAGGATGAGGAGAAATTGCGGAACAGATTAACTGTACAAAGTGAGGCCAGATGAACTGTCAGAAAGACTTATGGAATGAGAATACTTAGAAACTAACATCTCAAGGATGAAAACCATGGTAGATGTCATACCACATGATAATCTACTATGAACTTAAGAGCAAGCACAAAACTCAGGTGGGGCAATGACATTTGTTACTGCTTATGGGGGTGGTACCAAGGAACTTATTAGTACTGAGAAAAATAATTTATAAATACAGCAAAGACTGACCCCTTTGGCACAACAGTTCGAGAAACCTCTGAGGATTTCTTACAGAAGGGGCCCCAACATATGAGATAAACTTGTTCACAGCTATCAGGCTAAAACAAGGGATACTGCACTGAAACCTAAATGGGAACATAAACCATGTAGCTTTTGTAACACATTTATGTAATGCAGAAAGCAGAAACTTTTTTTATTATTTTTTTTTAAACTGAAAAAGAAATCAGGTGCTGTATCAATTGTAACACATAGGCTACAGTGTATAAACTTTCCTATACCTGTGGTAAATTTTACATTGGCAGAACCAAAAGAAAACTATGCCTTAGAGTAAATTAACACCTTCTGGCCATTAAGAACCACAACCGTGAGTATGCCATGGCACTACATGTCAAATCTTGTCATGAAAGTGCTAATCAAATGGTGACAGCAATTGGTTTAGAAAGTGTTCCTAAAAAATGTCAGGGGGGGATGTTGAAACAATTCTAAGTGAAAAAGAACAACAATGGATCTTCAGACGGGAAGCTGTTAAACAGCCAGGTTTGAATGATAAATTTGAATTAAAGTCTTTTTTAAAACAAGAAAAATTACCCGCAGAGGGGTCTGACAATAAGTGGGCATATATATTTCTAACAATATTAGAATTCATCTTATTGGAATTGAAAGAGATGAGTTGCATCTAATTTCTCTTCTTTTTTGATGTCTTCTGTATTCAGGTTCCCTGGAGGAGAGACTGATTTAAGACTAAGTATTAAGAAGCCAGACAATGAAGTTATGAATTTAAATGACTTTGGATGAAACTACATGAAGTTGATTATCTAGTGAACAGCTATATGTTTAAAAAAATATTCCTGACATAGTTTTTAATTTAATTTTGCTCTTTAATTTTTGAATTTATTTTAAAAGTCTCTGATTGACTGCAATTTGAGCAGCATTGCATGCTGATTGGTTAATACACTTTAGTGTCATGGGTGTCTTTTGCATGTAAACCCAGTGACTACAATAGAGTCATTATCTCTGAGGAAGCCTGAGGAGTTGTGTGAAACATAACTTTCATGTTTTGCACTGTATCTGATGTCTAATGGAGGTAATAATGCTTTGAAAATACTTTGAGCGTGAGACAACTTTTCTAACACTACCACAGCAGGGGTGAGTGCTCTCCACCAACTTCTTTGCACATTCCATCAGGATTGTCAATACTGTATATTTAAAATCCCAATCAATATTATAGCTGAAAGACAAACAGATAAAATACCAACTGCAAATTCATATGCATATATCAAAATTCATCATAACTGTTTGAAACAAGAGTTGACACTATCAATATGTTGCATTAGTGTTGGACAATTACTGAAACAGAGTAATGCCAAGCATGTCAAGAACAATTGGTTTGAACCCATTTAGTGAAGAATTCCATACTGCTTCTGGTTGAAGTAGAGGGATCAAACAATACCCTCCTCCAGGTTTCTGTGTAATGTATTGAATCACACAAATCTAAAATGACAAGGCTAACAACTATGGCTTTCTAAAAAGAGTGCTCTTAGGGCACAGTCAGACACATCATTAAGGATCACCCTTACATGTAAATCTTGTATTTGTACTTTAATTGTTTCTTACTATGCATCTGGAAAATGCTAGCACATGAACACCATGCCACATACTGTAGATAAAATGTGTATAGTTCATGTTACAAAGTGATGAATCAAAATAGTTCTCTCAGTCCCCAAAATACTGGGCTCAATTTTCAAAGGTCAGAGAATGATGCAAGGTGATTGCACCAGAAAAGAATGACACAAGGAGCAAGCTGCATCAAAACTTGCATTACTTCCAATTTTTTTATTGCTGCTTGAATCAAAAGAGGATTTCCTGTATCAAAGAAGCTTGCATCAAAAACATAGGTGCATTTATGTCTCAATGGGGCTTGCATCAAAAAAATGATGTACCATTCCCTTTTTGTTATCAAAGGTGGAAGCTGTTGACACTATACGAAAGATGCATGCAGCTGTTAGACCAGCCAGAACGGGTCTAACTGATATTGTAGCATGTAAAGGTAAGGGTAGATTATATAGCAGAGTGGTTATAGAGACACCATTCCCCAGTGAGACTAGTTTAGAGTGCTTTTGTAGCTTAGCATGTAATTTTCTTGGCCATTTTATCAGTGGTATTTTTTGACTCGGCTTGAGTAATTTCTCACTCCATGTATCATCTTTCTGACACAGCTTGTGTCATTCTAGCTCCATGCATGCCTCATCTTGTTGGCTCAGCTTGATTCATTCTCATCCCCTGTATAGTCATTTTGACATAGCTTGAGTCATTCTCACCCCATGCATTTTTGAGTCAGCTTGCATCATTCTCTCCACATACAACATCTGTTTGATGCAGTGGACCTCTTGCATCATTTTGGTGGACTTTGCCATAGAGAATACTTTTCTTGCAAAATACAGTGCAATGTTTTGCACCACTGGATGTGATGCAATGTGGTTGTTTGATGCACCTTGCATTGGTCTAAGAGCCCTTTGGAAATCCAGCTCACTATATATAGCTTCCAGTCACATTAGACTGCATACATTATGGTTATAGCATTAGTAAAAATGATTTTGTCTCACTGCCACTGGGGTACAGTTAATAAAAGCTAAGAGTTCTAGTGTGGACAGTAAACATCTGATTACTCAGGTGTATTCACTGCTGATAGAGGGGGACAGACAGGTGGCAAAGGACACCATACAAAAGCGACAGGAAATAATTTTTCTTTGTTGGGGTAAAGACATCTGTGACTGATACTAGAAATGAACAGATACAAAAAAGGCAAGATTTCAGTTGTGTTAGACATGTCTATTTAGTTTAATCTAGTTCTGTATTATGAAGAAATGATTATATGTATCAATAATCTTCTAGACAATGCCAATCATTTCCTTTTTGGGCTCATACTTTATATTTTAGATTGTGGCTGGAGATGGACCATAGGGAAGGTGAAGCACATTATTTGTGCTGTAGCAATTTCATTGGTGTTCTTTTATCTTTGAATATTGTTCTAAAGACTGGTTCCTATGAAAGGAACACAAGCAAGAAGTCTCATGGGACTCTCTATCATAGACTCAATTTTGAGACATTTGGTCTGGTTAGTAACACAGTAGACTGATATGAGCCTTTTTAAGTATGGTTATTTCTGCCATGTTTTAATTGTTTATCAAATGTATAAATTAAAATGTATGCATTGTCTAACAGAGATTTAAATAAAAGGTATAAGTTAAAAAAAAAAAGAAATTAAAATATCAGCAATATGACTTGGGAATTGCTTGTTGTTTACTGCTGACTAAAAATTACACATAACATTTCCTGTTTGAAACTTATTCCAGGTTCAGAACCCATGTGACATAGAATCACAAGATATAATTTGCCAGTGTTTCTGTATAATTTTTCTCACAGCTATAGACACTAGTGTACAGTTAGTGGCAAAATTATGTTTGCTTGTGAGGTTTGTTTTGGCTTGGGATAATGGGTATTATACATATTTGTAAATGTGGCCAGTTGATATGCCCTGCTGACCAATGAACTAGAGTATCTATTCTCCTTAAACCTGTGAACCAGATATTCAGTTTATCTTTCAAAACTGTCATCATCTGAGCAACACTAATGAGCCCTCATGGGTTGCCCAAAGAGATGTTTCATATTTGTTGCCCTGGATGAGTACTATCCCTCATAAAAGGGCATTACCAGCAGTGGGTTTACTGTAGGCATCAATTTGATCAATCTTGTCATCTGTTTAAAATTCAAAAACAAAATAATCAGTTTTATATGAAACAGTGTGAAAAGCAAAAGACAAATACAGGTTATTCTTATAGCATAAATTACTGTACTGTACTTGGTACTGTACTTGGTGTTAGACATATGAAGGTTTTTACCCATTGTATCTACCTCCCACCTTAGCAGGGCCCCTTTATGCCATTATCTTGAAGTAGGTATATGTCCAACTTAACACTGAATATGGATAATGTATCTGACAGCACAGTCTCCCAGGTAAGATATTACATAGTTCACAGGCTCTGTGGGTGTAGAACCCTCTTCTGTCATTTTTTGTATGCTGTATTTTAATTTGCTTAGTGTGGTACCTTAGGTGGGCATCCCTGTGTATATATTATACCTGTAAGTTGTCTCTTAATTCATTATCCTGCATTATTCTAAATATTTTGCAGCACATCTCCCGTCTCTCCTGTCCTTCACAGTATAAAGCCCCAGTTTGTTTAATCTTCCTTGATATAAATTGTCCCTTAAGCTAGTTACCAGCTTAGTTGCCCTTATCTGTACTCTCTCTATATTTTCCATGTATCTATCGAGGCATGGGGTTCGATTTTCAAAGAAACCATTGATTGCTGAAAGTTGTGGCAATCCAGGGCTGCAGGGATGTCCAGGTGCACCACTGCACCCAATTTTATAAAAAGCAGGGTCCCAGCACCAAAGTCCTCAGTTTTGCAGCAAGCTGCATTCTGCCCCAAACAGTAGGCATACCTATGGGAATTTCCCCAGGAATCGCCCCCTCCTCCACCCAGAGCAACACATGAGGGGCCAGAATGGTTGAGGCATGAAGAAATTTCTTGCCAGGAGGTGGCAGGGAGCATTTAGGGAATTAGAGGTGGCAGTGAGGGTGTTGGGTGGACAGCAGGGCATCAGCAGACTGATGCAGCATCCAGTGTGGTGCATTGGCAGTGTTTTGTATTATTCCTTGTACAGTATACATATCATCCCTGGTGGTCTAATGGACCCCCCCACCCCAGTAGGCAGTGCTCCATTACAAAACTCTTCCCCATCCCATCCCCGAGCTGGTGACTAGCACAGTCCTCCTCTGTCCACCACAGCTGGCTGCCAAATGAGCTGTTAATGACCACAAACTCTATACAGTACACAATCAATGACTGACAGCTCAGAGTGAACTGTCATTCAATAAGCGTGTACTTTATACAGTATGCACTCATTGACAGCTCAGTCGGTGGCCAGCCATGGTGGAAAGAGAAGGGCTGTGCTAGTCGCTGGCTCAGGGAAGGGGCAGGGAAGCAAGGTGGTGGGCACTGCCTGCTGGGATGAGAGGTCCACTAAACCACCAGTGACAGTAATATACATATATATATATATATATATATGATCAGGGAGAGAGAGTGGGGGTCCGCTAAACCACCAGGGATGGTGTTATAATATGTAATGGGGAGATTGGGGAAGGGGGATCAACTAGACCATTGGGAAAGATTTATTAATATTTCTGGGGGATATCAGGGGGGGTCCTCTAGACCACCGGGGATGATATGTGTACTGTACATGGACTAATACAATACATAGATACATAAATACTGTCAACAGATAAGAGCCTATGGCCCACCCAGTCTGCCCATTTGAGCTTATAAGATTACTTTAAGTTTTTCTAGAAGAATGTTGCCCCTTATCCCTGACCTCCTGGATCCTCTTATGTCTGTCCCATTAATTCTTAAATCCCATGATTGTTTCAGCCCGCACCACTTCCTCAGGCAAGGTGTTCCACTTGTTCACAACCTTTCTGTGAAGAAATTCTTCCTCACATTTCCTCTGCATTGCCCTCCCTCCAAATTCATCCCATGCCCTCTAGTCATGGAACAATACAATGTAATAATACTGTGTGAGCACATTCATACCTCAGTCGGCTGCCGGCTGTGGAGGTGAAGGATGGCTGATCCGGTTGCCGTCTCGATTCATGGGGGTCCAATTCAGATGGGCGGGGAGTCACTGCCAGGTGGGGAACTACTAGACTACCAGGGACAAGTCAAAGATTTTATTTTCAACAGAGATTGAGAGTCAAGCTGGGGGTTGGGGGGACCACTAGACTACCAGGGAAAATGATTTATTTTACTGTATATGGAGGTCAGGAGTCATACTGGGAGATGGGGGGACCACTAGACTGCCAGGGAAACATCCTTCATTTTAAGGTCAATGGGGGTTGGAATTCGAGCGGGAATGTGGGGGCACCACTGCATTACCACCAGCTTTTTGTTGGCGGTATTTAGCACCGCGCTACAGGTCGCGCTAATGCCTGTTGCGCAGCATTATACTTCTGAATATGCCGGTGCACTGGCATTCAGAGCCCCTCCCCTCAGTCCCTCCCCTGCATACATTATAATTGAACGTCAGTGCTAACACCTAGTGCTGGCAGTAAATGTCCCTTTGAATATTGCCGTTGGGTGCAAATTAGGTGCTAGTCCAGCTCAGTGGATTTGCGCCCGGTGCTGTCCTTTGAATATCTGGCCCTATGTGTTTCTTTATAAATTGCTTTTTGGAAACATAAATTATAATACTGGAGTGTTTGTGTTCAATGTTTTGTTGACCTTTTCATTAAAAAAAAAATAACGTATTTATAGTGCAAGACCTATTTTTTTTTAAGCCATTCTGGCTTTTATCAGTCAGTTTTTTTTAGTATTAATGTCTGTTTCTAATTTATCCTTTAGTACAGTTTCTATTATTTTTTCCAAGACTGATGCCAGACTGATCAGCCTTTGTGGTAGCAATAATTTTATAACAAGGTTCTAATGAAAAAAATGTTCTGCAGTGTTTTTCTTTGGCTAGTTTTAACCTTTTTATTATTAGGATTAATAAGATGTGAGCTCAGAGTTTTTCTATGTCTGAGTTCCTTGTGTGCCACAGTTTGCGATATTTCATTTAGTTATATATTATTAAGTCAATAGATTTCCATTTACAAACATGGGCAAATCCATTTGGCAAAATCTTAAAATCCTTTTTTTTCCAGTTTTCCCAAAACTTGGGGAAAATCAGCACATTTCTAATGAACATGTGGTTCAAAATGGAGGGGGGTGTGTCCAAAAAGCTGGTGCAAAGTAGGGGTTTTCATGAACAACTGGCACCCAGGTGCTGGTTTAAAAATGACAAATTCCATTTTTTTCTGGTGTTTTCCACTGAAAACAGAAAATCACTGGACTTAACATTAGCAGCAACTATTACTTTTTAATAAACATGCATATTAAACCTAGGATTCTTTAGATTTTCTTAATAGATTATTTGGGTATTAAACTTGGTCACTTTTAAATGGCTGAAAAATCCAGTCTATAATACTGTCATGAAGGAGATGGGTTTTAACTGACACCTCTGAAATGGTAACTCACATCTCCTTTATCAATCATCTACAGCAATAAAGGTTAATTGTTGTGCTGCACTATGGCCCCTGACCATTCAAAAATAATATAAATCTTGATCTTCATTCTTCACTCTACTGCATACATTTTTTTTAGTTTATATTTTATTAAAGTTATAAATAACAAAAAAAAACAACATCACAATGTAGAAAACATCTCACAATGCCAAAGGATCACCTAGCCAGAGTGTGTCCCACTCCATGGAGATACAGCCTAAGAGCACCCATGGGAAAAATCACAACAACCATCTCAACATGAAAAATAAGACAAACAAGCATTTGTCGATGTCGAATGTTTGCTTGCTGGCATTGGCATTGGTAGTGTAGGAGTTAGAGAGAAGCATAATAGGAATGGCAGTGAAGTACTGATCTGAAACCAACCCCACCACCACCCTGCAGAGACTGACAGGCACTGGGGTATGCCTTTGGGTCATCAGGCATAACGGCCATGCCATTGCTCCACACCCTACCCTGCAGACACCGACAAGTGTCACAGTGTGCCTTGGAGTCTTTGGGCCTTATGCTCACCCCATTCCATAAGAAATATGATGAGATGGGTACAGTATAGGAGAATGGGGTGAACTTAGGGGCCAAATAGTCCAAGGCACACCTCGATGCCTGTCACTGGCTGCAGGGTGTAGGTGGGGGTGGAATGGCAGGAGTATTACAGGAGACAATCCCAAGTCAAAACCCATCATGCCTGTCAGTCTCTACAGGGTGGGGTGTTATGGTCAGAAACCCCAACGTCCCAGGCATTCTTTGGTATTTTCACTCCAAATTTTAAACATTTTTTTTGTGACCCCCTCCTCATGAACAGTGGCAATATCAGTTTGTTAGTGGAAAGTTGATTTTGCACAGTGACTACACCATTTGGCACCACTGGTGCTAAAACACATTTCAAACAGGATGTGAAAAATGACAGCTGTACTGTTCATGGGGAGGTGTAAAACATGGCAATGTTGTAAATCTGGAGTGAAAATATAAAAAAACTGGTGGTCACGAGCGTGCATGGAAATCGCGCAATGCACACCCGTAATGTAATTAGTTTGGGAATTTTTTACAGCAGATTGTCAACACAGGCATTTTGGGACCTTCACTCATGAACAATGTCACTGTGATTTTCTTAATCTGTTCTGAATACTGATTTCCCACAGCGACCACATTTCTGCACCAGAAGTGCGAAAACACATTTTGTCTGGGATGTGAAAAATGTCAGCTGTACTGTTCATAAGGAGGTGTTGAAAAATGCTAGTGTTGACCATCTGGACTGAAAATATTACAAATTCGTGAACTTACGAGGGTGCGTGGAAACTGCGCAATGCATGCTCGTAACACAGTCACTTTACAGACTTTTGTCACCAAATTTTCAACATAGCCATTTTAAGACCTCTGCTCATGAACAGTGACATTGTGATTTTCTTAATCAGTCCCAAACATTGATTTTGCACACGGACTACACCATTGTGCACTACATGCGTGGAAACACATTTTGGGTGAGATGTGAAAAATGACAGCTGTACTGCTCATAAGGAGGTGTGGTAAAATGGCAATGTTGAAAATCTGGAGTGAAAATATTAAAAATTCGCAAACTTATGAGTGTGCATAGGAACTGCACAATGGACGCTAGTAAAACAGTCATTTTTGGGAATTTTTTCACCAAATTATGAACATAGGGTTTTGGGGGGCATATCTCATGTACTGTGACACTGACATTTCATAAATTGGTGCTGAAAGGTGGTTCCACGCAGTGACCATGAAATCACCTTGCGGGACAGAATAACAAAATGACAGTGCCAGAATTCATGAGATGGGGTTCCAAAAACCCCATGTTGAAAATTTGGTGAAAAAATTCCCACAAATGACTGAGATATGCATCAAAGTTGAAAAGAACCCTATTTATTCCATTATACAGCTCATCAGCATTTCCTCAGTTCTCGGTCTGCTTTGAAGAGTGCAGACATGTTCCTTGTCCACTGAAGATAGTTGTGCCAGACTCTGGAGGTAAGTATGGGGTGAGGTGGGGGTGTGGGAAGCAGGTTACGCAGAGGGTGAGTGCGGGTGGGGGAGGGTAAGACAATCAATGAGGGTCCATTTTTGTTTTAGGTCTTTTTTCTTTTAGGAAGCTGGCCTTGGACTTTTGCCACACTGGGGTGGGCTCCCAGAGTGGCAGCTGGAACTTTTGTTTTTGGGGGGGCAGTGGAGCCAACAGGAGATTTGGGCACCCCCATCGGCCACTCAGAGGTTTGTCATGCTGGGGTGGACTCCCAGTGTGGCACCTGGAAGTGTGTTTGGGGGGGCCGCTGACAGATGATTGCCACGCTGGGGTGGGCTCCCAGTGTGGCACCAGGAAGTGTGTTTGGGGCGGCCAGCAGATGGACTTTTGCTATGATGGGGTGGGTTTCCAGCGTGGCATCTGGAAGTATGTTGGGGGGGTACTGAGCCGATGGTGGATTTGGCACCCTTGTCAGCTGTACAGGGAAGTGCATGAGCACACTGGGGTGGGCTCCCAGTGTGCACCTATGTGTTTGTGGGGGGGGGGCTGTCTATGACAGACAGTTCAGATGCAGTGCCGATGTAGGCAATTTGCATACTGCTGACAACAGTATGCAAATTGTCTGTGGTGTTTTCCTTTCGACTGTATACCACTGCATCTGAATGGCTGTCATTGACAGCTCGAACATTCATTGGCACGGTGCAGCCATGCCTGCAAAAGAGAGCAGGGCATTGGAAGTGGGGGAGGAAAACCTACGAATTCTCGTATGGTGGCACTATGTTTCTTGCACACGCATGCAAGCAAACATAAAAATAGCTCTATGAACAATGATACCAATGAAAAGATTAATACATGTGCTGGACAAGTTTAATAACACAAATCTATGAATGTATACAAGTATTAAGGAGTCTGCCACTGCTGGGGTTAAAAATATGAACCAAGTCTATAAACCACTCATCTGTGAGCCATACCTAAGAGTGGAATGAAGTGAGAAATTCCATAGATCCACCAAACTACTATAAAGCCCAATAGGCCCCACAAATGATTCAATGAATAAAGAAGAAGATTCTGGCCTTGTACAGGGAGCAAGCCACACCCTTCCCTTGGGCAAATGGATACCTAAATGTGTCAAAAGGGATGCCAAATATGAGCAAATGTCTCATATTTGCCAATGGAAACATACAATATCCTCTCGAAGCCAGCCACCCTAAGCATTTAGTCTAACCAGTCATCCAGATTAGTAACATCAGCAGAATGCCACCTTCGTAAACACTCCGACATCTCCATCACTGGGAGCACCCACATAGGGAGCGGACAGCCAGGACCTGCAGCAGTAAAGGCTTGCTGGAATGCCCTCCATCCTCACTCCAACTTCTCCGTCACTGGGAGCACCCACATAGGGAGCAGACAGCTGGGGCCTGCAGCAGTAAAGGCTTTCTGAATCCCCCCATGCTCACTCCACCCTTTCTGTCACCAGGAGCACCCACATAGGGAGTGAACAGTCAGGGTCTGCAGCAGTAAAGGCCATCTGGAACCCCCTCCCCATCCTCACTCTGACCACTTCGTTACCAAGAGCTCCCACATAGGGAGTGTACAGCCAGGGCCTGCAGCAGTAAAGGTAATTGAAGGACTCCTTCCTCTGCACAGCCTAGTGTGATGTGTGAAGCTGAACTTTAAGTAAACATATTCAAACTGATTGGCTACCTTACAAGACATTTTTGTTTTGTTTGTGTAACTGTGGGGCCTACAAGGGTGATACTTTAAGGCATGCTTGTGCTGAGGGATTTAACCTACTGTGGGGAGAGCTCTAGCAGCTTTGTGGTAGCTATGTTATGGTGATGTGTACTGTTAACTCAGCCTGCTTGCATAATGATAATATCCATTAAAGGGACTTACTGTGGTTATATTCCTCATAGGGCATCTCCTGATTGTTCTGACTGAGCAGAGCACAACTCGCATGTGCAATATAACACATTGGTTTCCTGCCAGAGTCCCTGTAATCAGATTTCTTTTGTCTCTCTGTATCTTTAGGCCTGCTGAAACCTCCCCCATCCTCACTCCTATCTCTCTATCACAGGGTGCTCCAGCATAGGCAGCGTACAGCCAGGGCCTGCAGCAGTAAAGGAAATTGAAGGACTCCCTCCTCTGCACAGCCTAGCATTGTATGTACCTGTCAATGCTTTGCGTCAACTCCCCACCTACCCTAGCCACACCCCCACCCAAGGCTGACCCTCCTATTATTGACATCACTTGTCATGTGATCTAATTGACTAAGTGTCCATTTTTCCTTCTGCAAATTATACTTACTAACCACCAGGGGTCAGGCTTGCGCTGCCTGGTTCCTTAGCTTCTCCTATCCTCTTTGTTCTTTTCACTTTTTTACTCCCCCTCTAATCTCTCTTTTCCTACTTCAATCCTTCACTTTCTGCCTACTTCCAGGTCTCCCTCTAGCTATCCACCTTGGGTTTTGAACCTGCTACCCTATGCACTGTAGTCAGACACACTAATGCTGTGCTATCTGGTTCCGACTTCAGTATCCTCTCCTTCTCACCCACTGTATCCTATTCTCTCTGCATCATTATTGCCTCTCCTTCTCTCACACTTTGTCATATATCTCCTGCCACTGACTGTGCAGTACGCCTAATAGTCATCTATGGGCTGCACTCTCCACCTTCCCAACAGTGATGACCTTCCCCTTTTACCTACTACTTATTGGACTTATGCCCACTTTCTCCCCCTCCATATGAGTCCTCCCCTTTGGTCCTCTACTTCCTCTCTCCCTCCTCTCAATGTTAATCACTTTACTGGTAGTTGCTCCTCCTGGCACCCCATTTGAATCTACCTCTCTGCAATATCATACAGCCCACCCCGCCCTTCACATCTCTCTTACACTCCTCGTGGCCTCGCATATCTTCTCACTTCATATCCTGGTTCACATCTCCAAATTTTTAACCTCCCCCTTGGCTATTGCCCAGGATCGCAAGCTACTCAAGACAGCCCAAACCCATCACATCCTCCTCCTCCTTCTATTATCTGGGAATGTTCACCTGAACCTAGGATCATTCCCCTTGCACCACCTCTTGGTGAAAAAAAGAGGGGCCTCCTCTTCACCTCCCGAAATATATGTAGCTTACTAAAAAGGTTTGACTCCCTTCAGAGTTGGATTGCACAGCATAAGCCAGACATCCTGACTTTAACAGAAACCTGGCTCTCCACTGCCACCATGGATTCTGTTGTGGCCTTGAACAGCTACAATATCTTTCGATCGGATCATCATGGTAAATGGGGTGGTGGGTGTGTGCTCTATATTCAGAACTTCCTCCTAGCCATAGTTGTCCCCACCCCCACTTCCACATGTGGGGCCCAGAGGCTTACAGTAAAGCTTTCTATGGGTAATCCTGGTAAAACCCTCTATGTCATGGTTGTATATATTTCACATAATCAGAAAATCTCTGGGATTATAAATTGCCTCTCATTTCTCCCTCTTAATAGAAAGATCTTATGTTTGGGTGACTTCAACACAAATTGGCTATCTGCATCAGCTGCCCCTTTTAAAGATGCTACCTTGGCCATGGATCTGACTCAAGTCATTCAATCCCCCACAAGACTTAACCAAAAGACTGGGACTGCAACATTGCTGGAACTAATTTTCACTAACCACCCCAAAACAATCTCTAAGGTTTTAGTGCTCCCTGATGTTATCAGCGATCACTTCCCTGTATTATGCTGGTGGTCCTGTAAAGTGCCCAACCCACCCCCAAAACTATTTACTGTCAGCAACTAAGGTGAGATGTACTAGCCCAGCTTAAAAACTACCTCTTAAACTGTGACTGGTCACCCATAGATACAGCAGGGTGCACAGATAGTGCCCTTGCCTATTTCATAGCCTCCTTTGACTCTGTATGTGACCTTTTTGCCCCAGTTTTGAAACAGGTGGTAAAAAAACGTGTTACTCCCTGGTTATCTCAATCACTTCTTGACCTCATGCGTCAGAGTGACAGTCTCTGGTATAGTGCCCTACCTTCTGGGCTACCCTTCAATAAACAACGGCACAGGGAAGCAAGAGATAAATGTACCAGTGCCCTGCAACAGGCTAAGACCACTTATTACTGGAATACCCTTACCTCTGCTAGGAATTTGGGGAAAATATTTTGGGATGCTATCAAGAACTAAATGGTAAATCCTTATCCCCTCTACCCTCCCAGCTCTTAGATGATGGGACCATTACCCAGGACCCACAACAAATTGCCAATACCTTAAATTCCTCATTCTCCATCCTCAGCTGTGTCCACCCCCAAACTTTTTTGACCCCCCCTTACCTCTCCATCCCCCTCATCTGCCCCCCCACCAGTTCCCTGCTTTGCAGGTTGAGTTATATCACTCCGTGAGGCTAGGATTTCAATCTCTAGTGCTCTAGGAAAGAGACACCACAGTGGAGACTTCCTAGGTTTAAAACTTCTCCACCTCTCCCTTGAGACTGTCCTAGTCCCCCTCTCCAAAATCCTTAAATGCTGTCTATGTCTGGGGGAGTTCCCTACCCTCTGGAAGCAGGCTGTCATCACCCCACTTCTTAAGGGCAGTGAAAGCACCTCCTTTACCAACTACCGGCCCATCTCCATTTTGCACCCTCTCTCCAAGTCCCTTGGGAAAAAAAGTAGCCACCATCAACTCCAAAATTGGCCTCCTTTATCGGCTTAAACACTGTCTCCCCCTAAAGCGCTCTGCCTTGCTGTGTCATCCTCAGTCCTCTCTGTGCTGGACTATGGAATTGTGTTCTATGGCTCAGCAGATAACACTGCTCTCTGTTGCATAAGGACAGCTCTTAACAAAGCCTGTCACCTGGTGACAGGATGCGATAGAACGACTCACAAGTGTGACAATTACAGTCGCTCAGACTGGCTAAACTTTGGCTGCCTCCTTAAATACCACACTTGCTTCCTAGTCATGAAAATTCGGTGGAAACTCTCCCCTCCTAGACTGCATTGTCTCATCCATCTCACTTATCCTCAGAGAGTCTCCACAAGTTCCTCCAATGCCCCCTTTATGGTCCCCCACTGCAGGACTTAACTGGATCAGAGAGCCTTTTATCACAGAGCCCCCTTCTGGTTAAATGGTCTATCTACTGCCCTTACTCGAGGAACTAAGATAGGTATCTTCAAAACTACTCTCAAGAATTTTCTTGCTCAGAACTCCACGTATGACTGCCCCTAGTATTTTTCTCTAATTCCAGCCCTGCTATCATTTCTTCCCCTTCCCCAACTCCTAGTATACTATATAATTTGTAATATGCTATTAAGTACCCTGTCACTGCTAACTCAACTATTGTACTACTCTCTGCATTGTAATAATGTCTAATGTTGAATGCTTGCTTAGTTTTGTTTTATCTGTATTTTCTGTTTGCGCTAGACTCTAGGCTGTCTCTGCCCTATGTATGTAATACTGATCTGATTGATAATGATGCTCCTTTATTTATCTCCCTTGTGTTATTGTTTGTATTTCATGATATTGACAAAGAGCCTTTGCAAAAGAGTCTTTGACTTAAAGGATTGTAATTCTGATATATCTATAAATAAATAAAAAATAAACATTGGTATGAAGTAATCCAGAGTAGTTGCAATGTATTCGCCAGTACGATTAATGCAGCATTGGCAAGTATATTAAAGCCCAGGATTTGCTCTATCAGATGAACCACCCCCTTCCACCAAGACACAATTTTTTGGCAATCCCATAAAATATGAATCAATGTGCTTGTGTCTTTATCACATCACCAACACCTAGGATGGTGAAGTAATCTCATGTGGTATAACATGGCAGGGGTTCTATACCAGTGCAGTAAAATTTTCAGCTGCATCATTTGGCCTGCAGAATCTTTACATGCACCATATGCATTTGACCAAATGGTGTTCCATTCTGCTTCTTCGAGGGTCTGTCCCAACATATGTTCCCATCTTTGCTGTGATTTGCTCATATTGGAAGAAACCTGCTCCAGCAATACTTTATGTATAGCCACCAGTTTAAAAGGGTCAGAAGAATCCCAAATCATATCCCTTTTCCAAAATACCTTATCCCATAATGATGACTCAGGCACCCTAAGAGAGCTCCCTACTATGGTGCTTAACATGTGTCACAGTTGGAAATATCTCCAGTGATGTGAAGAAGGAATGTAAATTTTACCTTGAAACTCTTAGAATTACTTGAGAGAACCCAGGGGGATAGAGAAAAGATCCCTAACCCTCTTGAGACTCCCCTGAGCCCATAATGGCCAATAAAGAGCAGTACCACCCATAAGCAATTGTGGGTTATGCCACAAGGGCCACACTAGTAAGGGCAGTTTCCAATCAGCTCCTAAATATTTCCTGGCCATTTTCTAAATATACAGTGCATATTCATGGGTGGGTAATCGAGGAGAGGAATTAAATTAACTCCATAGCCCTCATTTCGGAGGGCACTTTTTATCCCAATACCTTTTTAAAACTAGCCAACCAACTGAGGAGTCCCATCATTCAGAGTGAAGCCAAAACCAAATTTAACAAAGCCCTGTTCCAGTGTAGTATCCCTGGAGCCAGGGCAAAGCAAAAAACCCTTTACTATAAGGAGCCATCAACCTTTGCAAGGAGAATCTAGGGTTCTGGCCATCCCAATAAAAAGAGGAAATTACTGCGTTAAACTGGTGCCACCAACTCTCCAAAATCCTGAGAGGAAGATACCTAATAACATATAAAATCTTAGGCAGCAAAATCATTTTAAGAGTTTGTACCTTGCCCCATAAAGACAGCTTGAGGTGCTTTCACTGAGCAACATCTCTCTTTGTTCAACTAAGGTTGGAAATTCAAAGTGGGCCATTCTGAAAGACAGGGAGAAATAAGTATACCTAAATATTTTATAGGTTCTGTAGCCCATTAAAGTCCAGGTACAGGTAAAGGCAAATTCCCTCCACTCAGGTTCATAGAGAAAATCTGTTTTGCTCCCATTGTTTTGCAGACCAGTGAAGGAAGAAAAATCATTCAACACCTGAAACAATTTTGGAAGAGAGGTCTCAACATTCCTCAGCATCAACAGGATGTCATCAGCAAAAAGCATTGTTTTGTAAGTATGGGGGCGCACCTACATAAACTCGATCTCCCGCAAATCTCTAATCTTCTGAGCCAATGGTTAACTATCCAGCAAAAACAAAACAAGGAAGAGGGAGCATCCTTGACATGTCCACCTCCCTAGCTGAAATGTCGTAGATATCCTACCATTAGTTAAAACAGAAGCCCGAGGGGTGGAATATGTTACTCAAATCCTTTCAATATATTATGACCCGAAACCAAATTTCCCCCATATTGCCAGTAAATTGGGCCATTCAACTGAATCAAAAGCCTTTTTGGTATTGAGTGCCATCATTGCTTAAGTACCAGGGGACACTCAAAAGATACTGAAAAGATTAATCAGACGGTGGATGTGATCTGCCCCATCTCACCCCCACACAACCTCCACATGGCTGGGATGTATGAGGGAAGGCAAAACCTTGGTCATTCTATTGGCCAACATGTTAGCAAGCAGGTTATAATTGACATTAAGGAGGAACACTGGGTGATAATTCGTGCATAAAAAGGGGTCTTTCTCCTTGTTAGGGAGAGCAGAAATAATTGCATCATTCATATTTAGAGGGAGTTTCCCCTGCTGACAAGCATCACTAATCACCTCTGCCAATAATGGGCAAAGTAGATCACTCACCACCCTATGAAATCTAATAGGAAATCCATCAGGGCTTGGCCTTTTCCCCCCTGCCTCTGTCAGTTGCTACCTGAATCTCCCCTGATGTGATAGGCACATCTAGCACAACCAAGTGTCCCTTAGATAGCTTGCGAAGCATCATGGAATCAAGAAAAGCCTGTGTATCTGCTTGATCTTTACCTGCTTCCCTCCTAGAAGAAAATAGGTAGTGATAAATCTCATAAAAGGCCCGATTTATCCTTCAGGGTCCAAAAGCATGCCCGCACCCCATTTGATGCCCAGAATAATCTTAGAATTCTCCATCATTTTAAGCCAATATGCCAAGAAGCAGACAGCCTTTTAGCCCCCCTCCCGGTATGCCTGTGTAGTTTTATATAATCCTAATTCTGCTTACTGGGTGTTAAGCAGATTGAGCTGAAACCTAAGATCCCTTATCCGCTTTACCAGGGAAGGGTCCGGTGACCCTACCTTATGCTGTTTCTTGAGAGCACTCAGCTGTGACTCCAAAAGTTGAGCTTTAGCTTGCTGCTCTGTTTTGTGTGCCTAGGAATACAAAATAATCTTACTCTGAATATAGACGTTAAGGCCTTCTGAAACCCATTTTGGGGCTGCAGTACCTACATTATTCTCCCACAAATAATCCTGCACATCTTCCTGCAACCAGACCCACAAAGAATCATCTGAGACAAGGCTAGTGTTAGACTTCCAGCATGCCAATCTCCCTTCCCCCTGTCCCCCCACCCAGACAACCAAGTCACCAGGGAGTGGTCCCAAATGAGAATAGGTTCAATTGTGGCATGTAAGGAACATTTAACTAGGGACTGTGAAACCAAAAACAGGTCAATGCAACTGTCTGGTGAACTGCAGAATAAAAGGTATAATCCTGCACATTTGGATTGCCAAGGTGCCAGACATCACATAGCCCATGATCCCTTTTCAAGTGAGACAAAGCCCGGGAACCCACAGTAGCCAATCTAACAGAGATACCACTTTGGTCACATACTGGTTCCCAGACTGCGTTCATGTCACCACCCATTATCAGAGCCCCTTTAAACTTCTCCTGAAGTATTTGGGAAAGTTTGTGAAAAAACACTGCCCCATCCTCATTCGGCCCATAAACTGAAACTAGGGTATATAAGCTACCATCTAAGTGTACGGTAACCAAGAGCCAGTGACCATGGGGGTCTCTCATTACCTGCCTGGTAACCCAATTCACCCCTTGTACAATTACAATCATGACCCCCCATCTCTTAGAAGTGCACACAGCTGCATCAACTTTTCCTTTCCAACTAGGCCTAAAACATTCCACTTCTTAGGGAACAGATGGGTTTCCTGGAGAAAAACAAGTTAACCCCCAAATTTCCTGATATGAGACGTACACACCTACGCTTAACAGGTCCATTCATACCATGAACATTCCAGGATAATGCTTCAACTGATGTCAGAACCACTATATATAGCAGCCATAGGGAGCCCACTCCTGCCTCATAAACCAACTCCACTCAATTAGCCAAAAGCCAGCAGACATGTAGGAATATAAAAAAGCAATAACAGCTTGAAGGATCATAACAACAGCCTATCCCCAACATCCCCAAACTATGTACAATAAAAAAAAAAGCATAAAATGAACAAGCATAATGATAAACTCACCCAGATACTGTCTAGGTCATGTCCTCCATTCCACTATCAACATCCAGAAACACTAACTAACCCCCCCTTCCCTCTACCAATATAATATTCAAGTTCCCCGAACAAGTAATGAAAAGTACCCAAAGGGGCATCAAAGATGCAAAACCCATGACTCAATAGGACCAGAGCCTAAATCCTGCATGATCTTGCAAGCCAAGGGAGCAAACTAAAATACAACAAAATGCACCCCAGCCCTGATAGCCAATATGTTCAAAAATCAGGAGAGAGATCCCACATCTTATCAGCCCAGAAGCAAGCTAGCCACCCCCCTCCACCCCATTCTGCCCTCATAAACCCAGCCTACAGGGCGCGATCACAGGAGACATAGAAAAATAAATAACAAGCCCAACACAGGGCTAACCATTAGGCTTCATGGTCAAAACCCTCCCATTCCTTTCCCCCTTCCCTTCAACATATGATACCCCAACTCCGTATGCATGGTACAGAGGCATATGATTAAAGCCATACAGGATCCAAACACTACTATAAGACAGTTCCAACTAATTACAAAAATGACATTCATCATACCAAAGTCTGACTGAAAGTCCTCCATAATATAAACGGAAGTCTCCGTACAGCAACGGGGTGAAGTAACCCTGACTACCTCCCTACCCCGGGTGAGCTATACCATAGGTCAGCAGGACAAACATCCTCAGCCACTGTCCACATTAAGTACATGGAAGCTTCATCTGTTGGCAAGTCCCCGGTAACTGAATCCATTGCAGCCTCTGTCTTCTGGTGTGTAGATGTTTGAGATGATCCATTCTCGGCTCGTTGTGGCTGGGAGATGGGTCGGTCTTTCCTAGGTCCTCTAGAATCACCATCCTGTTCCAATCTGGCCATTCTCTGAGGAATTGCAAGGCATCTGTGTCAGAGGTAAAGCATTCTGCTTTGCCATGTACCAAAATCTTTAAAGTAGCAAGTGGAACCAAAAAACACCTGAGTCCCTGTGACTTCATCAATTGCTGAGCCTGATTGAACATTTTCTAGTGGTCAATCACTCTTCTAGGAAAGCCTTGATGGAAGGATAGACAGGCCCCATTGCAGTGAATCTCCCTTCTGGACCAAGCATCCCACAGAATTCTCTCCTGGTCCTGATAACAGAGCAATTTAAATACAACAGGTCTGGGTTGAGGAGTGGGATCCAATGGAGGGGGTTCTGTAGGAATCCTCTGTGCCTCTCTATTTCCACCACCATCTCTGGGCTCCACTTCAACCACTTGGACAATTTAGTTTGCAAGTACGAAATCATGTCAGGCCCTTCAGTCTTCTCAGGCAACCCAAACAATTAACGTAGAAACATAGAAAAATAGAATTTGATGGCAGATAAGGACCGTTTGGCCCACCCAGTCTTCCCATTTCCCTACCTAATAGATAAGCTGCAAATCCTAGTTAACCAGCAGCCTACTTCTTCCTACCCCAACCCCCTAGAATTGCCTTATGACTGTCCCATGCATGCTTGAATTCCACCACTGTTTTTGACTCCACAACCTCCTCCGGAAGGCCGTTCCATGCATCCACAACCCTCTCTGTGAAAAAATACTTCCTTAAATTACCTCTGAGCCACACCCTCTATCTTCAAATTGTGCCCCCTTGTTCTTGCACACCTCTTTTTTTGAAAGATGCTACCCTCTTGGACTTTGTTGATTCCCTTGAGGTACTTGAAAGTTTCTATCATGTCCCCCCTCTCCCTCCTTTCCTCGAGGCTATACATATTAAGCTCCTTAAGTCTCTCTTCATATGTCTTCAAGTGCAGACCCTGACCATTTTAGTTGCCTTCCTCTGGACAGCTTCCATTCTGTCTATGTCTTTTCGGAGATTGGGTCTCCAGAACTGCACACAGTACTCCAGATGGGGTCTCACCAGCTGTCTGTACAGAGGGATTATAACTTCCTGTTTTCTACTGGTGATGCCTCTCCCTATGCATCCCAGTATCCCCCCAGCCCTCCTTGCTGCCCTCTCACATTGCTTGCCCATCTTTAGGTCATCTGATATGACTACCCCAGGTCCCTTTCTATTTATATTGCTCCTCTGGTGAAGGGCCTCCAAGTCTTCTATTTTGCCTCAAATCGACTGGATTTCTCTTTCTACCAGGCCCACCCTGTACTCGGTAGGCCTCGCCCAGTCCTCCATCTGGCTGATACAGGGTTCTGCACGTTCCATATGATGACCTAAAGCTTCAACTGAAGCCTGGACTGCTGTTAACTGAATCATGATATGGTTCAGATCATTCTGGATCCCACTCATGAATGTTTTTATTTCACCCAGCTCTCTCCCCACTAAACTTGTATCCTGTTCCACTTGAATATCCAGGGCCAACCCCTCTCCATCATTAGCATTGGGAGGAGATGCCGATAATTTATATTTGTTTTTAGCAAAGGCTCCGGCTTTGTCCATTTCCATTTTAGCAGCCATCAGTCACTTGCCACCATTGGCAAACACAAAAGAAAACCACAATGGGAGGTAAGAAATGGTATTTTAATTCCAGTGCATAGCGGAGCTGTGAGACTGTGCTGAGTTTTGCTCAGTGCCATCACGTGATCCCTCTATATATTTTTATTTGAGTTTTATACATCAGACTAACCACATTTAGTGGCAGCAACCATTTTGTAACAAAGTTCTTATGGGGAAAGTTATACAAGCAGAGTGTGTTCAAGCTAATTTATTATTATAAACTACCACATACAAAAATAAAGAAATATTGTACAATTCATTACTATTTATAATATTTGCATTGGCAACAGAGCCCTTTGTGGGCCCATTAAATAAACATATAGCCTGAACCACAATGGGATCCAAATGTTCTTTGCAGGAGTGCAGGGCTGCCTGTGGCCAAAAGGGATCCCACTGCACATGCAGAGCACTCCATTGCAGCCAGGTGTGACATGTGTCTTGAATATCTGCTCTTCTGCACCCTTGAAAGAGTGCCATACCCCATAATCTAAATTAGGTGAAAAAAGTTACCCCCTGATGAAGCTGCAATGGAAAATTATGTGGTAGGGTGTTTCACTCTCCACCAGTCCAGGTTATCCTTTTTGAGACCCAATAATATATTTTTTTTCCAGTGGAAAACCAAAGAATTTGTAAATATAGTTTTGCACAATCTTTGATTGGGACTTCTCTTTTTCACCCTTGTGAGTATTTCGGCTTTTGTGTTTGAGTACTTCTCTGCATAGTCTGCAGCAGCATGGATGTCACTGTCTCCTAAATGTGCCCCAGTATGTTTGCTTGCTTTTATGTCTCATAATTCCACAATAAAATGTCCACTTGATTTAACTTGTCAAATGCCCAGAGTGGACCTGGCTGTGCCTCTGGACAGGGTGGGAGGAGATGAAAGGAAGTTATTTTGGCCTGGGAGGGGTAAGGAAGATATGCTGAATGCCCATGATCCTTGTGTGCTACTCTGCATGCATGGTGTGGGGAGGCTGAGGGTGTGAATATGGTCAAGCGTGACTGCAGATAGAGTTGTGAATGTCTCATGTCCTGCCACATGCTATTCATATGTACTGTACTATCCCAAGTCTTTTTGTGCATCAGGCCCTTATTATTTAGTCTGAGTTTAAAGTTATTTATGGACGTTTCCTAAATGCCTTTTTCACATAGTATGCTATTGCCAGCCATGTTTTGTAAATCTATCATAGTCATTTTTTTCATGTTTTATCAGCACTCTTTCTGGCTGCGCTCCTGTTTTTTCTGTGCAGCCGCACCCACAAAATGATGTCATGCAAGGAAGCTGCCAATATTTTACATACAGCAACATGAAATTCTGGGTAAATTATAATGTTAACTTAAATGTTCTTTATTCAGAGTTGCAGTCTTTTATTTTGGTAGTTGTGACTGCAGTATAATCACCTAATATGTAGCTGTATGTTCAAGTTCAAGTTTATTTTATATTTTACCAGGATAAGGCACTAGCCAAAGCTTGTTTTCAGGGCCATCCTGTTCACAAAGTACAGTACATAAAAAATGTTTCACATATCAAGTCTCAACATAGACACAACGTTAATGCACAAAATATACACTTATAGTATTCAATTCATTAATAACTGTACACATAAAAGGATAGGATTCTGGTAAGTAGTCTTAAATATATGTTATGTCTGCATGTTATGTAGAGTAGAAGGAAGCAAATTCCATCTATTTGATGTAACAAAGCATTAAGGGTACAATAAGAATTTGTTTTCCAATTTCCTTATTGTGAGGTGCAGTCTCTTATTTCTGTAGTGGCTTCAACAATATAAGATCTCATATGTTTATTTTCAAAACAAGGCATTGTGCATACACTATCTAGCCCACAAGATTTCTTTACTGAGAGATGTAGTCTCCTATTTCTGTAAAGAGCACATAAATATACTATGCTATATACTAATTTACATACTGACGCATTGTGGGTATAGTAAAATGCTGATTTTTCTATCTCCCTAATCAAAGTGCATTCTCCTATTTTGGTAGTGTTTACAGCAGTACAGTCTGTAAAAAAGCTTCTTGAAAATGTTTTTGTGATGCAGGTAGGCCAAAAAGATCATCTGCCATTCTGTTTAGATGTTGTTTCACTTTTACTGACTGTTGGTGAAGTGACAGGTTTGAAGTGACAGCTTCTATCAGAATGTAGGAGTGTGATGATACTTTACTATGTTTATGTTATAGGGTTTGAATGGCTGTAAGTAGTTCAAGAGTGTAATTCTAAGTTAATAATTACACAGCTCTGAGCTGCTTTCAGCCAATCAAATCACTAGAATTTTTCTACACGTGTTAGAATGCTAGATACTGCTACTTGCAAGCAATGCACTTGGATGATGGCTCAGTAGGTAGCACACTTGCCTCTGAGGCCGGGAGATCAGAGGGCTGTGGGTTCAGTTCTCACATCTGGCACTTGGGTTAATATCCCAGTACTGACACTGTAGTGCAGCATGAGAGGGGTGCTGCACTTCTCAGGTGCCGTCTTTCGGATGAGACGTTAAACCGAGGTCCCATCTGCCTGGATTGGTGGTAGTTCAGGTGGATGTTAAAGATCCCATGGCACTTATCGAAAAGAGTAGGGGAGAATTTCCCCAGTGTCCTGGCCAGATTTCCCTCATTCACTAAAACAAATACCACCAACAGCATAATCTGGTTCAAAGTCAGTTGGCATTCATCTGTATCCCCCTCCCCCGGGTCGTGCCTGAAAATAGGCAGGATTTGTCTAGTGCACTTACCCGGTCAACAAAAACTAAATAAATAAATGATGGTGGACTTGGGGATGGCAAGTGGGGATAACCAAACAGAGGTACCCAGAGAAATGGAAGGGAAGGATGCAGAGGTCAACCAAGGAGGTGACCTCAGTGGGGGAGAGCAGTGGACCCCAGAGGAGAAGAAGTGAATCCTGGTGGCGGAATCTTTCATAAGAGGGATCCAGCTAGGAACACACGAGGGGAAGGACAGGGAGATGAGGTGCCTACCAGGTGCCAAGGCATGGAGGGATGGGAGGACGATCAGGGGGATCACCAGGAAGGGGAGCTGGATTCATTATCCACATAGGTACTAATGACCAGGCAAACAGGGAACCTAAGTAAGTTCAGGAAGAGTTTATTAAAGAGAGGAGGGGTCTCAAGCTAGTAGCTACTTCTGTCACCTTCTCAGAAGTACTACCTGTGAGAGGCATGGGAGAGCATAGGGGCACATGCACCAGGAACTTTAACACATGGTTGAAGAACTGGTGATACTAGAAAGGGGTTGGATTCATTGGTGACTGGGGACCTACCTGGAGGAATGGGGGCTTGTTCAAGCATGGTGGCCTGCATCCATCCTTAAGCAGAAGCCAAGCACTCAATGATATGTTTAAATGCCAAATGGACAAGCATTTATACTAGCCAGGGGGGGGGGGTGACAGGCCAACAAGGTGGGTACCTAATTTCCCACCCCCATAGTTAGCTGTGGAACCAGTGAACAGGAGGAGGGGATATCTCTACAAAACAGTGTGCAAAAGATGGAGATAGACACCCAAAGGATGGATAATCAGAAAGGGGGCAAAATTCAATGGAAGGGCAAACAACAGGGAGAACCAGGGTAAAGGACAACCAGGGAGGGGGTTTGAGTAGAACAGCTAAACAGTTCAGGGAGTTCACATCATGGAAAGCCATGTGTGCCAATGCTAGGAGCCTTAGCAACAAACTGTTGTATCTGGAGGCTGCCATGCTGCAGTCAGACCTGGACATTGTGGATATCACAGAGACCTGGTGTAATGATAACCATGACTGGGAGATGGCCATACATGGCTATAACATATTCAGAAAAGACTGGGCAGGCATGAAGGGAGGAGGACTGGCAATTTATGTGAAAGATAGCATAAAGACAACAGAGATCCAGGAGGAACAAAATGGGGAGAGATACTGTGGGTTAAGCTGGAAAGGAAAATGTGGTCAGCCATCCACACAGGGGTGGTCTACAGACCACCTACCCAGGAGAAAGAGACAGATAGAGAGTGAATATTAGACATCCAAATGATGGCAGACAAGGGGGAGGTGGTGATGGTTGGAGACATCAGTATTCCAGACATGGCCTGGAGCGTCCCAGCAGCAGCATCAACCAGAAGCAGATTTATCCTGGACTCCCTTCAAGGTGCCTTCCTTAATCAATTGGTCATGGAACCAACTTGGCAGAAGGCAATACTGGCCCTAATTCTCACAAACAGAGACAGTGTGATAGTGGTAACAGTAAGGGAGCAGCTGGGGAACAGTGACCACCAATCATTGTGGTTTGAAATCGCAGAAGGAGCAGAACCAAACCACACAAAAACACATATCCTGGATTTTAGGAGGGCAGACTTTGGGAAAATGGGGACATGCTTGAAAGAGGAACTAATGGGAATGGGGAGAGAATCAGGGGTGGAGAAACCGTGGGCAATATTTAAAACAGGAATTATTAGAGCAACAGAATTATGCATTAAGTAGGTTAGCAAGGAGAAAAGGAAGAGGAGACCATTATGGTTTTCCAAGGAGGTAGCGGAGAAAGTGAAAACAAAAAAGATTGCATTCAGGCAATACAAAAGGCACAGGCAGAAGGGGATAGGGAGAAGTACCAGGAGAAGCAAAGAGAGGTAGGGAGGTCAGTAAGGGAAGCCTAAGCTCAGGCAAAAGAGTGAATCGCAAAATCAGTTGGTAGAGGGGACAAAACCTTTTACAGGTACGGAAGTGACAAAAGAAGGGCAAAAGGAGGGATAGTGAGACTGAAGAGGAAGGACAGGGGGGCACATGGAGGATGACAACAGTAAAGTTGACATACTGAACAAATATTTCTGCTCAGTCTTTACTGAGGAAGAGGAGGGTAATGGGTCTGAAGGGAGTACAAGGGGTGGGTATGGCACAGAAATAGACACTAGTCCCTTTAGACAGGAAAGGGTCCTAAAGGAACCGGAAGTATTAAGAGTCAATAAAGAAATGGGGCCAGATGGGGTGCAGCCCCAGGGTCCTAAATGAACTAAGAGAGGTGGTGGCTGAACCTCTGGGAATCCTGTTTAGCCTATCACTGGAAACAGGGGAGGTACCCAAAGACTGGAGGACAGCAGATGTAGTGGGAACATAGAGGAAGTGGAGAACTAGAGACCGGTCAGCCTGACCTCGGTAGTGAGGAAGATCATGGATGCACTAATAAAGGAGAGTTTGGTGGAACATTTGGTTGCCAGTGGACTACAGGACCCAAGGCAGTATGGTTTCACTGGGGGGAGGTCATGACAAACCAACCTCATCGAATTTCTAGACTGGGTGACAAGGGAGGTGGATCAGGGGGAGGGCAGTAGATGTGGCTTATCTGGACTTCAGCAAGGCCTTTGACACTGTGCCACATAGAAGGCTATTAAACAAACTGGGAAATATGGGAGTGAGTAGGACAGTAGTGCGGTGGGTTGGTAATTGGCTTGGTGGCAGGACACAGAGGGTGGTGGTAAATGGCTGTCACTCCACAGAGGGAAGGGTGACCAGTGGGGTACCACAGGGATCAGTGCTGGGACCAATCCTATTCAATGTCTTCATCAGTGACATTGTGCAGGACCTAGAAAACAGAATTTCCCTGTTCGCTGATTACATGAAGTTCTGTAACAGAGTGGACACACCACAGGGTGTAGACAGAATGAGGAGGGACCTGCAGAAGCTTGAAGAATGGTCAAAGTTTTGGCAGTTGAAATTCAATGCAAAGAAGTGCAAAGATAACGCATATGGGGCACAAAAACCCTAGAACAACATATCAGTTGGGGATTGAGGATATAGCATGCACTAAGTAGGAAAAGGACCTTGGGGTTATCATCTCTGATGACCTCAAGGTAGGATAACAGTGTGACAAGGCAGCAGGTAAATAAATATGATGCTGGGATACTTAGGCAGGCGCATCACCAGCAGGAAAAGGGAGGTCATAATTCCACTATACAAGACACTAGTGAGTCCCCACCTGGAGTACAGTGTACAGTTCTGGAGACCTTACCTATGTAAAGACATAGACAGCATAGAGACGGTTCAAAAGAGGGCAACAAGGATGGTACAGGGATTGCATCACAAGTCCTATGAGGACAGGCTGAAGGACTTTAATATGTTCTCGAGAGGAGGGAGAGAGGGGATATGATACATACAAGTAACTTACAGAGAGAAACAGGCTGCAGGAATACATTATTTTCCAGTGAAGAAGATGTTCCAGGACTATAGGGCATGGGATGAAGTTAAAGGGAGAGCAATTAGAGGAAACATAAGGAAGACTTTTTTCACAGAAAGGGTGGTGGACAAGTGAAACATCCTGCCAGATGAAGTGGTGGGGGCTGAAACAATAATGGGATTTAAGAATGCATGGGATAGACATAAGGGAATTCTGGAGGTCAGGTGTAAGGGGCAACAGACTTCTAGAAAAATATAAAGGGAACATACAGGCTCCAATAGGCAGACTAGGTGGACCATAGGCCCTTATCTGGTGACATTGTTAATGTGTCTATGTATCTACAGTATGTAAAGAGTCAGCTAAAAACTGACAGTGTCCCTTTAAAACTTTATTTCCCTTGTATGATGTCATGGTTAGGAGTTGCAGCACTGAGAAACAAAAGGGGCAGGGCTATGCAAATGAGGCAGAGTACAGACATAAAATGATTTTTTTCATGGAAAATAATACTGTTTGGCAGTTTCAATGGTAGGAGACTGAGTTACAACTCCTGCAGGTTACTATGCCCATTTGCTATGGCAACCTTCAATAAATCACTTTAAAATGAGAACGCATGAGAGGGAATGATAAGGGAAGAAAGGCGATTAGGTATGACATATGCAGGTCACCTTAGGAATTGTGTGTACAGTTTGGCAGGCATGTGGATCAAGAATGTGACTGAACATAGTTCAACTGAAAGAGTAAATACTACTGGATTACTTTAAAGTGTCAGTGACCGAGTCTCAGCAGATTGGATCAGTATAGCAAAGGCCTACTTTCTCGTTGATTTATGATCATATGGTGAACGTAGAAGACTCCTGGTATTTAATCTTAGGTTATATGTCTCAGCTGGTTTGGAGGGTATACTGATGAGGTAGGCGGGATAAAGATTGTTTAATGATTTGTAACTATGTGAGAGCCATAAAATACAGTGTATTCTGCTTGAGGAAAGAAGTCCAAGGTTGCTACTATGTATAATAGACAACAATGGATCTGTCTGTTACATACAAGTGCAAATCAACACAAATTATTGAAAAGTACAGTGATTGTCTGTGTTATGATAAGAAAAAGCTGCTGGAGTGTCATTTCATAGAGACCATAGGGGTATTAAAACCTGAAATAAAGTGATGTAATTGCAAAAGGAAGTTAGTCCTGTCAGAGAACTTCATATTAATATATACGGGATTGGCAAACTGTTCCCCAAGAATTGTAAACCCCCTTCTCAGATCTGGAAATGCACCCCAGACTAAGGGAGATAAATGGGCCTGTGGCTATTTTAATTTGCCTTCCAGTTGGGCCACACAAATTCTGTTCAATTTCAAGAATTCATGCAAGCCACTTTAGCTCCCAATGTAGTAACTGGAAATGGGTAAAGTGGGCTACATATAAAGGGATAAAATAGCCTTGATTTTCAGTGGAATACAGTTCATGGTATTGTGACAGAGACTGCAAAACCCATTAAGGGTGCCCCGACTCAGTGTGAGCTAAGTAATAGCTTTCCTGCAGGCATTCCATCAGCCCTATGTTAATCTGGGGTGAGTTAATAGCTACAACAAAAATCTAAAGAGACCTAGGAGTAATTATATCAGATGACCTAAAGGTGGACAAGCAATGTGAGAAGGCAGTAAGAAGGGCTGGGGGATACTGGGATGCATAGGGAGAGGCATCAGCAGTAGAAAACAGGAAGTTGCTATCCTTCTCTACAGACAGTTAGTGAGACCCCATCTGGAGTACTGCGTGCAATTCTGGAGACCTCATCTCTGCAAACACATAGACAGAGTGGAGGCTTTTCAGAGGAGGGCAAGCAAAATGGTGCAAGGTCTGCACCAGAAGACATACGAGGAGAGACTAAAGCAGCTTAATATGTATACACTTGAGGAACGAGGGGAGAGGGGGGACATGATAGAAACTTTCAAGTATCTCGAGGGAATTAACAAGGTACAAGATGGTAATATCTTTCAGAAGAAGAAATGTGCAAGAACAAGGAGGCACAATTTGAAGATAGACGGAGAACGGCTCAGAGGTAATGTTAGAAAGTATTTTTTCACAGAGAGTGTTGTGGATGCATGGAACAGCCTTCCTGAGGAGGTTGTGGAGTCAGGAACAGTGGGAGAATTCAAGAATGCGTGGGACAGGCATAAGGCAATTCTAGTAGAGGTAGGAGGAAGTAAGCTGCTGAATAACTAGAATCTGCAGCTTATCCATCAGGTAGGGAAATAAGCAGACTGGGTGGGCCAATTGGACCTTATCTGCCATCAAATTCTATGTTTCTATGTTTCTATCTTATGTTAACATGCATGTAGAGCAAATCACATGCTGGACAAGGTATAACACATTTTTTTTTTAATTCTAATTGCAATAAGGCATTTCCAGGAGTTACTGTATGTTAATGATCAGTTAATTTTCCACTGCACCACATGCCACATTACATCTTTAAAGTGGGGCTAACAGACTATCAGTGTAACCCCTGTGCATGCCTTATTGTACCCTTTGACTAAAGTGAACTTTGGTTTGGGGGCTTGGGTGAGTGAGTCAGGTCACACTTTATTTTAAGTGTCAGTTTCAATGTAACTGACGGGTAGGTAATCATCAGTTACATGCAATATAAGTAATTACACTGTAATTACATGTTTGTTTTATATGTCTGCATTGCATTTGCAATGCAGTTGCAGTGTAGTTATATTGTTACTACAGTGTAGTTAAGGAACCTTAAAGTGTTACCGAGAAGTGATTTTGTCATGGGCATGGGGATGGAAGTTAGCTACGCTGTCAGGATTTTTTTAACCATTTGAACTGAGATTTTGGGGCTTTGGGGCTTTGGGGAAGTGGATTGTTAGCAAGAGTGTGATGAAGAGCATGGAGTTTAAAGGAAAACCATCAGTAGTACAAAGACCCCACATTTGAATGGGCACTGATTCCAATTTGCACTGCGTTGGCAAAACCGTATTGGTTAACTTACTGTTTACTGTGCTAGCAATAAATAAATAAATAAAAACGAGTGTTGGTGGAACAGGGCTATACTGGACCACCTCAGGGTGTAATGAGGCGTGCTGCCACAGACGGAGGTCCTTATAACTTCTGATCTGTTTGGTATAGCCAATTTAGCCCATCCAGGAAGGTAATACTGCACTTAGAAAATGGGTTATCTGTGAAGTTTTTATGTAATATTTAGGAAATACAAAATATAACAAAATGACTAAAAATTTAATTAAATTTGTTTTGTTAGTAAAGTAATCTCTCTTCTGGTATACTTACCAGTAGAGGGCAGTGCAGTGTTTCATGCTTGTTTTGCTATTTATAATGTTTTCTTTACTACTGCAAATGCCATCTCTCCTCCTTCGCTTCCTCAACTGTCGTCAGCTCTCACACTCATTTGTTTTCCATTTGTTTCCTTTGGGAGACTGCAGTCTTACTCCCCCACACTTATTTGTGTTCTGAATTTTTTTCTTTGGGAGACCAGCACCTTAGAGATGCAGTGCGATCAGGGAAATGGACCCAGACTACTGTATATGGCATGAGAGCTGAGAGGTGCAGCATTATCAGAAATGATTGCTGAGGTATGTGTGCTCAGTAGAACTAGAAAAGTCAAAGAAGTTGATTTCTCCTTAAAAAAACACATTTCTAAATATTTTGGTCAAGTAGGGGTGAGGCTGGGGTGTGCTGAGGAGAAAGTTCATGGAAATGCAGTGTATGAGTAGCACTAGTAACTTAAAAAAGAAAATGTTTTGTTTTTTGGTTCTGTAGGAAAACTGTAAGAAAACAGGCAGAGTGTGTGGCAGCTCAAAATGGAGGCTGCCATTGTGTGTGTGTGTGTGTGTGTGTGTGTGTGTGTGTGTGTGTGTGTGTGTGTTGAGGGGGCTTTCACTCACTAAGTCATTTTGAGAAATAGTAATCACTGCTCGATTTACTTAGGTAAATAGTCAGTTAGCACTGGGATTTGTTATTTCCTGTTTCTATCTGGTCATAAATGTACCCCTTACCAAGGGTCTCCATCAGTCAGAGGCCAGGAAATCTCTCTACCTATTTACCTCAATATAGTAGATAATCTTAGACTAATTTTGTTTAGCTGTAGGTTAACATCTTATTTTACTACAAATTCCAGAACCCTCTGCAGCTGAAATCAGAGCAGTAGTCAGGAGTCGGAGATTAAATAGCCAGCAGTGCATGCCAAAGCTTTTATAATATATAAGCAGATGTTTTCCAGGACTGCCTTTCTCTAGGGGCTAAGTACAGTTCTATGTGACTGTAAATAGCCCATGGATGACAGTGGAACCAGCATACAAACAATTATAGTTTTTATAAACTCTAACATGTACTGCAGTATATTGAATCTTCCTCACTTCTGCCTACTGCTCTGATGTCATCTGCAGGGGATTCTGGGATTTGTATAAACAGAAGATGTCAGTCTACAACTAAGCAAAATTAGTCTGATACAATCTACTATACTACAGTAAATGGCAAACCAAAATGTTTTTGTACAAGACCTTTAACGTTATGGCACACTGTATTCTCCCTTGTAAACCAATGGGGCATGGACTTTCTGATCATGCAGTCAGCTGGATCCACTCCCATCTTAAGATCATTAAGAGTCTGCTCAAAATGGCAATGCCATATCCCCCTTCCTATCTGTCAAGAGTCTTACAAGGTTCCATTCTGGGACCCTTAATGTTCTTCCTCTTTCTGTATGACTTCTCAGTCTGGGTTCCTCCACAGTCACATGTGTGGAAATGACACTACATTTTGTTGCTGGAATCTCAGCCCTAGAGATCAAAATGACTTTGCAACTGGTTCTGTTCAAAGGGACTTTCTCTTAATGCCAAGAAAATGGATACATTGTCTTTTGGCACTATGCAAATGCTTGATCTGTTCACCATTGCCCTGGTCCTTAAAATTATTGTTTGTGCCCCCCTTTTAAAGAGGGCACTCAATGCATGTACCTCAGTGTTGGATGGGTCAGAACCTTGTTTTCTTCACCAATATTGATTCCATGCACAAAAAACTGTGACCTAAGAATGGCACACTTTAATGCTATAGGTCCTGTCTCCAACATTCAGTCTGCTGTGAGATTATCTTAAAATGATACTCACTGTTTTAGACTATGTGGATATAGTTACAGTGTTGCCCCCAAGTCTTCCCCTGTCAGGCATGACTCCATCTTGTATGCCTGTCATTTTACCCTCAACTACCCTCCTCATCACTGGTCCCTCTACAGCACCTTCTCTGCCTCTGTTTATGGCAGATGTCCATTGCATTGTTCCTCATTACTAGCCAAGTACTGGTTTGGTTCATTTCCCTGCTACTTTTCACTCATTTCCCCCTCCACTGCAAGACTGATTTCTATGCAAATTTTAAGACATTCATTTTCTTTAACAAGAAAAACAATGGATGCCATATATGTATCTTCTGTCTTTGAAGTGTCAGCAATCTCCATCCTTAACCCATTAACTGTTTTTTCTACCCCATTGACCACCTTGTATCCATCATCAATTTCATAAATAAATGTAAGGTATGCCCAAAAGACTGCAGCATTTAAGGCTGTGCCAGATCTCCTGCTGTTCCACACAGTTTATCACATGAACAAAGAGGAATGCACTAACTAGCCAACTTTACTTTATCATTATCAGACTTTCCAAATGTTAAACCTCCCTAATTTCACTCATGATCTGCAGCCATGGTTTAACTTTCAATAAATTTGAAATTCAGATAAAATAAAATCACTTTTCACTAGAAAGTATTTAAACACATTCTCAGGAACCTCAATGTCTTGCTGCTACCCAGCTTTGGCTAAACAGCCCCATCCCATGCAACAGTTTTCTATATTTATTTCAAACTTGTTAGTCAGGTAAGACCCAAGGGCACAATTGCCCATTAACAAGGGTGACTCTGGAAAATACAGACACACAGAAAAAGTATGCAGTTCATAGAACACAATATTCATTCAGTACATTTGCAAGTAGATTTTGACAAACAACATTTGTTCTGCACAGTTTTAAATGCCAGATCTGATTATTAATGTTACATAGTGATTTGAAGTGAATTCCAGCTCTTTATTGCACTGAAAATAAGAGACTTCTGACCAAGCAAAGCATGTAGTGGGGAAGTCTACACATTTTAGTCTGAGAGAAACTTTTTAATGTGAGAAGTGGGTGCAGTGTTAATAGAGTTACTAAAGGAAATATTAGCAGAATATTATAAACATTTTCTAAAATTAATGAAATTAAAAAAGTCCATCTAAATTGGAAAGAAAATCAATTCAGACACTTACATAAAGAACAATGGCAAATACAACACTGAACTGGGCACAGGACTGAACCTTGGGGAGCTCCTCCTTCTTCTATGTTCACAAGGGGGGAAGGGCACAATTAAAAGAGACCATTTGGGTTTTCTCTGTTAGGTAATGCTATGTAAATGCAAAATGTGTTATAAGATCTCAGAATTTCTGAGGATTCAACAGAAAGAATTATAGTTATATAATACTTGACCATCATTTTTTTCAATGATGATGGCCAGTTACTAGTTGCTGTAATAACTGGCTGGTAATTACAGCAAACACGTACTCTCAGCAGCACAGCTGCACTCAAGACTGTGTCATTCTCTTGAGTGCAGCACAAAGTAACTGAAGCTTTCAGAGAAATCACCCCACAGCCATGCTAAATCGTAGCCTTGCAGCAACCAGAGTAAGCAAAAACCCACACACAAAAATATGGAACTGTAAAAAATAAAGGCTCCAACTGGTACTGCACTGACACCTGCTGCCCTTGAGACATGCTGACTGTCTATGTCTCAAATACAGCATTTTCACAACGGACACATTCATTTTCACACAGTAACTCAGTGGTTTGTTGCTTGTACCACCACCCTCAAAAAAAAAAATACACCAACCTGTAATGGACAATCACATAACCATTCAAACTGAAATCCAACTGTAAAACTGTACATACGTATTGTCCCGACAGACCTGCATTAACAAAAATTGTCTATTTTTATTCATCTCTATAACTGGACATAGGCACTCTTCTGATGTATCTCCACTACTCAAAAGTAAAAAATGTTATCAAGCCATTAACTGTCTTTTTAGTAATCCATTAACTTTAGAAGCATGTTTTTTCTCTTGGGGCATTACCAGACTAACACTGCTTTTTTTTGGGGGGGGGGATTGATGGGCAGTAATTATGTAAAAATAAATCATTGAATAGTGTAATTATTTACATTTTAATACACACCCTTGGTGTGTGATGCTTGATGAACCCCTCAAGCTTCACTCTCTGGGTTTATGTAACATCACACACCTCGGGTGTGTATTAAATTCTCATGAAGTACACCATCCCATGTATTATTCAATATATAATATCTAGTGTGGTAACATATTAAACACACAACAGTGCACAACAGTGAGTTCCTTGTTGTTGCTGCTGTAAGATTTTTGGCCACTGTAACAACATTTATGCTACACAGTACATGAAACTTGTTTGACACTCCACTTCTTTTGAAGTGTCCTGATTGTGGTGGGTATTTTAGAACTCAGGGTCTTAGCACCTTGTAGCCACTGATATACCCTGTGGATCTGCCATACTTAGTGGCTATTTCTTGCAATTTAACACTTGATGGACAGTCCAAACTGTGGTTGGACCATACTCACCCAAAACACTCTGATAGACATTTGTCAAATCATGCTCATGCTGTACAAACATTGTGTTAGGGTTTCACAAAATATGAAATTCAGATAAATAAATCAATATTTCACTAACAATTATTTAGTTGTAGGAAAAAAAGTCACATGAGCTTCAATATTGTTCTGCTTCCAGGCTTGGGCTCAACACTGTTGCCCCCTCCAACAACAGTTTTCCAGAAACAAAATGATAAGAGGATCTCAGAATTATTTGGGGGAGGATTTATCAGGAAGGACTATAGTTTAATGTCTAGCTTGGTACCATTATGCAGACATTAAAGACAATTTGCTAATGCCACATTTGTATTTTACAGGTATTTGTTTTGATTTGAAATAAGTACTCCCTTATTAAAAGAGCAACTATGTTACTTTTATTAAGTGAAATAGCTTGTTTCCCTTTATGCCAGTTGAACTCTATTCTTCATGAAAGAATAAGGTATCAATAGGAAGAAGAGCACTTTACCTGGAGACTGACACATCTGGGACAGTTCCACAATCCTCAGCAGCTTTGTGCCTGCAACAAAGTGGACAAAAAGAGGGTATGAGACAGTTCAGTTCCTGCCACTCATCCTGCTGCCTGGTTGGTTATTTATGATGTCACAACAAGCGAGGTCACACAGCAGAAGATGCATACAGAGGAATTGCACTGAATATGTCAGCTCAAGGTATTGGGCTGTTCTACATGTCACACCTTGTGCTGGTAGGAAAAAAAATCATCCAGCCAACTGAAGAAAAAGAAATAATCAGAAATAAAACATTAACAACAGGCTACTTCAAAAGTTAAGAATGATTTCTGTCCGCTGACTGAGGGAGTACCTGCTTTAGATTTACACTTCAAATGGTCAGGAATAAAATATGTTAAGTAGCATAAGAATGAAAAAAGCATTTGAAGAGTAAAATGTGTCTTCTGGTATATTTTTAAAATAGTAAGCAATACCATTGACTTCCATGTACCCACTGTCTGTCTCCATGCATTCTGCTTAAAACGTACTGTGGTATGGTATTATATAACTGTCCTTATCAGGTTTGAAAAGTGCAGTGGGCTCCCAGCATTGGTTTTTGTTAGCAGAGACAGGAAAGGGAGGGAAAACACTGACCCTACATAGCATCAGTCAAGGAGGGAAACCAGTGTCACAACAACAACAGCATCTAAAGATACTAAACCTACATAATCTCAGGGAGAAAGGGGAACTAAGAACAGTTTCTGGGTGACAGGCCAAGACAAAAATGTGGGGGAATAGGAGTCACAACAGTCAGTAGTATGGGGGGTAGAGGGCACACTACATAGGGTAGCAGAGGAAGGATTGTGGGATGTAATAAATGTTGGGCTGTGGTATTCATGGAGTTACTATGGAAAATAGGAGAATGCCTGGTGTGCAGGAGCTTGGAAAACTCAAACAAAGAGATAAGGTGGCTGATTGGGGAATTAGAACACATCAAAGGGGGAAATAGGGAGGCTACCAGGACAGGGACATGATTCATCACAGCATAATAACATCAGGTAAATGGCTGGAGAGGAAAGAGTCACACAGGGGCCAAGGGTGAACCAACAAAAAGGTTTAAACCAAACCAGCAGATTCTGGGAGGATGGGTTGCAGATGGCAAAGAATAGGGAATGGGGAGGATGTATTATGGGTAAGCACAGGGGGATGCAGGGGAGCACCCTCTTTGAGGCCCCTACATCCAACAATTATGTAGTACTGGAAGATGGGGCTCATGGGGTTAAGGAGGGACAGGGGCCAGGATACCATAGGATAGAAGAGAGGCTAATGGGAAGGTGGAGAGGAAGAGCAGAGGGAATCTTGGGCCAGTCAAAGGGAAGATGCCAGGGAGGTAGAGGATAAGAAAGGAAGTAACACAAGAGAGACAGGAGGGAGGAGAAGACAGGAAGATGAAGGGGGCAGCAAGGGAGGTGGAGGATAAAGTAGGATAGAAAAGGGCATAATGCAAACAGGAGCAAGGAACCTGGGGGGAAAGAACAAAACAGGAGTTCATAAGAGAGAGGAGGGGGAGTTGCTAAAACACACAGATAAACTATGATACAGGGCAAGAAGGGATTAAGGAGGAAAGGTTACAGTTACATAAGGGGTGAAATGGAATAGAGGGATGGACTCTCTTGAAACAGAAAAATAGTGCTCTACAGGTATACAATGGGGAAGAAGAGAAAACCCGCACATTAGAACAACAGTAGCTTGCATGCCAGGAATGGAGGCAGGGAAAGCATCACTTAGAATCAAGGAGCTGTTAGGAGAGGCAGGGAAAAACCTGACTTGATTTTGCACATTGAAACCAATGATTTGGCAGAAGAGGAAGAGGAGATGGTACAAAATAGTTTCAGGCATAAAGCAAGATCAGGCAAAGAGTCGGAGAACTTGTTGGTCTTCTCAGAAATAATCCTGGTCCCTAGGGCAAGCACAGCTAGAGAAAGAAGGATAGTGGGATTAAACCAGTGGCTGGGGGAGTGGTGTAATGAAGAGGGATGCAGTATTATTGGAAGTTGGGGAAACACATGGTCAGACAAGGGGCTCTATGGCAGGGACAAACTACACCTTAGCTGGGAAGGAAAAGAAACACTGAAAGATAGGCTTGGGGAGTATATGGGAAGGAAACTTAATTTAAATTGCTAAGGGGAGGGGCAGAAAAGGTGGGCCAATAGACCACCCCCCCAACTAAGGCAGTGATATCTATATGGGAAGGGTGAAAGGAGACCAACCAAGAAATGGGGGAATTGAAGGGGGCAGGAGGACAAGCTACGACAATCTAAAGAGCAATGGTAATGCAGGAACAACGTGGAGGGTGGTGTCACTAAATGCACAGAGTCTGGAGAATAAGATGGCAGGAATTGCATGCCCTCTTAGCAGAGGGTAAAGTGGATATTGCAGCCATCACAGAGACCTAGGCCACAGCACACCATGACTGGGATCTCTCAATCCCAGGTTAAACACTATGCAGAAGGGACAGGGAGACAAGCAAGGGGGGACAGCTTATATCAGAGAATGAATTGTATGTGCGAGAGAAGAAGACAAAGATACTGGGAACATTTGAATAATGTGGCTGCAACTTCAGAATAGCAGAGGAAGGAAAATCAGGTCGGGGGTACAGACCGCCCAGCCAGGTCGAGGAGATGGACAGAGAACTGTGCTCACAGTTGAGGAATGCAGCAGGGAGGGGGAAGGTAGTAGTGATGGGAGACTTTAACCTACACAAAGTGGATTGCCCCCCACAAATCCTGTGTCAGAAGTCAGGAAATTCTTATTTATTTATTCATCCAATCAGAATTACAACCCTTTGAGTAAGGGACTCTTTTGCAATCAAGGATGGATTCATGACACAGTATGTAACAGGTCCTAACAGGGAGGAGGCAATCCTGGACCTAGTGCTCACTAATGGGGAGCACATACAGGACATATATATTAGGAAACCCCTGGGTGGGAACAACCACAGCACAGTTTGGCTCAGTCTAGACATGGGTAAGGAAGACATCTCCACAAAGACCAGAACGTTAGATTTTAGGAGAGCAAACTTCAAAAAGATGAGAGAAGTAACTAACAAGGAACCTGGGGAGCATAGAAGAGGGCATGGAGGTGGACAGAATATGGGACACCATTAGGGGTGCCATTCAGAAGGCCACAAGCAGCTGCATAAAGATGAAGGGCAAGAAAGCAGGGTTGACACCACCAAGCTGGTTAAATGGGGAGTGGCCTGAGTAGTAAGGGATAAGATGGCAACCAAGAAGAAATTTAAAAAAAAAACAGCAAGAGGGGAGGATGAGGAAGAGTACCACAGGCTAGCCAAGCTAACAAGAAGGGAAATACAGCTGGCAAAAGGGCAGAAGGAGCTCCAAATAGCAGAAGGAATAAAGAAAGGGGAGAAGGCCTCCTTTTGCTACATAAAGAAAAAGACGGACAAAAAGGATGGCATTGTCAGGCTTAAAAAAGGGGACAGGTGGGTTACAGAAGGTGGGACAACAGCAGAAGTGTTAAATGAATACTTCTGCTCCATCTTTAAAAAGGAAAGGGAGGGACCAATACCACAAACAGGAAAAGAGAGGGAAGGAGCAGGGGAGGGACCCAATAGGGATTATATGGATCAAAAAAGTGAGGAAGGGGTTGATGCCACTGAGGGTACACAAATCCTAGGTCCAGATGGAATACAGCCCAGGCTGCTAAAGGAGTTGGTAGAGGAGCTGGCAGGCCCACTGACAATTCTCTTCAACAGGTCTCTTGATTTGGGAGTACTACCAGTAGAATGGAGAACAGCACATGTTGTGCCATTCCACAAGAGTGGACCCAAGGAGGACCCGGGCAACTACAGATCGGTCAGCCTGACCTCAATAGTATGTAAACTCATGGAGACCATACTGAAGGAAGGACTGGTGAGGTACATGGAGGAGAAGAGGAGAATGGTCTGCAGGACAATAAACAATATGGGTTTGTGGCAGGTAGATCATGTCAGAGGAACTTGATCGAGTTCTTTGATTGGGTCACTAAAGCAGTGGACAAAGGCCAGGCAATGGATATGATTTACCTGGACTTTAGCAAGGTCTTCAATTCTGTTCCACACAGAAGGCTGATAACTAAACTGAGGGACCTAGGGGTGGTGGAGAAACTAGTAAGATGGGTTGAAAATTGGTTGAGTGGCAGAACACAGAGAGTAGTCATAGGGGAGGAGTTCTCCAGCACCAAGGAGGTCACCAGAGGGGTCCCACAGGGGTCAGTGTTGGAGCCAGTATTGTTTAACATCTTTATTAGTGACATTGGAGAAGGCATTCAAGGAAAGATGTGTCTGTTTACAGATGACACCAAGCTCTGTGGGAGGGTGGATACCTAGGAGGGGATACAAGAGCTGAGAGAGGACTTAGCTAGACTGGAGAGATGGTCAGGAATATGGCAGCTTGGATTCAATGCCAAAAAGTGCAGAGTGATGCACCTAGGGGCCAAGAACCCAAAGATGGAGTACTGCAATGGAAAGGTTCAGGTAGCTGTTTCTGAGGATGAAAAGGACCTGGGGGTGGTAATTACTAGTGACGTGAAACATTCCTCTTAATGCAAAAAGGCTGTGGTGAAGGATAACAGGATGTTTGGATTTATTGCAAGGGGATTCAGTAGCAGGCAGAGTGTGGTTATTTTGCCATTGTACAGGTCGTTGGTAAGACCACATCTAGAATATGGGGTGAGGTATTGGCATCCATACCTTAAGAAGGACATTAACATACCGGATGGTGTCCAGAGGACAGCAATTCAAATGATCAAGAGGCAACAGGATAAGTCATATGATGAGAGACTAAGAACCCTAAGGATGTACTCCCTGGAAGGGAGGAGGGAAGAGGGTTGCTAAGACAGAGATCTTCAAGTACATAAGGGGAGCAAACAGAGTGGAAAGTGAGGGTTTCTTCAATAAAAGAGACAATACCCCCACTAGAAGGCACAGCATAAAATTGATGGGGGTGGGGAAGATTCAAAAGAGATGAATAGAAACATTTTTTTACAGAAAGAGTAGTGTCTGCCTGGAATGAGCTGCCACAGCAGGTGGTGGAGGAAAAGAAGTGAGATGTTTCAAAAGAGCTGAGGACAAGCACAGAGTGAAGTCATGGGACCAGGAAAGGGGAAAAGGAGGGGGGTTTGGAGGGAAGGAGGGGGGAGGGACAAGGTCACTAGTGTAAGTGCAAAGCCAGGACCCTGCAATTATTTGAGAAGACATGATAGACCAAGAGGTCCTCTTCTACTGGCTATTTTTGTATGTTCGTAAGTTCGTACTGTGCATTGGTATTTTTTTTTATTTATTTAGCTTTTGTTTATTGGGAAAGTGCACCAGACAAAAACCTGCCAATTTTCTGGCACAACCCGGGAGAGTACATTACAGGCAACAACAGTATAACAATGTTCAGAAATACAAATAATGATGACAGAAGAGAAAAAAGTGCACAAATTTCAGCTGCCAGGTAGGTACAATGTAGTAACAATTAGTACAAAGTTAATTCGGTACAAGTTAGAACAAAAATAAGTCAGGACTAACTGGGTGTGACAGAAATGACTAAGGAACACAACAACAAAAAAGGTCCCTGGGATTTCAAAAAACAATGAACTAGGCTTTTACACAAACTGGCCAAGATGAACAACAATTTAGATACAAAAATAGATGGTAGATTACAAGTAGTAAGTGTTTCTAGTTCCAACACAATAAAAAAAAAATAGCTATTCATACCGATAAAAAGGAACATGTGAAAGAAGCAGTACATGCTCACAGGAGGACAAGACTAAGCAAAAATAGATTTGATAAGGTCATTAGCAAGAAAATTTATCGGATGCTCTCAGGTAATCAAATAAGTATTTTTTGAAGATCGAGTGGGATTTGGAGACCCTGGGTGATAAGGCAGAGAGTTACAAGATTTTAGGGCAAAGTGGGCAAATGCCTGTTCTCCCAAATTGGTGGAGCATTTTGGAACAGCAAGGAGGCCTGGGTGGAAGACAAGTTGGTAAACATGCTTTGCAGGAGTAAACATCAAGGCCAATGGGCTGGTTGGGAGGATCTAATGATGTTATCTGTTAGGCAGCTGAGGATGTAAGTTCACCTGGAGGGGGGTGATAGCCAATTTAAGCCTGAGTACAGTGTGCAGTGGTGGGTGTGATGAGGGGCAGACAATGCAAACCTGCATACATTATTACTGGTATATGCAATAACCCATTTGTAAAAGCAAATAGTGATAGCCTGGAAAAAGGTAGGGAGAGCATACATAGTCTTGGAAGTAATACACACTGGGCTATTGAGATTCTGGCTGCTGGGGTAAGGGCATGGGGGACATGGTATGCAATCCCAATTTTAGAATTAACAGATTTACAAATACAGTTTATGTGTTGGAGAAGTTTAGAGCAGGGGTCACATGTGACACCAAGGTATCTGAATGAAAGTGTTGTGGAGAAAGGGGAGCCATCAAGACACTGGATGACTAACTCAGAGGCAAAGGTACTAGTCTTTTGAGGGGACCTGAAGAGCATTACTTGGATCTTGCCTACATTATGAACAAGCTGATTTGAGGTTTGCCATGTTTGTATACTTTGTCGGTCAAAAGTGAGTTTGGAATTTATATTTCCCAGGGATCTAGAGCCTAGATAAAGTATAAGGTCTTCAGCATACAGGAGGGTACAGCAATGAGAAGGGGAGTTTGGTATGTCGTTAATGAAAATTGAAAAGAGTAGCAGACCCAGTATGGAACCTTGAGGAACTCCTAGTGTTATGATGGCGTGGGTTGAGAGGGCCTTATTGAAAAGAGCCAGACTAAGAGTGATTGTGAAGGTAATTTGAGAACCATAGCACAGCAGAGTTTGAAACCCCAAGGGACTCCAGCTTTTGTAAAAAGAGGGCGTGATTAACCAAATTGAAAGCTTTGCAATTAAGACTGCACCTGTGAGCAGAACCTTATCAATACTGGATTTGACCTTGCTAGTGATTTGTACAAGAGTGGTGGAGGTACAGTGTGCTGGCCTGAAGCCATGCTATACAGGAGATTGAAGGCTGAATTTTAGCATGCAGCCTGAGACCTGGTAATGAACATGATTTTCAAGAAGTTTACTGGGGATAGGTAGTATGGCAATCGGGTGGTAATTAGTGATAGATTTTGGATCACCCTTTTTGAACACCTGGATGATTCTCACAGACCCCTAAAGTTATGACATGATTAGAGATGTAGCTAAGTTTTTAACCTTACTGGTGAATTTTGCACAGATCCACCAAATTCGCCTCTGCGGATCACTTCTCAAGCTGACCCGCTTAATGAAAAATTCACCATTTGTAACTTCACCTTGCTTTTTTTAAAGTGCAAATTGCTCTTAAAAAACCCCAAAGCAAGGAGAAGTTACAAATGGCAAATCCTTTTATTTTTTAACTAAATCCCTGATGTCTAGTGCCCCCCAACGCCGATTGCCTGCCGCAGTGTAAAATAAATATTTTTATTTATATCTCATGTGTACAGTTCCTCCCTTCCTCCTGCTGATCACCAGCCACAGTATAAAATAAATATTTTTATTTATATCTCTTGTGTCAAGTTCCCACCTGTGGACCCCCACCCCATCAAGTAGTGCACCCAACCCTGGTCCCCCCACCCTGACCACTAGCAGTCGACTAGCACAGCCTTCCACTCTCTGCCATGGCTGGCTGTCCTACTGAATTAGAATGAATGAGTGCATACTTGTATAAGCATGCACTCACTCATGTCATGTCTGTCAGGCAGTCAGCTGTAGTGAAGAGTGGAGGGCTGTGCTGGTCACCTGATCTGAGTGGGGATGGGGGGAGCAGGGTGGTGGAGCACTACCTGACAGGATAGGGGTTCACTAGACACCAGGGATTTCTTTGATTATATATTTTTTTTACATTGGGGACTGCGATTGATGGGGGAGGATGGGAGGAACCATTTGACACCAGGGGCTTGAAACTCAAATCCCTGAGACTAACACAAGGTGCCTGCTCCAAACATAAATGGTGCAAGTGGCACCTTGCATCAGAAACTGCCCTCTATGCTATTCATAAAGAAACACAGAAACATAGACTTTGACGTCAGATAAGGACCCTTGGCCCATCTAGTCTGCCCAATTCCCTACCTACAGGATAGGCCGCAGATCCTGGTTAACCAACAGTCTATTTCTTCCTACCCCCCACAAGAATTGCCTTGTGTCTGTCCCATGCATTCTTGAATTCTCCCACAGTTTTAGACCCCACAGCCTCCTCAGGAAGGCTGTTCCATGCATCCACTACCCTCTCTGTGAAATAATACTTCCTCACATTGCCCCTGAACGGCCCCCTTCTATCTTTAAATTGTGTCCCCTTGTTCTTGAACGTCTCTTTTTCTGAAAGATGCTACCCTCTTGGACTTTGTGATTCCACTGAGGTACTTAAAATTTCTATCATGTACCCCCCCCCCTTCTTTCCTCAAGGGTATACATATTAAGCTCCTTTAGTCTCTCCTCATACAACTTCTCTTGCAGACCCTACACCATTTTAGTTGCCCTCCTCTGGACTGTTTCTATCCTGTCTATGTCCTTGCGGAGATGGGGTCTCCAGAACTGAATGCAGTACTCCAGATGGGGTCTCACCAACTGTCTCTACAGGGGGATAACAACTTCCTGTTTTCTGCTGCTGATGCCTCTCCATATGCATCCCAGTATACCCCCAGCCCTCCCTACTGCCTTCTCACATTGCTTGCTAACCTTAAGGTCACCTGATATGATTACCCCCAGGTCCCTTTCATTTTTTGTTGTTGTTACTACCTCCCTCCATTGTGTATTCTTCCCCTAGGTTCTTGTTTCCCAGGTGCATTATTTTGCACTTCTTTGCATTGAATCCAAGCTGCCATACTTCTGACCATTCCTCCAACCTTGCCAAGTCCCTTCTCATCCTTTCCACGCCTTCTTGTGTATCAACCCTGTTGCAGATCTTTGTGTCATCTGCAAAAAGGCATACTTTTCCTTCTAATCCCTATGCAATGTCACTGATGAAGACATTAAAAAGGACTGGACCCGATACTGAACCCTGCAGTACTCCACTAGTAACCCCTCTTTCTTCAGAGTGGACTCCATTTACAATTACCTTCTGTGTCCTGTTGTCCAGCCAATGTTTTACCCAGGATACCACCCTGGGACCCACTCCCAGGCTGGTTAATTTGACTATTAATCTTTTGTGTGGGACTGTGTCAAATGCCTTGCTAAAGTCTAGGTAGGCCATGTCCACAGCCCTCCCTGGTCTACTACTTTGGTCACCCAGTCAAAGAAATCTATTAGATCTGCTTGACATGACCTTCCCGCTGTGAACCCATGCTGCCTTGGGTCTTGTGCCCCACTGGCCTCTAGGTACTCAACTATTCTTTCCTTCAGAAGTGACTCCATCACTTTCCCTACCACAGAGGTCAGACTGACAGGTCTGTAGTTTCCTGCCTCTGTCTTGGTCCCACTTTTGTGAAGGGAATCACATCCGCCTTCCTCCAGTCCTCGGGTACACACCATTGTCCCATGATTTATTAAAAAGAGTAGCCAGTGGTTTCACTAGTTCCTCCCTTAATTCTTTTAGAATTCTGGGGTGAATTCCATCAGGACCCATTGCTTTGTCCACCTTCAGTTTTAGGAGTTCTTGCAGAACCCTTTCTTCTGTGAAAGGACTGGGATCGACCCCCTATCAAGAGTGCTTCTGTTAATTGGATTAGGCACTTCCCCCTCCTCTTTTGTGAATACTGAGCTGAAATATTCATTCAGTATCCCTGCTTTTTCACTGCCCCCCTCTGCCCACCCACCGTTCATTCTATTCAGCCTCACTATCCCTCCCTTTGTCTTTCTGCACTCACTGATGTACCTATAAAAGGTTTTATCGCCCTTCTTAACTGAGTTGGCTATCTTTTCCTCAGTTTGGGCCTTTACTATTCTGACTTCCCTCCCTGCTTCCTTCTGCCTTAACTGGTACAGATCTCTGTCCTGCTCTTTCTGTGTTTCCTTATACTTCTGGAATGCTATCTTTTTCTTCCTGACTTTCACAGCCACCTCTTTTGAGAACCATAGTGGCTTTTTCTGTCATTTTGATTTGTTTATTTGCTTCACACAAAGGCTTTTTGCCTCTGTGATGGCAGTTTTGATGATTCCCCATTGTTGCTTCACACCTCCTTCTAGCCTGTTTGCTAGTGCTTTTCTGAGGCACTCTCAAATCTTGCCAAAGTCAGCCCTCCTAAAGTCCAGTACCCTCACTTTTGTATGGCTTGACTCTGTAGCTGAGTTTAATGTGAACCACACTGTTTGATGGTCACTTGTTCCCAGATGGCAACCCACTTCTAGATCTGAGATCCTCTCACTGCCCCTGTTTGAGAGTATAAGGTCCAATATTGCTCCCTCACGAGTGGGATCTGAAACTAGCTGTCTGAGGCCTGCCACCTGTAGGGCATCAAGAATGGCCCTGCTCTTGGATGTGGCTGCAGCAAATGTGCTCCAGTTAACATCTGGCATATTCAGGTCTCCCATCAACAGTATCTCCCCTTTCTCTGCCATTCTAAGAATACCTTCTATCATATCCTTTTCCATTCCCTCCCCCTGACATGGGGGTCTGTACACAACCCCTGTGCAGATTGTGGTGCCCTTTTCAGTCTCCAAGGTGACCCACAGTGCCTCCTCTCCTCCCCTCCCTGTTTACTCTTTTGTTCAGTTGCTTTTATCCCTTCCTTTACATAGAGAGCTACTCCTTCCTCTTCTCCCCTGCCTGTCTCTCCTGTAGGTTATGTACCCTGGTATGTTAACATCCCAGTCATGGTTCTCTGTGTACCATGTTTCTGTGACTGCTACAATATCTAGGCATCCCTCTTCCATCAAGGCCACCAGCTCAAGGAGCTTGTTGCCCAGACTACGAGCACTGGTACTCATTACCCTCCATTTCCTGATGGCCTTACTCCTTTTTGCCCCATCCCTGTCCTTCTTGCCTTTGTCACTTTCTCCATTTACCCGTGCCCTTCTCCCTATCGACACTTCTATGTTGGTGTTTGCTGCACTTACTACCATGATTTTTTGGAGGGGCTAGGATTTCCCTGCTCCTTTCCAGTGCCTCCCCCCTTGGCTAGTTTAAATGCTTGCCAATGAAGCATTTAAACCTGTCACGTAGGATCCTGGTTCCCCTCCTGGACAGATGCAGCCCATCATGCCAGTATAGGTTTGCATCACTCCAGGTGGGACCCCAGTCTCCAATGAAGCCAAATCCCTGAGCTCCACACCAGTTTTTCAACCACTGATTGAATCCCATGGTGCGGAACACCGTAGCCTCTCCTATGCCATAGATGGGCAGTACCTCCAAGAAGGTTACCGTGCGTGCTACACTGACAATAGGCTCCTCTCAATTCCACAAACTCTTCCTGCACTTCTTTAATCCCTTTCTTAGCCAGGTCATTTGTCCCTAGGTGGACAACGACATCCAGCTCCCTCCCCTGTTCAGCTGCTCTGGCAATCCTGAGGATTCGCTCCCTGTCCCTCAAGCCATGGTGCCAGGCAGGCATCTTACCTCCCTCTCCCCTTCCTCCCCCAGTTCTACCTTCCTAACAATGGAGTCCCCCACCAGGAGTTGTTTCCTTCCCCTGAGGGGTCCTCTGCCACCCTCCTGTGGGTCTCCTTTGTGGAGGTTCCCAGCATCCTCCTTGGTCTCCACTGTGGGTGCCTCCATAGAGGAACCACACTTTGCCATAATGGCATAGGAATTGTGGAGAGGTACAACTGGAGGGATGCACCTCTGTTCCACCATCCTCACCCTCCCTGAGCCCACTGTCCTCCAACCGCTCCTCTTTCTTGGCAACCTCTGAGGCAACAGCAGTGGCACTGATGGTCCCTGGATGGAAGAGGAGGTCCCACAAATCCTGGCCAACTCAGCCTGGAGATGAGCAACCTCCTCCCCCTCAGCCCAGAGAGGTGCCTGCAGATGGAACAACACTGCATCCTCCAGAACGTCTCCAGGAAGACTGCTGCTCCACAGCCACTGCACTGCACCATTCCAATCATGTCTTATTTCTGGCCCCTTAACTGTTTGCAATCCTTACTCTTTCCTCTGTTTTTCTTTCCTCTCTCTCCTTACTTTCTGCCTGTGTGCCCTTTACGCTCCTGATTGTCCTGTTCTGAGACAAGAATATCCTATATTTCTCAGTAGACCCCTTAGTTGCTCAGAGGCAGACCTCCAGCAGCTAGAGGGGGCTGGAGAGCTACTCTTGCCCTTCTAGGATGGTGGGTCTTTGGTGGATCTGTGATCACTCACTTCCTGCTCCCAAATGGACAAAAAGGCAGTCTTTTATCATCTGCAGGCTGCCTGTCCCAAACGGATCTTGAGCCACCCATGTGCCCATAAATGGGCTGCAACATGGCACTAGGGGGCATGTGGCAGATGCAAGCTGCCACATCCCTGAATGTGGGATTCTTTTAACTCTCCCAGAAGGAGAATTTTGTAAGTACCTTTAGACCAGCCAGGGCTGCTCTAAGGGTACTTAGAATATTCTCCCTCTGGGAAAGGATTACTAATGACAATGTGTGTGTCCCCCCCCATCCCCATGTGTCCCAGAATAATAAAAAATAATAGTGCCCCCGATCCTGTTAGTCAGCAGTCTCTCCTCCCATCCCAATGAGGCCTGGTAAATTAATTAATAATATTGTTCCCCTCCCTGTTTATCTGATAGCCCCACCCCACAAGACCCAATCACCCATTTAAGACATATGTAAATACCACTGGTGGTCTAGTGGCTCCCCACCCTGGCAGACAGTTTCCCACCACCCTTCTCCCCCAATCCCCAAAATGGGCTAGTGACTGGCACAGCCCACCACTCAACTCCACGGGCAGTGACTGGCTGAACTCTTAATGATTGCTGTACTGTATACAGTACTGCCCTTTGATAGACAGCTTGCTGTCACTCAATGGGCATGTACTGTATACAATATGGTGCTCATTGAGAGCTCAGTCAGAAACTGGCCACAAGAGGTGAGCAATGGGCTGTGACAGTCATTTGTCCATTTTGGGGACTGGGGGTGTGTGCAGAGTGGTGGGACACTACCAGGGTGGGGGGCCACTACACCACCAATGATATTTACATATGTCTTAATGGGGGTTGGGACTTTGTGGGGGTAATGGATCAACAGGGAGAGGGCAATACTATTAATTATTATACCGAGCCACACTGGGATGAGAGGCGGGACAACTGACTACCAGGATCAGGGGCACTGTTAGGTTTTATTATAATGGGGCACATAGGGATGGGGGGGTGCTGACTACCAGGAATGGGGGCACTGTTATTTTTTATTATAATGAGACTCCTCATGATGGGTGGTAGCCGTTGACTATCAGGGCCAGTGGCACTGTTATCATTTATTACAACAATATGCATCATGATGGAGGGGGGGGCACTGACTTCAAGGATCAGGGACACTATTAGTTTTTATTATAATGGAATACATTGGGATGGGGGCTCTAAACTACCAGGGATTGGCTAGACTGGTGCAGAGCTGCCCCATGACTTGCAGCATACCTTTCTGATGAGCCGCCTTTTCGGCATTCAGCCAGGGTTGCCGCAAGCCATGAGACTTTATCGCCAGGACCCTGCCCAATAGAGAATCGGGTGCAGGGTCCCTGGTGCACTGGGCTTCACAGCAAGCTGCTGTCTGCCTTGGCTTGCTCCATTCTAAGCCCTGTTTGAGAATTTAGTCCCACGGATTTAAATAAAAATATTTATTTTACACTGTGGCCTGTGATCGCGAAGTGTGGAATTTCAAAGTGTGGAATTTCACCTGTGAAATTCCACATTTTGTGGTCGATCCACACTCCATGAATTGGAAAATTTTGTGAATTGCACTTCTTGAATTGAGTGCAATTCATGAAAACATTCAAGGGGCAAATTTTGCCAACTTTGCACATCTCTAGACATGATGGAGGTGTTAATAGAGAAGTTAAAAAGTCACATAACAGGGGTGGCAAGGAGAGGGACAGCCAGTTTGACTATTTTGGGTTTCATCCTGTCTGGACCAGCACTACCATAGGGAGAGATAGCACTTAAGAGATGCAGAACCTTGCAGCATCAGGTGGAGTGAAGATTTAGAGGAGGATCTGAAGTATGAGAAGTAGTAGGGGGAGGTGAGGTGGGTGAGGATATCAGGGATTCAAAGCAAGATAGATCAGAGAAAGTAGAAATGAAGGCATTTGTAATGGTGGGTGGTTGTCACAGTTAACATTATCAATTTCTACTTCATGGGGGTTTGGCTTCTGTCTTTTCCCATGAGGTCATTAATTTGGGACCAACATTTTTGGGAGAAACTGGCCATGGCTGCAAAGAGTACCCTGTAGTATTTACTTTTCGAAGCTCAGATTTCCTGTTTTCAAGTGTTTTGCATAGTGCAATATGCGATCCAATCCAAGTGCAGAGATGATAATTTGTATTTGGCCCAATATTTATCTCTAGATTTTCACATTGAGAGAAGAGGGTGTTGTAACCATTCAGTAGGAGACCCTGTAGCCCTGCACCTAGTAGTAGGTATGTGTTTCTTTTGATTTGCCTGGAGGAAAAGTAGCTGAAACCTTCCCTACCAGAGGTGGAATTGGCTGTCGTGGGGACAAAAAGGTCTGGGTATTGCAACTGGGTGGGGAAAACATAGTGTAATCATCTTTCTATGTGCCATCATTGTTAATGTTTCCACATATGCCCCCCAACATGTCACTCTCCCAACATGTCTGTTTATGGGTGACCATTCTGGACAGTTTGAACTGGGCTGGGAGCATGCCCACCAAGCACACTCTGGTGGGCATTTGTCATATCATGATGGATAGACCTGCTTTACTGCCTCTGAAATCTTTTTAGTTCTGCTTTGAAAACCTAAATAATCACAATTTAAACTACCTTTCCTGGTTGAAGATTCCACATGCTTAACACCTTCTGCATGGAGTACTGCTTTCTGTTGTTTCTTCATATCTTGCTGTTCACTATGTGCATGAACAGTAGTTCTACAGTACTAGACACAGACACTGCCTGCTATTTCCAGAGATTTCTGTGATATTTCCGGAAATATCTGATGCTTTTTGCATTTAAACAGTAGGGGCAGCAGAGAGAAACTCTTCAGAAATTTTGCGAAATATCTGGAAATAGCTGGCAATGTCTGTGGCTACCACTGTACTTGTACTCACCTACTCTAACAGTGCCGTACTGGCTATGCAGTGTAAGTCCTCTTTCATATTTGGAGCACTGTGATCACGTGCCCATATCTGTTCTCCAGAACATTTCATTGGAAGTACTTCCTGCGATTCTTCATAGCGTTTGTCTTCTAAGCTACTAATCTGCTTGGTGGCACTGTGTTGATCTAGTTGAAGTATTTAATATGCTTTCTGTAATGTGGTGACTTTGTGTGCAGAAAAATTGATGCCCCTTACAGGGGGATAATCCCTTCCTTGACCTGAGTCTTACCTCCTAATGCAATCTTAACATTGTTGCTACTATCTGTATTGCAGCAGTACACTGCCTGCTTAACATAATCTTAACCTCAACAGCTACCTCATAACCTTTAATTGGTTGTGTTGTCCATGGTTGTACTACACTGGGTATGCAGTATGAGCAACTGGAATTCCTCTTCCCTGTGTAAAAATTCTTATTCTCCCCCATATTGATCCTAAGCCCCCATTTTGTCGACCATCAACTTGACAAATGTATGCCAGTTCCCCTGCAGTATGTCTGCTGTGTCCACTGTCCTAGCGAATTTAATGTCATTAATAAAGTCTTAATGCCTGCCACTGACTATCTCTTCCAATTCATTTATGAATATGTAAAAGAGCAGAAACAATCCCTGTGTTGTTCCATTCACGTACATTTCTCCACTAGAAATGGTGACTATCCACTATCACTCTCTCCTTTATAACAGTGAGTCAGTTTCATAGCCATCTCATGTATTTTTTGCCAGCACCACATTGAGCTACGTTCTCCACACATTTTGCATTTTTACAGCATCATTTTCATTGTTGGAGTTCAGACAGACTGCAATCACTGCATGGTTCCTATCCATATCCTTGATTAACTCTTTGAAGACTGTAATTAGTCTGGTTTGATAGGATCTACCTTTTGCAAAGCCGTGTTGGATGCTAGAAAACAGCTTATTCAGTTCCATGTGCTTACTCTTCATATATTTTACTCTTTTTAGTCAAACAGTTTGATTAGCACTGGAGTAAGAATCACAGGTCTGGAATTAATATACCTGGGTCTAAGATCACCCACCTGCCTTCTTGAATAAGAGGATGGACTTGGTTATTTTCCAGTCTCTGACACTATCTGTGTCTATATGGAGTCTTGAAAAGATATCAGTGATGTGTTCAGCCAGATGCCTTTAACCCTAAGGGGTATACTATGACGATTGTGGGATTTTTCTGCATTAACACCCTCCAACTACTTACCAAACAATTCTAAAGCAATCAGCAAAATCTCCTGCAGTAGGCTGTATCTTTCCTAATATAAATCCCCATCACCCATTTTAATTTCTTTCTACCCTCCTCCCTTGGTCAGAAATCTAAAAGTTGAGCCAGCCCACCAGTGCAGTCATAGTACTACCACTTGTAAAATTGACAGCGTGGATTAAGGAGCAGTCCAGGGACATTGAAGGGCCAGCCATGGAAGAAGGATTAAGCTTCTCATCAAATGCTCTCCTTCTCTGGTGAGGGAGGACTTCCTGTCCGGCTATTTTACCACCACCTGGGTAACCAGAGGTGGCTATGCAAGTCAGGAATCCATGCATGCAGTTCTGGTGGGGAGGGGTGCCTCGATGCATCTTGCTTTCCTGTACAAGCTGACACCTTCATGCTCTCAGTGGACGGGATCTAAGGGGGAAAACTGGCCAGGCAGATGAAGCTGACTGCCCTCTATTTTCACTTTTAGGTTTCCTCTGCCATCTCTTGGGGGCACTACCAGGCTTCACTTCCACTGTGGGTGACTGGATGAAGTGGGTGGTACCAAAAGGAGCTGATGGCAGATGTCGGTGCCTTGAGGAGTCTCAGTAAATTGGGAAGGAATAGCCTCAAGAGACAGGAGGTGGCACTGTCTGTGGTGGAATGATTTGTAGCCAGAGGGACCTAGGAGGAAAACATAAAAACCAAAAAAGAACTCTAGGAGTCATCCATGTCCCGGAACTCACCTTCACATATCTTATGTCTATGGTCTACAAATCTATCTACTATCATCTATGCAGTAACATGAACATACATCACTTCCTAGAGCACTCATCTGCTGAATACTTTAGTCATGGCTTTATCTCTTCTCATCTTAACTACTGTAATTACTTGCTACATCCTTTTCCAATCACCATATTGCGTGACTATAAAATTGTTTAAAACATGACTTCTTGCTTGCTCACCTCCTTCTGGAATCAAGACTACATCACTTCCATTTATTGCCACTTTCTGTGTATCCCTATTGATAATGCAAAATCAAATCTGATTGTTTTCTAGTAACTGACTAATATCCACTGAAGGACATCCCAATGATTAATGTGACATGAGACATAGTGGGCCTGATTCTAGAAGGGGGATGAAGGGCTTGTGTCAAGCCCTGCTTCCACAGCAAGGTTGGAAGCAGTTTTGCCAAAGCCCCTCAGACACAATGTGCTCCAATTCTAGAAGAAACATAGAAACATAGAAATTGTCAGCAGATAAGGACTGCCAGGCCCATCCTATCTGCCTGTAGGGCCTATACATTGTATGTGGCCCCTGACTCTATGTGATCAATGGCTTTTCATCACTCCTTCTCCTCTCAAGGTTCCCTTGTGCCTGGCCCAGGCAAGCTTAAACCCCTCCACTGTGCTTGCCCCCACTACCTCCCGTGGCAGACTATTCCAAGTGTCAGCTACCTATTCTGTGTAGAAAAACATTCTCACATTATCTTTTAATCTACCCCTTCCAATTTCATATTGTGCCCCCTTGTTCTAGAGCTGATGCAACTGTGACAGTTTCCCCACTTTAGGTTTGGTGCAAGTCCTGTAAAAGGGGGTCCCCTGTGGACAAAAATTTAGACCAGGGATACCCTGGCCAAACTCCCTGCATCCTGTGTTCTGGACCTGCAGCAGTGCATTAGTGGCACACTACTTTTAGAATCATGCTTGCTGCAATGTTTGACACATGTTGCTACTTGCATCAAACACCCCTGCTGCAAGTTCTCTATGGTGAATGCATCCTTTTGAGAATCGGACCCAGTATTTCAAATAGGCTATGACAGAAAGGATGAGCATCAACCTCTTTTTGGCATTATATACTTATCCCTTGATCACTGAAAATTCTCATTCATCCTTATGTTCAGTGAGTCACCTCTCCAGTCTATCAGCATCACAACATTATCTTTCAAGTTCCATCACAGATCTTGAGACTGGTTAACACCATGTGAGGAAAGTCTCTTCATGGTGTGCCACAGGGCTAATGACACTGGAAGTACTCTACTTCAAGACTCATCAGGAAGAATTGGAGAGGTGAGTGACTCTGGGGAGGACAATGGCATTATGAATTGATCAATTGATAAGAAGTTAGTTTTCCCACCTTAAAAAAATCACCTCACTTTTCTCTTTGGCCCATCCAAAGCCATGCCTGATCTGAAGAGTATGATATCACATGGTCACCAGTGATGTCTAATGCCACCCAAGCTCTCCACAGGCAGAACTCATGGCATAGTGTCACCTGGCCTCCTCCCAGTTTCTGAGCCTGCTCAGCATTTCTGAGACTCCAGTAACCCAAAAGAAGGAACTGGGTTTACAGCACAAACCTAGGTCAACTGCAGTCAAGTGTAATGCACTCCATGGGAACACTGGTAAAGGTATCACAGCCCTTTTTCTAAACATCAAGTACATTACATGCACACAACCAGTGTTCAGATTTAAAGACTGAGGGCAGGACCTATTGAAGGCATGACACAGACACATGTTCTGATTCTGAGACAGCTTATACCATGATATAAGCATCCAAAACGTTGAATACATAGGCTGTATTCACCAGACGGCCTACATCTATCCAGGGTGCAAAGGTATCCTCACTGAAAAGTTCAAATGCTTCCTCCATGAACATTTAAACTAGCCTAGGGAGGAGGCAAAAGCAGTCGGGGGATAAAGGTAGCCACCCCCCACTATATAACATATCTGAAATAAGGGAGAATCCAATTAGTACAAGGACAGTATCAAATCCAATGAATAAATTATATACAATTGTGGGGAGGACAGAAGGTGAAACCCAAAAATGTCACAGGTCCAAGAAAAGGGAAAAGGATGGTGGGCACACAAGCTGGAAAGTAATGTGCACAAATGCCCACGGTCTGGGGAAAAAATCCTAGACCATATGGCATTAATGGGAGACACACAACTGGACATAGTAGCTATTACAGAAACATAATACACAGGAAACCATGACTGGGATTTAGCAATACCAGGATGCACACATTTTAGAAAGGATAGGGAAGGGAGAAGGGAAGTGGGAGTAGCTATGTATGTGAAGACAGGGATTAAAGCAACAGAGGCTTAAGGGTTACAAAAAGGAGCAGAGGCACTGTGGGTCACCCTGGAGGTGGGAAAAAAGACAGCCATTCACACTGGAGTGATTACAAGCCTCTGGGGGCAGGAGGAGGAATCAGATGAAGCTCTTGTGGAAACCATCCACAAAATGGCAGCCAAAGGGGCACTGCTACTAATGGGTGACTTCAACCTGCTTGAGTTAGAGTGGAGCACTCAGTCTGCGAGTACAAAAGGGGCAGGGACTTCATGACTGCCCTTAATGGGGCAAACTTAAGACAACTTGCAGCAGAACCAACCCATGAGGATGTTCTACTGGATTTGGTCCAGACCAATGGGGACAGGATCACAAATGTGGAGGTGGGCAGTCCCCTTAGTACCAGCAATCACAGGACAATATGGTTTAAGGTAACCACAGTGGAGGAGGCAAGCCATGCAAGGATAAAGGTTCTATATTTCAGGAAGGCTTACTTTAAGGAGATGGGTAGAAATCTCAAAAGAGCCCTAGCAGAAGAAGGTACAGGGGAGATGTGGAAAAACATTGGCCTAGACTCAAGAGAGTCATAACAGAAGTAACAGGTCATTGTGTCAAAGTTCATAGCAAGAGTAAAAGAAAGAAAAAGCCATTATGGTTCTTGAAGTTTGTGACCAAGAAAGTAAGGGAAAATAAAAGAGCCTTCAGAAGATACAAGGAAACACAAAAGGATGAGGACAGAGAACAATATTTGGAGAAGCAGAGGGAATCTGCAAAAATAATTAGAAAGGCTGAAGAACAGACAGAGGAAGGTATAGCCCAGACTATTAAGAAAGGCAACAAGACGTTCTTCAGATACATTAGCAATAGGAAAAAAAACAGAAATAGGGATTATTTGTCTGAAGAAGGAAGGAGGAGAAAGAGTGGAGGACAACCTAGAAAAGGCTGAGATACTGAAGGCAAGGCAAGGCAAATTTTATTTAAAAGACACCCAATCCCGGAGGCTCTGGGTGCCGTACAGAAAACCAACATGAAAACAAACATCAATAGATAACTATTATCATAAAAGCTATAAAACTAGTTAAATAAACTTCAATAATAAATAACAAAATAAATAATGAAAAGAAATCAGGGACAGGCAGCATAACAAGTCAGATCAGGGCGATATTTACAAAACTGGGTCAGGAAAAGCCTGTGCAAACAGGAAGGTCTTGAGTTGTGCCTCGAATACCTCCACTGAGGGGGCCTCCCTAATAGATGGAGAAAGCGAATTCTACAGGACAGGGCTGGCAAAACTGCAAGCTCTGTCACCAGCAGTTTTTAACCTCATCGAAAGGGGGCCCCTCAAGGAGGAATGGCAGGAGTGAACTGCAGTAGCAGGTGTAGGACGGTCTGCCAGGTAACCAGGGCCCAGGCCATATAGAGCCTTAAAGGTGAGCAAGCCCATCTTAAAGAGGAACTTTCACCTGACCGACAGCCAGTGCATTTCACGCAGCACCAGGATGACATGGCAATACTTAGACTGCCCAGTCAACAGCCTGGCAGCCACGTTCTGCACTAGCTGAAGCTGGTGGAGGGTACCTCTTGAGACCCTGAGGTGCAGCATATTACAATAATCAAGCCTCAATGTCATAAAGGCATGCACTAAGGTAGAGAGGTCCAAGAGCAGAATGAGGGGCCTAATCCAGGTGATATTTCTCAGATGGTAAAAACTAGTATGCACCACAGCTGACACCTGAGCCTCAAGTGTCAGGCAGCTGTCCAGAATAACAGCCAGGTTATGCACCCTGGAGGAGGCCTTCAAAGGCACAGAACCTAGGATGAGTATTGTCTCTGTGCCCAGGCCTTCCTATCCCACCATCTGTTCAACTCCACTACCAGTACCTCTGTCTTATTGGGGTTCTGTCACAACCAGCTGGAAACCACCCAGTCATTAATTTCAGCAAGGCAGCCATTAAGCACATCCACTGTGTTGGATGCCCCAGGTGCAAAGGAAAGCTACAGCTGGGTATCATTGGCATAGCAATGAAAACCCAAGCTGTATTTCTTAATGAGCCCTCCCCGGGGCAGCATGTACAAGGCGAACAACATTGGTGACAAGACCGAACCCCGAGGTACTCCACAAGACAGGAGACTAGGGGAGGAGGAGAAATTCCCCATCACAACCCTTTTCTTCCTCTTTATGACAAAGGACTCAAACCAGAAGATGACTGTACCGACAAGTCCACAAAATTCCCTCAGGCGGTGAAGTAACATACAATGGTCCACCTTGTCAAAAGCTGAGGAGAGATATAGGAGAATGAGAATTGTCCCTTCCCCTTGATCTGTTGCCCTGAGAAGGTCATTGTGCACCTGAACTAATGCAGTTTCTGTGATATGCCTCACCTGAAACCGAGATTGGTGAGGCTCATATAAATCAAAAGCCATGAGGTGCTCCTCAAGCAGAAGCACCACAATCTTCTTAACAACCTTACCCAAAAATGGAAAGTTGGAGATAGGATGGTAATTTGCCTTGAAGTCATGGTCCAGGGATAACTTTTTCAGGAAGGGTCTCACCAATTCCTCCTTCAAGGCATAGGGAAAAAACCCTCAGAGAAGGAGTACTGGACAATCAAGGCAAACACTGGGGCAATGGAGTCGACATATTCCATCAAGAAACATGTCGGCACCAGGTCCAATTCACAGTATGTGTGCATCAGTTTGGAAGCAACCTGAATGACCTCAGCCACCTCCACTGATCTAAACTCCCCCCAACTAGGCAGAGTGCTCTCTGAATGTCTGAGGTGACCACTATCAGACAAATATTGGCTCACTGGTGAAATTCCATGCCTGATGGAGGACACTGTCAGATAAGAACCAAGCAAACTGCTCGCATAAAGCATTCGAGAAAGCTTTTTTCAACTGCAAAAAGGCTGGGTTTAGCAGCCTGTCTACAGTCTGAAATAGTACAGTTGGTCAACTCTTCCTGGCCGCAATTTACCTGGACAGGAACTCTGCCTTGTTATGGTTGATTACCCCCTGGTACTCACCATAGTGAGCATGCAGGGCCAGCTTGTCCGCCTCCAGGCCACATTTCTGCCAGCAGCACTCCAGCCTCGGACACAAAATCATCATCGCCTTGCACTCCCCATCAAACCACAGAGACCTTAACTGAGAAGATCTGGGTCATACATGGACTGGTGAGAGGGAGTCGACAGCCTCAGACATCACCTTATTACAAGCAGTGACTGCTGCACACTTGCCCCTCTTGCATGCAATGCTCACACTAGATAGGTCAGCCACCCTCCAGAAGACCCTCAGGGGTAACACCTCTCAAAGGGAGGTAGCTTACCATCTCAGCAGGGGGAGGGCTTTTGGGGTGTGCCCAAAATGTGAACTCCACCATGCAATGATCGGACCAAATGACCCAATTAGTCTTGAGATTATTAATCTCAAGCCCCAGAGAGAAGACCAGATCCAACATGTGATGGCCCTGATGGGTCACAGAGGAAACTTCCTGTGATGAGCCCAAAGATGACATAGTCTAGAGGAAGTTGTAACCAAGCCTGGATGATTCATCTAGCCCAAACATTGAAGTCCCCCAGAATTAGACATCTGGGGGCCTCCAACATTTTGTTGATGATGAAGTTGGCTACCTCCTGCAGAAATTCTCCCACCTCCCCAGGGGGATGGTAAATCATGAGGATTCTGCAGCCTGCGCCTGGACCCCCACACATGGTCACACTTTCAAAGAAACCCATTCTTTCCATTGAGTGCACGGTGAATCCCAGCTGAAATCTAAAAGAGATGGCAACTCCCCTGCCTCTGCATTCCACTCTGGGGCAATGCACAACAGAATACCTGGGGGGATGGTGGCAGCAAAAACTGGGCCAGCATTGTCACTCACCTAGGTCTTCATAATGCAAGCCAGATCGACCAATGAAACAAGATCCACTAAAATGGCAGTCTTGTTTCTCATCAATATGGCATTACAAAGCACTGCCCACAGGGGATTGGTGGACAGTGTAGCCCCTCTGGCTGACTGCCCACTCGGTCTGGTGAGAACCCTGGGGATGGGCACCAAACATGTCTCACCTCTCCCATGAGCCCAATGGTCCACAGGGCACCTTCTATACCTAACCATCCCTATCCTTCCCCCTACCAACATGCACAAGGCACCCTGCCACAGCTGATCAATGTGGTTCCTATGAGTTCTGACCTCCTGACAGTGATGTGCTGTAGTGGTGGTAACTGGGAGGTCAGAAAAGGGCAGCAGATCACTTAGCTGGGATGCCCCATACATAATCCTGGCATGCCCAAGGCCCCTGTTCTTCCTCAAGCACATCCTGTCTTACTATACTGACCCAAAATCATACACTTCAACTAACAAAAAATACATTCACTCAACTAGCCACACATTAATACAAAACCAGCCTAGTACCACCCATACTACTCACACATCCAAACTTAAAACTCAAAACCCACCAGCACCCCCCCACCCACAAGAAGAGCAGTAACAAGTCCAGGATGTGGTTCCTGAAAGATAGGAGAGCACTGTCCACAGCTTGACAGTAAGTCCTACAAGGCAGGATGACTAAAAATGGATAAAGTACAAACATTTAAAATCACAAGCAGGTAATAAAGAAATGTCACAGCCCACTGCTTAGCAGCAGAAGGCTCTCTCCCCTCCTCCAGTCACTGCAGAGATGATCTAGCTAGACCAGTCCCAGAATACATAAGCCACACAGGATAAGTCCTAGAAAATCCACAAAACTGCGCCCACCAGATCTGGGGTACCGGGAAGTGAAGACAAGGAACCGGCAACCAATCCCCCAATCGATAATCCAAGGGGCATGCAAGAGTTTCTGAGGTCTCTATTCCCAAAAGCAGGCCACACAGGGAACACAGACAAAACAGGTCCAACTGATAATCCTAAGGGCACTCCGAGAGTCCACAGAGTCTTTATTCCCAGATGCAGGCCACACTGACATACGGACAGATAGACCAGCAGCCAAGACATGAAAGTCCCAAGGACAGCCAGAATGCCGCTAATGCCCTGGGAGACAATGCGCATAAATGCCCTCAGCACCACACTCTCCCAGGACTGCAGTCCAGGCATCAACAGGATTGACAACATGCCATTGACCTCCTCATGAATAAGGAGCACCTTTGGGGAGATTCAAAGGTCCACCGCTACCGTCCATTCTGAAGCAGTGAACGGGCACACAATGAGATACTTCGAAAAATTCCGACCTCGGCTCAATTCCAGTACATGAAGCACGGCAAAATCAGACCACAAATTCAACATGGTGGCCGACATTAAACAACCAAACATTTGTGGAAAAAACAGCAAACCCAGTAGAATTGTTGGGTCCCAGGCAACACCAAATCCTGCAGGGCTGGTAAAGGTAAATGAGCTGCATTCCAAAAGCCTACCTAAAAAAACAAGAAAACTCACTACCTAAACTAGCTGTCCCTTGTCCTACCTCACACTAAAGACCCTAGCTATCATTCTAACTATGCTGCTTTAAATTTGGGAATTCTGGTAGGCAATGTGGCCAGAATACAAACGCATCAAATTTAAATAGCTCTCCAAAGTAAAGCTCTCCAAAAATAATGCTCCTGAACAAGTAATTTTGTTCAGTATTCCCCAGGAAGGGAAGGGCGAGGGACTGAAACTCATTAAGAGGGGTATTCAGGGGAGGGAGGTAGACACCAGCTCATTCACTGTGGAAAGAGTCCTAGACGAACTCAGGAAAATAAAAGCAGATAAGGCAATGGGGCCAGATAGGATCAACCCCAGAGTACTAAAGGAACTCGGGGAAGATCTGGCAGAACCACTTACTGCTCTTTTCAACACATCACTAGAGACAGGGGAGTAGGGTTACCACCTATCCTGATTTTCGCAGGACAGTCCTGATTTGGGCAGCTGTGTCCTGCAAATACACATGAAAAATATTACATGTCCTGCCATTATCTTAGAAAAAATATTTTCTAACTTTCTACTAAATGTTGCAGAAAACTGTAACACCTTAACTAAAATACCTTAAAATGATAAGAAACAATAGATATAACTAAGAAACTACAATACTTAGCCGTAATTCTGATTATAAAGAGAAAACAAGGCTGTTGCATTGATTGAGGTTACCTACTGTCCTGTGAAAAATCATGTTTCAGTAAGAAATGTCCCACTTTGGGCTTCTTAAAAGGTGGTAAACCTACGGGGGAGGTACCTGAGGACCGGAGGAAGGCAGATGTGGTCCATCTCCACAAGATTGAAAGCAGAGAGGAGGCAGGCAATTACAAGCCTATAAGGCTGACCTCAGTAGTGGGGAAACTAATGGAGTCCTTACTTAAGGAGAGGATTGTGATGTTTCTGGAGGATAGTAGAGCACAGGATCCAAGACAGCATGGATTCTCAGCAGGAAGGTCCAGTCAGAAGAATCTTATATATTTCTTTGACTGGTTAACCAGAGTGGTAGATCAGGAAAGGACAGTGGATGTGCCCAGCCTGGATTTCAGCAAGGCCATCAACACTGTCCCACACAGGAGATTGCTAAATAAATTTGGGAGCCTGGGAGTGGGACTTATTGCGGTAAAGTGTGTTGGGAACTGACTAAGGAACAGGACTCAGAGGGTGTTGGTAAATGGCATGAAATCTGAGGAGAAGAATGTGACCAGTGAGGTGCCACAGGGGTTGACGCTGGTGCCAGTACTATTCAGTGTCTTCATTAATGATATTGCATAGGATCTGGAGGGAAAGGTGTGCCTCTTCACTGGTGACACCAAGATCTGCAACAGAGAGGACACACCAGAGGGGGTGGAAAAATTGAGAAAGGACCTAAGCTTATTAGAGGAGTTGTATGGTATCTGGCATTTGAGTTTCAATGCTAAAAAGTGCAAGATCATTCACCTGGGTCACAGGAATCCAAGGGAGGGGTACAGGATGGATGGGGAAATTCTGGCCAACACAAGTCAGGAGAGAGACCTGGGGGTTATCATATCTGATGAACTGAAGGTGACTAAACAGTGTGAAAAGGTGATGGGCAGAGCAAACAGAGTTTTGGGGTGCATAAGGAGGGGCATAACAAGCAGGGGGAAAGAGGTGGTAATGCCACTGTGCAGATCAATGGTGAGGCTTCAGTTGGAGTACTGTGTCCAGTTCTGGAGACTACATCTCTGGAAGGACATTGACAAAATAGAAGCAGTCCAGAGAAGAACAACAAAGATGGTGCATGGACTGCACCAGAAGCCCTATGAGGAAAGACTTATGGACCTTAATATATGTTCACTGGAGGAAAGAAGGGAGAGGGAGAGGGAAGATATGATAGAGACTTTCAAGTACCTTAGGGGAATAAACAGGGTACATGTGGAAAACATATTTCAGAGAAAACTCTTCACAAGAACTAGGGGGGCACGATATGAAGCTGAAGGGTGGAAGGCTCAGGGATAATGTTGGGAAGTACTTTTTCACTGAGAGGGTGGTGGAGCCATAGAACAGTTTTCCAGCAGAAATGGTGGGGCTGAAAACAATATGAGGATTCAAGAGTGCATGGGATAAACATAAGGGTACCCTGGAGATGTGCAGAGCCGGAGAGCCGCAGATCAAATAGGATCTGGGGCTGCAGCAGTGAGTAGGGAAATGAGTAGACTAGGTAGGCCATATGGTCCTTATCTGCAGACATATGTTTCTGTAATACTATAGACAAAGGTTTGGCTGGATTAACAGCATTTTCCCCATACTAAACAAACACAGAAAGATACAAGCATTTCAGTTTTTATGTTGCATGCTCATTTTGGGTGCACCATTTGCAGCAATTCTGGATGCATGTTAGACAACCTATTAGGTGATCTAACTCTCAAGTGCAAGTCATGCTTCTATGTTGGAATCTTGACACAAGGCCCCTGAAGGCCTTTGAACATCCTGCCATTAGGATTTTTCTGGTGTTTTGCCAGTATGCTAAATTGAAAACAATATCAATTACAGTAATTTTTAAACAACATAGGCTGTTTTAGTTGGGAAATGTGACATATGATAAATGCAAAATTGTTCCAGTTACGTTGTATTAGAATAAAACTTGATGGAAGTCTTTAGATTATATTAGAATAAACTACAATACATAGCCCGTTACTGTAAACTGCATTGAAATGCAGTGTGATAATAGCCAATCACATACTATCTTTTTAGAATACTATGTCATGGGTTACATAATCATTTATAACTTTGATTAGCAATCTGAACATTCTGACCTGAAAATCTGTACAGTTTATTTACATTGAACATGTTGACCTCACATTTCCCAGAGACTTTTAGGTAATTTTTTTTTCATTCCTCAGTTTTTTTCTCCAAAAAATATTTTTCAGTAATTTAGAAAGAGAGTTTGTCTTTGATAGTAGTCAGATGTCACCTTCTGCTTTGATTTTGTTTTTACCCTTTATATCCTTTATAGCCAATGCTAGGTAACAGTGTGGCCTGGACCCCTTGTAATATAATATAAGCAGGGGACCTTGATAAAGACAAGTGGCTCAATTTTCTAATGGCCACTAGATCAGCACATGGTGCACCAATCCACAGCTGCGTCATACTTTACGTACATCAGGGACTCTGCGCTCTGTTCTAGAAAAAAGGGGGTCCCATCAGCAAAGTACTGAAGTTGGCACAGTCACAGCGTTGCAGCAAATCTGTGGCACACCAGAGGGGTTTGCCAGTCAGTCCCATCAAGCCACCATTGCCGGCACAATGCTGGTCCAGCTGCAGAGTTTGGGGGGGGGGGGTTCGAAGAAGCATGCATGGTTAGGAACCAGGGCATAGGGACCAGTTCCAAACTGGGTGATAGGGGCATGGCAGCTGTGGCAGGATACAGAGGTAGCAACCGGTGGTGGTGCCATAGCCAGTGGGACACAGCAGCATAGATAGAGTATACCATGGAAGGCATGCATGAACTCTGTCCTGGACCCCTTGGCAGCACCAGCCCTGGCACCTGCCACATCGCTGACACAGTCTCTGATGGTGTAGTCGGACATCAGCATGGCTCTACTTGGCAGGCTGTGTAGCAGGGGAATGTTGCTGTACCTGTGGGATGTCTCTATCTACTGACTACACCTAGTACCCTACAGCCTATGCCACCCACCGCATGTCAGGACTGTGTCAGCAAAGGGGCAAGTGCCATGGCTGATCGCCCCTATGGTGTACCCAGTCAATGTGGTTCCATCCCACTGGCCATGGCACCACTGTCAGGTGCCACCTCTGTGCCCTACCACTGCTACCCTGCCTCTGTCACCCGGTTCAGCACCCCCACTGGTCCCTATGCCCTGGTTCCTGATCTTGCAGCCCCCCCCACTCACTTCTCAGTGAAGCACCAGCTCAGTGCCCTTAGACCAGCTTAAGGCTTGTCTACCCATGGCCCTGTCCTGCAACCATGGCAGGACTTCTGAAATCCCAAATAAGGGAATGCTGCAGCCCCGTCATGGTGCATGACCCCTTGCATCCTGGAGCACCACATCTGGTGGTGCAAGGGTGGTGCAGGTGGGGGTTTGGTGCACAGCATCCCACTTTCAAAGCAACCTGCATTAAAAAAATTGGGATTGCCACTCCATTTGGTGCAAGGTGCCACTTGCATCAATTCATGGTGGTGCAGGCAACTTGCACCAAATGTCCCCCTTTGTAAATTGTGCCCATGTTGTTTGCAGACAGGATATAAGGAGGCTACTATATATGGGCTGGGAGAAGAGTTAATAGTTCAGGTAACTTAAAGAGACCAAATAGATCAAGAAACAAAGAAGGCATGGGAAAGAATAGTCCAGCTCTATTTTTCATTCTTCAGCTTATTGTTCAGTTAATTTACACCTGAAAGGGAATATATGCTATTTCCCACTTTATATGATTATTTTAAGTGTGTTTACGATTGCCCACTAATTAAATGACAGGAGTTTGGATGTGAAATCCAGAGAATGCATAAAAGAATGATACATATACCATTTTGTCTTACATAATCTGCAGCAGTTTGTAAAAGCTGTTACAAAATTAAGATCCTTTAAAAATAGGGTAGGTTCCATAGTTTGGACAAAACAAGTTGGTGCAGACACTATCTGAAAATACATTTGCATCTGCATCTGTGCATTATGAACCCCTTTACTGTTTTTCTTTATACATCGTTTATACTGTAGGGCATTCTTGAATTACCATTCATTTACTACAGTGGGGCCCTGTTATAAGCACACCCTAAATGCCAAGCGAAAGTGTTCTTATAATTGAGATGTTCTTATAAGAGGGCTTCATTGGCATCAGTGAAACTCCATGTAAAATCGATGTTTAAGATGATAAAACTGGGCTCACACTCATTTTAGAGAACCTATTTTTCAAGGCAATGAAACATAGCTTTTATTTATTTTAAAAAAGCTTTTGCCCAAACAATTAGAGTGTTGTTGTTGTAAAGCTCATTCAGTGTCACTGTCAATCATGAAGGAATGTGTGCTATCTTCTTCATAGGGCATCTTTCACATACCAATTCATTACCTGAGTGACCATTAAAATGAGGAAAGTAGACCACTATTTAGCACATGCTTTGCACACTCAGAGGTGATAATGACCGTCTACCATTACATATGGGAAAAAGACAGTTCTTATAAATGGGCTGCATGTTCTAATGGGCTTTACTGCCATTGAAAACAATGGTCAGAAATTGGGACATCCACAATATGCTCTTATAAACAGGATGTTCTTTAATCCACTGTTCTTATAAGCAGACTCCACTGCAAAACTGTTATGCCAGAAAATAACTTATTATGACAAATTTCATTTTCCAAGATGTTCTTTTGGGGAATTTTCAAAAACCGGCAGCAAATTGAAACTGATTATAGATTACAACCATTACGCCTCTATAGCACAGAAATATGGCAAAACCAAATCTTTACACTGATGTATTATAAGTAGCATTATAGCACCCCCATAGTTAGGGTCAATGGTGACTTGTAAATGAATCCTTCTTTTTCTTTGTTTGCTGCTTGCAGAAATGTGGTTTTATGGATTTGTATGAAATATTCAGGATTTGTTGTCCAGACAAATCCTATAGTCCCTGAAAGTTTCATATAAACTGGTTCTGTGTTTTCAAGTTACTAAAGTATGGAAATGTATTTTGTTTCAGTTTTAAATGGTGTCATTGCCTAAATGTATGTTCTTGTTTGGAGCAGAAGCTATACATCTTTGAATTGTGCATTTGTGTGTGTTTATTTAGGTTACTGGTAAATTGTTTCCTGAATGGGTCCGATGTTTTAGAGTTTTGCACGCTCAAAGATATTTATGTTTGATAAATATTGTTTTGGTGGTTGTCAATTGGTAAAGAATCAAGGCTCAGAGTTAACATACAGCACGAGCAGAACAGAACAGCTCCAAGGTACTTGATTGTGTTGTCAATTTGTAGTTGCTGTTTTTCTGTTCTTCTCAAGAGAAAAAAACTTGGTGTAGGCAAGTAGTTAAGTTTAAAATGATTTTTCCAGGAATTCATGAGACAAAAGTTCAGTTTGTTTTTAAAGCATTTTTCCTTAACTGTTGTGTGAGATACCTTTTATGTTCCCAAACTATGGACTGGTATTTTGTAAAATTTGAATTTTTTTTTTTGCCAGGCTGCAGGGGGAAATTATAGGAGTGTAACTTGTTAAAATTGGTATGGTGATGTAGGATAGTGTAGAGACATTTCCTAGAGGGTTAGGTGTCTCTAGTTTTACTACTTTTTGAAATATTTTATTTTAGGTTTTGTACCAATCTGTATCAGCAATTGAAGAGCCATACCACATGACTGAATCAGTTACTAGTATACTGTAAACAATTCTTTTCTTTTGCCTGGCTTATGGCATGTATTCTATACTAGTGAAGTTTATTTCACTATTGTTTATGTGGTCTTGGTGTAAATGATTTATTTATGCATGCTGTCACAAGCTGGCACTGTTCAATAGCTGAAATCAAGTTATTTTTTATAGCGATCATGGTAAGCAGGAGCTCAGCATTCAAATGAGTGATGTTGAAAACTCTCACATGCTACACTGTATTGCCTTGGAAACCATGTAGAGGTCATATGTGTTATTTCCTGTGCTTTGTTGAAAATTATCCTTGTATTTGTTTAGCTCTTGTTTTCATTTGTGCCATATTGAGTCAGTGGTATGTTTCTATAATTTTTGCACTTATCTCGTAACTGTATTCAATTTCCAATAATCAATTCTATTATACTGAGCAAACATAAATTATGTGCTAAAACCTAAAGTATTTATCACCTACCTATTTTTGAATATACAGTCTCAATACACGCAACTGTTATTGCAGAAAAATGCCTAATGAGCACTATTCATGAACAACATGCAACATGCATGTAGTCCAGCCATGTAGCTCCCCACCCTTGGGGGTTCTGCACACAGGCAATAGTCACCAATGCTGGCCTTTGCATGGCTCCCTTCTGTGGCCCTGCCCCCCTGGTGCGCAGGATCCCTGGGATGGTTGGGTGCAGAGCAGAAGACCTGGGTAGGCAGCCAATCAGCTGCCCATCCCGGGTCATACCGGTGGATCACTTGTGCCAGCAGGGCACATTGTTGGTGGCTGGCACACAGTGTGCCAACTGCACCGGGGGTATATACCTGGTTTGCTGCCCCTGACATATAAGAAGTGTCCTGACAGCAGGGCATCCATTTTGGATGGTCTATGGCTCCCCGCTATCACTACCACAATTGGCAGCTGCCACTTGGGGGGTGTACCGGGTTTACGGCTGCCTTGGGATGGAAGAGCTGTTTGTACCTGTGCACAGCACTCTACACCTTGCAGAATGCCATGGAGTGCAGACATGACCCCTGCATCACCCCCTGGACCACCCTGGCATAGAGCTCTAAGATTGGCCAGGGGATTGTGTACCTGTAGGGGGTGTATGTGTGTGGTACATCCCATGCAGGGGATTCAGTGGGAGCAGGGAGGTGTGAGGTTGCTATGCACCACATTTACGCGTCACATACTGTAGCTACTCTGCACCTTTGTGAATAGGGCCCAATTTGAGGTTGCAAGTTGCAATGATCAGTGTTTTAGTTAGTCTCTTTTTTTTTGCCTTTGCAGTTTGTGTTTTTCCCACTGCATGCATTTTGGCATGTATTGCAAGGGTAACACATAGCGGGTCCCAATTTGATTCATTTATTTGCACATCCCTGATAATTTATATCCATTTGGTAGATTGTATTAATTCAGCAGTAGCAAAAATATATGACATGCAAATGGAAAGGGTGAGGTGGGGGGCTTGCTTTAGCAGGGGGAGGGATATACTGCTATTTGTAGTTCATTAATAAATTTGGATGGGTATGGGGATAAGGAGGGAAGCGGAGGCTTAGTGAGGCAGATGGGTCAATGAATTCTAAATATACATATGTGGCATGGTGTGGGGGGTAGAAGAATGATATGCTAGTGGTGGACAGTGGGTAATTTTTTTAATTTTTAATTGTTAATTTTAGTCTTTGGTAACTGAGTAAGGCCCACTAGGCACAAGTGCCTGTTTTCAGGGACTACCTGGGAGCACTGGGCAGTTGAGTGACTTGCTCAGAGTCACACAGTATGCAAGTGGAGGCTGTGAGCATCAAACTCTGGTCTGGTCTACTGGATGTACCAAGCTTGTTCACACCTCGTTCCTCTAACCTCTAGGCTATACTGCCAGCCAATTTTTTTTTTCTCTTCAGTGTGCTACCATATGTGGCTGCAATAGTGACACTCACCATATGTTTCTTACCCCCCCACACACACCTGTGAGCTAACCCAGATAGAGTCAGTTTTAAGACCCCACCAACCACTACCCTTTAATTCTTCTTGTACCCACTGTCACAAATTTTCTCAACCTGTCAGCCCTCTACTCCCAAAGTGCCAACCTCTGAGCGTATGATTTGTGGACAGTGAACAGAACAAGGTAACCCTCTTGTCTGTTTTGTGGGTTCAAGTCACCTTAGTCTCAAGCTCTGGATGGATTCAAACTGATAACCTCTTGTTAGTGTACCCAATTATGAGGGTCAGATAATTCTGTCTTCGGGGGCCAGATATCTTTGCCTATGGGCACCCAAGCAGGTCTTTCAATTGAACCCTTAGAACTCTATGCAAGACTTTAGAGAACTCTATCCATTTCCCAGTTTGGTATATCCATAAGCCCATACACAATGTTAACTGTAACCTTTTCAAAAGCTCCACTTAAATAAAAGGAAATGTCAAGGAACTCCAGCTAGTTTCCGTTGTAAAATATATCTTTACTTTAAAATATCAAAACAGAACAATAAATACAGATAAATATCCCAAACAAATACAATCTTAAAAACAAAACAGGTCTTTAAAGTACAAACTAAGCACTCTTATCCACATAACACTTATCTACTACAGTGCTGATGTTGTCCTTCTTCTCTCAGTCAGAAATAAAATAAAATAAAATTTGGCTCTCTAAGACTTGCTCAGTTGGATAAAAGCAGTCCTGTGCTGGCCTCCTGTCTGAGGTAATTAAACTCTGCCTTGGAGTATTAAAAATCATATTTTACAGCACAGGACGTCCTAACAAGATTTAAAAAAAATGATAAGTGACATACTCAATTTCCTCTCCTCAGGTTAACTGGTCAGAACTGGTTTTTGTTCTGCCACACACACACATAAACAGTTTCTGTGATGTCTTTCCAAAGCATAGTGGGCATGTGTATTGGACCTTCCAAATTCGTCTGGATTCTTGTTATCTACACATCAAAAGGTCTCTTTGATGTAATTCAAGGGCTCCCTGCCACACCCCTCCCAACACAGCTTCTTCCTGGCAACTATTGCAAGTCAAAGGATCTCCCTGAGGGCATTACAAAGTGGATACTTTGGTTCTTGCCTTCAAAGAAAATTTAACAAAGAATTTGCATTTTAAATAGCTGCAGATTTAGCTATGTCCTGTTCTTTTAACTTATCCCTGGGGTTTTTTGGATGTGTTAGTTCAGTAAGACTGTGGGTCTTCTGACTGCCCTTCCCTTACATAAATTATATGTAATACAAAAAAAATGTGATACATGGATCAGAATCAGTGGTCCAAGTGTGACAATTCCTCCCCACCTAGACTGAATTTGGGGGATCTATCCCCTACATGGGATGAGCTTCCCAAATCAGTTCATTCCTCATTCATATGGGACAAACCATCTGAGTTCTGATTCTTGGCTCTGGCCCTATGTATGATTTTCAAATCATACCCTTGTAAAGCAAGTTTCATCTGAGCAGTCTGCCATTGTTTTTCCCTATCTGCGTCAGCCAAACTAGGTGGTTGTGGTTAGTCTGCAACACAAAAGGCTGCCCATACAAGTATGTCTCCAACTTTCTTAGGGCCCACACTATGGCAAGACACTCCTTTTCCACAGTGGAGTATGCTTGCTCCCTGGGAAGCAGTTTTTTAATTAGCTAGGCAATGGGTGGTCCCTCTCTTCACTGGATGTCTGGCTTAGTACTGCCCCAATACCCATGTCTGAGGCGTCCGTCTGAACTACAAAAGTTTTGCTATAGTACAGACATGTCAAAACCAGAGCACTGCACAGTGCCTCCTTCAGTTTGATAAAGGTTTCCTCACAGGCTGGGCCCCAGGTGATTTTCCTTGGCATTTTATTCATTGTCAGGTCAGACAGGGGAGCAGCCAGGGCACTGTAATTAGGTACAAACTTTCTGTAGTACCCTACTTTCCTTAGAAAGCTCCTGACCTGCTTCTGGGTTTCTGGTCTGGGCCATGCCTGGATCACCTCTATCTTTATTTGGCTAGGACAGAGCTGTCCTTGGTCTACCACATGCCTGAGGCATGCCACTTTCCCATGGCCACCTGGCACTTCTCGGCTTTGACAATGAGCCCGGCCCTCTGTATTCTGCCCAGCACTTCCCTAAGGTGTGAAAGGTGTTCCTCTCAGCTGGTACTGCAGATGGTAATGTCATCCAGGAATGCCATGGCATACTCCTCAGCACCATTTAACACCTGGTTCACCAACCTTTGGAAAGTGGCCGGGGCATTATTAATTCTGAAAGGCATTACTTTGAACTCAAATAAGCCTATCAGAGTGATGAAGGCCTACCTCTCCCTTGCTCTGTCCATCCCCTTTGTCAGGTCAATGGTCATCAGGTAGGTTGCCCCTCCCAACTTGTCCAGGAGTTCATCCATCCAGGGCATCAGGTGGGCATCTGACATCGTGACTGCATTCAGTCCATGATAGTCCACACAGAAACGGGTCGAGCGATCTGGCTTGGGTACAAGGACTATGGGTGAGGCCCAGGGACTGTGGGATATCTGGATTACCCCTAAATCCAGCATCTCCTCCACTTCCCTCCTAATGTCCTTTTGGACAGCCTCTGACACCTGAAATGCTGTCCACCGTATGGGCATCCATGTCCCTGTCTCCACATTGTGTGCCACTAAGGGGGTTAGTCCAGGGTTGGTGCTAAAAAAGGCGGCAAAGTCTGCTAAAACCTCCCTCACTTTCTGGTTCTGGTCCGGGTTCAGCTGGGGAGACAATTTTACTGCCTCCACAGAGGACTCTCACTTACTTTCCTCCAGCAAGTCTAGAAAGGGGTCTCCTTCATCTGTCCCTTCCCCATGACTACACACTGTGAACACCATGTCAGCCCTATTTGCATATGGCTTCATCATGTTAACACAGTACATCCTTTCTGTCTATAGTCAGGCAAATCCACAATGTAGTTTACATCATTTACCTTCCTAACCACTTTGTATGGTCCTGCCCACTCAGCTTGCAGCTTGTCTTTCTAGACCAGAGTAAGAACAATGACTTCCTGACCCACCATGTACGAGTGATCTCTGGCTCTGTGGTCATACCATATTTTTTGTTTCTGTTGGGCAGCTGCCAGGTTGCTCTGGGCTGTCCCTATAAGCTCCTTCAGCCTTTCCCTAAATCGTAGCACATAATCCACAATGGGAGTTCCTGGGGTGGCGTGCTTGCCTTCCCAGTCCTCCCAGATCAAGTCTAGAGGCCCACATACCCAGCATCCATACAAGAGTTTGAAGGGAGAAAATCCTGTTGACTCCTGGGGCACCTCCCTGTATGTGAACAACAGGTGGGGAAGGTATTTATCCCAGTCCCTCCCATGCTGTTCAGCAAATGCCTGGAGCATTGACTTTAGGGTACCACTGAATCGTTCCACAAGTCCATTGGCTTGTGGGTGATACAATTTCGTGCTTCTCTGCACCACCCCACACTTCTTCCATAAACATTTCATTAGGTCTGACATGAAGGAACCCCTTCAATCAGTGATTACCTCCTGCGGAAATGCAACATGGGAGAAAATCCCAAGCAAGGCATCTGCCACTTCGTCTGTCCTCAGAGAGGATAGGGTGACTGCCTCTGTGTAGCAGGTGGCATAATCCACCACAGTCAGGATGAACCTTTTCCCTGAGGAGCCTGGGGTATTTAAAGGCCCCACAATATCCATTCCCACCCTCTGGAATGGCTCCTCCACTATGGGCAAGGGGATCAGGGCAGCCTCGGTTTTCTTGCCCGCCTTCCCTATTTCTTGGCACCGGTGACAAGATCTGCAAAACTCCTTCACCTGCTGGGTGAAATTAGGCCAGTAGAAATTCTGGGCCAACTGCTGCATTGTGTGCATGATTCCCAGATGACCAGACAAGGGAATATCATGGGCAACCTTGAGCAACTGCTCACAATATCCCTGGGGAATGACAAGCTGCCTGGCCAGCATCCCTCCCTATGTCTGTACTGCCTATGTATACATAAGTCCATTTTCCCAGTAAACCTTATGTCTGCTGTCACCTTCCTGTGCACTGTCCAAGTCTGTCCAAGCCCTCAGCTTCTCTAAACTAGGGTCACTCCTCTGAGCAGTTATGAACCCCTGACACATTCCCAAGGCATGGGACAGGTCTTCTTTAGTCGCTAAACTAGGGTCCCTAACACCAGCATCAGGGCCCTCAGGATCACTGTCAATCTCAACCCTCAGACAACAGGTCATCCCTCCCTCTTTGGAATAACCCTCTGTAGCTGTGTGGTTACTTGCTACCGGGGAAATTTCTACCCTCTTTTTATTGATCTCCCCCTCTGGAGACACAGGCTGGGGAACCAGCCTCTCAGTATCTTCCCCAATGGCCTCTGGGGGGCTCAGGAAACTACAATTTTGCCTGGCCGCTTGGCTACAGGTAACTGCACATACCACCCCCTGCTGGAGATTGTTACCCAGGATCACATCCACTGCTAATGTGTTGGCTACAGCCACCTGTTACACAGTTCCCCTGTTTCACACCAGTCCAGGAGAACACTAGTGAGTGGCAATGTTTTCTCTTCACCAGTAAACCCTTGTACAGTTATGTATTTATTGGGTATAAGCTGACCAGGCTGTACCAGATCCCCGTTTACCAATGTCAGGGATGCCCCTGTGTCCCTTAACCCTTGTGTCTGTACACCATTTACCATGACTGGGTGCATGTGTTCCCTCATGTTCACTGGCATGCTTTCAGGGACACACAAACAACCCACTTCCTTTCTGGTACTACTTTGCGTATTATTGCTTGCCCTTCTTGGACACTGTCTGGCAATGTGGTCAGTTTTTTTACATAAGCAACAAACATGTCTTACTTCAGAGAAATCTTTTCTTTGAAACCTGGGGCTAACTGGTTTCAGTGGAGGCAGTGAGGGTTTTAGCTGCCCTGAAGGTGCACTTTTCCCTTTCTGCACTGCCACACTCACCCCATTCGCTCTCAGAGCAGGTCTGCTCTTGGCATAGCGGTCCAAGAGTTCAGCAGCCTCTTGCACTGTTTTTGGATCTCAGTTCTCTAGCCAGATTTTTAACTCTGCTGGGCATGCCCAATAAAACTGTTCTAATAAAATCACATTTTCAATTTTATCAACAGTGTTTGCCTCAATTCCTTCCCACCAACATTTTGAAAACTGACGTTGTTTAGTGGCTAGCTCCTCATAGCTCATATCAGGGTTTCTCCTGAGCTTAAGGAATTTAGCTCTGTGTGATTCAGCAGTTAATTAAAACTTTTTTAACAGTGCAGCTTTTAACTTGCTGTAATCATCACTGTCTTCATTGTTCATTTGACCCAATGCATCCCAAGCTTTTCCAGTAAGTAGCGGGGACAGCTGGAAGCTCCAGAACTCTCTAGGAATTTTAGCCAGAATACAAACTTTTTCAAAAGAATTTAAAAAGGCATCCATGTCCTCCCCTTCCTTAAACTGGGCTATTAATTTGGAGTTCAAATTGTAACCCAGTCCTGCAGTCCCAGTTAAACCCAAGCTACTTACCTGCTCTGGTGCCACTGATTGGAGTTGTAGCTTCTCCAGTTCACATTGCCACCGGCGCTCCTCTCTCCTCTCCTCTGCCTCTCTTCATTCTTGCTCTCTCTTCTCCACTGCCTCCCGCTGGTGCTCATGTTCATCACGGTCTGCCTACCTCTGTTGTCGCTCTGCCTCATGATCCACCTCTCTCTGTTGTCGCTCTGCCTCATGGTCTGCCTCCCTCTCTTGTCGCTTTGCCTCCAGTTCCATCCTGCACAACTCAATTTGCAGTTTGAGTACCTCTGGATTCTGGATACTGGTGACCATCCCCTGCTGCTGTGGCCCTTCACTGACAGTGGCCCTGCTGTCCTCCTCATAGGCTTGGGACCCCTCACTAGCCGCTAATTCTGCCACACTCAAGGTCTGGTCCCTTTCAGTCATGGTCTGTGACTCCCTTCTCTGGGTATCTGCTACCATCAGGGCCTCTATAAGGTTCTGCTTACTGGCTTTCACCCCAAATGGGACTCCCCTGTCCCTGCACAACTGCTTTAAGAAATTTACAGTGTGCCTGCTGTAGTCAGAAGCCATTTTCTTCTTCCCTTACTACTAATACTATTCTGACTGGCACTTCAGAAAAAAAATAAAATGGGTTGGAACTTAACTGTAAGTCAAGGGATATAGTTCTGTTTCCTTTTGAAATAAAACATTGCCTTTCTTTTTTCCAAATGAGCTAAATGGTCTCAAACTGACTCACTGAACAATGAAGCTTATACCACCAAACGTTTTATGCCACCACTGCCAACCAATCTGTCACAAATTCACTCAACCAGTCAGCCCTCTACTCCCAAAGTGTCAATCTCTGAGAGTATGATTTATGGACAGTGAACAGAGCAAGGTTCTTGTCTGTTTTGTGGGTTCAAGTCACCTTAGTCTCAAGCTCTGGATGGATTCAAACTGATAACCTCTTGTTAGCATACCCAATTATCAGGCTCAGATATTTCTGTCTACAGAGGACCAGACTTTTTTGCCTATGGGCACCCAAGCAGGTCTTTCAAATGAACCCTTAGAACTCTATGCAAGACTTTAGGGAACTCTATCCATTTCCCAGTTTGGTATATCCATAATCCCATACACAGTGTTAACTGTAACCTTTTTAAAAGCTCCACTTAAATAAAAAGAAATGTCAAGGCACTCCAGGCAGTTTACATTGTAAAATATATATTTACTTTAAAATATCAAAACAGAACAATAAATACAGAACAAATATCCCAAAAAACATACAATCTTAAAAACTAAACAGGTTTTTAAAGTACAAACTAAGCTCTCTTATCCACATAATACTTATCTACTACAGTGCTGATGTTGCACTTCTTCTCTCAGTCAGAAATAAAATAAAATGTGGCTCTCTAAGGCTTGCTTAGTTGGATAAAAGCAGTCCTGAGTCAGCCTCCTCTCTGAGGTCATTAAACTCTGCCTTGGAGTATTAAAAGTTATGTTTTACAGCACAGAATGTCCTAACAAGATTAAAAAAATGATAAGTGACATACTCAATTTCCTCTCCTCAGGTTAACTGGTCAAAACTGGTTTTTGTTCTGTCACACATACACATAAACAGTTTCTATGATGTTCTTCCAAAGCATCCTGGGAATGTGTATTGGACCTTCCAAATTCATCTGAATCCTTGTTATCTACACATCAAAAGGTCTTTCTGATGTAATTCAAGGGCTCCGTGTGACACCCCTCCCAACACAGGTTCTTCCTGGCAACTATTGCAAGTCAAAGGATCTCCCTGAGGGCAATATAAAGTGGATACTTTGGTTCCTGCCTTCAAAGAAAATTTAAAATAGAAATTGCATTTTAAATAGCTGCAGATTTAGCTATGTCCTGTTCTTTGAACTTATTCCTCGGGTTTTTTGGATGTGTCAGTTCAGCAAGACTGTGGGTCTTCTGACTGCCCTTCCCTTACATAAATGATATGTAATACAAAAAAAATTTGATACATGGACCAGAATCAGTGGTCCAAGTGTGACACACACCATACTTCCTCATATTTGTATATTAACTAATATGTAGTTCTGCCCTGCACAATTTCCCCATATTCATTTAAGTACATTGCCCCAATCAATGGCACTGAAACATCATTTGTCAGTGTGAAACATCTGAAGAAGATGACTTTTCAGAAAAAAGATTATTCTCAGCCAATTTTTATTTGGTGGGTTATTTCTTAAGCAAGTTAATTTCATTTTATAAATAAACAGTTTTGTCTATAATTTGCAATATTCTTCCTGTTGAACTAGCTCTACTGTTGTGTTCTCAGTGTCAACTGACATGCCACAATGTCTATGTTACATGGTGATCACCTCATGTTCTGCATACTTTAATAGCAATTATTTGTATATGCTTTCCAGATTTCATTTGTTATGCTTCTCAGCCCAAACCTCTCTGCAGATTTAAATTTTGAAAAAAAAAAGAAATAAATAGCATTTTGTATAAATCCAATATAACAAAGAGCATGTAACAAAAGAGCATACAGTAGTCACAGAAACACACCATAAAATTCCCAGTCATAGTTATACTAACAAGTGATGATGTGCAGTATATGTCTCAATACATGTAATTATTCTATATCTGCTATGAATTAGGATATAAGGACCTCCAAGATAATAAGATACAAAATGTATCAAGAAAAGTATCCAGTTGTAATAGGGCATATAGCACACTATATCCAACTGACATATACAAGGTATATGCACAAGTAAAAAGTGAAAGAACAGCAAACTGGTTATGTAGGCACATAAGATAATGCATCTTCATTCAGTATATCAAAATCAAAGTGCACAGTTGGCATACAGACTATCAGGCATGATCCTTTCCCCACTCAAAAAAGTAAGTTCTCCCCACCTCCTCTACCCATCCCTTTATCTGGTCACAAAAAAAAAACTCCCTGAACCACCCTCTTGCACAAAAAACAACACCTCCTCCCCCACAAAACCCACAAATCCCAGTTTAAGCTACAAGACCCTATGAAAAAGAATTTTCCCACCCTTGGAGTTAGCACACCCTCACTCATTGAACTCTCTGATTGAAATGATTGATGAGTGATTTAGGTCCTAGTAGTAATGCTTGATTGGCTGAAAACCAGTCAATCAGGTATTACTACTGGAATATGCATCACTCACCATTCATTCCTATCACAGGCTGGGGAGAGTGATGGCACACTCACGCTGATGGGGGATAGTTTACTGTTTTACAAGTTCAAGTAATTTAAACTTGGGTTTGAGGGCTTTGGGTGGCAAATGGGTATATTTGTGCATGAGGGTGGTAAAGAAAGGAGGTTTCTGTGAACAATAAGAAACAGAATGGTAGGGGAGATGGGAGACTTGCTTTTGTGGTGGGGAGGAATTACTAGTTATGGTGTATTAGTAAACTTGGCTGGGTACATGGGAGGAGGGAAATGTGGTCTCAGGGGTGATGAGTGGGGGATTCTATTGATATACATGTGGTGTGGTGGGAGGGTGGGGTCAAAAGTATTGAAGAGCAGTGGTAGGTGTGGGTAATTAAACATTGGTTCCACTCAGATGTGCTATTATATTTGACTGTGTTAGTTAGTGATACCAGTTGTATGTTTCCTACACACACACACACACACACACACACACACACACACCCACACACACCTGTGAGCACACCTGAGAAAAAATATTTTTTATGGCCCTCCATCAATACCTTATAATTCTTCTGCTACACCCTCCAGCCATGCCATATGACTATAAATAGTAACTATCCTCCCACCTGTCCCCCTGTTAAAAGTTCCCTCCTCCACCTGGATCAAGCCATGTTTATTAATAAACCATAACTAGTGATATATCTCTTCCCCCGTCCACAAAAGCAAGCACTCCCCCCAACTCCAGCAAACCATTCCTCTTATTGTTCATAGAAATCCACCTCCTTTTATTGCTGTTTTGCACAAAGGAACCCCCTCCATCCCACAACATCCCAAATTCCAGTATAAATTAATAGAACTTTTAAAAAAATGAAACCATTCCCCATCTAAGTGAGTGCATACTCAGTTTTCAATTTCTTTGATTGGAATGAATGATGACAGATTTATATCCTTGTAGTAATAATTGGTTGGTTGATTATACACTCACCATTCATTTTGATCGCAGATTTTGAACAGTGAGGAGATGCTTGCTCTGGCAGAAGATATTTTTCTTTTTTACTGGTTCTACCCATTTAAGCTAGGGTTTGAGTGCTTCATGGGGGGTGGTTTGCAAGAGGGCAGTAAATGTAGGGGGGAATTCTGTGAACAATAAGTGGGATGGGTGGGGGAGGTGTGGGGACTTGCTTTTGCATTAGAAGAGGCTTGATGATTTAAAAGTCCTTTACTGCAGAATGACTTGTCTTAGCCTTGTTTCACACAATGTTTTGGATCTGCCATATAAAAGACTAAAGGTTTTCCAAAGAAGCTGACAGTCAGTAAAGAGACATGCTCTCTTCTGCAACACTACTAAAAGATAAAAGAATTGAAAAACAATATTTCAATTTGAGTGCTTAAAAATATTGTGTTAGTTATATTTTACCAGCTAATAGCTGCTAGATCCTTTCTCCCACCTGTAAGGCGATTATTTATTTTACAGGTCTAAAATGTATTTCAAATAAACGCTCTATATTCCTTATCTTTAAAAAGGCAATACAAAGCTGCATAATGCAACATGGTGAATTATCTGTTATTAAATTTCCTTTTGAAAATGTGAGGACATTCTTAACAAAAATAAAAAACTATGTTAAGATAATATTAGGGTCACAGACAAACCATAAAACATAAGGAAATGGAGTGTTTGGTTAAAAAAAAAACGAATTAATTCCACACATTCTCTGTAAGTAGGATGGTAGGGTTATATCTCTCTGATATATAAATTACTGACCTCTCCTTTCTATGCAGAATCCAACCCAACTAACAACACTATGAAACCTGACTACCTCGCTTGCACAGACTAAGTGTGCATTTGTATAATAATAGAATTAAATAACTCAAGGGTTGGGTTATGGAACATTTGTTAATCTAAACATTCAACTGCAACACACTCACATATGACTTTTACCGCTGGACCCCTATACAGGTAGATTCTAAGTTTATTTGCCATGTCCTTATGCTATTAATTAAAAAAAATTCCTTCTAGTGGTATGTCTTATGGACTGGGTAAGCTGTCATTAGCTTCTGACTATCCAAACTCTAGAATGACCTGCCCTCATCTACTGACCTATCCTACAACATTCATACATCTAAAAGACTGATTAGCATTACTTTAATAATGACCGATTGTTTTCCTGCTCACTGATGTTACTGCCTATATTACTCCGTTTGCCTGTGTTTCAGTGTTATTTATTAATCATTCCTCCTATTGTTTGTTGTGAATTCTCCATGGTCCTCTACAACTTGCACTCCCTCCCTTTCTTTCTTCCCCTTACACTCCCCCCAAGTTGCATGTGGATATACAGTAAGACTGTTCTGTGTATTGCTTGCATGGCAAAACTATTTTAAGTAAATATAATATACACACTTAAGCATGAGATTTGGTGGACAGGATAGTTGATTTACTGTAACTGACAGACTATGAATGCTTGATTGCATTACTATAATAAAACAATGTTATTTATCATATGTGATAATATAATCTGCATTATTTAAGCAAAACAGCACAGGCTGGAATGATTAACTTTGTTAATCACAATACTATATTTTGAAGTACAAAAAAAAAGTAATCATGTAATAAATGTTTATTTTAATCCGTGGCATGATAGGAGGTATATTGTTGTGTTCTAATGACATGTCAGGTAGTGAGTCACAGGTTGAAATTAAGTGCACTAAACACCTGATAAATGTCATTATCCCTAAATTTAGCACACGCTGAAACACATACCATAATTATGATTATTTTAAATGGCAAAAACACATTATATCAATCATCTATAGCCACTTATCTTAAGGGGGTGATTTCACTTAGACTTGACTTTTCTTTTGTCTCATCCAAACTAATTTTTATTTATTAAACCAATGTTATGCTGCAAAGAGTGGCTCTGAAACTAAATCAACACATAGATCTACTGTACACACAAATAAGTACATCTTAGTTAATCTATAACATGATAACATATATGTTATTAAAAATATACCACTTTAATAAAGGTTACTAAAGAAGTAGTACAACCAAATGCAAAATTATGCACACTGGAGCCAAGAACCACAGGACTAAGTGTAGCCTGGGAAGGATATATTTAGCTGCATCAGAGGAGGAAAAGGATCTGGGACTGATGATCACTAGCAACCTGAATCACTCTGCAAAGTATATTAAAGTAGCAACAATGGTGAATAAAATGTTGTTGTGCACTGCCAGGTGGATCAGCAGCAGGAGAGAGGAGGTTATATTGTCCTTATACAGGTCTTTATTGAGGCTACATGTGGAGTACGGTGTGCAGTAATGGTGCCTGTACCTTAAGAAAGACATTATCCTGCTGGACATGGTTAAAAGGAGGGCAAAAGAAATGATTATAGGTCAGCAGAGTAAAACATATGAGGAGAGATTGGGGCCCTGCACATAATGAGTTCTTTTCACATTGGGCTCTATTCACTATGCCAACATGCCTTGTAAACTGGGTGCATTGACATATCTATGTCTGAATGCCATGGATCAGGGTCATGCAGACCCTGAGGGCATTCACTGGGGGGGTCCAGGATAGATACGCACCTGATCCCCTGGCCATGTGGACAGCAGCACACTAGAGGCAGGCAGGGGGCATGCCAGGTGGGTGTGCCCACACATTGTGCAAACTGAGTACACATTACACTTGGTAACCCCCTGCCAATAAGGTATGCTCACCCCCCAGGATGCCACTGCCAGCTGTGGGGGGGGATGACAAGGCACAGCAGACCCCCTCAACAAGCTGCCCCAGCCCATGGGGATCACAAAGAGGGCTGGAGGTGGCCGACTGGGCACCCACTGTCCCTGTGCCATCAGCGCACAGCATGCCATCTGCCACCATCCACACCCCATGGACATGAGTGATCCGGTAGTAGACCATGACTAGGTAACCCATTTGAACAGTCCTCTATAAACCTGCATGCTGGGAGGATTGGACAATGTAGGGAGCTGTGCAGTGGTCGGTGTCCTTGAACACAGCCATCAATCATACATACATCGGTGTGGAGCTGCACGGGTGGGTTACATGCCATTAGCATGTTCCTTATGCCCCAATAGTGCAAACAGCCCATAGTAAGTAAGTAAGTAGTAACTAAACTTTATTTGTTTAGCACCCCATCCAGGAGGTTCTGGGCACTGTGCATGCAGGTAGGAATTTAATTAATATACAACAATACAAAGCATACAATAAAATAGTAATAATGAAACAATTAAGACCTTAAATAACCCCAAAATTAAAAGAATAATGCAGCAGTTGCTAATTCTAAGCTATAAACATTCTATGAATGCTTCGATAAAAATATACTCACTCTAGGAGAGAGAAAGAGGGAAAATGATTGAGACCTTCAAGTAACTGAAAAGGTATAAACAGTGTAGTTAAGGAGGGTGTTTTTTTTGCTAAGTGGCAACTAAAACACAAGGGGACATAGTCTTAAGCTGGAAGGGAGGCTCAGAGGCATTTCTTTACAGATAGGTGGTGGCCTGTTGGAATGCGCTGCTGGAGGAGGTGGTTTTGTTGATGATGGTGGGCTGCTTTAAGAGAGGCTAGGATACAGTTAAGGGGAATGTAATGGTCTAAGGAAGGGTGAATGGAAACGATGGGAGGTTTGTGGAGGCAGGCAAGGTCAGTAACTTAATCTGAGACCATTCAGTATGAGCAGACTAGATAGACCGAATGGTGACTTATTCATATGTTTGTATGTTCATATTTACTTTTGTGTTTTCTAAAATGTTCTTTGTAAAATGTTTCTTTCCTGAGAAAAATAATTTAATATAGTTTATACTTCTGAAAAATTATTATACAAGTGCATACCTGGTCTGTGTTAGCAAGACAGTTGGGTTCCATAATGTTGTTAGTTGGGTTGGGTTTGGCATTGAAATGTGGTGTAATAATTCAGATACCAGCGAGATAAAATCTTATAATCTTGCTTGCACAGAATGTGCAAAATTAGGGCTGTTTTCAACCCTAACTCCCCATTTCCTTACATTTTGCAGGTTATCTATGACCCTAATGGTATATATTATTATACTCCTTCAGTAATACCCAAATAAGTCTAAAGGACAGATACAGTACATGCTAATGGTGTATAAAGAACACTTGTTCTCCATGATTTTCTATCACAGCTGAAATGCTGTTGTAGAACAGTTGGAAGGTCATGGAACACAGTTCATTGGAAACTCAAAGTGACCCTTTCAAACACCTGTAAAAACAGCTGAATTCATACAAATGGCATACAATGGCGGATAGGGATAGTTGGGACAAGGAGACGCCTTGGGGCGAAATGGAGTCAGGAGAGGGGTCCTCCTTGCCTGATTCCCATACCCAAGGGCTCCACAGATCATGGGCAGGTACTGCGATCCTCTCTGAAAACTCATCCAACTCGAATGGTGTTATGTAATGCCAGGTCGATTAGGAACAAGACTGCTATTATTGCAGATCTTGTTGCAACATCTGACCTGGCATGTATTACCGAGACTTGGCTGGATGAAAATGCAGGTCCTATCTTAGACTCTGCTGCTCCAGCTGGGTTCTCGGTAATGCACCGTCCGAGACTGGATCGTAGGGGCGGGGGAGTGGCCATCTTTTTTAGATCAGAGCTGAGTCTTGTGGAGGTGCCAGTGGGTAACACCAGATCCTTTGAGTGTATCCTGGCAGCAGGTGCAGAGCTCAGGATTCTCCTCATTTACCGTCCACCCAGTGATGGTGGTGAATTCCTGAAGGAGTTGGCGGACTTCATTGTTGACATGGCACTGGAGTCGCCTAGATGGTTAATTCTGGGTGACTTCAATGCCTGGGTTGACGATGAACTCTCGCACTTTGGAAAGAACCTCCTCCAACTTATGTCTATGTTGGGCCTGTCGCAGGTAGTTACCTCTGCTACCCATATAGGTGGCCACTCGTTGGACCTGGTGTTCCTACTGATTTGGATGTCTTGCATTTGGAGGTGGAACCAAATGCATGGACAGACCATCACACCATAAGATTCAGTTTGGGGCACCCTAATAGGCCTATCCCACGGAGATGGTCCAGTATCGCCCTTTAAGGGAGTAAATCCAGAGGGCCTAATGGCGGTACTGGACCTATTGGGTATTTCGGATGAGAGCATGGATCCAGGGACATGGTTATTGCCTATAACAAAGGCGGTGACGGGCCCTGGATCGGTACTCCTGTTCATGTTCGCCCACTCACTCAGCTCAAAGACTCCCTGGTTTGATGAGTCTTTGAAGGAGCTGAGGAGAGTGGGCGAAGCTAGAGAGCATGGTGGAAATCCTGCCTGGATGCCGACAAACTTAGATTGATGGATCATTATGTTATCTATCAATCGGCAATATCTCGTAAGAAGTCAGAATTCCTGTCCAGGGAGATTGCTGCTGCAAGAAATCGACCTGCTCAACTCTTTCGGACTGTTGACAGATTGTGCAATCCACTCTGTCTACAGTCCGGAAGAGATTTTTCACAAATAAAGTGTGATGAGCTTGCTCGATTTTTTGCTGATAAGATTGCCAGCATTAGGACAGATCTCAGCCATGTTCATTCTATAAGGGCTTGCAGTGATCGGCGAGGGGAAGCAATCACCTGTGTCACCTGGTCTGACTTTGGTAGGCCGGAATTCATGGACATTATGAGGATTGTCCAGACTGTACGTCCAACTAGTTGTAGTTTGGATCCGGGCCCTACGCCACTTTTATTAGGTTGCGTAGATATTATCTGCCCGACCATTGCTGAAATCATCTGGAAGTCCTTGAAGCAGGGGATCTTTCCTGAACCCCTAAAGGAGGCGGTCGTTCGACCACTCCTAAAAAAACCTTCACTGAATCCGGACTGTTCAGCTAACTACAGACCTATCTCTAACCTCCCCTATTTGGGTAAGGTTATTGAAAACGTAGTTGCACTGCAACTGGACGACCATCTTACAAATCATAATGTCTATGATACTCTTCAATCAGGATTCAGGAAAAGACATAGTACTGAGACTGCTCTTGTCCGGGTTCTAAATGATCTCCTGATAGCGAGGGATCAAAAGGCTTGTACTATTCTAGTCCTTCTTGATCTCTCTGCGGCTTTTGACACTGTGGACCATGGTGTGCTTTTGGAGCACGCTGCAGCTCCATTGTGGACTGTCTGGTATGGTCCTAAAATGGTTTCAATCTTTTCTCACAGGGCGGAGACATGGGGTTATCACTGGAATTTATTCCTCTGATGCCGTCTCCTTGCCTTGTGGGGTTCCAGCAGGGTTCCATTTGGCACCATGTTGTTCGCTGTCTACATGCTGCCATTAGGAGACATTATTAGGCAATATGGTCTGGGTTTTCACTGCTATGCAGATGACACCCAGCTATATTTGTCCTTTAGCCCCGGGCAAGTAGATGCAGTCTCTAAACTTAACAACTGTCTATCTGAGATCAGTGATTGGATGAGTGCCAGCTGGCTAAGGTTAAACCCGGATAAGACTGAGGTGTTGGTGGTGGACCTAGGTCATCGTAAGGTGGGTTGTAGGGCTGGTCTTCCTTCGGGCATATGGATCGATGGAGCCCAGCTCTCAACCTCAGACCGGGTGCGTAACCTGGTCGTTATTATTGATGACAGTTTGACACTGAAATTTCAGGTGTCATCTGCCGTCAAATCCTCTTTTTACCATCTGAGGAATATCGCTTGGGTGAAACACCTTGTTTCTCCGGCTGACCTCCCGACATTAGTCCATGCCTTTGTTACTTCTCGCCTTGACTACTGCAATGCCCTGTACCTAGGGATGCCGGGGGTTGATATCCGCAGCTTGCAGCTGGTGCGGAACGCTGCAGCCAGGCTTTTGACGGGGACATCAATAAGGAATCATATTATGCCTGTGCTGCGTGAACTGCACTGGCTGCCGGTTCAGTGGCGGATCACCTTTAAGGTCAGTTTACTGACCTATAAAGCCCTACACGAACAGGGACCGCAATATCTGCAAGATCTACTTGTTCCTTACCGTCCCTCCCGCTCACTCCGCTCCACCGACGAGGGATTGCTGGAGGTTCCCAGGGTTTATTTAAAACATCTGGGGCACTTGTGCTTTTCTTATGCTGCCCCTACCCTGTGGAATTCTCTACCCGTCGGATAGGCTAAGCCTGACCATCGAAAGCTTTAAATCAGAGTTCAAAACATACTTATTTCAAAAGGCTTATGGGGAGTAGTTATTGCACTGATTTGAAATTGGAATTATATTTTATTGTTGTTTGTTACGTTATATGTATGTTTTATATGTAATTAATTATTGTACAGCGCTTTGATTTCGAAAAGCGCTTAAAAATAAACTTTTACTTACTTACTTGCTTGCTATTGTCAATAAAAATAAATGTTTAAAAAATGCAATTTTTTATTGTCAAAAAAAGAAAGAACAAGTACAGACAAGCAGCAACCGCTAAAAAAAGGTAAGTCACTCTTTTTTCCCTCTTTGTATTTTATCCACAGATAATGAAATTTGTCAAAATAATGCGGAGAAGTGAATTAACCAAATCTGGCTCCAGTCATTGAAATATGACCTTTTAGTTAGTGTGTTGAATCTAAGAGAGCTGAATTAACTGAATCAAAGCAAAGTAATATGGACTTTAGTTAGTTGTTAAACTTCACTCATGTGCGTTTTTTATTTACTTTTATTATTACCATTTACTTTTATTAATTTCCTTACTTTTTGAGATAGTATGTATATATATATATACACACACACACACACACACACATATATATATCATAGTGTATGGAAATCACAACACAACAAGGCTATTCTACCACCTGAATGGATACCATGATGGCTGACAACCTCAAAAGTGAAGCTTTAGCGGTCCCTCAGTCATCGTGGTATCCATGAGGGAGAAGATTTGCCTTGCCGCATGTTGATTTCCATACACTGTTCCGTATAGTGTATGGGGGAAGCAGTTTTGCTGTGGCAGTGATTTAAGGGAAAAAAGTCCAAAACACTTAATTGTTCTTTTTTTCCTCGTCTCCCTTCCACTGGCCACACTTGAGGCAAAACCTCCCACTGACCAGCCCACGTGTGCAACTCTCCACCAGCTGCAACCAGTGAGAAGCACCGATAGGGTCAGGTGTATTATGATGTCCTCATTAATGCAGAATGAAAAGTCATTTTGTGTTTGTGAGACCATCACAAATGTAGCAGAATGACTTTCAAAAGTGTATGGATTTCTATACAAAACCACATTCTACTATACACTATCAACGGTATCCTTATTTTACTGTGGGTAGATGTGTATATGTATGTAACTGTGGAAGCACATGGTGCTCCGGGAACTACATCTCCATTTATAGGAGGACAGTGACCAAATTGTCAGCATAGCCATCTTATTACCCCACTTCATGTATCCTGTACAGAAAATGTTTTGAATCCCCACCAACATCTAATTCTGTGCAACTGCAACACCATTCTGTATCTAAGGTGAAAAAACACATTTTGGGCAGGATTTGAAAAATGACAGCTGTGACATACATGAGGTGAGATAATAAGAAGGCTATGTTGAAAATGTGGGGTCAAAATATTTAAAGTTTCCAAAGTTACTAGTGGGCATAGTGAAATTGCAACAAATGATCATAACTTTGGCATTTTTCCGTATTTTGACCTCACATTTTCAACATAGTCTTTTTATGTCCTCAGCTCATAAACCCCATAGGAGAAAATGATCAAGGTCACCATTCCATGACACAGGTGTGAAAACACATATTGGACAAGATGTTAAAAATTACACCTGTACTGTTCATGTGAAAAAAATGGCTATGTTGAAAATTTGGAGTCAAATTATTGAAAATTACCAAATGTATGTGTTTGTGTAGAAAAAGTTCAATGAATGCTCATAACTCAGGCATTTTGGGGATTTTTTTCACCAGACTTTCAACATGGCCTTTTTGGAACCTCATCTCATGAGCACTGGTGGTGAAATGTCGTTACTATGTCCCAAAAGATGATTTCACGCAGCGACCACAAAATCACCTTACGGGCATGAATAACGAAACACAGTGAGACATGTGTGGCTGAAAAACACAGCAAAGTATTTGAGGTAACTTGAAAGTTGTGAAAGAAAAGCATTCAGGAGTGGGTAGGAGTGGAGAGGGGTGAGCAAGGGGCTGGAAGTGGGAAGACTCAGGAGCAGGTGCACAGTGGAAAGGAAGCAAGATGGAATTTAAGAGAATGCTTGACCATATCAATAGAAGGGCAGGACAATACAGAGGATGATAGATAGTTCCAGAGTGAGGGTCCAGAAAAGGCGAAGGCACGCTGACTCACAGCAAAGTAAAGTGGGATTTAGGAATTAAGAGAAGTGGTGAGCCAGTGGACCTGAGGACCTAGACACAGTTTTTCATTGGACAGTTTGCAAGAGTCAGAGAGGGGTGAATATATGGTTCTAGTTAGACGGTCAGGCAAAGGGTGGAAAATTGCAGCCCAGCTTCAAGGAAGGCCAGCCTAGAGACTCAAGGACAGAGCACCGGTGCATCCTAGCATTAGTGCCAAGGTCAAAGTGGGCAATCCTGTGGTAGGTTTGTTTGAGTTTGGCAAGAAGGAGACCTGAGTGGAGTGGAGGATAGAAGCACCATAGGAGATAGGAGGGAGAAGGGAGGTGGAAGGCAGTGGTTAGGTAGGGTTGAAGGTTGTACAACATTCTTAGCTTCTGATGAAGGGTTTTGACCACAGTAGAAACATGGGTGTCAAAGGTGAGGTGGGAATTCAAGGTGATCCCCAAATATTTATAGGATGGTACCATTTCTAGAGGGTCACCCCCAGAGGTGTAAATTATCAGGAAGGGTGGGATTGTAAGCTTGGGAGTCTGATGATAAAAGAGCATGGATTTAGTCTTCTTGGTATTAAGCACCAGGAGATTATTATGAAACCATAGGTTGAGATGACGGAAATCCTGTTGCAGCTGGTGGTTCAATGAAGTCGGGTCAGAGAAGGACCTGTATAGGATGGCCTCATCAGCATTAATCTGGACCAATGCACCCCTGCAGTGCTGTGGAAGCTCATTAATAAATAAGGAGAACAGGAGAGGGCCAAGGATAGACCTCTGAGGGAGCTCATCCTTTATGGCACTTAAAGGGGAAGTATGGCTGGCCCATTTAACCCATTGAGTGAAGCACATGAGGTAGCTCATAAACCAGTTTAGAGATAGGACATTGAGACGAAAGGTGAGTAGTGTATGTAGCAGGAGGTTATGACTGACAAGGTCAAAAGCCTTGGTAAGGTCAACAAATATAGCACTGATAACAAGGCCCTTGTCCATATAGCTGAGGATGTCAGATGTTATAGTGATGAGGGCAGTGTGAGTGCCATGGAATTTCTGGAAGCCATGCTGGTACATAGTGATAGAGAGAGAGAGTTGTTAAGCTCTAGATGAGATTAAAGTTGTTGTGTGGATAATTTTTTCCTGGATTTTGTCAGGGGGCAAAGGATGGAGATAGGATGGAAGTTCTCAAATGTGGAGTTTGGGCTGCTCTTGTGGATAGGTACAACTATTGTGGCTTTCCACTTGCAGGGCACATGCCTAAGCAGAAGGATTTGTTAATCAGGCCGCACACAGGAGCGGCAATGGCAAGAGCACCCAATTTTATGAAGCGGGGTTCCAATGAGTGAAACCAGGAGAGGAGGTATCCTTAATGCTCCTAAGATGATGTAGAACCTCTTTCTGGGTGATGAGTTTAAGGTTGAAGGACAGAACATTAGTGCTATAAAAGGGGGCAGGAGGTGCTGGATCGTGGGCTGGGAGGGAGGCCTTATGTTTTGATAAGTCAGTGAAGGCCCGGTTAAACACTGTAGCTATAGAAGTGGGGTCAGAAATCTCAGAGCTATTGAGGTACACAGTGTTGTGTAAGGAAGAGGATTTACCCTTAAGTAAGGAGTTTATCTGTCCCTAGAATTCTTTGGGGTTGGAGAGGTTATTAGTTTGGAGGGTTCACAGGAATGTACATTTCGCCAAGTGGGGTTTGCTGTTGCATTGGTTATGAAGGTGTCTGTAGGCCTGCCAGTCAGCAGGCAGACCCATGCTCTTATATAACTTCCAGGCAGCATCTTATGATGCCATGAGGCCTCTGAGTTCATTACAGAGCCATGGGGCACAAGTCCCCATGGATCTCAACTTAACCAGAGGGCATGGAGGTTGACTATGGAATTGAAATTATTTGTGAAATATTCTAGGGGCAAGTCAACATCAGTTAGATGGTTGACTAGGGACAGTCAGCCTGGGATAAGGAGGCTAGGAAGGCTTGAGGACAGAGTGGGGACAGTGATCAGGGAATGAGGAGTGCCACTAGACACCAGAGCAAGGGGGATCACAGCTCACACTGCAGCCAGCAGCACGGGTTCAGCTACAGCTGCAAAAGTCAAGAAAATCCACCAGAACTCATACAGAGAACACAGGGGCAGCGTCCTCTCCTAAGCTGAGCACCTGGGATTTTGAGTGCCCAGAAAATGCAACTTCTGGCCCTAATTAGAAATAAACACCAGAATCTAGCTAAACGGAGCTCGATTAGCTAGGTTCTGGTGTTTGATTTGTAAAATGACAACATTTTTATACATTTTCCACACATTTTCTGTCAACCACTGAAGAGCTGGGGGGGGGGCAATGTAGAATATCAACTTTCTGCAGATAAGTAAGGGCATTAGCATGGTTAACTTGTTGTTCCTGAAATAGCATCCTTGTATAATTTGTCACTACAGACATCATCTCGCTTTTGGACGCATTTAGCTGATTATCTTGCCCTTTGATACCATCAAAAACCTTTTTCCTCACTCTGTCCCTGCAACTGAGGAAGGGACAAATTGTGACAAATTTCCCCTGTGTTCCATACATTTGCTGCAATTTTAAAGTGTTAGACTGATTCATATGGTAGTGCACCATGCTGTCTTTTAAAGATCTGATTTGGGTAGAAAAATCATGTTTGGTAGTTTGGGCTAGTGACATAACCCAGTGCAGTTGTTGTATACGAGCAAGTAAGAAAAACATCTTTTGTCCTGATATGATTTCCCTATAGATTTCAAAAGATGTGCGAGATCCCTTTTATTGTCAATCCACCACTGCAGGAGGTCCTCATACATATCATATAAGGATTTCCGAGTATTAAAAAAAATATTGCAAGTGCTGCAAAACTTCCTGGTGATAAAGAAGGGTAGAGTACAGTTTCCATATACCTCTACTGGGGGTCAAGGCAGTATGAGAGCCAACTGAAATACATAAAGAGCAATGATCAGAAAATTCCACCCCTTTCACAGAAGCCAGACTTAGGGGTAATGTTTTACTGATAAAAAAAAAGTCAATTCGAGTGGCTAATGTTCCTTTATGGAAAGTAGGGACCTTGATCCCATGCGACTGAGCATATGCATCACTGAAGTTTGCAGTTTGTACAACATTAGTTAAGCAAGACATGTCACAAAATATTTTCCTAGTTGTGGTACCCTTACCCCTGTATTCAATAGATAATCCACAGTTAAAATCACCACCCCAAACAATTTAGTGTGAGGTGTGCAAGTAAGGCCGTATCATATGAAACAGTTCTACTCTTGCTGCCTTCATTTGACAGGCATAAACATTAAGCAACCTAAAATAAATACCCTGAAATAAAACATCCAATAACAAAACACAGCCTGGAACCAGGTCAAATAACTTCAGAACCCTGACATCAGTGTCATGAAATAAAATGGCCACGCCAGAACAAGTCTCCAGGCCCAAAGACCAGTACGAGACTCCAGTGTGCCACCACTTTGCAGCACAGGACAATTCAGCTACAGTATGTAACTTAGCGCCCTGCAGAAAAAAAAAAAAACATTATTGCTAGTGGACTGTAAATAAGAAAAAATAGCAGTCTGTTATATCTTATTCTTGATGCTGTTCACATTAAGTGAAGTTTAAGGACATTGCCATTTAGTCCACACCAAAAGTCTCTTCAAGGGGGCTTACGCTTGCTCTTTTTCCCCTTTTTTGTACCAGAGATGTTAGGTTTGGCAAAATGAAGCTTCCCCCCTTCAGAGTCTGCATCAGAGATCCCACCAGGCATCTCCACACTTGTTTGGGAGGATTCTGATTCTGCATCAGATGCGTCTTGTGCAAGCTGCAAGGTGTGAAAATGATTAGAAGTGGGGGGCATGGACAATTTAGGGACCTTAGAAGCAGGCTGATTACTATACATCTTCTGTCATGTCACCCTGGACTGAAAGATTAACTCTTGGGGAAGCTGAGGAGGAGGCATCGATAAAGCGACTGGGAGAGCTGGGGAGGGAGGGGGATTTGGGTTTAGGATTACTCCAGATTCCTCCTGGATACTATCCATACTAATCTCAGTCCTGGGGGGGTTAATAATCAATGACTCAGTAGGTACTGGATCAGTGGGGGGTGGTAGGAAAGGAGGGGGGAAGGGTCAGTAGGGAGGATTGGATCAGGGTGTGTAGCATGAGATCTCTGTGCTAGGGCAACCATCAATCTTTGCTCCTCAGATTCATGAGGGGCAGAAATGGCTATGAGCAGCTTCTGGACAAGTGGTGGAAGAGTGACCAACAACCCCACACAAAGTGCACACTGTTGTATTTCTGCATTGCTCACTGCTGTGCCCAAAGGAGTTACATAGCATGCAGCGCAGACAGCCACAAACACTACTAATATGACCAGGTTTCCCACATCTATAACACGTATTCTGTTGGCTAGCATAAAAGAGAATACTCCTATCCCTACCTAGAAACACACAATTAGGTAGATGCTTCAACACTTCATCTGTGGAGCGCAGGATCACCCATATCCTCCAATCCCCCATCCAGATATCTTCAGTATCGAAGATTGCCTCTGGGTGACTTAGCACAGTACATTTCTGCTTCAAACAAAAAACAAGATCTGTGATGCTCATGCCTTCATTTCTGAAGAGAACAGTGACTGTTTTGTGAGCCAGTTTGGTTAAGGGCAAGACCTCAAAAAGGAACCATAACAAAGTCTGTTTAACTTTATGGTATCCATCCCAAAATTTGTCTAAACCTCTACTCAGTTTAAAACTGACATCAACATTCTTTTCCCCTAAAACATGTATCAAAGCATACATTTCTGCAGATGAAAAATGCAAACTGTCTTTCAACAAAGTCAGAGCAACAAACCTTCAGTCAGGGAATGTCTCCATACCCCTTTTATATATTAAACAAACAGTGTTATGACTCTTAGCTGAAAAGGAAGGGGGTTGAAAAAACGATGCATGAGAATGAGGATTGTGGCAAGGTCGTTCATTATTAGAGCCAGGTAAAGGGCTCTCTTGGCCATCCCTATTCACTTGGTCCTCCAGATGCTCTGTGGATGAAAATGGTGACATCCTAGGAGAATTCACACCAACAGCTGGGTGAGAAAGTACAATATTGTTAGTTTCCAACCATAGTACCAGATTTTGTGTCAAATGTAGTTCTGGGGGGAGTGCAAAAGGTGACTCCTGCAGTACATTAACTGGTGGTGAGGCCTTGTCAAGCTGGGTCCTAGTAGATGGATCCTGAGATGGGACTATTGTAGATATTGCAGGATTAGAGAGGGGGATATTAGCAGGCATGTCCCCTCTTGTCAATCGGACCCCCGGTATCAATATGGGTGAAAAACCAGAAATCCAGTGACCAGGGGGACAGGGAGCTGCACCCATCCAGCTGATTTCAAGGTACTTTCTACAGACAAGGAGGCATCTGCCTCATCCACTTATTCAGCCCAAAAAGAGGTCTGTTTCTCAGAGGATTTAAGGGCATGTTTACTAGAGCACTGCTCTTTTTGTGCAGCAAAAGAGAAAACAGTAGCCTGTTGTTGTTCTGAAAAAGTAGCAAAAACAGTGCCTGTAGGTGCAATGTCCAAGCCTGGAGTCTTCTGAGCAGGTTCGTGGACAGGAGCATCCTGAGAAGGTAAGCAACTGGATGAAGATGAGGCAGCCTCACTATCATGCCACAAAACTGCAGCTGCCAAAGCCGCTGAGAGCTCTTCTTTTTTCTTGAAAAATGTCTCCTCTTCTGCAGTGAGGAGAACCTCCAAATCTTCTGGATTCAAATAGGTGACATCCTTAGTGAGATCCTATGAGACTTGTGCAAGAATTGCACCTCCTTGATTCTGTACCTCCGTTCCTGAGGAAACAATCAGGTCAGCATCCAAGCTATCTGATACTAGCTGTTCAGATTCTAGTAAAGCACCCATCTCAGCGGGTGCTTCAAAGAAAATATCTGTCTCCATGAGCTTTGTGGTAAGGGAAGGAATCAGCTCTCCAGCCTGCAGCACAACCTGCTGCATCACAGTCTGCTCACCAACTGAGCTAGCTATCTTGATGATCAGTGGTTTCCCCTACTGAATGGTAGGGGAATTTGTTGGGGAAAAGGGAAATATTATACAATAACCAAAATGTCACATAAACCAAAGATCACGCATGCAATCGAAAAATGCAATCCAGAAAAATTATACAGGTTTCATAGCATCCCTAATTTAAGGGTTCCAGAGAAAAGACTGCCATCCTTTCCAGAGATAATCCAACCTTGCTTTCAATACAGCAGTCATATCAGTTATATATATCCATCCAAGAGCTACCTGCACATTTTTCACAACCACTTCTAGTGGAACAAAATGTTGTTGTAGCACCCATTTGCAGCATACTTACCACAAATAATACTTAAAGGAAAAAAACACTTGAAGATTTTCGATTGTACACTGATTCCATTTCGGAGATAATGCCACATAGATAAGTTCTGCATAAGTCAACTCCTTAAACAATGTAATTTCCATTATGTCTGCAATTAAGCCCCAAAACTGTAACACATATGGACAGGTTCAAAATAAATGTTCTCGTGTTTCCAAGATCTGTTGACAACCAGTTCGTAAACAATAGCGTTCTGATATGGCTTTGTGCTTATTGTTATTCTTCACATTTAGTTTACCAAGAAGCGTCAGCCACACCACATCCCAAACATAAACCTGTAACCGTTTATTTAAAAGTTGGTAAAAAATCCTCAGACTCTGCTGCAGAAAACAATAAGGTAGATTAAATGCCTCCTGACACTCTACCAGTACAATTCCATCATACAATCACTGTCTGTTTTGAAAAGAAGTCAGATCATATGGCACCTTCCAAGCAATAATCTGTTGAAACATGTATTTGACTTCTTGTGGAATAAAATGACTACTTGATAATAATCTACTTTTTCCACATTCCCAAGCCTTCAGGCAAGGTACTGTCCATTCCTTCAATGCAGCAAACCACTGAAACTGGTGAATACGTAGCTGATCCACAACATTATAGTGGAGAAAAACACTATAATAAAAGGTCACCGGATGTAACATCCCTATGCCACCTTCCTAAATAGTTCTCTACGTCCTATTCCTTTTAATAGGGTTCAATCTGCTACCCCAGAGAGCGTGAAAAAAAAAGGCTATAAAGTCTAGTTAACAAGGGTTTGGGTGGGAGAACACATAACTAATATACAAAAAAAAGAGGAACTATCAGGGTTTTAATCAAAAGTATTATTTTTCATTTTGCAATTATCCCATGGATCCACCTCTCTATCTTCCCCTCTGAATTCTTTAACTTTTCTTCCCAATTCAAAATCGTCATATTCCCATTTCCAAATTTAATACCCAAAATTTCTATGGGATCCTCAGAGCGGGAAATACCTGCAAAATAATGAATGTCCAAATTTTCTGTACCTAATCGAAAAACCTTTACACTTCTCGGTATTATTTTGTGAACCAGAAGCATCAGAAAATTCTTGAAGGTGAGCCTGAATGACAGTTTCCTCTGTAATATTCTTTGCCAAAAGAACCACATCATCAGCATAGGCTAACACCTTCGAAGGAGGGACAACATTCAACAACCTAATGCCCAGGAGCCCATGATCATGTGAGATAAGTTGTAACAATGGGTCTATCCCAAATACATAAAGCAAGGGGCTCATAGGGCAGCCTTGTTTGACATCTTTCCACCCATTCACAATAGGCCTCATTGTCGCATTCATATATAGATATTTTATTCAACCAACATTCGTTGAAGGGATGCCATAAGTCAATAACACTAAAAATAAATATTCTTGGCTAAGGAAATCAAAAGCCTTCTTCTGATCAAGGCTAAGAAGAAAACCATTAACTCCCAAATGACCTCTATGAAAAACTTCCTGTAAATTACATAGAAACTTAGAATTTGATGGCAGATAAGGACCGCTTGGCCCACCCAGTCTACCCATTTCCCTACCTAATGGATAAGCTGCAGATCCTAGTTAACCAGCAGCCTACTTCTTCATACCCCCACCCCCTAGAATTGCCTTATGACTGTCCCATGCATGCTTGAATTACACCGCTGTTTTTGACTCCACAACCTCCTCCGGAAGGCCGTTCCATGCATCCACAACCCTCTCTGAGAAAAAATACTTCCTTAAATTACCTCTGAGCCACCCCCATCTTCAAATTGTGCCCCCTTGTTCTTGCACACCTCTTTTTTTGAAAGATGCTACCCTCTTGGACTTTGTTGATTCCCTTGAGGTACTTGAAAGTTTCTATCATGTCCCCCCTCTCCCTTCTTTCCTCGAGGCTATACATATTAAGCTCCTTTAGTCTCTCTTCATATGTCTTCCGGTGCAGACCCTGCACCATTTTAGTTGCCCTCCTCTGGACAGCTTCCATCCTGTCTATGTCTTTGAGGAGACTGGGTCTCCAGAACTGCACACAGTACTCCAGATGGGGTCTCACCAGCTGTCTGTACAGAGGGATAATAACTTCCTGTTTTCTGCTGCTGATGCCTCTCCCTATGCATCCCAGTATCTCCCCAGCCCTCCTTGCTGTCCTCTCACATTGCTTGCCCACCTTTAGGTCATCTGATATGACTACCCCCAGGTCCCTTTCCATTTTTGTTGTTGTTAGTATCTCACCCCCCATTGTGTACTCTTCCCCTGGGTTTTTGTTTCCCAGGTGCATTACCTTGCACTTCTTAGCATTGAATCTAAGCTGCCATACATTTGACCATTTCTCTAACCTTGCCAAGTCCCTTCTCATCCTTTCCACCCCACCTTGTGCATCAACTCTGTTGCAGATGTTTGTGTCATCTGCAAAGAGACATACTTTTCCTTCCAGTCCCTCTGCAATGTCACTTATAAAGACATTGAAGAGGACCGGTCCTAATACTGAACCCTGTGGTACCCCACTAGCAACCCCCCTTTCTTCAGAGTGGACTCTGAGTGGACTCAAATTGATTAAATTCCCTTGAATTCCCTTGAATTCTTCTCTGAGGAACAGCACACCCCTGTGCTTTACAAATTAAACTATCTGCACAAAGTGCCAATCGACTGGATAACATTTTACTCAGGATCTTTATATCCATATTCATGAGACAAATAGGTCTCCAGTTCTGCAATAGTGACCTATCACCTTTCTTGAATAAAAAAATTAAATCTACCTCTACCACGGAATGTGGAATGTCCTCAGTAGTCAATAATTCATTGTATAAATGTGCCAACTCCATACAAAAGGTGTTACAACAACAAAACTTAACAAATTCAGCTGTGAGTCCATCATGGCCTGGAGTGGAATCATTCTGTAACTTTAAAATAACTCCCTTGACTTCATTTGAAGTGATAGGAGCCGTCAAGGCCACCTGTTGGACCAATGGCAACATTTTATGGTTCAATTTACCAGTATACAGGCTTGCATGAAAAATATCAGGAGGATGACTAAAGGAATTCTCTACATAATCATGCACAATGGATAATATACCATCTTTATCAGTACGAAGAATACCATTCTCATTCTGCAATTCCCAAATAAGTTTATTTTATGAAGTCTGTTGACTCTTCTTAAATGGGTCGAAAGTACTCTTTTTAGTAAGCTTTCCAAAACAGAATTCCTGCTGCAACATCTTAGCTACATTGTACTGATAAAGCTTATTTCTCTTCTAATCGGTTGTATCTGAGAAGTAAAATCCTGCCCAGTACTATCTCCCAAAGAAATAAATCTGTGAAACTGTCTCCTAAGTTGTAAATATTTAAAATACCTGTCTTTATTCTTTTTCCCTACATGTGTTTGAAAAAAGGATTTAAATGCCGTCTTAGTATCCAACCTCCAGTTGGTTATAGAATCATACATACATTGTACCGAAATCCATGCATCCCACAACTGGCTAACTTTGGTCCTTATCTCTCTCTGACGTAATAGGGAAGAATTCAATTTTTAGGAAGGTTCCCCCCATTAAAAGAATCGTCCCATTGCCAATCAATAATCACAGCTGAATGATCAGAGAAACTGAATTCCCTAATGTCTGATCTTGAAACTCATAATTTGTGGGAAACAAAAAAATAATCAATCCTTGTCTTCAAAACCCCTTTTCAAAAAATAAACCCCCCTGTTGAGTGACAAACCCAATATGCATTATTTAAGAGTGCTAGTCCTATCATTTCCCTTAAGGCATTGGAATCACAAAACATTTTTTGTGTCTGTAGACCACGATCCTCCCTTTGAATACTACAATTAAAGTCGCCTCCTCAAACTACAATTCCTGAAGTACTTAAAAAAGGCTGAATTGTATGGAAAAATTCTACCCTTAAAGCCTTCCCTTGAGGAGCACAGGAGTTAATAAGGTGAATCCTAGTATCCCTATAGGAGATGTCTAAAATTAAGGCCCTACCCAGTACCAAATCAATAAGCTTGGTGACCTTTAAATCAAAATTTGAAAACAAAATCCCTAGCTCGTCACACATATCCTGACCCTGGGACCAAAACATGATCCCCTGCCACCAGCCTTTGTTACAATGAGCTATTTCCTTAAAAGTTTTAATCCTAGTGTCCTGAAGTAGGATAATATCAGTATGCAGAGAGCTTAATGCAGATAAAACCACATCCCTCCTGATACTATTCTTAATACTGTTGACATTTAAGGATAATATCCTAAATTGACACATGAGAGAGAAAAAACAAATCAAAAAATGAAACAGTACTAGTGCACCTTTTTAGACCTGACATACCATCTCTTCTTCCCTAAAGTTCCTTCTTCTAATTCTGAAGAAGTACCCAAGGAAGAAGCCACAGAAGAACCCGAGTCCCCCTCTGCTTCAGAGCCCTCCATTGTGTGTTCAACATGAGGGACTGCAAATTTGTTAGAAAGAAGTTTTCCCCTTTTTTTAACCATGAGCCTCTCCCTTCCCTTAGGTTCTGCAAGGGTAGTTATCTTATCTCTAGTCCATTTTTTATACTCAGCCTTCTTAAAAGGCTCAATGTCAGTTTTAGGGGGGCATTGAGACAGCAACTGAATAGCAGACTATACCAGCTACATCCTGCCGTCCAGCATTTCCACGCTCTTGCACAATAACCATAGCTTGTTCCTCTGAAACAGCTGGAGGCAATACCCTCAGACCCTGCTCTGCTGAAGGATCATCCCCAAGTGATTTCTTCTCTGAAACAACAACCACATCCATGTCTTCCCCTGCTAAAAGGCAATCTTCTCAACCTGCACTGGATCTGGAGATCCAACCATTTCAGATTGGTGTGCTAAACTGGAGTCCAGTGACTCAGAGGGAGTCAATTCCTGTGGTGGAACCGGTGTCACTTTCTCCTGAAGTATATCTTGCATCCTCTTCTCTGAGGCCAGCGCACAACTATTTTTCTGTGCCTGAGTAATCAATACTTCATGAGAAAGGTGGTCACCTAGATTGTGGGAGGCCCAAGGACATTTAACATATAAATGACCCCTTTCTTCACATAGATTGCAATGAGATAAATTCTTACAAGCTGAAGAAAAATTATCTGTTTCTAGACAATGGGAACATTTCAGGCTATCACATGCATTACTTAGATGGAGCCTGGAACCACACTTATGACAGGATTTTGGCTGGCCGGGATAAAATAGAGAACCCCAATCTTTACCCAAAAACAGACAACTAGGTAAATGTGCAATGCCATTGTTAGCCATAAACAGTTTACACTTCATCCGCCATTCCCCGGTCCAAAACAGCTCCAAATCTATTATTGGGGAGGGATGTTCCAACACCTCGCACCACTGCTTAAGCCAATACAAAATAACAGCAACATCCACCCCCTTATTCTTGAAAATAATCATGATGGTACGCACAGCTGGTTTAGTAATTGGAATGCCTAAAAATGGGGCCCACAAAGGTGTTTCTTTCAAACTGTTATACTTAAGCCAAAACCTGCCCAAGGCCTCCACCATTTTGAAACTAATATTGTAATTATTTTCATCAGTATGAATCAAGGCAAACACTTTAGAGGCATAAAACTTTAAAGAATATTTCAATAGGTGTCTCCCAACATACACCCTATCAGGAGGATCCTCCAATCCACCCTTGTACAAAAAATGAATAGCATTTCTTCTAGGGGCAGGTTCCCTAGTATTAGACTTAAACAAGTCAGCCATTCTAAGTAAAGGTTTAAACAGTTTCTTTTTTTGTGGGTCTTGTAGAAAGTTCACCCCAATCCCCACTGGTACAGTGTCAGTCTCAGGCAGGGGGCCTAAAACATGAGAAGGAACATTGTTTTCAACAACAGGTATAATGGTTTCCTTAGTGCCAGAAACCCCACAGTCAGCTGCAGGAACATTGTGCACATTATCTTCCCCCTTGCTGCATTCAGCAGACGGTACACACTCTATTTGACCCACTACAGCAGGCACACCTATACTTGATCCAAGTAACTGAGAAGCTCTCTGTTCCTTGGGAATCATTTTCCCCATGGTAGTAACAAACTGTCCATTATGATTGCAGACTTTTGGATCGACAGGGTTTGGTAACCAACTGTTTTCACACCGAATCCATCCCGCAGCTTCAAGGGCCGTCTCTGAACACTTCCCATCCTGTTCCCCCACAAGAGGTAAAGCAGTCCCTTTCCGATACATCCCCATCATCTCCAAGGGTTTATTTATCTGCACATTATTAACAATCACTCATTTCTTGCAGTCTGAGGGTAAAGAAACTGTCAGTTCCACGCTACACGATGAATCCCTCACTGCCTCCTGCAGGACTGAACATAGGGATACCTTACTTCCTGGTATGGTCACAGTACTCACAGCAGCATATAATTCCTCTCCCTGCTGCATTTCCGAAGGCAAAACAGTCACTTTTCTCATGGCTGGACTCCCGGTTTCCTGTCTGTCACCAACCTGCTCACAGAATCCATCAACAACACAGTTAATGCCAACTGGCAGGTCAGTGTCCAGAACCATAGAGGAATCCACCACTGAGCCAGATGATAATGGCAAAAAGTGAACTCCAATTTCTTCGGTCTCTAGGTTAGCCGAGGCCAGGGAGGAGACCCTCTCCCCTGCCTCCCACACGTCCTCCTCCTCCAAAGTCAGGGACACAGTGGCCATCCTAGACGTGGACAGCAGCTCCCCCTACCGATGAGTAGGGGAATTTCCCCAGTACCCTGGCCACATTTCTTCCCATTCACTAAAAATACCACCAACAGCTTAATCTGGTTCAAGGTCAGCTGGCATTCATCTGTATTCCCTTCCCCTGGGTCATGCCTGAAAATAGGCAGAATTTGTCTAGTGCACTTACCTGGTCAACAAAAACTAACTAAATAAATAAATAAATAGCCTGTCTATGTCTTTCCTTAGGTGAGGACTCCATAACTTGATGCAGTACTCCAGGTGTTGCCTCACCAGTGATCTACAGAGTGGTAGTAATACTTCTTTTCTCCTTCTGTCAAAACCCCTCCAAATACACCCCAGCATCCTGTTAGCTTTACTGTAGGCTCACTGTCATTACTTCTCAACTGTCCCACTTAGAACATACCTAATTCTATTACTCAGAACCACCCATCCAAACATCTCAACTGACCAATATTAGGAAGCACATCTCTCATTTTACCACTCAGATCCCCTCTGTCCATCCCTATCAACAGTCCCACACTGAGCAAGAAAGTGGAATATTCTTCACTTTGCCACTCAGAACTTTGAGATAACATAAAAGAACTCACCAGAAAGCTCAACAAATCCCTAATGTCCATGGTTAAAGTTGGCAAGACTACTATCCAAGACCCACTGTAGATAGCTAACACCTTCAACACTGCCTTCTCAGATCTCAACGGTGTACTCCCCACTGATTTCTTTTACCCCCCACCTACCTTAATGACACTGGCATGCTATCAACTAACCCACCCTTTTACTTTAAAGCAATCTCACTCAGTTCTCCCAAAATATATCTGCTCAAGACACTAAGCAAATCCTGCTTCAGCAGTGACTCACTAGACCTAAATCTGCTACATCTGGATTTAGTGGCAATCCTGATTTCCCTCACTAAAATCTAAATCTGTCACTCAGTCTTGGGCAATTCCCTTCACTGTGGAAAGCTGCAGTACTGACTCCTATCCACAAGAGCGTGGATAGAGCCCTGTATGCTAACTACCACCCTATCTCCATCCTTCCCCCCTTTCAATAGCACTGGAGCAGTTAGTCACAGACCAGCACTTAGAGTATCTAGCCAAATGTAACATGCAGTGCCCTGAGCAGCACAACTTCACAAAAAGTCACAGCACCATCTCTGCCCTAGTTGAATGTACTAATTTAATTCACAAAGCCCTTGACTGTGGTCACTTAGTTTGGTCAGTGTACATGGACCTCACTAAGGCCTTTGACATGGTGACTACTCTCTCCTTATTGACTCCATTGATAACTTAGGGGCCTCTCCTGGGGTTGTTGGTTGGTTTACAAGCTACCTTGAGGGTAGGTACCAACAGATCAAGATAGGCGATGCACTATCCTCCTGTCTTCCTGTCCACTCTGGAGTCCCACAAGACTCCATCCTGAGCCCCTTATTATTCAGTATCTTTCTGAATTCACTCCCCCAAGCCTACTCTTGTGATCTGCTACTATAAGCATTTGATGCAGTCTTATTTTCCAGTCATCCTGATCCGTGTTCCCTAGCTATTAATCTACAAGACAACTTCACTGATGTTGAGGAATGTTTCGTCCAACCCAAACTGATTTTGAACTTAAAAAAAACTAAATCTATTCTTTTTGCCAGCCCCCACAACAAATTTAAATCTACCCCACTTACCATTCTCAAAAACCTCAAGGCACCCATAGGACAAGTTCATACCTTTAAGTACCAGGGTATCACCCTTGACAGCCCATTGTCTGTCACGGATCATGTTAGCGCAGTCGATAAAGTGGTCAGTTGTAGACTTGAGATCCTTTATAGGTACAGGCACAGCTGGAGACAAGAAGCCCTCCATGTGGCTGCCACCAGCTCTGTCCTCTCAATAATGGACTATGGTCTGGTTATTTTTGGCACTGCCATGGACACAATGCTAAGAAGAGTCAGCACGGCTATAAACAAAACCTGTTGCATGGTATAGGGTGCTCATATCCACATGCACACATGTGACCTGTACACCAGGAAAAATTGGCTCATTCTCAGAGGCAGAATCAAGTACCATACCTGTCTATATTTGAAGAAAGTAAGCTTGGGCCTAACCCCTCCTAACTCTCAGCACCAGGAGCACATCTAGACACCAATTCTTAGTCCTGTTCTGCCGTACCACACAAGCCCAATGATCTTTTAGCTTCCATGTGCCCAGTTGACTGAATGGCTTCCCAGTTGGCGCCCTCGAGGAACCCAAACTAGGTCCCTTCATGTGTCTCCTAAGACAACACCCTGTCATGTGCAGCAGCTACAACTGCCCAGCTTAGCCTTCCATTTAACTCCTCTGCTCCTCCATCCTTCCCCTTTCCACCATACCCTCTGCCCACCCACTACTGTACCCTCCCCCTGCCCCACAGCCCACCTCTCCCCTCCCTCCCGCATCCCTTCCCACTTCAATCCTCTGTATGCTCTCTCTGCCCTGTGTCCCTCCCCTACTTCCTTTGCTCCCTTCCCTCACCCCTTATCCCACTTTCAGCCAACTCCTGTTTGCTCTCCCTGTTCTGCATCTGCTCCCTGCTTTCTTTAGCCTGACTCTCCCAATCCCCTCCCAATTCCATCACAATCCTAGGACTGCTCCATAGTCTCAACTAAGTCCAACCTCTGGCTCCCTCTTACCCCACTGACAAAGCCAAACACTGGCTGCTTGTCCAGACCAGTAGTCCTACAAGTGTCACCACCTCCTAGCCCCCTGACAAAGCCAACACCCAGCTGCTTGCCCAGACCAGCAGTCCTGCTAGTGTCACCACTGCTCTAGCTAGTGTCACCACTGCTCTAGCTATATTTGTATCTTACTTGATGATACCAGATTACTTATTGTTGAACCTTCTACTGTAATATGTATGAATGTAAATATTATTTTCTTTCTCCTGTACTCATTTCATGTAACCACTCATGCTTGTATTTAGTTCTCATTCCTGTTTGTCTTCTGTTTTGATGTGGAGCCTGTGTAAAAGAGTCTCTGACTCATAGGGTTTAATCCGAGATCTCAATAAATAAATAAATAAACTTTTCCTTTCATATCTCTCTGTGGTCCCTCAGTAAGAGGGTTTTCTCTTATTTTACCACTCTGTAAGCCATTCAGGTCCTCTCAGCTGTGCAACATTACAAGGGTCAGTACCTCATACCACCACTGATGCCACAATGTTCATAACTATTAACTATTTTGTTTCTATATAACAAGTCCACATTTGGAGGAATGCCATACATTTTAACACTCAGAAACCCCTTGCCTATACCACTCTACTGTCCTATATTGGGGAGTATGGGAGAATTCTGGACTGCTGGACCAGATCCAGAATGGTAAAAATGAGACCAGCTGTTCTGGCCAAATCAATTGATCCAACCTCCACCAACCTAGTCCATCCCCTAGCCTGTCCCAGACATTAAGCAATGAGATGGGTATGGGTGAAATCCAGATTACTAGACTTGGATCAGACCAAAACTGTAAATTTTCCACTTCTGGATTTCACCCATACCCCCACGACAGATGAAATCCAGACCAGCTGTGTCAGTGGCCCAATGCAGTTGCAACATTACACACTTTGGCTAAGAACTGTAGTGCACTTTGTGATTTGCCCTGCATGCCACTTGGGAAGTGCAATTTGTGTGATGATGTAGCCAATTCCCAAGTGGCATGCAGGGCCAATCACAAAGTGCACTACAGTTCTTAGCCAAGGTGTGTAATGTTGCAACTGCATTGGGCCACTGACACAGTTCACTATAGGTCTGGCACAATGTGTATGATAATGTATCTGCTTTAGGACTGGCACACAGTGTTATTTGCAAAGTGAGCTGGAGGTCTTGGGCAATGTGTGTCATAATGCAGCTGCACCACAAGTGGCCAATAAGGCTTCGCATGAAGGCTGCTACAGGTCTGAGGCCATATGTGTGATAATACAGCTGCTTCATTAGTGACTCACAGGGCCACTCGCAAAGTGTGCTATGGTTTGGGAGCTTTGTTTGAGATGGTGCAGATGTTTTGAGCAGTAAGAAGTCTGCTATATGGTTTGATCAATATGTTTGATAGATGATGCAGATGTTTCATGACTGGCATGTAGGGCCACCTGTGAAGTCCACAACATATCTGGTGCAATGTGCATGATGATGCAGCTATTTCGTGACTGGTACACAGTGCCACATGCAGAGTGTGCTGTAATCTAGGGCAGTGAGTGTGTGTAGTTACTTCAGAAATGGCTTATAGGGTATGAGAAGACAATAAAAGTCTGGCACAATGTTCTGGATTATGATTCAGTGGGCATCTAATTTGTGTATGGCCTGTAGGGTCATATGCAAATGAAGGTACCATGACTATCTCAAAAAGTCAGAAAATGTATTGCCAACAACTACGTTAATTATTTGTTTAGTTTTTGTTAACCAGGAAAGGAGGGCCAGACAATACTTCCTATTTTCAGCTTCATCCCCGTGGGGGAAGGGGGGAACAGATAGAAAGTGACTAGCATTAAACTGAATTCAGCTGCTGGTGGTATTTAGTGAATGGGGAAATTTGCCCAGGACATTGGGTAAATTCCCCTACTTTTTCTGTATGGGGCACCACATGTCATCAGTATGGTGGAGCCTGGGCAGTTGGAGGGGAAGTTAGGGAAGAAAATTGACCCTTCCTACCTGCCCTACAAAGACTAGAGGTTTTATTCAATTCTATTGTTTGTGATGACCAACAAATGGAAGCTGACACATAATCTGGCATACCTGATTTGGAATAGCAGTTGACAATGGAGGAGATTTGTTTTGCCAATCACTTTGAGGAGAAAATAGTTTTCTGATTGCCTTGATGGAAGATGAGGAGGTGATGTTTAGTCAGAAGTATTGACTTGATGCAGCAAAAAAAAAATGATGACAGTTGTCAACTGCCCTGCAAACATTATGCACAGCTGAGATACACTGTGAGAGAGTACCCAAGACTGATGGGTTCCTGCAAATCAGCATGATTATTAATTGAGGCAGGAGAGCATTTGGATTTTTATAAGGAAAGGAATGATGCAGGTAAAAAATTCACCCTCCTGCCAAGACACAGAAACCCAAAGATTGGACTGCCCCCGATGGAGCTGAATGCAGCAGAATGGATCAGAGCATCAGACAGGGAACAATTGCTGCCAGCATATGGAGTAACTCAGTCACAGAAAACTGACAGCAGAAAGAGGGTTGCCAGACATTCAGCTGTGCTGCTCACTTTGATGCACTGCAAGGAGAAAGAGGCACTGAATGAGGAATTGATCAGAGAGCAAGAGCACAGCATCACACAAAAAATATATATTTTCAATGCAAATGAAGGTACAGCTTTTTTTCTGCCACTGTCTGCCAGTTTTTACTTTATAAACAAACAGCCTGAACCATTATAAGCAATGCAGCTGCAGGGGATACACGAGGGTCATACTGGGGCAAGAAAAGAAGGTGGGATAGGGATACCACAGGCAGAACAAAGAGGTATGAAGTCCATCCACACAAGGATTGGGAATACAGTTGCAACAACAAAAGACTTAATGAAAAGAGCAGCAAATCAAGAAGAGGAGGCAGAAAGAGCTGAGTCAGCAGCCATTACTAGGAAAAGGAAATGCTAGAGGGGCATATGGGGGTGCAGGATGAAATATTTCTTTTCATATGGCTGATCATTTCTCATCAAGTGAGAAACCAGTCAACCATAATAATACAAAGGATGCGTGCCAGAAAATTCTGATAGAATCTATGTTGGAAGACAGTCATTTAAAGACTTGATTAAATGGCATGCTTTGGAGCTTTATGGCCTCATACACACCTCAAGAGATACAAATTATGAAATAAGCTTTAAGACACCAGCCTCACTGGATGGATTCTGGCAAATTTATCGCCCTTTAAAAGACTTTGTTATGGTCTCCCTTTATTGCTCTCCTCTATCAAAACCATCTGAAAAGGCAATAATGATTTTATTCAGAAATAAGGGCATCAGCATATTGTACATGCTACATTGGTTAAAGCCAAGATGTGATTTCCTGGAGAACAACTGAGATGAAAAATTGAAGACCAGTAAGTCTACTGAATGTAGATTTTTTAATTTCCATTGAAGATGCTTTACTAAAGGCTTGTTCAAGCAGTGGTGTATCTGGTTTACCAACCCAAGTACTCTTATATTGCAAGCTGTGGTATTTATGATAATTTATAATCCTCCATAAGCTAGTGGACAGAGGCCAACAGGGGACTGTAGATGGAGATATTTTAACTCTTAATCAGGAGAAAGTCTTTGACCATGTGTCACACAAGTATCAGCTATCAGTTTTATATCAATCTAGAATATCTGAATCTTTTTTCACAATGGATGCAGCTTTTATATAAATTAGCTGCTCTTGGGCCTTAAATAAATGGCATGATAGGTAAGGTTATATCGCAAAAAGAGGCGTGAGGCAAGGATACTTGCCCAGTCCACTGTTATACATTTGTTGTTTGGATCCACTCATGAAGAAACTGCAAAAATACAGACTCTACCCAAGAAATACAGGTATAAAAGGATTTCCCACAGTTGACGGTACACACATATACAGATGATGTTTGCCTATTTTTAAAAGATGTTCTAAGAGATAGGGCGGGGCCAACATTCTTAAAATGGTAATTTTACCCAGATTTTATTACCCCTTATATAATCTTAATATCTATTTTTCCAAGTCTTTCTTTATGCCCCTTTGTAGGTTCTGCTCTGATTTTCTCTGGAAAGGCAAAGCCCCACGTTGGGTGTATGCAAAGCTTACTCATTCTAAGGTATTTGGGGGACTCCAATTACTTGATTTTTATGTTTATTATCTAGCTATTCATGCTAATCGATTTCTGTACTGGTTATCTACTTTGGAGTCTATACCGGGTTCTCCTCCTTGGCTGGTTCTGGACTGGTTGCTGGCAAATTCTCATAGGTTGGACCTAGAGGCCCTATTATATACTCCATGGTCCAAGGTTCCGTTGGAGATGAGGAGCTCCCCGTTAGGCTGGGACATGAGGGCTTTACAGCAACTTTGTTCCTTACTCCAAAAATCCAACCTAAAAGACCTAAGGCAACCTATTATGAATAACCCAAACTTACAGATAGGCAAGCACCCAATTTGCACCTTTCCAGGCAATTATTCTACTAAACTACTCTTAGCAAGCTTTGTTTCAAGAGAGTCACTTTTACCTATTTCTGCTCTGGCTTCAAAATTTGGGGTGGCTCACAAGTGTCTATTTCGGCTGTATCAGATTCGCCAATGTATACATCTTTTTTTGGGGAAACCTCCATGGTCTGAGGGAGCTGGAGCCATGCTAGAAAGCCTGTGGGAAGTAGCCAAGGGCCGGAAAGCAATAACTAAGTTGTATAAAACAATCCTGTCTTGTGTGATGTCCAAGTGCACCCCCATAGCCTATTATTGGGAAAACAATTATAACAAAGGCTGGGCAGTTAAAACCTGGGAAAGGATTTGGATTGACATTTATTCCCTGATTAAACAGGATCGTCTAAGGAATATCCAGTTTAATATTCTACATAATTTATATTTTATGCCAGCCAAGTAATTTCAGATCCATAAACTACCTTTGCCTGAGTGTGGTGATTGTGGGTGTGAACTCGCTACTTTACATCACAAACTCTGGGCATGCCCCCAAATTGTTAAACTATGGAACTCAGTCAAGCAGTGGGTGGCTCCTTATCTTAACATTTCGGCTTTTTTAAAAGAAGATACATGTCTGTTAGTGAAGTATGCTCAGATCCCTACCCTTTCACAAAAGGCACAAGTAGCCATGGCTGCTATGGTTACTAAATTGTTAATACTTCGGCATTGGCAGAACAAATGGGAACCTTCATTTAAGAAATGGTGGGACAAGTTTCTTAATGCTCTAAATGCGGAGAGATGTGTAGCCCGGTTTTTTCATAGTAGTGAGAAGCTTCATAAGTGCTGGGGTAGTCTTTTGTTAAGCCTTAGACATAAATTTGGATATTAAGGCCTAGTCCAACTGCTCATTTATCCTTCGCTCTCATCGGTCTTTTTACAGAAGGCCCTTGGGGTAACTACATCCTATTTGATAAACTCCACTCCCCAGGATAAGTTAATTGTCCTGACTTATTTTGTCATTGGGTTTTACCTTCTATCCCCCTTCCTGTGATATATTTAGTACTCTCCTGGCAATATTTCCTCTGACAGGTCTCCCCTTCCTCCCTCTCTATAATATTGCCTTTACTTGGTTATTAAATCTGGATTTATGCCATGTCTCTGTCCTTTCCTCCTGTAATGGTATTTCAGAATTTATTGGTATAGAACTATCATGGCCATAAATTGGGCTGCTATCTTTTATAGGGGTCAGTAGGGTATCTGCTGCGTGCAGGTTGGGGTGGGGGGGGTTTGTATTGTTTTCTTATATTGGTTTGGCTAATTTTTCCTTATTTTATATTTTTATGTATGTTTTGTTTCTGCTGTATGACTACCAGGTATTATCCACTCATGATAATGTTGGATTATGTTTATGTTAAGCTAAAATAAAGTTAATTGCAAAAAAAAAAAAGATGTTCTGAGAGAAAGCAGTTACTGTAGTTTATCGAATAATTTATCTTTTGTGTCTGGGTCCAAAACAAACTATGAAAAGTGCTAGGGTCTATGTTTAGGAAAAAAACAGTCAGAGACAGAGCCATCAACCCAAGCAGATATTTATTTAGAAATTTCAACAATATTAGATTTAGGTGTCACTCCTTGAGAGCGTGCTATGGTTCAATTCAATGCCGAAAGTGAGGAGACGGGCCCTCCCAGAACTAATTTTACAAGTGCTATAAGAGCAGTAACCTAAAAATGGGATTTGGGTATTGTCACATAAACTCACAGTATAATCCAAGAATGGTGATATGAAGCATACCTAAATATAGAAAGAGAAAAAAAGACTATTGTTGAAACAAGAACCGCAGTGATTTTTGGAGAAGTGGCATATCAGGTCAGGAAATATGTATGTTTGTGGAAATAAAAACACACATAAATAGCAATCAACATAGGAGTAGGTGCTTTTTCCATGCATATTTCGTGTTTACTGTCAAGGATTCTCTGACAAACAAGTCTATTACAGTTACAAGGGCATTCTGAGGTTCTCTGCAGAGTCTAGTAATTGGGGACAAAACTTAGCAGTAGGGAATTAAAGATAGAGCAATAGAAGCAGAGCTGAAGAATTTTTTTTTAATTAAAACATTATTGTTATATGTCTTTCTATGTTTTCCCTACCTACTCTTGACCCTCAGCCCCCCCCCATTCCTTCAGGCCACACATTGTCATTGGTGCCTGCCAGTCTCACACCTCCACTGCCAGATCCTGTCACCTGATTCTCACACTGTACCTGCATCTGGAGGGTTCTGGCTTATACCTACTAAGGGACCCGCCTCCCCCCAAAGGGGAGGGCATGGGGGAGAGGAGTAACAGGCTCTAACCCCTCTGGAATGGCAGGTGTGGGCAACAGGAGTGGTGCACCTGGGGGACTGCGGCATGGTGGGATGTGGTGGCCATCTTCTGGTTGGCTGAGGTGGCAATTTCCCATTCTCTTGGGCCTCACTACCTCCCACATGTGTGTGTCCACAGCAGTGCCATAGGGAGGGGTGTTCAGCAGTGTGTGGTTACACTCACCACCAAGAATGTCTCCGCTAAGCCACCACAAGGAGCTACTCTAGTAAAAGAATGCTGTGACCCACCCTCTCATAATGGAAGCACCCAAGGAACAATCTGTCTTCCTCTCTGCTGGCCTCTGCACCTGACATCTGGGCTCAGGGTGCAAATCTGGATCACCAGCATTACAGAGTGATGACTCATTGCTCAATACTATGGAGCCAGCCTCCGTCTTTCTATTTTTTGAGTTATGTGTATTCTCACCCCATCTGCACCAGGACTGGAGACCTGGATTTATAGTATTTTTTTTTATATAGTATTTTTTTAAATAGTCTGGGGAAACAGATTTATCCCAGTGAAAAGGGACAAAAGCTACCTGCCTATAGCACAAGGTGGTTTGAATATGGTAAATAAATGTTTATTTTCTTTAGTTTGTTCTTTGAGAGTAATATATGACTAGCTCTATGAGATGACTTAAAGGCATAGGCTTTGTGGTTCAAAGTATGGTTTCTAACATACTTGGAACCTTGGAGTCCAGGTCATCTTATAGTGTGAAATGCTCAGCGGTCACATTGATTATCCAACTATGTATATGATACTTTAATGTAGTCAAAAATATGGCTTATTTGTCCTATTAGCATGCTGTGAGTACCTCTTCAAGAAAACAATTACATTAAGACATTTTCAGAAAGATATTTTCAGGTGACTTGTTTTCAAAGTTTGTGTCAAGGGACAGGCCCAAATTAGACTTAAAATTCTCAGAAGTTCACATTTCATACAAATTTGGGACCAAGTATGGCTCAGTTGCCATGGGAGACTTGGAGTAAAAGACTATCACAAGCATAAGAGTCAAGAAGAAAGCTATTGCCCAAGATCCAGATGTATTTTGGAACTGGACACTCAGGAATATACAGTCAAACCTCACCAGGCCATTCTTCGTTAAACCAACACATTGGGTGTCTAAAAGCCACCCATAGCAAACATAAAAAATACACCAAATAGCCTGTTTAATCCAGATACCCAAGCCTGAGAATCCATTCATGTTCCTGCTCTTACAGTCTCCAAGCTGTTAACACAGTTACACCCTTAATCCAGTTAGTGAGGCTCAAACACATTGACAATCAACTGTGTTGATAAGCACTGCTTCCTCCTTTCAGTCATTTTTGTTCAGCATTCAGTATTCAACATGACTGTACCAAATACAAAACATGAGTGTTCTGAGATATCTATTACTCAAAAGAGAGAACAGTGTCTGTGAAGGCAGGTAAATCCTGCTTCTACCTACTGGGACATGGCAGCATATGCCTTAAAGGCATTCGGTCTGATGCTAGGCTCTTCAGTTTGCTGATATATCTGGGTAGCTCACAGTAAATGGCTGGAGGGAGGCATCCTCTGACTCTACAGCACTGACCAACGTGCATCTTGAAAAACATCAGAAGAATGAGACTGCATTAAATCTATGGGTAAGTGAAATGAATACCAAGGGACCTAGCCTTCGGGATGCCATGCTTATTGAGAAAGCCAACTTTTTGCTGACCAGATGTTTTTTGCTGATTTCTCATACTACCAAGGCTGGACACAGGGGTTAAGGAAAAGACATGGTCTGAGTAGTAAAATAAAATCTATCTCAGCGAGTCTGTCAGTGATGACCAGACTGCTGTTGTGTTTGGGACGATACAGCTAAGTTAAGTGCCATGTGGTTTCAGCCCCAGAGACCTTTACACTCTCAATGAAACTTACTTTCTTTCTTTCTTTCTTTCTTTCTTTCTTTCTTTCTTTCTTTCTTTCTTTCTTTCTCTCTCTCTTTCTTTCTTTCTTTCTTTCTTTCTTTCTTTCTTTCTTTCTTTCTTTCTTTTTCTTTCCTTCTTCCTTCCTCCCTCTCTTTCTTTCTTTCTTTTCTCAGTATTTGTAGCTGTACCTGCATCTAAATCTCTATCTATCTATCTAGCTATCTATCACAAAAACACTTTGTTAGTGCACCAGTTAGGGTTCAGGTTAAAGTGACAAAAGTAGGGAAATGTGGTGTTAGGGTTTTCAACCCTAAATCACCACCACCTCCCTCAAGCTGCAAAAGGAAAACAAAATAGGGGTTTTGCTCACCTGAGTCTTGATTAATCACTGGTGGGGTCTTCTGTGGGGTTCTCAACCCTAATCCTCACCCCTGACCTGAGCCAACAAGGCCAGATTTGCTCTATTTTCATTTGACTGGTCTCACAGGTTGCTAGCAACATGTTGGATGACATAGTTCTGTACATTTGAAGACTATATCAGTATGAGACACTGGCATAGAGGTCCATGTTGTGCTTTGGACAGGCGGGTATGGGTGGGGGCAGCGGTGAGAATTAGGGTTGAGAACCCCAAGGAATACCCCACAGTTATTCACCAAGACTTAAGACAGCCACAACCCTAATGTTGTTTTTCTTTTGCTGCTTGGGTGTGGAGGGGAGGTGTTATGGTTGGAAAAATTAACACCACATTTTTCTGCTTTTGTTGCATTAATCTGAAGCCTAACTGTTGCATTAACACACTTTTTTGCAGTGGATTTCCTTCCTTTTTGAGATAGTAGAATCATATCCTCATTTATGTAGGTCCCTTTGGGACCTGTATGAACACATCCATGTGGCTGCAGAAGTACAGGATGCTCAGGGCACTGTACTTCTGCACCTCCATAGATGTAGATGTCAGGCTGTAGAAGCAGACTGAGCCACCAGTCTTGTTTTCTGATGGCTCACAAAACAAGATTGTTGGGTAACAAAAGAAGATTGTGGGAAAAACTAACTGTAAAATGTTGTTTTGTGAGTCTACCTTCTTGTTTTGTGAGATTTTCATCTTCTCCAAGCAGGGTTAAGGGGATACAGGAAATCTGCAAAGCAATTTATCAACTTCATTCTAATTTTCATTTGTTGAGCTTGCTAAAAAGAATATATATATATATATATATATATATATATATATATATAGTATTCATCTTAACTTCCAGTGGTAGATTTTATAGGGAAAATGTGTTTGTTTTTGTTTATGCATAACTCAGTCAATTTTTGTTGTATAACTCTGAAAATTGGCACTATTGTAATCCAAGAGAAGATACACATTTGATATATATGTGATGACTATTGTACTTGAATTGTGGGTTTGGCTCCATGGTGAATTTGGGAGGTTATTTTATGGTGCTGTGCTTACCCAGGAAATGTGTCTGTCTGTGTGTGTGTGTGGGGGGGGTTCTGTGTGTTAGTTTTGTAGTATTCATTGAGACCCATTTTCTGTTATATAGATTGTCTATTAACTTCAAAGATTGATGAAGTCACTGCTTGTTAAAGCTGCAATGTTATACTATTGGAATTTTCATTGTTTTTTTTTTTTTCATTTATATGTTCTTTCTATGTCTATTTTCAGTTAGTATTTCTTAGGGACATATGGTTAGAAACAGGTTGCTAGGTTAGGGTTAAAAATATGTTCCTTAGTTATGGATAGAAATATGATTGTGGTTCAAGGGAAGAAAGATGTTCTTCACTTAGGGATAGAAACATGTTACCAAATTATGATTAAGGGAATTTGGGCAATCTGAGAAGCAATTTTTCTGCTTTATTCTAAGTTTAATTCATCAGGCTCTCTTGAAAGAAAAAAGTGTATTAAGTGCTCATCTTAACCAATAGCGGTTTATTTATATGGGCAAAAATGTGTTTGTTTTTTTCAAGCAAAGGTCAGTTAATTGTTGTCTTTTGGTCTGAAACTTGCTGGGGTTGTAGTCCAAGATCAGATACATAATTGATGCATTTTTGATGATTATTAGACTTAAATTATGGATTTGGCTCCATAGTAAAAGTAGGAAGTAATTTTGGGGTGTTGTGCATATCCCAGGAATTTATGGAGTGGCATTGTGTATTAGTCTTGTACTACTCATGGAGCCCCTTTTCTGAGGTATAGATTGTACCTTAACTTTAAAGACTGATGGAGTTATGGCTTGTTAAAGTCGCAGTATGTAACAAAACTAAGTCAAAAAGTCCAAAATCCTCTTTCATGAGAAAGGCATCTTGTTTTGCGAGATTTTTGTGAGCTCATGAAAAAATGTGAAAAGAAACCTAAGTCCAAAATCTTCTTTCATATGGGTCAGTTCTTCCTTCTTATGTCCCTATTTTTCTTTTATGATCCCTATGAAAGAAGAAAATTGACTCATGAAAGAAGAATATTGGAATGTCCCCAAATCACATCTTTTTTTTTTTTAAATAAGTCCAATATTGACCTGAATGGGTCCCATTCACCTAGATTAATGTTTGTGTGTTTCCAGAGCATCATTTTATGAGTTTGGAAACAATTAAAAAAAAGGCTGCCACATGAAAAAAATCAGTTTTTTTCCTCATGAAGAGAAGTTTGCCCTCACAAAAGAATCCTGTGTCACATGGCCAAATTCTTCTTTCGTACCAAACATCTATCCAAAAGACCCTACTGAGCATGCTCAGAACCTGAATTTCAAATCTGTGTAACTCAGGAATGGGTTAATATTATTTCACCAAATCAACGAATGGTACCATTCTAGGGCAAACCCTTTATACCCTGAAAATGTCAGAAAGGGGGTTGCCATTCCAGGGTGACCCAGGCTGTCAGGGGCATCCCTGCCTGGACTGGAGGGTAGGAGGTTTAGGTAGGGCAGGAGAGAAAGACAGGTGGGGTGAGCAAGGGTGAGCAAGGAAGGGGAGGGGCCAGGGTGTAAGTCATTAGACTGGGTGCAGAGGATTGGCAAGGGAGAATAAGGGGAATGGCCACTAAGGGGAAAAAGCAGGGGGCAGGCAATGCCAAGCAACTTTTTGCTGGACTTTTCAAGATTTAGTTTCTAGAAGGACAGCACATCTATTGACATAAGGTTTGAGTGAAAGGTTAAGGTAAGGTAAGGTAGCAAAGGTGAGGGGGGCTGGGAGAAGTGTGGGAGAGGTGGAGGTTTCCCTCCCTGCTAGATAGGAGGTGGGGGAGGTTTGTTTCAGTAATGCAATGGTCAGAAGATAGGAGTATGTATTTTATTGTGAGTTCATTTAGGTAGGTCTAGTGGTAGAGGGAAGGTGAGAGTAGAGGACTAGGTCAGAGCACTGAGTGTGAAACGGCAGGTCCCTGATGTATATATATAGTTGGAGCAGTTTCACTTGTTTGCCAGGTGCTTTAGTCTGCTCATTGGTAAAGTCGGGAAAAACAAGCACCAGCTTAATTAGGATGCTTTATCATTTGAGCCTCTACTGGGCAGATCAGTGACTAATTGACTCACTACTTCAGTTATGGCATAAGATCATGTCAACCGCATGGTGAAACAGAAAGCGGGGGGGGGGCTTTGCAAGTAGGTCCCTGGAGCTGCGATCCCCAGCTGTGTCAGTCAGGAATGGCAAATAGGACCCTGCAGTTTACAGTGGCATGCACAGCTTTGGTCTCTCCTGGGTAGAGCAGTGGTTAAATGTATCACTGCTTCCAAATGCACAAGAAAATGTCTGCAAACTCCATGACTGAACAACCCAACTCTAGGGTATGTTTAAAAATATTTTATTGATAATAAAAAGTAGCACTCCACTCAAACAACTGTGTTGACTCATGGTTCACACTCAACAGGTGCTTTACCATGACACCGGTGCCACCAAGTGGATCTGTTTAAATAATGCATTACCATAAATATTATAATAAATAGAAAGTGACATATATTACAAAGCTAAAGTGCATCACTATGCCTAAGTATCACATATGGTATAAAAAAGCACTGATTACTATTACAGTGGAATCCACTTAAATGCACACCTGTTTTGCATGGAGAAAATGTGCATTTAAGAGGAATGTGTGTTTACCCGAATTTGCCATTTTGTGGCTGCACAGCATTAAAGACCCTGGACCCACTTAGAGTATAACATATAACATTCAATTTCCATCAGATTAACTACATCAAAGGTTTAAAACCTCATGTTAAAGAATGCAACATTAACAAAAATACTTTAAATAAATACAGCACTGTACTAAGCATTGGCAGTTTAAAAAAAAAAGATAAATTCATTATAGTTCAGAATTCCACCTGTATTTGCTGTGCCAAAAAATAATTTTACTTTGTTTTTGGTTTTGCGCATAGTCCTTAAGCAGTTGAGGGCGCACAGTAGTCAGCCAGGTCTCTGCCAACTAGCTGTCTGCATCCTTTTTTTCATAATTACAACATCTGAAAATTATCCCATTTCTCTCCTTCCAGCATCTCAGCCAGCCGCTGGCTACTATGAAATTAATCCCGATTGCTGCAGCCAGATCCTCTGCTTTTTTAACAAGAATAAGACTATTGACAGGAGCGTTCATACTACGAGCAGTGGAAAACCATCTTGGGGCTGATTCAACCTCCTCACTTTTTCCCACACAACTCTGTTTATGGTCCTGGTCTTTGTTTTTGATCCATACTGCTGCTATATACTGAATGGGGCAAGGGAATGCATAAGGTAAGCAAGCTGTTAGAGACAGCTTCAACACCTAATTAACCCTCATTAACTGAGTTATAAACTGTGTTTATGCCTTTGTTAAAAAACCTGTGCACTTAACAGGTGTTAAATACATTACGAGATATGTGTAAATGAAGTGAGTTGCCGTGTACTTAGCTGAAATGTGCGTTTATCCAATGTGCATTAAAGGGGATGATTTAACATTGCAAATATAGCACAAAAACCGGGAAACAGGACAGTTATGTATTAAAACATAATGTGCACTTATCCAAAGTGCACATAAGTGGAATCTACTGTATCTAAATATATGATACAATACCCAAATATAAGTGAATCATACCTCCCTAACAGTGTATCCTATGTGCACCACACTGCAAGAAAATTGTTATATTTCAATATACAAGATCTTAAAAAACCCACTCTATGGGGTATTAACACAGACACACAATTATTATAACTATAAGAGTATATGGAACCATAAAACAAATCTGTATAGATCAAAATGCTGAAGTGGATGGTGTAATTGGTACTGAAATTTGTGAATTTCCTAATGTTCCACATCCTCAAAGGGCTGCGATTTATGGTTTATCTAAGATACATAATTTTTTTTGATCCACTTATGAGACTGATTGTCTCTAGTAATGGATTTCATATGGAACCATTAGCACAGTTCATTGATGATCACATCAAAGGTGTGGCTCAGGGACATAGGCCCTACCTCCAGGATACTATGCATATCCTGGAGACTTTGTCAGAGGTTGAACTAGAACAGGAGTGGCTATTAGTTACAATGGATATATCTTCCTTGTATACTAATATCCCTCATGCACAGGGCCTGGAGTCTCTCCGGGATGCCATATACAGGGAAACTGTTTATTCTTGTGACTTTATTGAATTCCTTCTTGAACTCACAGAACATTTACTAACTAAAAATGTTTTCTTGTATGGTAATGACACGTTCCACCAAATAAAAGGAACTGCCATGGGGGCAGCCATGGCTCCCAATTATGCTAATACTTATCTGGCTGAATGGGAAAAAGTGGTGGTCATTGATCTGGATGCAAATTATTTCTATACACACCTGGATATGTATAAGAGATACATTGATGACATCTTTATTATATGGAAGAGTAGTGAAATGGAATTGAGAAAAGTTGTCACACACCTTGAAGACAGTAATCAGAATTTGAAATGTACTAATCCTGTAAGTCATACACAAGTGATGTTTCTGGATTTACAAATCCATAAAGATAGCCAGTGTAATTTATTTACAACTCTGAACTGCAAGAGTACAGATCAGAAAGCAGTGTTCCATTATGATAGTTGCCATCTCAGACATGTAGTTAGGAATATCCCCAAAGGTCAGCTTATACAAGTGAAACATAACTGTAACACTAAGGAAAGTTATGAAACAGGCTCAAAAGCCTTAATTAATAGATTTGAGAAATGTTGATATTCCCCCACCTGTCTCGGAGAGGCTAAAACACAAGTGGATTCAATAGAGAGAGATGTTTTACTGAAACCTAGAAGTAGAAAGACACAGGAAAAAGCAGGGTCCTAACTTTACACCCCAGGGCCAAAAGATTGTGGAAGTTATTAAGAGAAATCTACACCTTCTAAACATTGAACCAACATTGAGGGAAGTGGCTGTTGTTGGTATAAATGTGACATACAGAAGGGCCAAAAATCTCCGTGATAAAGTAGTTCACAGTATTTCTGATCCAGAGAGAATGGATAAGAAGAACCTTCCACCAGGATATCAGAAACGTGGTAACTGTACTGCTTGTTCATTTATCAAGTTTGGAAATTATTTTTCTATCAAAGAGAAACACTTTGAGATTAGAGACTTTATTACCTGTGGTTCTGAAGCTATATAGCTGGCACAATGTACTTGCTTTTGTTTTTACATGGGTAAGACTAAGAGACAGTTGAGAAACTGCATTTTAGAACGTGAGACATATTCGCACTGGAACAGAAAATAATGCCCTTGTACAACATGTTAAAAGCAAAGGAAAAGGACCTAGCTTTTTGATTCTGAGCTTGGAACAGGTATCCCTTGGACTAAGGGGAGGTGATCTTGATAACTGAATTTTGTGTAGGGAGATATTTTGGCAAAATACTTTGAGGGCCTGTATATAACCAGGTCTTAATGAACATTTACTATTAGTCCCTCTGTTGAGAAAAATGAAATAATGAAATAATGAATAAGAAAGACATGTAGTGTTTATTATATTGTTTACAAACAGCTTCCCTAGGTACTTGATCTATAGGTGTAGGTTTTCTCTGTATTAGTAAGATGTGTTTTGATATTCTTTCTGGTTTATGACATAGTGATGTATTTACTAGATATATTTATTCCCCATCATATTATGTGTTACCTAGTTAGAATGCACATCCATCCATCATATATAACTGTTAGTGGGTGTTTTGCAAGGGGGGTGTGGATTTGATCTATATAGATTTGTTTTATGGTTCCATATATTCTCATAGTTTTAATAATTGTGTGTCTGTGTTAATACCCCATAGAGTGGGTTTTTAAAGATCTTGTATATTGAAATATAACAGTGCAGTGTGGTGCACATAGGATAAACTGTTATGGAGGTATGATTCACTTATATTTGGGTATTGTATTATATATTTAGATAATAGTAATCAGTGCTTTTTTATACCATATGTGATACTTAGGCATAGTGATGCACTTTACTTTTGTTATATATGGCACTTTCTATTTATTATAGTATTTATGGTAATGCACTCTTTAAACAGAGCCACTTTGTGGCACCATTGTCTTAATAAATCACCTGTTGGGTGTGAAATGTGCATCAACACTGTTGTTTGAGGGGTGTGCTACTTGTTATTATTCAATTAAATATTTTTAAACATACCCTAAAGTTGGGTTGTGCAGTCATGGAGTTTGCAGCCATTTTCCTCTGCTTTTTGAGTTTCTGTTTCCTTGATTTGGCTCCTCGACTTGGTCACCTTGAGCTGCCTTTATTTGCTGCTTTGGCACACTGCTTTGGTGACAGTGAGGGACCACGTTTGGCTGAGCGGTGACACCGGGTGCTGGGGGGGCTGTGTGAGCAGGCACCACAGAGCCACAATTTCCAGCTGTGCCAGGTGGGAAGGGCAGTAGAGGGCAAGGGTGCCTATTGGGGATTTTCCACCAGTCCTTGTTTAGGCATATAAACTGCATTTAAAATGTTATGTTGTTTCCCCTCAGGTAAGTGCAATCCTTTATCTGCTATAAGAACACCTCTGGTGATGTCAGAGGTCTGAGCAGTTGCTTTCGGGGGTGGGCTCCCTGCGCTGTCAGGGTAAGGTGGCATTGTCGGTGTGGGGAGGTGCAGCAGACTGGTCCTGATTTTGGTGACCAACCGACGTTAGGAGGAGCAGCCTGTGGGCACTGGGTACGATACATGTGGAGTGTAGGAGAATTGGCCCTGGTGCCATCAGGGGACTGAACAGGCCTTTGAGCAGTCAGCAAAAGGCAAAGCTAAGGGGTTCACTAGGGAGGCCTGCAGCATTTACTTGGGTGGGGATGGTGGGAGAGGGGACATTGGGAGGAGACCGTTGGTGGGGTGGGGGGATCTGGAAGACATGCTCAGGTACAGTGCTTGCAGCACAAAAACGGAGTTTGTGGCAGCTCCACTCGAGGAGCAGGATGCCATGAGGCTGCTGCCATTTCATGCAGGGCTGACGGTGACATTTTTGGTGCATCGAAGGTGATCAGGCGTGGGGAGGCATGGCTTCCCTGGTGGTTACATCTCACACAGACAGTACAGTAGGAATAACCCAAGGTGCAGCTTGCAGGATTGATTCACTCCCACATCCTAAGTTTGCTATTCTGGTACTAGTTTAAATTGACAGTATATAGTTAGATGCTTCCCCTCATGAAAAAAGGAGTTTCCAGTCTTAGGCTCAGTCAATTAATCATAGGCGGTGGTCATTTAAATCTAAGCGATATATGCTCTTAATAACAAAAGGTACTGAATCTGCTTTCACAGCAAATGATTCGATCATCCAGGAGTTTGGATGAAAGAGGAGAGCTGTGAAACATCACGCTGTCATGAGGGACAGAAGCTGATTGCAGATAATAATAGAAATCCTCTTAGTATTGGTTTGCCTCTTCTTAGTTTTGATAATAGTTGCCAAAAAGCCTTCCCCTTTGAACACCAGGTTAAAGGGTTTCCTAGCATACCACAGAAATGTAGGTTCTTCTTTTAAAAGTTGCTGTCTCACTGGTTACCCTGCAATACTGTCTCATATTAATTGGAGTGTCACAATATCTATATCTTTTTGTCACTTATTGAAGTGCCCTGTAGTTATAGAAACATAGAAACATAGAATTTGATGGCAGATAAGGACCGCTTGGCCCACCCAGTCTGCCCATTTCCCTACCTACTGGATAAGCTGCAGATCCTAGTTAACCAGCAGCCTATTTCTTCCTACCCCCACCCCCTAGAATTGCCTTATGACTGTCCCACCACTGTTTTTGACTCCACAACCTCCTCCGGAAGGCCGTTCCATGCATCCACAACCCTCTCTGTGAAAAAATACTTCCTTAAATTACCTCTGAGCCGCCCCTCCTCTATCTTCAAATTGTGGCCCCTTGTTCTTGCACACCCCTTTTTTTGAAAGATGCTACCCTCTTGGACTTTGTTGATTCCCTTGAGGTACTTAAAAGTTTCTATCATGTCCCCCTCTTCCTCCTTTCCTCGAGGCTATACATATTAAGCTCCTTAAGTCTCTCTTCATATGTCTTCCGGTGCAGACCCTGCACCATTTTAGTTGCCCTCCTCTGGACAGCTTCCATCCTGTCTATGTCTCTTTATGGAGATTGGGTCTTCAGAACTGCATGCAGTACTCAGATGGGGTCTCACCAGCTGTCTGTACAGAGGGATAATAACTTCCTGTTTTCTACTGGTGATGCCTCTCCCTATGCATCCCAGTATCCCCCCAGCCCTCCTTGCTGCCCTCTCACATTGCTTGCCCACCTTTAGGTCATCTGATATGACTAACCTCAGGTCCCTTTCCATTTTTTATTGTTGTTAGTATCTCACTCCCCATTGTGTACTCTTCCCCTGGGTTTTTGTTTCCCAGGTGCACTGTCTTGCACTTCTTAGCATTGAATCTAAGCTGCCATACATTTGACCATTCCTCTAACTTTGCCAAGTCCCTTCTCATCCTTTCCACCCCACCTTGTGCATCAACTCTGTTGCAGATCTTTGTGTCATCTGCAAAGAGACATACTTTTCCTTCCAGTCGCTCTGCAATGTCGCTTATAAAGACATTGAAGAGGACTGGTCCTAATACTGAACCCTGCAGTACCCCACTAGTAACCCCTTCTTCATAGTGGACTCCATTTACTATTACTCTCTGTCCTATTCTCCAGCCAATTCTTTACCCAGGCTGTCATCTTGGGACCCACTCCCAGGCTGGCTAACTTGTATATTAATCTTTTGTGTGGGACTGTGTCAAATGCCTTGCTAAAGTCTAGGTAGGCCATGTCCACAGCCCCTCCCTGATCTACTACTTTGGTTGCCCAGCCAAAGAAATCTATCAGATTCATCTGGCATGACCTTCCCGCAGTGAATCCTTGCTGCCTTGGGTCCTGTGCCCCTCTGGCCTCTAGATACTTGACAATTCATTCCTTCAGAAGTAATTTCATTATTTTCCCTATCACTGAGGTTAAACTAACAGGTCTGTAGTTTTCTGCTTCTGCCTTGCTCCCACTTTTGTGAAGGGGAATCACATCTGCCCTCCTACAGTCCTCAGGTACCACCCCATCCTCCTATGATTTGTTAAAGAGGGTAGTCAGTGGTGTCACTAGTTCTACCCTTAGTTATTTTAGAATTCTGGGATGAATCCCATCAGGCCCCATTGCTTTGTCCACCTTCAGTTTTAAGAGTTCTTTCATAATCCTTTCTGTAAATGGGCTGGTATCAACTTCTGTATCCAGAGTGTTACTACTGTTTGTTTTAGGTACTTCCCCCTCTTCATTTGTAAATACTGAGCAAAAATGCACAGTCACCCTCTGCCCACCCTCCCTCCTCTTTATTAAGTGTCACTATCCCTCCCTTGGTCTTCCTTCGCTCCCTGATGTACCTATAAAAGGTTTTATCCCCCCTCTTAACTGAGTTGGCTATCTTTTCCTCAAGTTTGGGCCTTTGCTGTTCTGACTGCCTTCCCAGCTTCCTTTTGCTTTAACTGATACAGTTTTCTGTCCAGCTCCTTCTGTGATTCCTTGTACTTCCTGAATGCTTTCTTTTTCTCTTGAACCTTCACTGCCACTTCCTTTGAGAACCTTAGTGGTTTCTTACATCGTTTTGTTTTGTTTATTTGCTTCACACAAAGGCTTGTTGCCTATGTGATGGCAGTTTTTATTATTCTCCATTGTTCTTCCACCCCTCCTTCCTGCCCATTTGCTAGTGCATTCCTTGGGCACTTGCCATTTTAGCAAAGTCAGCCCTCCTAAAGTCCAGTACTTTTGCCTTTGTATGGCTTGACTCTATTGCTGTGTTTATTGTGAACCATACTGTTCGATGGTCGCTAGTTCCCAGATGGCTACCCACTTCTACATCTGTGATCCCTCTCCATCTCCATTTGAGAGAACCAGGTCTAAGATTGCTCCCTCTCGAGTGGGCTCCAATACTAGTTGTCTAAGGCATGCCCCTGTGGGGCATCTAGAATAACCCCACTCTTCGAAGTGGCTGCTGCAACTGCACTCTGTTAACATCTGGCATATTCAGATCACCCATCAGCAATATCTCCCCTTTTATGCCATTCTAAGTATACTTTCTATCATTTCCTCGTCCATTTCCTCCCCCTGAGAAGGGGGTCTGTATACAACCCCTGTGAAGATTGTGGTGCCATTGTCTGTCTCCAAATTTACCCACAGTGCTTCTTCTCCTCCCTGTTTACCTTTTTGTTCTGTTGCTTTGATTCCTTCCCTTATGTAAAGATCTACTCCTCCTCCTCTTTTACCCTCCCTATCCCTCCTGTAGATAGTGTATCCTGGTATGTTTACGTCCCAGTCATGGTTTTGTGTGTACCATGTTTCTGTGACTGCCACGATATCCAGATGTTCCTCCTCTATCAAGGCCACTAATTCAGGAAGCTTGTTACCCAGATTACTGGCATTGGTACTCATTGCTCTCCATTTTTTGATGGCATTACCTTCTGTTGCAGCATCCCCCACTGACCTTTCTACCGCGGTCTTTTTCTCATTTAGTACCCTGTTTTGTAGGGAGAGGCTGGAATTTTCCTGCTGCTTATCAGTGCCTCCCCCCTTGACTAGTTTAAAAGCTTGCCAAAGAAACATTTAAACCGATTGCTCAAAAGACTTGTTCCCTTCCAGGACAGATGCAGACCATCCTGCCAGTATAGGCTGGTGTCCTTCCAGGTGGAACCCCAGTCCCCAATAAATCCAAACCCCTGTGCTCCACACCATTTTTTCAACCATTCATTAAACTGCATGGTGCAAAGTACCCTCGCCTCCCCCATGCCATTGACAGGCAGCACCTCTGAAAAGGATACTGTGTGTGCTACTTGTCTTAGGCCCCTCCCCAACTCTACAAAGTCCTCCTGCACTGCTCTAATCTCATGATGAGCCAAGTCATTTGTCCCTAGGTGGACAATGACGTCCAGCTCAGACTCCCGTGTAGCTGTTCTCATAATCCTGAGGATGCGCTTCCTGCCCCTTCAAGCCATGGCACCAGGCAGGCACCTTACTTCAGTTTTCCCTGCTCCCCCCAGTTCTATCCCCTAATAATTGAGTCCCCCACCAGGAGCTGCTTCCTTTCCCTGTGGTGTCCTCTAGCTCCTTCCTGTGGGCCTCCCTTGTGACAGTTGTCCTCAGCCTCCTTAGTCTCCTCTGCGGCTGCATCCATAGGGGAGCTATGCTCCCCAGAATGGTGTATGGATTGTGGAGTTGAACAACTGACTGGGTGTGCCTTCTGTTCCACCATCCTCAACCCCCTGAGCCCACTGTGGTCCAACTGCTGTGCTTTCTTTCTGCAATCTCTGAGGTAGTGGTGGTGGCTCTGGTGCTCCCTGGATGGGGAGGTTCCTTCCTACTGTCCAGTGTGGCCTGGGGAAGGTTCCTACTACTGTCCAGTGTGGCCTGAAGACAGGCAACTTCCTCCCTCAGGGCAGAGAGTTGTCTGCAAATAGGGCAGCATCTCAGCCTCCAGAAAGACTCCTGGAATACTGCTGCCCCACAGCCATTACATTGCACTACTCCCCACATGTTTATCTACTTTTGTTTTGTGTGTGTGTGTGTGTGTGTGTGGTTGGTTTGTTATATAGAAATACAGTATATATATTATACAATGTGTATGCTTATATTGTCAGTGCAGTGTGCTAGTGAGGATATGACAGTGATATGCACCTTGCACTCTTGAAGAAATGATGTCAGAACCCCAGGTTAAAGGAACTATTTCCAGGGGTGGGTGGGGTGAGGTGGGCAGAGGTTGGGCCTAAACTGTGCCCTCATGAAACAATCAGCTAAAAGCTCTTACCCACCGCTGCGATTAGTGCCTTTCTGTCAGCAAGATGCCCTACACAACAATTTGACAGAGAAAATACCTAGCTAATCAAACAGAGAAAAATCCAGACATCCAAGTCAGACACAGTATTGCAGCTTCCAGCTAGAGGTAGCTTCACCTGAAGAATATTAGCTGTTCTGATGAGTTTGCTATAAAACACTTGCTTATAATACTGTTGTTCTCAGGTCTGTAAGACTCTTTTAATAAGGCAGCTGGACAGTCCAGCACAGATAGTCAACACCAATGGAAGGGGCTTTGCACCTTGTTGCACCAGCTGCAGGGGGCAGGATGGGGCAAAGTGGGAAGGGATTCAAAAAAAAAGGAAGGGGATAAATAATATGTTGTTTTGTTGCACAGTGGCAGATGGCACTGAAGAAGAATGCAGTGAAAAAGGAGATGGCCAGGGAAAAGCTGACCAAACAGGCAGCAACATTGATGGGACAGGTGCAGGTCCTGCAGTAGAGGTCCCACAAGGTGGAGGAAGAGGAGCTCAGGGCAGCAAAGTGGAAGGAGCTGGAGGAACAACAAGAGAGGGGAAAGCAATGGAAAAGCCAAGAAGGTGATGGGGACTAGGCAACGACTGAGAAAGGTAAGGACAAGGTTGATCTAACACTAGATGGGAGTTTGAAGGAGTATTTAGTGGTGTTGATAGCGGAGATAGGGGATAAGAGGCTTGAGGAGATGGAGGAAGAGCTAGCAGAGTTGAAAGGAAAAGGGGCCCAAGCTCAGGGGGCAGGATTAATAGGCAAGGAAGGTGCAGGGGGGCACGGGAATGGGTTTCCGGGAATGACATTAGGGGATCATGTTCTGCAGGCTAGAAAACAAAAGATTTGGAAAAGGGAATAAGTAGATATGGGGCTACGATGTGTTGGGGCTTCAGCAAGGCCATGTACAGTTGGGCAAACTGTAAATTTAGACATGTTTGCTCTAAATGCTTCAGCCTGCACCCAGTTGCCAGGTGCAAAAGCATGGGGAAGAGGGCAGGTTTTCAGCAATATGGAGGTCAGCCATTTTGTGGCAGCGGGTGGGGGGCAAGGTACACAGGAAGGGAGTGGGAGTGGGTACAATGGGAGGGGGACATCTGGGGCAGTGCCTAGAAATTAAGGAGGGGGATATGGCAGGAGGGGCTTGGTGGAGCACGGGGCACAGGAGGGTGTGCATACCAATTAGGTTAGAGATTTTGTGGGATTGGGCAGAAGATTACCAGGATGACGCAGCAAAAAGAAAGCTAAGGGAGGGCTTCATGGGAGGTTTTAACCTACAGTATGCGGGACCAATGGTAGCAATAAGGGCAAAGAATTTGGGGTCCACAAAGGGGAAAGAGGGGCTGGTAATGCAGAAAATAGGCAATGAAATAGCATCAGGAAGGGTAAGGGGCCATTTGAAAAGCCACCATGGACAGAGCTAAGGGTTTCACCTTTGGATCTGGTACCCAAGAAGAAACCAGAAGAATATGGGCTTATTCATCATTTATCATATCCATCGGGAAGCTTGGTGAATGATGGCATTTCAGAAGGAGACAGAGCAGTATCTTACTCCACACTGGTCCAGTCAATTGCCCTGATCAAAGCAGTGGATGGGTGCTGGTTAGCTAAGACTTACATTTAGTCCACCTTTCAATTCCTACCACTGAGAGAAGAGAATTGGGATTTGTTAGGGTTTCAATTTGGAGGGAAATATTACTTTGACAAAGCCATGCCAGTGGGGTGTTCTGTGGCATACACAGCCTTTAAAATGTTCAGCACTTGGCTGCAGTGGGTATTTGAGGAAAGACAAGGATACAAGAGGGTTGTTCATTATTCGGATGATTTTTTTTATTGGTGGGCAAAGGGGAAGTGGGGATAGGGTAGATGTTGAGGCAGTTTCAGGGAATGTACCAGACACTGGGGGTACCTTTAGTGAAGGAGAAAATCAAGGGCCCAGTAAGGAAACTGGAATTCTGGGGGATAGAGGTGGATATGGAAGCAGGGGTTTTCAGGCTTCCACCAGAAAAAGTGGACAGATTGAAGGGTTTGCTGGGTTTTGTCATGTGCAGAAGGCAAGTACTACTGACAGTAGTGCAACAGCTGCTAGGCCATCTCAATTTTGCATGCAGAGCTGTGGCTCTGGGTAGAGTTTTCACCTGGTTGCTTGCCAGGCCACCAGCCAAGCAAAGCTTCCCCACCATTGGGTGGACATCAAGAAAGGGGTAAGGAAGGACCTGGGGTTTGGGAGCAGTTTTTGGTGGGCTATACTAGGGTTACCTTCTGGCAGGAAGAATGAGTACACAATACATACCTAGAATTGTACATGGATGTGGCTGGAGCCTGGTGGATGGGGGCATACTTCAAAGGGGAATGTATTTCTGAGGGGTGGTCAAGCAGTTGGGAAGAGGAAGGACTACTCAAGGATATCACATTTTTGGAGTTAAGCCCTATATGGGAAATAGTTAAGGTGTGGGGGGAGCAATTTCCCAACAAGAAAATAATTTTTTGGTGTGATAATTTAGATGTGGTGGACATCTTAAACCACCAGAGTGGCTCTACCAACAGGGTATCCTGGTTGATGTGGCGGTTGGTGTTAGAGAGGTTAAGGCTGAACCTGTCATTTAAGACAAAGCACATCACAGGTATTCATAATGAGATAGCTGACAGCCTTTCCCATTTCCAGCTACACAGATTCAGGGAAGCTGCCCCTCATGCTGCGGACAGGAAGGCCATGGTCCCCACATCATTATGGGGGATTGGATGGGCAGAGCCAGCATGCTGTGCCATTGTTCATGGTCCATGAACACTTTGAGGACATGTGATAGAATGTGGAAGGCATTTCAGGATTTCTGTCAACAGATGAGGTGGGAAACAGGGGTAAGGTTTTGGAATATCATGTCATCAGGTTTATGGTAACAAAATAGGATATGAGCATAGTGTATTCAACCATGGATACATACTTTGTGGGCATAGGTGCAGTCTGCGAGGCTAGGGAGTGGGGGCCCCCCTGCCAGGTCCCCAGCAGTTTGTAGAATGCTCCAAGGCTGGCACAGGTTGAAAGGAAGGATATGGGACACCAGCTGGCCAATCAAGGGCAAGCTTTTCAGCAGACTACTTAGCAGTCTGAGTAGCATTTGTAGGTCAGCATATGAGAAGTGGTTATTTAGAGCCTTATTTTTAGTTATGCAGTAGGGGGCATTCATGGTCAGTGAAATAGTAGTAAGTAAACAGGGAGTCAGGCAGGAGGATTTGTGGAAGGAGGATATAATATGGGACAATGAAGGGGGCAGTCATCAAGCTTAGATGGTCAAAAACTGATCAGGCGGGAGTGGGGGTACATGTCAGATTACCCAGCAGTGCCAACCATGTAGTGTGCATGGTCAGGACATTGGAAGCCTACTGGGAGGTCAGACCAACACAGGTGGAACTTTTCTTTGTCCATGGGAATGGGGAGGGGCAGTGTTAGCATATCAGGTGTCGGCAATATTAAAGAAAAGTATAGCTTTCATAGGGAGGACCCCAACAGGTTCTCGTCATCTTTTCATATCGGGGATGCATCAGAGACAGCTACAGGGAGATCCTCAATTGAGGACATCAACGAGATGGGGAGATGGAAGTCAGACAGCTATACGACATATGTGAGAGAATACGTTTTTATGATACTCTGCTCTTTTGTTCCATGTAAGGGGTGGCAGATGATGGTCTGGATCATGGGGCACTCCTTTATTTTCTGGGCTGAAAAGAAAGTCATCAGCAGGCCATGTGGTAGGCAGTTGCTGAGGAAAGCAGACTCCATCAAACTACACTGGAATCCGGGGCATGCATTGGGGGCAGCTGCTGCCTTTGTTAGAGGAGCAGAAGATCAGAGTCCCAAAACCAGACCTTTTAATTTTACATTTGAGGGGAAATGATTTAGGGGAAAGGTTTTGGGTGGATTTGTTGGTACAGACTCAAAATGACATAAGGATTAAATGCTCTTGGTGGTCAGATGTCAAGGTCGTATGGTCAGAAATCATCCCCAGGTGAGTGTGGAGGCAGGGTAGGGATGTGAAGGCAATAGAATGGCCATGGAAGAGATTGAACAGGAGGATGGCAGCATTCATCAGGGCATCTGGGGATATTTGTATTAAACACATTATTGCCTACGACATCCCTGATGACTACAGCCAGGATGGAGTACATTTATCTGAAGTAGGCTTTGCATTATTCACAAACAGGTTCGATGAATAATTGAAGGATAGGAGTTTGGGTGCGAGGTTTTTGGGGGAAGTGCACCATCCATTGCAGAGCTGGAGGTGCGCTACTGGATGGAAGGAATTGGAAAGGGAGGGAGACACCAGGGTGGGGGGGGATCTAGCAACAGGCCTTGACTGGGTCAACATCCAGGCAGGTGGGGTACCTCCCAAAGAGAATGCAGCAGGATGGAGTGGAACAGAGCTGGGTATCAGGAGTGACACCTGATCCCCCAAGAGGAAAAGAGAATGACTGGGGAAGAGAGATTAGCACACCTGGGCTTGAGAAGAAAATTGTGAAAAGAGATTGGGTTGAAGGAAGAAGTTGGGGATTGACTGTTATTATGTTATTATGGTGCAGAGATAAATAAGTTGAATATTTACAACATCCACAATAAAATTTTTCCAATCAAGCACCCAATACATCAGTGTATGAGTGTTCATTTCAGATGGGGATGTCCCCTTGTAAAGGGGGTTTCCTCTCCAGGGCAACCCAGGTTGTCAGGGGCATTCCTGTCTGGAATTGGGGGTTGGAGAGAAGGTTTCGGTAAGGCTGGAGAGAGAGAGAGAGAGAGAGAGAGAGAGAGAGAGAGAGAGAGAGAGAGGTGGGGTGACCAAGGGCAAGCAAGGAAGAGAAGGGGCCAGGGTGCCAGTCAGCAGATTGGGTGCAGAGGATTGGCAAGAGAGAATTAGGGGAGTGACAACTAGGGGGAAAAATCAGGGGGCAGGCAGTGCCAAACCACTTTTTGCTAGACTTTTTAAGATTCCCACACTCCGTCCTGTCATAGAGATTGGGGATAGAGGGCACAGGGAGAATGAAAAGTGATATGGGTTGCCAGCTGAGGGCAATGGTGAGTGGCCAGTCCATGATCATGGGGTTGCTGGCAGAGGGCAACTGACTGGACAGTTTTGGGGCAATGCCAACAGAGGGCATCATTGGGGGAAGAAAGGAATTGAAAAGGGGGTAGACACCTGTGTGGGGGGGGGGAGGAATATAGAGACAGTCCTGGGTTGGGTCAAAATCCAGGCAGGAGGGGACACCTCTTGAAGAGAATGTGACAGGATGGAGAGGAACAGAGCTGGGCATTGGGTGTGACACCTGAGCCCCAAAGAGGAACAGAGAATGAATGGGGAACACAGATTAGGGCACCAGGAGACACACCCAGGCTTGAGAAGAAAATTGTGAAAAGAGATTGGGCTGGAGGAGGAAGTTGGGGATTGACTGTTATTATGGTGGAGAGATAAAACAAGTTGAACGTTTACAACATCCACAACAAAATGTTGCCAATCAAGCACCCAATACATCAGTGTGTGAATGTTCATTTCAAGTGGGGATGTCCCCTTGACAAAGGGAGTTGCCATTCCAGGGCAACCCAGGTTGTCAGGGACATCCCTGCCTGGAATCAGGGGAGGTAAGTAAAGCAGGGGAGAGAGAGAGAGAGAGAGGTGGGGTGAACAAGGGCAAGCAAGGAAGAGGAGGAGCCGTGGTGTCAGCCAGCAGACTGGGTGCATAGGATGGGCAAGGGAGAATTAAGGGAGTGGCAACTGGGGGGAAAGCAGGGGGCAGATTGTGCCAAGTCACTTTTTCCTGGACTTTTCAAGATTCACACCCTCCCTTCCTGTTCTAGAGATGGGGAGGGGGATAGATGACACAGGGACAATGAAAAGTGTTATAGGTTGCCAGCTGAGGGCAACAGTGACTGGCCAGTCCATGGTCATGGGGTTACTGGCAGAGGGCAACTGGCTGGACAGTTCTGGGGGGTGTCATCAGAGGGCATCAGAGAACAAAGGAAGGAAGGAAGGAAGGAAGGAAGGAAGGAAGGAAGGAAGGAAGGAAGGAAGGAAAGAAATTAGAAAGGGAAGGAGACCCCAGGGTGGGTGGGTAATCTAGCGACACGACTTGGCTGGGTCAACATCCAGCTGGGTGGGGACACCTCCTGAACAGAATGCAGCAGGATGGAGAGAAACAGAGCTGTGCATCTCGTGTGACACCTGAGCCCCCAAGAGGAATAGAGAATGACTGGGGAAGATGGATTAGGGCACCAGGTGACACACCTGGGCTCGAGAACAAAATTGTGAAAAGAGATTGGGCTGGAGGAGGAAGTTGGGGATTGACTGTAATTATGGTGGAGAGATAAATAAGTTGAATATTTACAACATCCACAATAAAATTTTGCCAATCGAGCACCCAATACATCAGTGAGCGAGTGTTCGTTTAAGGCAGGGATGTCCCCTTGACAACAAAATTCCAAACCATTTGGGTTGTAGGTGATGACTAAAAAAAAACAGCAAAACCCCCTGACTTTTCCTAAAAATGCAATACCCAGAATTTGGAATCTGCACATCTGACTGGAATGAAACTTGCAAAATCAACAGACTTTGCCCCTTCCCCCCAGACCACACATGCATAATGGGGCCCGATGCACTATGCCAATGTGCTGCATAAACCGGGTGCATTGGCATCTCTACATTTGAATGCTGCAGAGCAGGATCCAGTGGACATAGCACGGCATTCACAAAATGGGGCACAAGACAAGAACATGGCTGGTTCCCCTGCCACATGGACCACAAAGCACCAAGGTTTTCTGGGGGCGTGCCAGCACTACATGGTATTCACTAACCCGCATAGTGCTGGCTGCATGGGTGTGGAAGGTGGTGCTGGGTACACCAGCCAGGACCAGGCATAACCTGGCACGTGCCCCCTATGTTCTATATCCACCGGATGTGGCGGACCAATGCTACTGACCTTCATGCTGCCCCAGCACACTAGGCTGCTGGGAAGGGCTGGGGCAGCATCCAGGGTGAGTGCTCAGCGATAGTCAATAAGGTGCCACTTTATGCAGCTGGCTCCGATTCTGTGCACCCGCCACATGGACAGAGGGAATCCACTGAGGGACACAGTAGAGGCATCTGATTGCATCCCCGCCTGGATCAGCAACTCTGCCCTGACTGCCCACACGACCCCACGCGCTGAGAGGGCATGGCTGCAGACAGGTGCCCCATGGGTGCATGCGGTCATGCATGCCATGCACCTTGCACCTGATGGGGGCCATGTAGGTTCGTGGAATGGGTATGCATAACCTGCCTGTTAGTGCATAGGGACCAACATGTGCAATTCCTTTGAACTGGGGCAAAGGAGTTAAGGTGCAAATTTAGGGGTTTAACATGAAACAGCCTACTCGACCTTAACTATAGTGACACTACAATGCTTCTATAATATATAGATATTTTTGGGAAAACAGGAAGGTAAGGATTGGGGTTAACCATTGCTTGCTTCTTCCTCATATGACGTCTTTGATACTGGAAATATGTTCCCTAAAATTAAAGAAATATAATACCAGCACTCTCCTGGTAATTTTTACAGTATGTAAATTTCAGAATTGACAGATCAAATGGCAGTTTGTTTTACAGCAAAAATGTATAATGAAATTAGTGTTTTTTTTAAATAGTTTCAGTTTGTCTCAATCTTTATATCAGGCAATCACAATCCATACAAAGGTGTAGAGTAACTCAACATTGGTGAAATGTAATATGGATAACTCTGAAACATAGACGATGACAGCATAAAAGACCACAGGTCCATCTTGTCTTCATGGAGTTTCCTATATGCCTCAAACCTATTGTCCAGGTAGGGCTTTCTCCCTTCTGGCCCACCCCCATGCGTCCCTCCATACTGCTACTAATCTGAGCACTTATCAAACCCTTCACTCTGTCCCAACCATTCTTGAAACTACTTATGGTCTTGACACCTATCAGCTCCTCTGGCAGACTGTTCCACAGCTCCACCATCCTTTCCATAAAATAGAACTTCCTTGTCATATTGTAGGATATTATTTTCACTCCCTGAATTAAATTAAGGATCCTATGCCTATAAATGAGGTTAATATTCCAGGAGGTCATAATCCTCAAAATCCTGTTCATTGGAATCAATGGAAATTGATTTGGAATCATGGAATTGGAATCACCCCCCACCAGCTCCCCTAAGCCCATATTACCATATGCCTACTCCCCACCACTCCTGCTTTCTTCTGATGGTGCTTCTCCTAGTCTCTTACTCTCCTTCCTCCTAAAGTGTTCCTCCTCTTTCTTTTTCTACCCTTAATCTAATTCCCTCTTGTGAGCTCGATCACTGCCTTGTGCAGGCAGGATCCATAGCACACAGTGGGGCAACAACTTTACCCCCTTTCCGCTATTTCTTCTTTTACTGCACCCTATCAGTCACTGCTAATTCACTGACTTGTGCAGGCAGGGTCACCCAGCACACTGGTGAGGTACTACCCTCCTACTATAGTTGATCTCTGCTACCCCCTCTTTTAACATCCCTCCCCCAACACCCCCCCTCTCTCGCATCACTATATATAAATAACTCTAATGGCCTATAACCTGTATCCTACCAGTAGGGCTGTCCATCACCCTGCCCAGATAGGAATAACAGGACACTGTTGAATTTCAATTCCACCTCCTTTACCCACCCCTTGGATAGCCCCAATCTACAATACCTCTCTCTCATCACCCTGCCACACTCTACCTCTCCTCTCCTCTCCTCCTACCCCTTTCCGGTTAACATAGCCCAACACTGGCCTACCCCTATACTCAATTAAGCACTTATAACTTACCCCCTCTTATATGCACTTTAGTCCACCCTGTAATCTGTGTGCCTTGAAAATTGTGTTCTGCCTGTGTCTCTCCGTAAACTTCTTTTCCCTTCTTCCATTCTGCCCTCCGCAATTTTTTGTTCCCTCCTTCCATTCTTCCTCTCTTTACTCCTATCACTGTAAATCTTGAATACCTATGTTACAATAATGGCTACCAATTACTACTGTGTCACCTTACCATCTAGTGCTACATACTGTTGTCAAGTTATTATATGTGTTCCAGTGTAACCAACTGTTGCTAAATTGCTATATGTATCTTCAGCTCTACTATAGTTGACTGTTGCATTGTTAGCCAATGTGTTCCACCTATAATCCCTCCTGCTCTTATTGTATGCAAAGAAGCAAATTGTATTCCAACATTGTAAGATTTCTCTGTATTCTATCCCATTGTTTCCTACCCCCCATGTTACACCAGGAGATGAGCAACTTGTTGTTCAGCATGCCTTCCTTGTGAAACGTTTCAATAAATAAATAAAGAAATTTCGGGACTTTCTGAATAGAAATCCTGATATAATAACCTTCTGTTGTAATAGATGCCTGTACATCTCAGAACTTGAGAATCAATTATGTAAACTGAAACATGGATCCAATAATGCCTCAGTGTGAGCGCCATGCTACTGAACTGCTTTGAGAGATGACTCAACTTTGGAAAGACTTTTCTTAACTTCTAATTGAACTGATGGCATTTTTTCTGCAAGAATCTTGCCTGTCTCATGGATGTGGATCCAGTACTCAGTTTTCTTTCAAAAAAGGAGTGTAAAAAACTCTGTGAGAAGGAAAAATGGAGAAGAATCATAAAGAGCAGGCTTGTCCACCCAACTGACACCAAAGCTGATTACCCACAGGAATGGGGGAAAGTTGGGCTGATGGATAGGTTACATTTTGTTACCTCTTCAGTAACTCTTGGTTAGGTTGACTTCCTCAACTATTGCCCATCTCCCAGACCCTGAAAACGTTCTTTCTAGCTGGGAAGAACTAAGTGTTGAGATGCCACAGTTACAATCTTCTCTATGTTTGGGAGTGCAGAAGCCCACAGGAGCAGACCACAAACAGCCAGCAGCAGCAACTCTGAATCAGACTGGATGGGAGAACTGTAATATAGAAAATGAAGCTGTACCACGATTGGTGGCTTCAAAAGGTGTGAGTTATAATACTTCTACACCTAGCACCCTGAAAACTATACCAATACTGCAATTGAAAATGATTGATTCCTGTGATGAAATAAACAAATCTTTGCTTATCTTAATAACAACATTGCAAAAGTGGGACTCGAAGCTTGATACTAAGGTTTCTAAAGTTGAATGTGGATCAGCAAGGCTGGAACACAACACTACCAATAACACTATTACTATCAACAATCTCAAAAAAGAGAACAATGATTTTAAAAATAAATTGGAATCAGCTACAGCATTGTCAGTACACGTAATGCATGACTCACTAACAACAACTTGTAAAGTTAAACTTTTAGATAATAATCAAAGGTCATTAAACCTTAGATTTGTGGGACTTCCTTTATTAGAAACTGACACTTGCATTACCCATGATGTGTTTTACAAAGTTGTTTTAACAGAACCACTTGGTTACACTAATATATTTTCATCAAATATCACAAGAGCCTTCAGAGTCCCACTTAATCAACTGTGGAATCTCAACTAACAAAAAAAAAAGTACCAGCTGTGATTGTCTAGTCTTCCTCTCCATTGGACAGAGAGACTATAATTAAAGCAGCTCACAGTAAACAGGCATTTAACTTTTGAAATACAAAAGCCTACATATACCCTGACATTGCCCCTTACACACAGAAGAGACAAAGAAGGTTGTTACAGTACATAGAAGAAATTGAGGAGTTTGGTGGAAAACATTCTGTTCTTTATCCCATAAAAGCTAAAGTTACAGTTCAAAAGCAAGTTTTATGAAAAACTGTTAAAAGCCTCTGCCAAGCAACAGCAGACTGCTAGAGCACCTGGGGGATCTAAATTTTTGGACGTAGACTCATATTCTTCAGACAGTGATGCCAGTCATGCCAATGATGTCTCCTCAATCTCTGTCTCTGTGAATGACACCCAAATTGCAAGAGCACAGAGGATGACATCCAAAACATCCTCTCCAAGCTCCACTACAACCAACTCTCAGTCTCCACTGGATCAAACACCTATAGAAGCTACATCTGAACTTGCTTCTGAATCAGCTATAAATTAACAATATGACAGTATTTTTATAATATCTCTGGTTTATTCAGTATAGCCTTATGGATTATTTTTTTTTAAGGAATAGAAAATAACTCAAGAATGTGCAATATTGTTTTATAATGTCAGACACTTTCATTACTGATTTTGCTTATGTTTTAATTGACTTTATGAAATACTTATTTTAATTTATGTTGTCAGTAAGTGGCAGTTGCTCTCCATCTGGTAACCTAAAACAACCACAGTATTATTTTAATTCCTTAAATGTTTAGCTGAAAAGTGTACTCTCGGCACTTATTTCCAGCAAAACTTATGATTTTCTATAAAGAGAAGTATTCTCAATTGTAGTGTCAAGCTGACTAAATTATAAATATGTGAATGTACAGTGTAAAGATTACATACTGTAACTAAACTTTCTAAATATATATATATATATATATATATATATATATATATATATATAATAGGGTTGATAGTACAGCAACAAAAGTTTGGAAATTGGATGTTAAGGTTCCCATCCCTGCCACCCCACCCCATGCCCCCACCCTCCACACACCAATAGCTGTTAGGTTGTGCTATGGGAAGGCCACAGGCCGAATGTGTCAACCACCCAAGGCGTGCATATATTGGAGTGTGACTGCACACCCTAGAGTGGGTTATGTATCTTATAACATGGCTAAATTGTTTTGGAGATGGGTGAAAGTTCAGGTGTGAAGTTGCAGTCTGATATTCACACGGTCATGTGATGTGTTTCAACCAACCAGCAGAGATAATTTTTCCTACCCATATTATATAGATATATATATATGTATATTCATTGCAAAAAACTTAATGCAACAGTTAGGGTTACTATTAAAGCAACAAAAGTTGGGAAATATGCTGTTAGAGTTTCCAACCCTAACTCTGCATCTCCCCCCCACAACACACACACACACATATGGAAGCAGGGGAAGTAGCAAGGCAATACAACCAATGAGAAACAGCCAACATCAGATAAGAGAAAAAAAAAAGCATACGACTCTGTGAACATACCATAAGAGCCATCCATCATCATGGTTCAGCAACTGTATCCCTTCTGCTCCATCCCAATGTTGTGTGGGGGGAAGAGTACACTCACATACTGTGCAAAAATAAAATATGGACTGGTACATGAACTGTGTACCTTCCTACAGATACTACAGCAGTATCCATAAGTCATGCCAGGAACACATGGTGAGTTGTAGACTGTTATGCTATCCTTCCATTGAGATATAACAACAGTTTCCATGTGTCAGAGTGGAAGCACACCATCCTATGAGCTCTATCCTTACATTCCTCCATCAACATAGTTCAACACTTTCCACATTTCATAGATTCCAAATGTTATAGTGTGCTGTCAGGATTATTTGGATTATGCACTCCCACTTCACCATAGAGGTACCACAACACAATGTATATGCCACACTATAAAAATTCACAGTGAATGTACAAGGTCCTTTGAGCTCTACATTGCTATCCCTTCATCAAGATATTGCAACAGAATCCATCTCTCACAACATCAATATGTCACAATTATAACACTGCAACATATGGATGGTGCAAGATATGTATAGTGTTGTACGATGTCAATGGAGTAATAGTACTGTTGTATAAAAACAACTCTGTCTTGCCACTGTGATGCATAAACAGTGTGACATATAAATACAGTTGTACTATGTCAATATAGGGCTTGGAGTGCATGCTCTGAAAGAACAAACACTTCCACTGTGGCATATAGATAGTGAGTTACATGTATTATGTTGTAGTATGCTGAAGGAGAGCTGGGAGTTTGGGGTACAAAGGTCTATGCATTTGCACCCTGCATCAAGATAAAACAACAGTATGCATATGACATGACAGAAAGACTGTCAGTCCATACAGAAAGTACAATAGTCTCCATATGTCATGTTGGGACTACATGCTAGCTCAGACCGTTCACTGCAAACTCTCCATCCAGATAGTTCAATAGTGTCCATATCTAACAATTTAAAGAAAGGCTGGTTCTGATCTTGTACTTCCATTCCTTTTTCTAGACAGAAGAACAGTATGTATATGTTACACTGAGAAAATACTTTGGTTTAGACTCTGCACTCATGTCACTACACACTTGCACATATGCATATAGCTGTAAAAATACTTCACACTTCAAAACATTAAGTACTAAAAAGGTGTAGCTCAATTGGAAGAAATAGTTATAACTCTACCACATGAAAGAATATTGAGCACAAATGCTGTACGTTGCCTTGTTAGCACCTCCCCACATTGTTGCACAGCATGTCACTGTACCCCTTAATGCATGCTGATGGCAGCAAAAGTGGTACACTTGGCGAACCACAATAATGCATCCATCTCATGGTATAGTCACACAGTTATATGTTTAGTTCTTTTTCCTGATCCTGGTAGTTTTGCAAACCTCTCAAACTGTACATACTGATATGCGTAAGTGTGAGCACGGGCCCTTTGTGCCCTGTGCTCACACTGATGCATATCAGTAAACACAATTTTGGACATTTGACTGGGATGGCAGCAGAACAGATACAGTTGCTGAACCATAATGATGGATGGCTTTTGCGGTATGTTCACAGAGTTGTATGTTTTTTCTCTTACCTGTTGCTGGCTGTTTCTCATTGGTTGTGCTGCCTTGTTGCTTCCCCTGCTTCCATATGTGTGTGTGTGTGTGTGTGTGTGTGTGTGTGTGTGTGTGTGTGTTGCAGTTGGGGGGCGTGTGCAGTTAGGTTGGAAACCCTAACAACGTGTTTCCTAACTTTTGTTGCTTTAATAGTAATCCCAACTGTTCACTAACAAAGTTTTTTGGAATGAATATATATATATAAATATATATATATATATCTTTATTTTACCAGGTGAAGCAGCATTGAGCGAGCTCATTTGCAAGGTGGACCTGGATATGTGCACATAAAAGTAAACAATATACAAAGGAAAAAGATGGGTGTACAATCAAGGAATACAAGGTGGAAGAGGACATAAACCTAGTACAGTATTAGGCAAGGTCTATATGCAAGAGGCTAAGAAAAAAATATTGTCAATATACATTATCATACGGCATGTACACGAACAGTTTAGGAAAAAGGGGAAAGGGTGATAGGGAGAAGAAGGGAGAAGGAGTGATAAACAGGGAATCACAAGGCCTGGGGATGGATGTATGGCATTTATTTCACTGCCCTCCGGAGGGGGGCAGTTACAAGATTCAATAAAGGAATGAGAAAATAGCTTTTTGAAGGAGGAGAAGGTTGTTGGGGCAGTTAGTTTCAGAGCTTTTAGTAATTTGTTCCATAGGTGAGGGAGTGCATAGCTTATAGATGCTTTACCAAAATGTGAATTAACTTTAGGAATGTATAAGGAAATAAATGAGAGGCTATGCAAGGAGTAATTGCTTACAGTGTATAGGGGCAAACAGTCAAAGATATACTGGGGAAGCTTATGTGTAATAGCTCTAAAAGTTCAAAAGGCTGCATTTCTTTGCCTTCTGAACTTGAGGGATGTCCAGTCTGCTGTAGCATATAGAGAGCAGTGGTGGGTGAGGTATAGTAGACCAGAGATAAATTTCAAAGCTCGGTGATAGAGCAAGTTTAAAGAGCGTGGAGGGAGAGCCTCGGCCATAGATGAAGTCAGCATAGTCCAATAAGGATAGAAAGGTGGTTTGAACCAGTCTTTTTTTGGCACTGTGAGATAAGAAATGCTTGATCCGGAAGAACAGGCCCAGTCTCTGCCTTATCTTCTTTGATAGTTCCTCAATATTGTCAGAGAATGTAAGCTTGTGGTCTATCCAAAGCCACAAATATTTAAATTGTATTACATATTCAATAGGTTCTCCTAGAAGTTAAAGAATCTGCAGAGTTAAGCTATGTAGAGAAGGTTTTTGACCTATGGCAGAAGGTGAGAAAAGTATGGCCTTTTTTTTGCATTTAGAAGTAGTTTTTGGCTAAATAAGTTTAACTGCAGCTGATTAAAGTCCACCTGTAGGTCCATACAGGTCTGCTCTGGGGTAGGCCTAGCAATGTATATGACTGTGTCATCAGCGAAGAGGTGAATGTCCACTGCTTTGATTCCAGAGTCAATGTTGTTAATATAAACAATAAAGAGCAGTGGTCCTAAAATGGACCATTGCAGCACACCTCTTTGGAGAAATATTACGAGAGAGAGAGAGAGAGAGAGAGAGAGAGAGAGAGAGAGATCCCTTGGCTTTAACCTGTTGGAATCTCTCAGAGATGTAACCATGGAACCATTTCAAGGCAGAAGAATATAGGCCAATGCTTTGAAATGTGGCCAACAGCAGGCCTTGGTCCACAGTACTGAATGCCTTGCTAAGATCAAGGAGCAAGGCACATACATATTTCTTGACATCCAAAGAATTTTGTCAGTTGTTGGTTACCTTTGCGAGTGTGGATGTTGTACTGTGGAAAGCTTTGAATCCTGACTGGGCAGGGTTAAGCAGATTGGCGGAGTCCAAGTACTTCCTAAGCTGCACGTTAACCACTTTCTCGAGCAGTTTAGAGAGGATGGGAAGTAGAGATATGTTTCTGTAATTGTTTAGAACACTAGATGAATAACATGGGCAGTTTTTCAAATGGGAGGGAGTTCTGCTTGGGTAAGAGATAGTTTAAAGAGCTGGGTGATAGTTGTTGATAATACATGGGAGGCAAGCTTCAGAAAGTAGGGTTGATAAGGTCAGCACCCACAATTTTCCTAGTATCCAGGGCTAGCAGTAGATCTTCCACTTGTTTCAATGACATAGGGCTAAACGAGAAGGCCATGTCAGGGACAGAGGTAATGCTAGTGGGTCTAACAGTGTCCTGACTACAAAGTTGTGTGCAGAGATTTTAAGTGAGTTATCAGTCAGAGGCGAGCCTAGCAGTGGCAAAGTGGTTGTTAAGCAGATCTAGGATTGTCTGTTTGTCAGTGAATGTGGAGCCACCAAAGAGAATTTTGGCTGGGAGAGAATCTGCCTATTCGTGCCCTTCTATATTCTTAATGGTCTTCCAAAATGTAGACGCACACTTAGATGATGAGTCCAGTTCATTCTGAAAATACTTAGCTTTTTCAAATCTGACAAGCTTAGTACAAGTGTTCCTAGCCATTCTGAAAGCCAATGAGTCAGCAGGGAGCTTGGTTTTACGTGCTTTCTTCCAAAGAACGTCCCTATTAAGTAAAGTGACCTTCAGGTTGGCCATAAACCATGGGCATGAATTTTTCTTTGAGTGAACTTTAACCAATGGAACGTGTTTATCTATAGCCGAAAGTACAATCCTCTGAAAGGATTCATATGCCTCGCACACTGACTTGGCTAGATAGAAATCTTGACAACTAGAGTTTTTGTAATTCAGAAAGGAATGCTAGAGGAGCAAAGTTATGTTTGCTTCTTTTGTATATATATATCTTGAAGAGGAAACTGGTTTGGGAGCGGACCTCACACAAGCAATGGAACAATGGTCACTAAGGTAGGTGGAAAAAAACACCTAAATGAGTGAAAAGGGTAAATATATATATATATGTATATAAAATAGTGGTGCAGTAGTGCCAGTATAGTTAAGGTTGGGTGCACATTTCTATGTTAAACCTGAAATTTTGAATGTTTATAACTTTGGAACTGCTTAACAAATTTGACATGTATAATCTATAGGGGAAGGACTCTTGACATGCCAAATTTCGTGTGAATCTGTTTTGTAATTTTTGAGACACAGAGTGTCAAAAAATCCTAAATTTACAATTTTTTTGACATTTCTTTGTCCACCTGTATCTCAGAAATGGCTTTTGGTAGTGATATAAAATGTTCACGGTAGGAAGCTTTTGCCTCTCAGATATGCCTTTTTAAGGTTTGGTGAAAAAATATTAATACGTTCATGGGAAAATTTATATGTCAAGCGCAAAAGTTGTAATTTGTGCAAGTTACATAATGTGTGGAAGTTGCTGTTGTATCTTTCGCAGGTTACATTGTTATATCTTTCACAATTCACACAGTGTGCAAAAGATATTGTTGTATCTTTCACAAGTTATATAATGTGAGAAAGATACTGTTGTATCTTTCTCAAGTTCCATAATGTGCAAAGGTTACTGTTGTATCTTTTACAAGTTACACTGTTGTATCTTTCACAAGTTACACAATGTGCAAAAGATACCGTTGTATCTTTCACAAGTTACATAATGTGCAAAAGATACTGTATAATGTGCGAAACAACCCTTAAACATCAGTTTCTTTGCTACTTCATAGCAAGACAATGGTTAGGAGCTGTGAGCTGAAATTTGCAGGGTTGCAAGCCCTTGCCCCACACATGTGCTTTTTGCTGGCTTGGTGAAAAAAAATGACATTGGTTCCATAGTTACAGCATTCCAAAGTTGAGACAATTCCCATATGATAACATTGCCATGCCTGTGGTGCCTTTCAGTGCCCGTATTTTGAAAACAATTCGAGATATGGATTTCTCACCTTGGGCAGCTTAGTACACTTTTAGGTGAACTAAGAATGTGTGGAGCTTTCAAGTCATGATTACAACTACAGTGGCATTTATTCCATAGATGCTGTGGTTACTGAGATATTGCCAAATTAGTGTTACAAGTGTTCCTTTTCATGACTCTAGGGCTGTTGTATGTCTCCGTACCTATGTGTAAGTGGGAGCGCAAGGCCCAGAGGGACCGCACTCACACATATGCCTACCATTATGCAAAAATGGTCAGCATGAAGGGTGCACAGGGCTTGGAGGGCCCTGTGCTCCAACAACCACATACCAGTTACACTTTCTCAAAATGAAGGGGAATTCATTGCAAAAGAAAACTCAGTTAATGCATCAGTTAGGGTTCATAGTACAGTTGACAAAAGTCTGCGGCCTTCAGCATAACAAAGCACACCAAGGTGTGCATATATGAGAACATGACCACACATCTTAGAGTGGGTTATCTACAACACACATATACACATATATATATATATATATATATATATATATATATATATATACATACATATTCATTGCAAAAAAAAATCATTTATTGCATCAGTTAGGTTAAAGAGATAAAAGTGGGGAAATTAGATGTTAGGGTTCAGCCTCTAACCCTCCCAAAATCCCACCCCTCATCCTCCACAGACTGACAGACCTCAGGGTGTGCCATAGGGTCACAAGGCCCAACTCTCACCCCATTCCATGTGAAAACAGGTTGACAAGCTACAGTAAAAGGAGAATGGGGTGAGAGTTTGGCCTCTTGACCCCATGGCACACCTTGGAATCTGTTGGTCTGTGGAGGATGCAGTTGGAGTGGTATGGGGGTTAGGAGCTCAACCCTGACATCTCATTTCCCCTCTTTTCTTGCTTTAACCCCAATCGATGCATTAAATGAATTTTTTTTGCAATGAATTTCCTTACTTTTTGGAAAAGTGTAATATAACTAGTAAATAGCATGAGTTGGGCCCCGCTATCCCACTAAGCTGCCCATTTCTGCATAATGACATGCATCTGTGGGAGCACGGGCCCATCCCACTTACAAATAGCTACAGATCCATACAGCAGCCCTATAGGGCAAGGAACCCTTGTAACACTACATTGCCAATATATTGGGAACTGGAGGAGCTAAAAAAAAAATTAAAGTGTTGTAATCATGACATCAAGACTCAACATGAGATAAATCAATCAGATCCATATCTTGCATCATTTATGAGCTATGAGCACTGAAAAGCACTGAAAAGGCACCCTTAGAGCTCTTGTAACATGTTTTTCCCAATACCTTCATAACTGTAGCAAGTAGGAAAAAAATTCCACTGCTGGTGTAATCTATGATTTCCAAACTTTTTCTGAAGCTTAATTCACTTATAAATGAACTAAACTGTGGTTATCAAAAAATCTAAATCTCACTTTGTTTTTGAGATATGGGTGCTGAAAGTTGCTATGGGCACTGCTATGTTATCTTATGGGAAAAATTAAAACTTTTTGATACCATATATATGGAACCGATTAACTTTTCAACACCTAAATAGCATCATTGACATCTCTGGGTTATCCCCTTAATACCCTGCACATTTAAAATCAGAAGACCAAACCATTTATTTACAGTGCAGTGGCAACATTTTTAAAATTCTAGTTCATGAGGTAGCAAAATCCCCGACCATGAGATCAATCCCCTTTCATAAGCAGTCAAAATCCCCATCTGCGATAAATCCTTGACTGTCAGATTTTGGCCATCTGGTCACAAATTGATAGACAAGGATTTTGCTACCTAATGAAAGGGGATTGCTCGCCATCTGGAATTTTGTCAGCTCATGGACTAGGATTGTGTCAGCTCATGAAAGGGGATTCAAAAACCCAATTCCCTTTTGTGAGCTGACAAAATCCAAGTCCGCAAGCCAATCCTCTTTCATGAGGCAGCAAAATCCTTGACCATGAGTCAATCCTCATCCACAAGAAGGGCCATCTGGTCACAAAGTGATGGTCAAGAATTTTGCTATCTTACAAAAGGGGATTGCTTACAGAATGGGATTTTGACAACTCGTGGACTAGGATTTTGTCAGCTCACAAAAGAGGATTCAAAAACTCAGTCCCCTTTCGTAAGTTGACAAAATCCAAGTCAGCGAGCCAATCCTGTTTCTTGAGGCTGCAAAATCCTTGACCGTGAGTCAATCCTCATCTGTGAGATGGGCCGTCTGGTCACAAAGTGACAGTCAAGGATTTTGCTGCCTCACGAAAGGGGATCAGTTCACAGACTGGGATTTTGTCAGCTTGTGAAAGAGGACTCGAAGCAAGTCATGAAAGAAGAATTTCTAAATTTGAAACAGCAGTTTTTTGGCCAAAACAAAGCAAATCAAAGGTATAGGTCTGTAGAGAGCATCACCCTGAACAAAACCTGTGCCTTATTGCAACAAGAAGTCACCCATGGAGAAAGTTAAGACATTTTGTTTAAGGGAAAAAATAAAAACAAGATGGCAGCTTGTGGATAAGGAATGTTTCCTCACAGATTAGGATTTTTTAGATCCCCTTTTGTGAGCTGACAAAATCCTTGACTGTGAGCCCAATTCTCTTTCACAAAACATACAGTGGTAGTCGTAGAAAAGTTTCTCAGTTCTGAGGTATACCTGGGCATACTGAGGCAGAATGAGGCAGAATCACATTACAGTCAATGCAATCTGTAACATGAGTGCCTCAGTGGTAACTCAGTGGTACCTCAAGGTACTTCAAGGTAGATAACTTTTAGATAACTACCCCTGTACATATAAATCTTGGAGTGAACTGAGTATGTTCAGAACCCAACAATTAAAAATTAAATAACTTTTGAAGAGATTAATATTTTTTCAACAAACCAACACTGGATTGTTCTTTGACCCAAGCTCTTTCTACATTCCATATGTCAGACCAAAACACCAAACGGTATGGTCACAGCGCGATGGGCAAAAAACATGTCAAATGTGGTGAAAGATTAGATTTTTAGCGATTTGCTGCACAGAAACCATAAGGCCAACCAAAACACGATTTGGTAAATGAAGAGATCTACCATACCAAACTGTGCATTCCAAATGTTGTGCAAATCCATTTAACAGCTGCAAAGCTATTAATGTGCAAAACTTGGGGTTTAACATTAAAGTGCCTACACAACCCTAACTATAGGAATGCGATTGTGCCCCTATAATATATATATATATATATATATATATATATTTATATATAAAATAGGGGCATGGTTGTGCCTCTATAGCTAGGGTTGAGTAGGCACCTCAATGTTAAACTAAAAATTTTGCACTTTAATAACTTTGCAACCATTGAACGGATTTGCACGAAATTTAAACATTTGAAAAAATCCTTTGTGAACATGCTCAGTAGACACTTCAGTATAGCTGCATGAAATGAAATAGGAATCCTGTTCCACATGGAACATTTCCTACTAAGTATGGGCTCAATCTTTTTTTCAGTTTTGCTTCCCAACATTTTTTATACCTTCCAAAATGATATTCTTGGGAGGAACCAGCACATGTAGCTTGTTTATTGGGCTCCCCTTTGGTACATTCTGCACTTTACAGGATGAAATATGCCTGTGAAATGTGTTTATGTAATCATTTAAATCCTACTTCGTATCCATGTAATACAACCTCGGATCCTAGTTTGTATGCATGAGATACGACCTAGGCTCCTAGGTCGTGACCCAAAAAAAAGGAAGAAAATGATAAAAAAACACTTTTGCTGACATGGGGTGCCCAATCCCTATGTCAGCACTAGAGCCCCCCCCACCTGTATGTGACACTGAGGAGTCCACTCCCAGCGTCCTCAACAGAAAGAACCATAGCCAACAATGAGGTGCCCAATCCCTGTTGGCAGTAGCCCCTTCAAAGATAAATCATGACCAACAATGGAGTGCCCAATCCTCATGTCAGCAGTAGCTCCCCAGCAAAGCAGGACACTGGGGAGCCCACTTCTAGTGTCCCCAGTTAGAGCATGCCTGCCCCTCCATGGCCAGCATTCATGCCTGAAATAAAGAAAACAGTCCCTCTACATCTTTTAGTAAAAAAAAAACTGAAAGAAAGAAACCTCCTTCTGCACACCCACCTCCCCTCAACCCCCCTTACCCCATACTTATCTCCAGAGGTCAGGCACTGTCATCTTCTGTGGACCGGGACACATCTGCACTCTTCAAAGATAAACTGAAAACTGAGGAATCAAAGGTAAGCCATATAATGACAGCCACTGGGAGGGGGTCAACTTATGTTGATATCTTGGCTATTTTTTTAGATTTTATACTAAATTTTCAACATGGGGTTTTTGGGACCTCATCTCGTGAACAGTGTCACTGTCATCTCGTTACTCAGTCCCAAAATTTTATTTCACGGTCGCTGCTTAGAATCACCTTTGGGGACCGATTAATGAAATGGCAGCCCCAGTGTTCATGAGGAGAGGTCCCAAAAAGCCCACATTGAAAATTTGGTGCAAAAAAATCTCCCTCAAAAATGCCGCGTTACAAGCATGCATTGCACAGTTTCTACCCACACTCGTAACTTCCCAAATTTTTTATATTTTCACATTCCAGATTTTCAACATTGTCATTTTTTTACACCTCCTCATGAACAGTACAGCTGTCATTTTTCACTTCCTGCCTGAAATGTGTTTTTGCACCTCTAGTGCAGAATATCATGGTTACTGTGCAAAATCAACTTCCAGGATGGATTAGCAAAATCACAGTGCCAGTGTTCATGAGGGAATTTCTGAAAAAACCCATGTTGAAAATTTGTTAAAAAATTCCCCAAAATGGCCATGTTACCAGTGTGCATTGTGCATTTTCTACATGCATGCATAACTTCACCGATTTGTCATATTTTACCTCCTTATTTTCAAAATTACCCTTTTCCGTATACAGCTGTCACTTTTCACATCTTGCCCAAAACATGATTTCACACCTGTGGCACAGAATGGCGCATTCATTGTGCAAACTCAACTTTCAGGACAGATTAAAAAAAATGACAGTGACGCTGTTCATGAGATGGGGTCCCCAAAATGGCACGTTGAAAATTGGGTGAAAAAAATCATATAAATTCATGAGTTATGTGTGTCCATTGAATTATGGTGCTCATGGCCCCCTTCAGCACCCATATCTTGAAAACGATTCGAGATACAGATTTTTCACTGTGCGTTGCTTAGTGAACTAAACACCTGTGGAGGTTTTGAAGTCATGATTACAACTGCAGTGGAATGTTTTCCATAGTTGCTATGGTTACTGAGATATTGCCAAATTAGTGTTAAAAGGGTTACTTTTCATGACTATAGGGCTGTGGTATGTCCATGCTTATGTGTAAGTGGGAGTGTAGGGCCCAGAGGGCTCATACTCCCACTTATGCATATCATTATGTAACAATGGGTAGTGTGAGGGGAGTGCAGGGCCAGCTCTCCCACAACCACATACTAGTTACTTTACACTTTCTCAAAAATACAGGAAATTCATTGCAAAAAACTACATTAATGCATCAGTTAAGGTTTTTATTAAAGCATAAAAAGCTGGGGAATTCAACGTTAGGGTTACCAACCCTACCACCCCCCACCCCCTCCACCCACCACACACCAACAGGCATCAGGGTGTGCCTTGGAGTTGTTGACATAACTCTCACCCCATTCTCCTATACTGTGCCATCTCATCTTGTTTACACATGGAATGGGGTCAGAGTTATGACCAACTAACACCAAAACACACCCTGATGCCTGTTGGTGAAGAGGTGGAGGTGGTAGTGGCAACCCTAACATCAAATTTCCCAGCTTTTTTTCACTTTAATGAAAACCGTAGATGATGCAGTAACATATTTTGTAATGAATATATATATATATATATATATATATATATATATATATATGAGTACGGTAGTGTCTACCAGAGTTAGGGTTGAGGAGCCATTTCCATGTTAAACCAAAATTTTGCGCCTTAATAACTTTGCAACTGTTTGATGGATTTGCCTGAAATTTGGAATGTATGATCAAGACCCATAGGCCTTGGGATCTCTAAGTTTCGTACTGATCGAATGTCACGGTTCTGGGTTATTAGCGTGATCTATTAGTGCTAAGCATTTCTGGAATTCTGTAATTAACATAGAATTGATGCAGGTTTGCGTGACCGGCCCAAAATCTTCAGGAACATGCAGGTGGGGTCCCCAATGTGCCTTTCAAAGATTTGGTGAAAAATATTAAGCAGTTCGAAAGTTATTCAAAAAACAGTTTCCCATTATAAGTCAATGGGAAAAAGTTAACAAAAAGTTTGACAGTGTTAAATGCATTTTTACTTTCGCAAATGGGCCTGTTACTTTCGCAAATCCGCCATTTTGTTTTCAGTTTGTGATCAGAAAATGGTTGGCATTTAAATTTGAGACCCTCTAGCAACGTAATTCTTTTGTATTTAGCTATTCGGGCCTGAGGATGCTTGCCATGTCTTTTTTGTGGTAAAACACCCCAGAAATATGTTTTTCAAATTTCTGGAAAAAGTACTTTCGCAAATTACTTTCGTGCTCACGAAAGTGTCGAACTTTTAAAGCTTTTGCAAATTGCGACAGTAATTTTCTAGTCTGTGGGAAAATGACAGCAATTCTTTGGCACGGCACTGCAAAATAACCGTTGGGAGTTTTGGGCTGAAATTTGGAGAGGACGCAGCCGACATCTCACAGATGTGTCTTTCAGTGTTGTATTGAAAAAATATTACATGGCGGCAAAGTTATGGCACTCCAAAGTTGACAGTTTTTCCCATAGGATAACATTACGGTGCCCTTTTTTCCTGAAATTTGGAGGGAAGACAGCCAACAGTACACAGATGTGCCTTTCAGTAGTTTGGTGAAAAAATATCACATGGCGGCAAAGTTACGGCACTCCAAAATTGACGGTTTTTCCCATAGGATAACATTACGGCGCCAACACTTAACAGAAATCATTTGGAGCCCTGCTGCAAAATAACGGTTTGGTCTTTTTTCCTGAAATTTGGAGGGAAGACAGCCAACAGCCCACAGATGTGCCTTTCAGTAGCTTGGTGAAAAAACATTACAGGGAGGCAAAGTTATGGCGCTCCGAACTTTTCTTTTTTTCCCATAGGATAACATTACGGCGTTCGCCGCGCCTTTCAGGGCCCGTATCTCGGAAACGGTGCGAGATATGGACTTTTCGCCGGAAAATTTCTTAACCCCCTCATGATTCAAATTAGCCAGGACAGTTGTAAATAATATGACTTTTAAATTTTTTTTCTACGTCGTACGGTTCCTGAGATATAATGTATTTAGTATTCCAAGATCTCATTTTCCTCGCCGATACTCATTATTTTGCATACATTATTTGTACTCACTGTCTTTCTCAATGCAGGTTTTGGGGAAAACCAGCCTGTGCGCTTACATTACTGTTACTGTTGCCATTTCCTTGCGGATCCGTGCCATTTCACTTACCATTGGCGTCCTGCGCCACCATGTGCGTTATCCTTGCGTTTTCATTTGCGCTTGCGTTTCTGTTATTTTTGCCATTTCTGTCTACAGTACTGTTTATCTTACTGTTTCACTTTACATCACCATGCCCATTGACATTTCTGTTTGCAGGCACCATGTTACTATGTGACAACACATCACGTGGCAGACCATTCCCGTCTACGCCACCATGTGCGTTACCCTTTCTGTTCTCATTCATACTTGTGTTACCATGTGCGCCACTGTTAGCATTTCTGTTTGCATTGCTGTCCCTGTTAGTATGCCACAACACATCATGTGGCGGGCCCCGGGCTTCTGCCGCTGCATTACATTCACTATTTCTCGTTATCATTCTCAAAAAGAAGGTAAATTAGAGGCAAAAAAACTCTGTTTAATGCATTAGTTAGGGTTGTTCCACAGTGACAAAAGTGAGGAAATTCGCTGTTAGGGTTGAAAGCCCCTTGGACCCCGCCCATCCCCAACCAGCATTGGGGCGCATTGGGATCGTCATCCCTAACTCTCACCCCATGACATGTGTAAAGCAGCAGAAGTATAGGAGAATGGGGTGAGAGTTAGGACCCATGATCCCAATGTGCACCCCAATGCCCGGTTGAGGGATGAGAGTCCAAGGGGGGCTTTCAACCCTAACAGCGAATTTCCTCACTTTTGTTGCTGTGGAACAACCCTAACTAATGCATTAAATGGAGTTTTTTGCCTCTAATATATATATATATATTATGGTAGCACGGTAGTGCTACCATAGTTAGGGTTGAGGAGCCATATCTATGTTAAACCCCAAATTTTTCACCTTAATAACTTTGCAACCATTTGACAGATTTACCTGAAATTTGGAATACTTGATCAAGAACCATAAGCCTTGGGATCTGCCAAGTTTCGTACTGGTCGGATATACGGCTGCAGAGTTATTAAGCTTGATCTGCACATGCATTTACGCTTTTTCTGGAATTCTGCTGTCGCGCCTACAGGTCGCACTGTTTGTGCGATCTGCCTAAAACCTTCAGGGAACATGTGGCTGGGGTCCCCAATGTGCCTTTCGAAGATTTCGTGAAAAAATATTAAACGGTTCAAAAGTTATTCAAAAAACAATTTCCCATTATAAGTCAATGGGAAAATTTAACAAAAAGTTTGACAGTGTCGCAAATGCACTTTTTACTGTCGCAAATGGCTCTGTTACTGTCGCAAATCCACCATCTTGTTTTCAGTTAGTGATCAGAAAAATGCTTGACATTTAAATTTGGGACCCTCTAGCAACCTAATTCTTTTTGTATTCACCTAGTCGGACCCTGAGGATGCTAGCCATGTCTTTATTTTGGGGTAAAACACCCCAGAAATATGTTTTTCAGATTTCTGGAAAAAGTACTTTCACAAAGTAGTGTCGAACTCACGAAAGTGTCACAAATTTTTGTGAAAGCTTTCTCAAATTGCGACACTACTTTGCGACACTATGCCCAAAATATATATATATATATGCGGTAGATAGCTCGATCGATCAATATTCATGCTCACAATTATTATTGTTCAACTTTCTGGTCTTTTACAAACATTTCTAAATGATTATGCAATAGGGAGATAAAAGAGAACAAATTATTATAAAACATTTTTGTACAAGACACCATGATGCACTTATTGTTTTGAATATCCCGGTCTTATAGCATACACAACAATAATTTGTCAGCTGTTTTAGAATAAACACAGAGTTCTGTAGTATGCTTTATGTGGACAGGATATAATCCATTTTAGCTGCATCAAACAATATACGTTGACCTATGCAATCTTGCTACAAGCATACTCCATTGTCCCTTAGTTTGGAATAAAATGTCCATACGCTCTATTCAAATATGTATATGAAATCAGTTTATGGGTCACTTACATATTAGTTTGGTGTAACCAGAGTGGGATAATATACTTTAATGATTATTGCTTGTATAACCAAGAAGATCATGATAGCGTCATCTTGTTGTGGTGGTATTGTTTCGGCTGCTGTTGTTACAACTGTTTCTGTGAAAAGGAAGCAATCTAAATTAGTTCACTTTGGTACTGGGCATCTTTCTGTAGCATGTTTCAAGTGATTGTTGAATTTCAATACAATACTATGTTAACACTGGACAGCAAGAAATGCCCGTTGGAGCACATGGGTGAAGTAGGTAGCCCACTACAGAGCATGCAAGATACTGGGGCATCGGTCACCCCTGAGAAAAAGATAAGCAGTCAGAAGGTGTCTAAACACAGGCTAACAGTATAGCCTAGAGGTTAGAGTAAGGATTAGTGAATGAGCTTGGTACATACAGCAGACCAGGGTTTGATTCCCACAGCCTTCACTTGCATGCTATATGACTTTGAGTAAGTCACATAACCTCCCCAGTGCTCTGGCCCTATTACCAAAGAATTAAAAAAAATAGATTTTTTTTGTATAGGTGCTTGAGCAGAGATCAAAACTATGTATTTCCATTAAAATATTTGCTTTGCATCTGACATTAGGATGACCTTAATTAACAATCATAGTTGATCATTTTAAAATGAGAAGACAGTAGTTTTCATTAGTTGCAGTGTAGTCTTCCGCTTAGAGCGCCGGCTTGTGAATCAGTTGAGCATAAGTTCAAATCCCGCTAGAACCAATTACTCACTGTGTGGCCTTGCACAGGTCATTAAATCTCCCAGAGTTCCAATCCACCCAACTGAGGGAATAGGCAGAAGTAGAACCACACTGAACATGAGATGTTAAATCTCAGCTGGGCTATTCTGGCAAAATAAATGATAAAACTTAATAAACAAACAAAAAAGATGGAACATATTGCGTATAGTGAAGTTTTGGGGATAATTACATTTTAACTGCAATTATGCAAGAAGTCCAAGCTTGATAGCCAGAATGTGTTTAGTCAATCATCAATTATTTTCCATTTCATTGACAGGAGGAATGTCTGGTGTCTCCTTTAAGTAGTGGTAATTTATTCATACTGTCAATGGTCAGTAAGTCCAGCTCAGTTATTAGTATAGCAACCACATATAAGCCAAGAAGCCAAGCAAATAAAGATAAGTTTCATGCCAATAAATACATTAACTAATTAATTAATTAATGAATTAATTAAAAAAAAACTGTTTCCCTTGAAAAGCTGACTGGAACATAAGCTCGATTTTATTGTCCTGTTAAGAATTGAGAGCAGGATCAGTATATTCGAAATTACAGATTCTTAGAAAGGGCAATACAATAAAACATAGCGCATATTCTTTAATTGATTACAAGCAATTATTCAATAAAGGCAAATAAAGGCAAAAAAGATATCCAGATACTTCACATATGCTGACTGTATGCTGCGACCTGTTATGGTGTTTCATGTATTGTGACTCTAGATTCACTTAAACATGCATCAGTCGGAAAAATTTCAGGGAGTATGCAGGGCGAACTTTAGAAAACGGCGAGTTCTTTACAAGTTACACAAGTTTCTATTATCCCTCCCTTATAATGAACTCCATCTATGCAACACAAGACACAACCGGGGTATAGGAGAAATATGTTTGTATTTTTTTTTCATGTAAACTCATAACAGTGAGTTTGTACAGTTAAGAAAAATACAATAGAAGGATTGATGTGTTTAGAAATGTATTAACACACACCACACACACACAAACACACACACACACACACACACACACACACACACACACACGTATATATAATATGGTCAGCAATTTTTTTGTGTGTGTTTTTTTGTCTTTGGTAACCTGGTACGGCCCACTAGGCACAAGTGCCTGTTTTCAGGGGTGACCTGGGAGCACTGGGCAGTTAAGTGACTTGCTCAGAGTCACACAGTATGCAGGTGGAGGTTGTGAGAATCAAATGCAGGTCTGGTCTGCCAGATGTACCAAGCTCATTCACAGCTAATTACTCTAACCTCTAGGCTATACTGACAGCCCACACACCAGCTATAGTGCAGAGTTCTGAGCCCCCAGAAAAGGCTGTTATAAAAATACAGTTGCCTTGCTTTAAAATATTTAAAGTCAGTCATTTTGATCTTTTTGCTACAGCAGGACTTTTATTTTTTCTTTTGCCAATAACCGGGCATGGCCAGCCATCTCTCTGGGAGTAACGGCAAAGGATGTCATGATACGATGATATATCACAATAATTACCATGGATGATAATTTACTGTTGTAAAAAAAAAATTGTTTGGATATCATGTAGCACAACATACTGTGATAAAACACTGTAACTTGCTGCTCCAGCAGCGCTTCCCTCTCCAAGCGCAACCACGATTCCAGATTCCCCACCTTCCTCCAATCTTAATATTTTTATTAAAATTACAAATGCAGCAGATCATCAAGGTAACGTGTGTGTGTATATTTTTTAAACAAATACTATGAAACAAAAACTGGATATTGTGACATCCCCAGTAATGACACACCTCTACCCCGTGAAAGCACCGATACAATACGCTGCACAGAGTTTGCAGAAACAATAGTAAGCAGCCATTCTGAATTGTTAAACCAGGTACCTTAATAGACAGTTTAACTTTTTTTTGTTTTTGTTTTGTTACACAAAATGTATAATAACGAGGTCAGGTCGCAATCCACCTGTTTAGTTCTAATGTTTAACAAACTTCATTTTTTTATTGAATTAATACAACTATTTATTTCTTCCCTGAGCAGAAAATGTTCATAGTTCTACAAAAAAAAATGTGGCTCTCTGCTCCAAAGTGCAATTACAGAAAAAATGTTTATTAATGAACAGCAAAGAAAAAAAAAAGGATAATGTGCCTCATCTCCTGGAGAGAAGGAATACATGCTAGATAACGACAAAAGATCTGGAATTAGATCAGACCTGCTCCTGACAAAGAAAGCCCAGTGGAAAGAGTGTAATGTTTTTAAAGCGAGTTTGCCACTTTGAAGAAAATGTTGAAAAACATAATTAATTGGACATGCAATTCAGCTTATATTTTATAATTTTTTGTATTTTTTAATACTGTATATTCTTTATTACTATGTTAATTTCCATGGAAACAGAATCCATGTCTCCATGCAACTGATCTGCTCCAGTGATGTAATCCTTTACTGAAGAAAGTGCTTCACAGTAAGGGTTGAGACGTGAAATGCATTTCCAGAAGTAATCGACACCGAGTATGTCACCTGCTTCACACACAGGTGGGATTGGCACATGGGAATAATCCGAAAAAGTATCTGGAACCAGTATAGTTTACTGGTTAGAGCATATGCTTTCAACCAGGGAGCGCAGGTTTATACCCCTCCAGGGCCACTTTCTTGTCAGTCTGAGCAAGTCACTTGATTCGCCTTTGATTCAGACCCTCCCAGCTGTAAAACAAGAAACAGGACTCCACTGCAAAGGCTATATTATATTTCTGAGCTATCTTTGGCAAAAAGATTACAAAAAAAAATAAAACTTTTCATCAGCCTGGTTCTCAAGTCTTTCAGTGAATTGTTTATTTTTTGAGATCTCAGGCTTGGGCCTCTACTGGAGGGATGCTCAGAGACTATTTTTGCAATCTACTTTGAAGTAAAAGTATAAGACTAAAATCCAAATCGTCATGTTAATCTCTGGTTTTGCCTTCAATTAGCTTTCAGTTACAAAGAACTTGCAAAGCTTGCGCATCCATTGAAGAGGCACCCAATCTTTAATTTTGCGAGATGCTGAAAATCCTTCAGAAACTTTATATAGCTTCTTTGTTTTGTTTAGCATACGTGATAAAACATTGATTGTTGCAGTCTGGTGACCCATGAAATTTAGGGGTTAGTTTCCTCTTTAGACCAGAGCATATAATTATGCAAATAAAGAGCTGTCACTGATCTATATTGAAATACCCACTAACACCAGCAATGCAAAGTTAGATGGGCAAACTCTTCAGCTAAAAATATGTATTTTCAATTTTTAAAACCATTAATTGATGTTAAGGCAACAGGTAATGTCATATCTAGCTGATATTTGGCACCAGAAACGTTACCTTATATTTTTACATTTATGGAGAGCAGTGTTCCTTTTGCCCTAACACATCATCTCACTATCACTCATAACGATACTTGTCATTGTCTTAAAAAACGTTTAACTGTCTTGCAAGGAAAACGTCCCCAAGTACTTCTGCAATGGGTCGGCGCTGTATAATTTCTGTGAAATTGTCTTTTTATTTAAGCCTGTTCTTTTTCTCTGAAGCTGTCAATGGAGGAGCAAATAGTGTAGTGCAAAATCACTTTTTGTGTAAGGCATTTAACTCTGAGCACTAAACAAGAACTGATAAGTTGTCAGTGGTGAAGATTTGAGCCCATACAAAAGAAAAATGCAAATACTTCCTTCATAAGGCAGCCTTTACAATGAAGCACATTTGTAAATTGAGCATTATTATAGTTATCCCATTTATGCTACTGGCGTCTCTCAAATGATCTCAGACGTTTCATTTCCCAAATCTAGATATCATGCTTTTCAGTTTTAGCAGACAGAGATTCAATCAATTGAAGAGATCGCTGAGAAATACAGGATGGCATCGCTTCTATACAGAAAAAAAAAACAGTTTTGATTTGTTAGCCATGATAAAAAGTTTACTTATGTGAGTGGTGCTGACAGGATTAAAACATGGTATTTGTGCACTATTGTATTCTGCTTATCACACTATTTTGCTGAATATATCACCGAACATTTGATATTTATGTACTTCTTTGAAGGTACAGAAATGTAATCAAAGAAGCCACATGAAATAGATCTGTGAATGAAAAAAAAAGCTAGAACTGAAAACTATTTTAGCAGGTACTGTTCATTACAGTTATTACTGATATTTCCCCTTGCATTTTGTACAAAATCGACTAGAAAGCCATCAATGTTTTATTTTTCAAACATTTTAACTTCCATCAAGTAGGACCCATATGGAATCCATGCATCTGCTGATTTGGAGCTGTGACAAAGATAAGTTTAGGACTGAACTGTTGTCTACATTTGCCTATATCAGTTCTAATGTTTAGAGGGAACTGAAAACCATCACAGCTGGGGATTTATGATATCGATCTAAATAAACTTTTTTCTCAATAATCTGAGTTGATAACATCAGCCCAGCAAAATGTTAAAGTGGTTTAATTCCTCAGAAAATATATCTAAATAGTAACCTGTAGCTCACCCTTCTCTTGGACTGGATTCCACTTAACTCCAATCATTTAACCAAATGATGCCAAATTTGCAAGAAGCAACAGTTTTTGACACATTAATCATTCCAGGGGAGATCAAATTGCCAGATCTTTCACGTATAGTGGCCAATGCAATTTAGGGTATATTTGGGAGAGAACAGTGGGCTGCAACCCACTTTTCTTTATTTGCCATTTCAGTGACTAAAGGGGTTTACTAATCAACCCACCAAGGCTGCCACAAATGATCTTATGTACAGATACCCCCTAATTAGGCACACGCAGGTTGACATTTTTAACAATAAAAGTTTTGCCTTTGGCTCTTGTTAGGTGAGGTCTGGCATTTAAATGACGATATTCAGGAAGAAGAGAGGGCTAAAATTCCTGTCTTTGACGTAGTTATGAAATAAGGAATTTGAGTATAACTAAAAAAAAACAAACAACAAAAACAAAAAAACAAACTGTAAGAGTATAATCGGATCATCCAGTTACACGTGGACTACTTTAAACGTATCCCCTGTAACTCAGGAGAATTTTACTGTTTACCCTATCAATCACGTCTGTTGTCATGGAGGAGCTTGCATTCAGCAACTCTGATATGTGGACAACTAGTCGATGACATTTTCATAAGCTTCAGACTGCAGTACTTTTGCTAAATAGGTTCATTTTTTAATACACCCAAGCACCCATACTCTATGTTTTTGTCCTACACCTGTGTTTTGAAAAGAAGGAACCCTGAAGCAGTAAATGTACTTTTATATATGATTACACAGGCCATCATTACTGCCATTTATTTTAACTGAAAACAGACAGCACATGCAACCAGCAACCCCTAGGTTTGCTATAGCTCATCTATATTCCCAGCACACTCCAACATTATAGCTGCCCTCAGGTATGATGCATTTCAATGATTGCAGAATTCAGTCAAATTAAATAAAATATTAATGTGTAATTATTGTTATAAAGAAAAATCACCACAGGCCAACACAAATCAGGTTGGTGGTTGTGTGCTGCTGCTGTGCCCTTTATAATCTGTCAACAAGATAATCCTGACTCCCATGCTTTCATCCATTACCCACAAAGGCCAATATCTACCATAATGTTCAGATGGCAAACATTGTCTTTCTTTCTTTCTTTTTCTTCTTTCTTTCTTTCTTTCTTTCTTTCTTTCTTTCTTTCTTTCTTTCTTTCTCTCTCACAGGCAATGGCCTTACTGAGAATATACACTTTTTTCTCCATGTGTGAGTTAGGAAGGCCCGGCCCGTCATACATTAAAATAAATGGCAAATTCTGAGTCGGGCCATTGTATGCCTCATTTCTATCACACATTTGCAGATCTGAACCTTTCAAATGAGCTCTTCATTAGAGCTGTAACTGTTTATTTTGACCCCACTTCTCTGGTAAGAATGCAGTATAGCTCCACTATGATGTTATTAAGCATTGTTTCAGCTGCTGTTCCATTGGTTAAGTACAGCATTATGAAGCTATTTATATACCTCTGTTATTTTGCATGTGCATAGCTACCATTAATATTTTTATCTCAATAATAGATATGCCATCAAAAAAAATAGCAATGTGTCTGGTGAAATGTATTACTGGGGTATATATCTATGGTTGCTATTCCATTGGCTAGCTAAAAAGAGCATACTTATTTTTATCTATAGATTTTAATCTGTATCACCTCACAAGTGGTGGAACCATTTGTGAGCTCTATAGAGGTCAGACTCTACAGTTATAAATACATATCTTTAGCCAGCCCATGGAATATGTCATTTATACAATGACAGTGCCTCTCTAGCAAAGCAGATCATAATACTTAAAACCAAGAATTTGTATAAAAAAATACTTTTATAACCTTGATTATCGTCTTCCTTCTCCTTTTTCACAGTGGATCAAGCCACTATTGCCATGCACATTCAATCAATCAATCAATCAGTCAATCAATCAATCAATAAATTTTCTGTGTGACATTCAAATGAACAAATTCAAATGCACAAAGTATTTCACGCCAAATTAGTCCATGTAAGGATGTACATAGTTTAGGAATTCTAACAGGTCTTCTGGAATCTGATAATGCTCCTGGAGTGGAACTATCTATTATAACACTCCTGGAGTGGAAATAAATTATTTATTTTCACTCTAGATGCAAAATAAGCCAGCAATAAGACATGACGAGCTGCACATTATTGCCTGATAAGAGCACGCCCCAGGTGCTTTATGAGGCTACGTGCCTTTAGCACCTGGGAAGTGCTCTTATCAGGCATTAACCCACACATCGGAGTGTCTGATTGCACTTGTAAAATGGGTACCCCAAGTAAATATTAAAAAAAAAAGAAAGAAAATGTCAAAAGTTTTTTAAAAAGGAGCTTTTTAATAGTTGTAACAGGAAAAATAGTTCCCTATTACTGTACTGTTCTGTATTTGACATTGGCTAGCAGTCCGGTATAGGGATCCCCTTACCCTCCAAAAGACATAGTGCTGAGGTTAGCTCCCCCTCAGACAGGCATACACTATTTTAATGTTACTATCTTTTTTTTTCATGTGGCTGTCATGTTTTTACAGGGCTGAGCCAGTTTGTGAGCACGCCACTTTGCAGCCATCGTAGCTCAGAGAGGCTTTCTCTTTCATCATCTCTCAGAGTGTTTGCCTGTTTTAAAGCAGAAAGTTGCAACATGTGTAATGAGAAGTCACTAGTGAGTAGAGTGGCAGGGTTTACAGTATGGGGCAGTGCTGGGGGGGTAGGAACAGAACTACAAGTGGAGATTGCATACCAATGTAATGGGCAGCACTGTACTGTGGAGGGGGCATATTGTCGAGCTGCAGGGATGATGAGCAGCAGGAGACCCATGTATGACTGCCTCACATTGTACTGCTTTGTAAAGAAAAAAACTGAAGGTCAAATTTAAATTTTAACAGTCTGCACCATGAAATTGGGGATACTCTTGATGGTGAACGGGTAGCTGGGTGGGCTGAGTGACTGACTTACAGCTTGGTTAATAGATCACGGTCAGTTGCCACAAGCTTTTGCTGATGGTAGCACAATGATACCATTCTGTTGGGTGGCTCAGGTTGGCACAGCTAGTGCCAGTTGTGAAGTTATGTCCTAATAAGGACACAGCTGAAAGACTTTCAGCCAATCACAATTCAGGAAATTTTGTTCCCATTTTATAAATGCATTTATCTAGCAATTTTTATTCTCACCTTCATTGTATATATCATCTATCTATTTATCTATCTATCTGTCTGTCTGTCTGTCTGTCTGTCTATCAGTCTGTCTTCTTGAGACAGTGGAATCATATCTTCATTCACACAGGTCCCAAAGGGACCTGCATGAACATAAGCAGATGCACAGGGCCCTCTAGGCCCTCTGCTAAACAAGAGTCTATCTCCCTACAGAAGTACTCACTTCCATGCAGTAATGAATATCAAGAATTTGTGGGACTGGCTAGTGGGCAGCAGAAGTGCAGGACCTCCTGGGCCCTGTGCTTCCATGTGGCAACAGATACAGATGCACAGGGGAAAGAGTCCATCTGCCAGCCAAAGTGCAGAGCCTTTTGGCACCCACTGGTGTGCACAGAACATTTTAGGGAGTCTAAAGATGTGTCCAACCCCCACAATTCTGTAAGCACCAACTTTTTCTGCCTGACCCAAAAAATCTATTTTGCAGCCACAGGTCAGTGTGTATGTCTTACATATGTGCTGAAGAGTACAGAAGTACTGTACAATTTTGATATCATGGATTTCATGGTGCCTGCACTTTTGTAGCCAGAGGTCGGTGTCTATGCCAAACTCAATTTGCTATGCACACATAAAATTGTACAACAAAACTCCATTTGTTTCAGGCATGGAAAATTTAAGGTTCTCACAATGTGTATGACCTCAAAAATCCATTTCCCATATACACAGCAAATTGTAACCCAAAAACTCAATTCCCAATACACAGAAAATGTTTCGGTCTGAGGATGTGTCCAATCCCAAAACTCCATTTCCTCATTCGCATGAGAAATAATGATAGAAGAACTCAATGTGCCATGTCCATGGAAAATGTTGCTGCTCTAAGGATATTTCTAACTCCAAAAAATTAATTCAAATTGTTTTAGTTTGACTCAAAAATTCAGTTTCCAGTGCAAACTGAAAATGTCAGTGCAAATCAAAATTTACTGCATAAACTGGAATTTTTTGTACAAACTGCAAATTCAATTTACTGTATGAACTGTAATTTTTGGTGGAAACCAACATTTTGGGTGTGAATCAAAAATATGTCTGATGAACCGAAAACAAATCTGACAAACTGAAAATCAGACAGTGGCCACCACAAAGTCTCAAAATACTATTTTGGGTTCATCAAACTAATAGAATATTGCTTTGGATGTCCCATTTAGCAAGGTTCATGTTTTGTTTTCAGAATGTTCATTTGTATGGTTTGGGGATTTTTTGTTAACCAAGATGAAAAAACAAGATGGCTGCCATCATGAACTGAAAAAAGCCTTTGGTTTGTGAGGGCCATTTTTGGTTTGTGACAGCTTTGTGATGTGAGCCAAAAATGCTCTCACAAACCAGAAATTTACCATTTTTACCACAGGCTTATCCAAAAACCCTACTTAGCATGCTCAGAAATAGTTTTTTAATCCTAATAACTCTAGAACTGATTAATATTTTGTCAATAAATCTTTGTAAGGCACTACCTTGGCATAGGCTGGTTCTGCCCTAAAAGTTTCAGAAATAAATTCTGTGCTGTCTAGGCTGTGCACAAGAGCGAAAGAGAGCTTATTAAGTATAGACCAAAACACAATAATTCATTAAAAATCAATGTTCCATACCTCAGAAGCCACACACAAAGCTATCATGAAACTTTTTACATTTTGAGACCCTGCCAGCCAGACCATGCATGCCAAATCTGGGGCTGTTTGTTAGATGCTGCAAACATTATTAAGGTGCAAAAATTGGAATTTAACATTAAGTACCTTAGTCATCCCTAACTAATACGTGCCAGTATAATAAGCTATAGATATTGATAGAGAAATATAGATATAGAGAGATATTCTCTCACTCTCTCTATATATATATCTTTATATCTATATATACATTTGGTAGCACAGTAGTACTACCATAGTTAGGGTTGAGGAGCCATTTCTATGTTAAACCCCAAAACTTTGCACCTTAATAACTTTGCAACCATTTGACGGATTTGCCTGAAATTTGGCATACATGATCAAGAACCATAGGCCTTGGGATCTACCAAGTTTTATACTGGTAGGATATACAGCTGCAGAGTTATTAAGCATGATCTGCGTGCACATTTATGCTTTTTCTGGAATTCTATGGTCGCGCCTACAGGTCGTACGGTTTGCGTGACTGGCCCAAAATCTTCAGGGAATGTGTGTCCATGGTCCCTGATGTGCCTTTCAAAGATTTGGTGAAAAAATATTAAACAGTTCAAAAGTTATTCAAAAAACAATTTCCCATTATAAGTCAATGGGAAAAGATAAAAAGTTTGACTGTCGCAAATGCATTTTTACTTTCGCAAATGGGCCTGTTACTTTCGCAAATCCACCATTTTGTTTTCAGTTGGTGATCATAAAAATGCTTGGCATTTAAATTTGGGACCCTCTAGCAACCTAATTCTTTTTGTATTCACCTAGTCGGACCCTGAGGATGCTACCCATATCTTTATTTTGGGGTAAAACACCGCAGAAATATGTTTTTCAAATTTCTGGAAAAAGTACTTTCACAAATTACTTTCGTGCTAATGAAAGTGTTGCAAATTTTTGCGAAAGCTTTTGCAAATTGCGACAGTAGTTTTCTAGTCTGTGGGAAAATGACAGCAATTCTTTGGCACTGCGCTGCAAAAGAACGGTTGGGAATTTTGGGCTGAAATTTGGAAGGAATGCAGCTGACATCTCACAGATGTGCCTTTCAGTGTTGTGTTGAAAAAATATTACACGTCAGCAAAGTTACGGCACTCCAAATTTGACATTTTTTCCCATAGGATAACATTACAGCGCCCGACGCATTACAGGAATCCTTTGGCACCCTGCTGCAAAATAACAGTTTGGTCTTTTTTCCTGAAATTTGAAGGGAAGACAGCCAACAGCCAACAGATGTGCCTTTCAGTAGTTTTGTGAAAAAATATTACAGGGAGGCAAAGTTATGGCGCTCTGAACTTCTCTTTTTTCTCATAGGATAACATTACGGCGTTCGCCGCGCCTTTCAGGGCCCGTATCTCAGAAACAGTGCGAGATACAGACTTTTCATCAGAAAAGCATTTAGTCCCCACTACAAAACTAGCCAGGACAGCCATAAATCATATGACTTTTAAATTTTTTTTCTACGTCGTACGGTTCCTGAGATATAACCTATTTAGTATTCAAGTCCTCATTTTCTGTTCCGATACCCATTATTGTGCATACATTCTTTGTACTCACTGTCTTTCTCTATTCAGCTTTTGGGGAAAACCAGCCTGTGTGCTTACATTACTGTTACCGTTGCCCTTTCTGCTTGCAGTTCCGTGCCCATTTCACTTACCGTTGACGTCTATGCCACCATGTGTGTTATCCTTTGCATTTTCATTTGCACTTGCGTTTCTGTTATTTTTTGCCATTTGTGTCTACAGTACTGTTTCTCTTTCTGTTTCACTTTGCGTCATCATGCCCATTGACATTTCTGTTTGCAGGCACCATGTTACTATGTGACAACACATCATGTGCCAGACTGCTCCCTGCCTATGCCAATTCTCAAAGTACTCTTCTGTTCTCATCTGCTTGGCATTACCATATGCGCCATTGTTAGCACTTCTGCTTACATTGCTGTTCCTGTTACTATATACAAGACATCATGTGGTGGGGCTCATAACATTACATGGCGAGTGTGGGCCCAGAGGGCCCTTGCTCCCGCCGCTACATTACATTCAATATTTCATTATCATTCTCAAAAGAAGGAAATTAGAGGCAAAAACTCTGTTTAATGCATTAGTTAGGGTTGTTCCACAGTGACAAAGTGAGGAATTGGCTGTTAGGTTGAAACCCTAACTCGAATTCACCCCCCAGCACCACACACACACACACACACAGACACACACACACATGCAAGTATGAGGGAGGACCAAGTCAACACAACCAATGACAGACATCCAGCAGCAGGTGACAGAAATAACAAACAATTGTCTAAATGTACTACGAGACATCCCACCCACCTGACCAGGTACTGCATGCTCAGTGGAGATCAACAGCAAAACTGAGGCCATGTACACCAAACGTACACATCCCTGATTGCAGCCGCACAGCGATGACCACACTTAGTAGTTGCATGGCCTTTACCCACTGATGCCCACACCAGACCACACCACATGTGGTGGGCCACCAAGCAATAGAGTTGGAGCAAAACCAAGGAGTTGTACAGGTAATATCTCTGATTATAACAAGGGTTTGAGAAATGCAGCTTTCTAATTGACTGTAAACACTGTAACAGCCTTATGTTTAGTTTTTATTAAGATACATGTAGAGCCTAACCATATGATGAACATGGTTTAATGTTGTTTAAAAACAGTTTTATTATGATAGCAATAAGCCACTCCCAGGTATTATGTTAATGGTCAGTTTATCACTGTCTAGCGACATGTGGCACTCGCCACGCCTCATTCAACATTAAACCCCTACAGGGTGATTAACAGACCATTTAACATAACTGTTGGTCATGCCTTATTGCTTAATTGTCTTTATGAGTAGATACTTTCCCTCTGCTAGGCACTGCAGCAGCTTTGCAACACAGTGTCCCACCCAGTTATACCATACACTGTCTAGTTACTGGAGAATGGATGTGAATATGAACTCATGAAGATGAACAGTGTAACTCGATCATTACAGTCATCAGAACCTTAGTGTGATTATAACTGACCGAGTCGGTGATAGAGAAAAACCCCTCCTGTCCTAGTACACTTACCCCATTGTGAGTTAAATCAATACTAAAAGACATTCTGTTTATATCTACAATATACCTACTTGATTCCTGTTGTACCACAATTAACATAGTCATCACTTTGATAGCATCAGTGACAGAAGTGTGGCAAACCCAAACACTAGGCATACAGCCTGAGTATGAAACAACTTTTAAAAAAATTACACTGTGTCCATAAGTGGCATAGATCACTCATTGCAACAATAGTAAATGTATCACTATTTGAATAAATTAGTCATCACAGATGCAATGAGATTATAGTGTATGGTAGAATGTTGTTATGGATAGAAATCCATAACTAGAATGGAGTTGTTATGCTGCAGTAGCTATGTCATCACAGCTGTTATGCTGCACTAGCTATGTCACTACTGCAGCAGAACAACTTGGAATGCTGCCACATAGCTGCTTTCCTCAATCCAGTTAAGCTGGAGGTTTTTTTTTTTTTTTTTAAACTTGAACTTGCAGACACTGTGTCATTTAAAAAAAAAAATTAAATTTCTATTCTGTGTTGTCTTCTCCAGCTGGTTTTGTGCGATTTTCTATGCTGTGACTGCCCATACACTATAAAAGATTGTGTATGAGCAGTCATACACAAACAAGAAAATTCTTGTATCTCGAGGTTCCCTTGGTAACAAAGTACCTCTCGAGCTGCACTCTCGAGGTCATCTGTTACCAAGGAAACCTCTCGATACAAGAATATCCTTGTTATGTATGACTGCTCATACACAATCCTCTATGTCTTTCTCAGGTACAACATACTCAGTAAGTGCCTACAGGAAAATCTATCCTATAGACATCTCCGATACAGGTACGTCATTGTTGGCTCAGTAGTGCTATGATATTTAGAAGTTGCTTGGCCTGATCCATACAATTACACTGTTTCTTACAAAGAATACTTACTGCATCTTTAGTATTGAAACACACTGAAGGTCTATGTATGCACATCAGCAGTACACCTTCATCAGTAAGAATGCATCTGATACTGGCAGTACAAATTTCACAGCGTTGAACAGGCAATGCTTTTCCATATGTTTACTTCAGCCTCTCTATCTTGAGTAAACAGTTGCAGTAAATGTACTACTATGTAAATCACATACTAAATGTAACACCACTTTTATCTTGAGCATGCTAGTGTCTTGTAGTTAATTTATGTACTTCTCTTAATTAATGTATACTCACTAGTGTTAAAACCTTTCTACAACTGTCATCATGCACCTTCAGCATTTATATTGACTAACGGCACAGTACCAGTTGTGGTGTGGTGTGGGGCATCAGTAGGTAAGCCATGCAACTACTAAGTGTGGTATGTTGTGTGCAGCTGCAATCAGGGATGTGTACGTTTGGTGTACATGGACTCAGTTTTGCTGTTGATCTCTACTGAGCATGCAGTACCTGATCAGGTGGGTGGGGATGTCTCGTAGTACATTTAGACAATTGTTTGTTATTTCTGTCACCTGCTGCTGGATGTCTGTCATTGGTTGTGTTGCCTTGGTCCTCCCCATACTTGCAAGTGTGTGTGTGTGTGTGTGTGTGTGGTGCTGGGTGACTTGAGTTAGGTTTTCAACCCTAACAGTGAATTTCCTCACTTTTGTCACTGTGGAACAACCCTAACTAATGCATTAAACTGAGTTATTTGCCTCTAATATATATATATATATATATATATATATATATATATTCCTTTCTTTTGTTATTGGATCTCTCTTGCTCTCTTCTCTTCTGAACCTTTCAGTGCTATGTATGATATATTTGATATTTTGTTAAATATAGAAGTTTTCTTTCTTGAGAATGGCATGAAACACACTGATAACAAGTATTTATAGACATTCATTGTAGCTCCATGTGTTTCTGAATTGGTATACTTATGATTGCAGTGTTGTTGTTTTTTTACGGTGCATAGCACCTGTGAAACAAATGGCACAGAATTAAGTATGATGTGCATTTTATGTTTAAAGGTGAATTTAACCACCTCAAGGAAATCAGATATATTGAGGAGTTTATAGACCAGTCCTATGTTCAGCAAGCACAACATACTTACTATAAGTTTATGTTTACTGTGATATTAACCATTGAACCTAGGATCCTTTCCAGTAGCATCTGAATACTTACTCACAGCCATCTCCCTCCATCCCTCATGAACTGTACCCTCCAAACCAAATAATGGACCAGAGATAAGTAGAAATGCAGTTGTAAAGAGAGGTAGAGATACGTGATCTCTGAAGATGATAGCTGGATTCTGATCAAATGTTTTAATAAAATAAAAAGAGGGAGACATTTTTAATTTTTCCCACTTCAACCATACATTCCTGTCAGCAATAGACTTACTGTATAACTTTAAAATTGCTCTGCCTAATTTCATAGAACTTACTGATGATCCCTTAATTGTGGCAAAGTATTTTTGTGTGCTTTCTCTGACTGACAACTGATTTTCAGCTGTCAATACATTTATGCCGGCTTACTCACCATGCATCTGCTTGCTGCCAGTAAGTGTCTCTGTTTATCTTCCATGACCTGATACCCATCATGTCACTCCTTGGCTGGATACACCTCAGTTCTTTGAAATGGGTGCAGAAGTATCCACTTGATGTCAGTCTATTAATGATGGTGAGTTCACTTAGTGCTCCAGGGCACAGCCATCAATTACGGGGGCATTTGTCTGGGAACTTCAGCATCTTCCATGCCTCCAAACAATAAAAGGCACCCTTATACATATGTGTTCTACACTCTAGAGCTGTAGTTTGAGCTAGACAAGTATGCCTTTGACCATGGAGTGATGGCAGCAGTTTTTTATTGCTCCACAAAGTATAAGGGCACAATAAACAAAAGCTCTGTGTGCAAGTTTAAAATGGACTACTTCACACAATTTCACACTATTACTGATCCCACTAACTTGGCACCTCAACTTCATAAAAAACAAACATACATGCAGTTACCCACCGCTACTGGTAGAGGATTTTGATAATACTATAAAAGAATCTGGTACTGCTGGCACCTGCCAAAAGGTATAGTGTGATTAAACTGTGCTTCTATAAAGGATATTTTCAGACAGAGCAACAAGAGTACAGTGTTCAAAACTACTTTAATTCTTCCGTAGGTCAAAAAAAAGCACTCACAACAGCAGCAATATACATAATTGCACACAAGTCCAAAAATGTCCCTATGATCCACGCCGATTCCAAGAGAGGCAGAAATGTTTGCAGGAATCTGGATTAGAACCCCATCCTCTCTGTGGTGCCCCATTACTGTGATGACAGCCTTTAAGAAAGTGAGTGTTCTTGTGAAACACATCAGGTGATGCCACAGAGGGGATGGGGTTCTATTACAGATGCCTTCAAATGTTCTTGCCTCTCCTAGAATCAGTGTGGATTTTATATACATTTATGGATTTATGTGCAGTTGTGCATTTCCTGCTGTTGTGATTGCTTTTTTCTCCAAAAACGGAACAATTAATGTATTTCTGAGCACTGAACTCTTGTTGTCCTGTCTGAATATATCCTTTAAAGGAGCTCAGTGTAATCACGCTATATCTTTTGGCAGATGGCAGCTGTACTAGATTCCTTTACAAGTTTGAAGTTTGCATTCAGCACTGCCAGACACTGGGTGCAGTCATCTGCTTCTTTGAAATAATAAAGTGAAAGCAAACTGTTAGAAGTCTATATTCTGAAGGTGCATTGTGAACAGTTGAGTGGTCCATGCTATAGCCCTGGGGGAAGTAAAAGCAAACTCTCCATAATTCCCATTTTCAAATGGAGATAGCTTACAGCTAAATACAAAATGTGGATGGACTTTTATAAATAGATTAGGTTACAGCCAAAGGAAATGAGCAAGAGTGGATAGAAAAACACCTTCCAATTTCCCTTCCCTGAAAGCTGGATTTGTCAGCACAAAGTGAGCAGTGGCCCAAGAACTCATTCCCCCCCCTTCAAACTAGTCATAAATATTGATGAGACAGGGTCAACATGATTCCTGTGTCTGAGAAGCAATGGAGGCCACAGGTTCAGAACAGGTTGCTGTTACAGGGCAGAGTGACAATGGAGTTTGCCCTTTAAGGGGCAGACCATGTTGTCCTGGTTCACCCCTTCCCTCCTCCATAGAATGGTTGTGCTTAGAAGGGGAAGGAAGGGGAGGGGCTAAGGGCCAGAACAATGGGACAGGTAACAGGAAGGGGACAGGGGAAGGGAGGTAGATAAGGGACAGCACAAGGGGGCCTCACCCACTTTTTGCTGGAGTTTTGATCTACAACAGCTGCAGCATGTCGGATTGGCAATTTCTTTGAGGTTTGTTTTGCCAAGAGAGAGAGGTAAGGAAACAAAAAGATGATATGGCAGGACGGTATGTTGAAGTTTTTTTTTTTTAAAAAAAGAGAAAGAAGGAGATGAAGAATATATATACAGGTTTAAGATAGAACATGTTACAGTAGGAGGAAATGTGGAGGATCCTGGTAGGGATGGGGATCAGAATGTGGTTGAGAGAGCAACCCAGGACCACGTGGGGTGACGCGCACACCTCGTGGGGTCTTATTGGAAAGATTTTGCGTACTGTGATGCCTTGTAGGTTTCTGAGGACAGGTTTTGCTGGCTGCTAAAAATTGGTATAACTGAAGGAGCCCCTGAGCAGGGGAGAGAAGGCGTGAGCAGGGAACACATGGTGGGGTGCCACGCGCAGTTTGTGGGGAGGAGTAGCAAAGTATTTCATTGATTTTTGCATTTCATGGTGATTTAACCTTTTGGGTGGCTGCATGATATGAATGAGGGGCCTGGAATGGCCTTGGAGATGGGAGAGCAGCGCGCGCTGGGACCCCCGTGGGCGTGGCGTCACACACAGCTGCGTGGGGCTGTAAAACCCCCCCCTTTTGTCTGGTTGGGTGCAGTGTTGGCAGTTGTGTGGCCATTTGGTGGCCTGGGGAGGAAGGATAGGCCTAGAAGAGGCCCTGAGCCATGGATGGCGTGGCGCAAGGCACACGCCTCATGGGGGTTTGCTAGACAGGCACTTGCTCTTTGTTCTCAGGCTAAGTAGGCGCTGGGTGGCTGTTTTGTTGCCATTGGGAGCAGGAGGCCTGGAAGAAGCTTGGAAGCTGGAAAGGGTGAGTGAGATCCTGGAACCACATGGCAAGTGTCACACATCGCGTGGGGGGGTGTAAGGATCCTTGTACCATGCTTTGTATGTTGGTGGTGGGTGTATGGCCTCTGGGTTGCCCGGAAGGGATGGTAGGCTGGAAGAGGTCCCAACACATGGACCGCACGGTGTGTCACATGCTATGGGCGGTGCAGAGGGGAGGCAGTCTCCTGGGGCTGGGGTGGTTACTGGGATTGGGGCAAGGGCATTTTTGGGTGGAAAATCAGGGAAGTAGGCCTGGAAAAGGCCAGGGGCCAAAGAAGAGCAATTAGGTTAGGGGACCACGTGGCATGACATCACACACTGTCGGGGGGATGGGACAACAGTATGCCCAGGGGGATAGGGTGAGTTCCACAGCTCGTGGGGGGCCTTTGTTGAGGCATACTGGGGGGAATGTAAGGGGCCTGGGGGGAGGCCAAGGGCAGAGAGAGAAGGATCACGACCCGGGACCTCATGGGGACATTCCACACTGGGAAGTGGTCGCCTTAGAAGGGGGGGCTCCCACCTTTTTTACGGGGCTATTTGCTTTGGGTAGTGCAAAAAAAAAAAAAGCTGGCACAGGCAGGAATATAAAAGGGGGGGCCAATTATGGGACCATGCGGTGCATCCATTCCCTACAGTAGGGATGCTGACTGGTGGTGCCCTGGTCAGCCCAGGCAAGGAGGGAAGCACCCCCCCAAAAAAAATATATATAATATATTTGTAATTATAAATAAGAGGAGGCACTTGAGTGTATGACAAGGGGGGGTGTCAAACAGGACGGGGACCTTCACTGGTGGCACAGTCTGTTTTAAGGGGGAGTGTGGTGCGAAGGACAGGAGGAAGGTGTACAAAAAGGTACAGATATACAAATAACCCTGTTTTCTGTTCCTGTAGTTGTCTTCACAGAGCAAAGATAAGACAGACATGGCACTAAAGAAGAGCAGGCCATCGAAGGAAGATGCTTACAAGGCTATAATTGAATTGGCAGAAAAGGCAAACAGAATGTGTGAACTGGTGGAGGGGAAGGAACCAGGGAGACCCAGGGAGAAAAGCGGGCCCGGGAAAAGGTGGCAGGGGGAAACGACCAGCCAAAGGGTTATGTAGCCCCGCTAGGGTACCACTGGCAATAGCGGGGCCCACCAAGGTGGTTGATCCAGCACCTCTGCGGCCTGTGGACCCGGTGACGCCAGTACCCCCCCAGATCAAAGGGGTATCTCCCCGACTGAACCCAGACATGATGCCCAGAATGGTTTGTTCCCTCCACAGACCTCAGTAGCTCACCCTCCACCTCAACCGCAGGGAGAAGCAAGGGGAACTTTGGAGGACTCCAGGCAGCACGGCCCGGATAAGGTTACAGGTAACACATCCAGTGCAATGGGAGATAGTATAAAAGAATATATAGGGCAAATTGTGGCAGCACTGGGGACAGAAGGTCTGGGGCAGATGGAATCGGCTCTAGCGGAGATTAGGATGGAAAAGGAGGTGCTGGAAAAGAATGGAAAGGGAGAGGGGAGAGAAGGAAAGGGTACACGAGAGATAGGTCTGCCTGGGATGAGGATAGGCAAGCATGTGCCATTGGCTACAAAGGAAAAAATATGGAAAGGGGGATACGTGGACATATTCACTTTGGTGAGCCAGGAGGTGGCAGCCAAGTACGAGGAAACTGAGGGCATAGGTAAGAATGAGATGGCAGCTGCCATAGTGCTTTTAGGGAAAAAAGAGGATGACAAGTTCGCAAAAGGGAAGATGTGGGAAGGGTGGTCTCTAGGTTTTTCCATTTTTTCAGCCATCATTCTGGAAAAAAGGCCAGAGCTGGGCATCCCGCTCATTACTTATTCATTGATAATATGGAGAGCAAAAGCAAAGGGTGGGGTGGGGTGGCTATACTACGATGAATGTTTTTTGGCAGAGAATGGCATAATTTGGGGACATGAGATGGAATACCAAGCAGATAGATTTGTGGATGGATTATGTAACAGATCAATCCACACCCGAAGGTGAGTTGGACAAAAAGAGGTTCATGCCCCAGAGATGTTGCTGGGCTTATAACAGGGCCTTTTGCTCGTGGTCTCAATGTCATTTTCAGCATGCTTGCTCAAAATGCGGAGGAGGGCACCCGGCAAACAAATGTAGAATGACATGGGTCCAGGGAGCACAAGGGCATGGGGGGCAGGGATCAGGTCAACAGTTTTTTTGAGATGGCCAGAGGTTTAAAGGACAAACATGGAACAGGGAGGCGGGTAGGGGAATGGAAATGGGGGGGTCAGCACCAATGAGGGAGGGAAGGTCAGGCAAAATGAGAGGGTGGGGTCAGGGAGGAGTGGTGGGGGCACAATAGGCAACAGTTTGGCATGGCCAGAACCCCCATCAACTTGAAGGCATGGACAATTTGCCTGGCCAGATATCCAGACACGAGCATGCGGGATATTATTTTAAGGGGTTTTAACACAGGTTTTTCATTACAGAGTAGGGGACCCAGGCAAGCAAGGGAGGTGAGCAACCTTGGGTCAGTAAAAGGAAAGTAGGAAATGCTAAGACAAAAGATAGAGAAAGAAAAGGCAGCAGGTAGGGTAGAGGGCCCATTTAACACCCCCCCATTGCCAAACATGCAGATCTCGCCATTGGGTTTGGTACCCAAGAAACAAGAAGGGGAATACAGGGTGATCCACCATTTGTCCTATCCAGAAGGGGAGTCGGTGAACAATTTCATCAGTGAGGAACATAGTAAGGTAACATATGCGACACTAGAGGATGCAGTCCAGATAATAAGGGCCACAGAGGATGCATGGATTGCAAAAACGGACATTAAGTCCGCTTTCAGACTGCTTCTGGTCAGGAGGGAGAACTGGGATCTATTGGGTTTTAAAAGTAGGGGACAGTATTATTTTGACAAAGCAATGCCAATGGGTTGTTCCACAGCATGTGCTACATTCGAGGCGTTCAGCACTTGTTAGCAGTGGATATTCCAGGAAAAAACAGGTTACAGGACGGTCATCCATTATCTGGATGATTTTCTTTTCATTGGGAAGGGAAAACGGGAGACACAGAGGATGCTGGGTAAGTTTCAGGAATTGTGCCGGGAGCTAGGGGTCCCATTGGCACCAGAAAAAAACAGAGGGCCCCAGCAGGGTTATGGAATTTCTGGGGATCGAGATGGATGCCCCGAATGAAGTATTTAAACTACCGGACAAAAAAGTAAAGAAGTTGAAGGAACTAATCCAGGTACGCACCAGCAGGAGACGGGCACAACTAAAATTGGTGCAGCAGGTACTGGGGCACCTGAACTTCGCATGCTGGGCCATCGGACCAGGAAGGGCATTCACAAAGTGGTTAGCCAGGGTTACAGCAGGGGTCACCAGACCACATCACTGGGTAGATCTGATGCAAAGTGTCAGGGAGGATTTTAAAATCTGGGAAGAATTTCTCAGAAATCACAACGGGTGCTCTTTCTGGCAAGAAGAGTGGCTATACAACACAGACCTCGACCTCTACACAGACACTGCTGGGGGACTAGGCATGGGGGGGTTACCTGAGGGGTAGATGGTTCGCAGAACCATGGCCTGCCAGTTGGGTGAAGGAGGGGAAGGTGAAAGATATAACATTACTAGAGATCATGCCCATATGGGCATGTACCTTGGTCTGGGGGGAGGAATTACGGGATCAAAAAGTGACATTTTGGTGTGACAATAGAGCAGTGGTGGATGTTCTGAACAACAGGGGAGCCAGGTCAGGCACAGTCATGCAGGTATTATGACTTTTAGTTTTAAGAGCTTTGCAGCTGAACATGTCATTCAGAGCACAACACATAGAAGGGGTACACAATACTCTGGCTGACAGCCTTTCCCGTCTGCAGTTGGACCATTTTTGGAGGCTGGCACCAGCAGCGGAAGAACTAAAAACACCTATTCCAATGAACATCTGGGATGTTGGCAAGAAGGAGCAGAACTGTTGTTTCGCAGCTCTTGGGCGCCTCGGACTCTGAGGGCCTACAATGGGGCCTGGTGAGTGTTTCAAACATTCAGGGCAGAGCACCAGATGGAGGTAAGTAGGCCACTCATGGAGGAACAGTTGGGAATGTTCACTGTGGAGCAGTGGAAAAAAGGCACAGCCCACACCACTATAGGAGTCTATCTGGCAGGGATTAGTGTTATCTGCAGTCTAAAGGGGTGGAAGGACCTGACAAAATCTTTACTCATCAGGAGAATGATGCAAGGATGGAGCAGGTTGAGACAAGGGCTAGCAGATAATAGAAGGCCGATAGGGGAGCAGTGGCTAATAAGGCTGCAGGACATGCTCCCGGCAATATGCAGGTCAAAGGCCAAGGACCAACTATTTCACACAATTTACGTGGTATTGTTTGCAGGGGCCATGAGAGTGAGTGAAGTGATAGGCCATGGGAGAGAAGACAAGGAAGGGGGGTTAGAATGGGAAGATGTAGACTGGGGGGTAGCAGAGATACAGATCAAGATAAAGAGGTCAAAAATGGATCAAAAAGGGCAAGGTTGCATAGTGACACTGAAAGGGCAAGCAGAGGGTGCAATATGTCCAGTACAGGCTCTGTGGGCTTTCGCCGCGGAGCATAGGAACAGGACGGGAAAATTATTTATACATGGTGATGCAAAAAGGGTCACTGGCTACCAAGTCACAGCATTACTAAAAAAGGGCATGCAATTCATGGGGGAAGACCTGGCTAATTATTCATCCCATTCCTTGCGGATTGGGGCTGCCTCACAGTGGGCAGCAGCGGGAGAAACAGTGAATGGGATATTGGAAAAGGGACGCTAGCGATCAGCCAGTTATAAGAGATACATTAGAGCACTGAAGTAAAGAAATATATATATATATATATATATATATATATATATAATATTTGAAAATGGCACTCCTGGTTAGCTGCAGAACTGGGGAGGGGCGAGTCAGGGAAAAAGGTGATGGGAGCCAAAAAAAAATAAATAACGAGGGGTTAGAATACGGGTAGGACACTAAAAGCAGGTGTAAAATAATGAATTGTGCTTGTACCCCATAGGTAGAGGGAGGATCATGGAAGTCTGGATCTGCGGCCATTCCTATATCTATTGGGCTGGAAAAAGAGCAGAGAAGAAGGCCGGGGGAAGGCAGCTGTACCAGGATGCAAGAAAGTGTAGGTTGGTCTGGTATGGCATATGGGGAATGAGATGGGCACAGCTGCTTCCAACCTTAAAAGAACTCAAGGAACGGCAGCCCAGCCCAGATCTCATTATTATACATCTAGGGGGCAACGACCTTGCAGGCAGGCCTTGGGTAGACATATACTTACAAATAAAAAGGGATTTAGCGGCAATATGAGAGTGGTGGCCGCAGGTGTGCATCGCCTGGTCGGATATGATACCACGGAGGGTATGGAGGCAGGAGCACAGCCACAGAGCAGTAGACAGGGCCAGGAGGAAGATGAATAGGAGGGTTGGGACGTTGGTAAGGCAGATGGGAGGACAGGTGATACGGGGGTAGATGAATGGGTAGAAGATTTCTACAGGTCAGACGGTGTGCACCTGTCGGACCTAGCCATAGATATGTTCAATACAGTAACAATGGGTTTTATAGAAGCATGAAGAAAACATGCAAAAAATGGAATATATAAAAAAAAAGGAGGAACATAAGGATATTCCCTGAGGTAAGGGAGAATGCTACCCTAAGTATTGGGGAAGCCAGCCATCCCAAGCAAGCTGGAGACTGGCTAGTGGGGGAAAAAAGTGGAGGGAGAAGGGGAGGGGGGAAGAATAAAGGAATAACACAAGAAGAGGAAGAAGATGAAGGAGAAAGCGGTCTCGGTTTTCACCATTACCTAATGGAAAAGGAGAAGGAGAAGAAGAAGGCACCCAGGTTTTCACCTGGGGGAAGGATAATCAGAGATTGATATATGGATGGAAATAAACGAAAGGTTGAAAATATGATAATAAAGAAATTGAAATGGAATATGGAATTATGAATATAAATAAATTAATTGCCAATATGAGCACAACAACAAACAATGGTCTCCGTTTTTTTGTGAGGGAAAAGGGGGGGATCCAGGACAAGAGGCAGGTGTCTTTGATGTTTGCTTGGATGTTATCAGGTGATTTCATCCCAGTGCAGGTCATACACAAAGACAAGATACCTGTCTGTCACCATGCTCATACATTTTATGATGACTGGGCCATCACACAGACCCCAACCACAGGCAAGTTAAACCACAATGATTTTACAAACATACAAACATATAAAGAAGCAAGCAGAAGAAGGCCATTTGGTCTGTCTAGTCTGCTCATATTGCAGTTTCCACAGCTTGAGCTACTGACCATGCCCCCATCCCCACTCCTCCCATCCTCCCTATCCATGATCCTTACCTTTCCCATGCCTATCCCAGCCTCTATTGAAGCTGATCACCATTTTCATCAAGACCACCTCTTCCAGCAGAGCATTCCAAGTGTCCTCCACCCTCTCTGTGAAGAAGTGCTTCCTGACTTCCATCCTAAACCTCCCACCCTCCAGCTTAAGACTGTGCCCTGTCATGGTTTCCACTTAGTTTAAAGTGTCCCTCCTTATTCCCCTTTTTTATCTCTTTCAAGTACTTGAAGGTCTCAACCATGTCCCCTCTATCTCTCTCTGCTGTCCTCCAGGGAGTACATGTTCAGTACCCTCAACCTCTTCTCATATGCCTTACCCTGCTGACCCACTATTATCTTTGTAGCCCTTTTCTGGACCTTCTCCAGTAGGTTAATGTCATTTTGAGGTGTGGGCAACCAGTATTGAACTCCATAATCTAGATGTGGCCTCACCAATGACTTGTACAAGGGCAGTATAACCTCCTGTCTCCTACTACTGATCCCCTTAGCTATGCATTTCAGCATCTTGTTTGCCCTTGCTGCTGCCTTCTGCATGGCATGGAGTGCTTCAGGTCACTAATGATCAACACTCCCAGGTCCTTCTACTCCTCTGATGCAGATACCTGGACTTCACCCAGCTAGTACTCCATCCTGAGATTCTTGGCTCCAATGTACGTAACTTAGCATTTTCTGGTACTAAAGTCAAGCTGCCAGATCCCTGCACCACCTCCCCAACTTTTTCAGATCATCCTGTAGGTCCTGTATCCTTTCAGATGTGTCCACTCTCCTGCAGAGCTTCATATCAGCCATGAATAGGCACATTTTGCCCTTAATGCCATCTCCAATGTCATTGATGAAGACATTGAACAATACCGGCCCCAGCACTGAGCCATGCGGGACCCCACTGGTGATCCCTCTGGTGTCAGACAACTCTTCCCCCAACAACCACCCTCTGTGTTCTGTCCCTCAGTCAGTTTTCCACCCATCTTGCCATCTACTTCCCAATCCTGAGCTCCACCAACTTCCTAATCAACCTTTTCTGGGGCACAAGGTCAAAGGCTTTGATGAACTCCAGATGGAGGATATCTATCGTTTAGCCCCTGTCTACTGTCTTAGTGACACAGTAAAAGTAGTCAATCAGATTCATTTTACACCGCCCCCCCACCATAAACCCGTGGTGCCTCACATCATGGAGACTATGCTTCTCTAGATATTCTACCAACCTTTCCTTAAGTATGGTCTCCATGAGCTTGCACACAATTGAGGTCAGACTGACAGGACTGTGATTCCCAGGGTCATCCTTGGAACAACTTTTGTGGAGGGGCACCACATGTGCTGTTCTCCATTCCAGGGGTACCATGCTTGAATCCAGTGAACTATTAAATAGGCTTGTAAGTGGCCCTGCCAGCTCCTCAGCCAGTTCCCTTAGTACCCTTGGACATACTCTGTCCAGGCCCAATGATTTTTCCACCTTCAATGCTAGCAGTCCCTGCCACACTTTATCCACCTCTAGCACTACATCTGTGTTTTCCTCCCACACTGCTCCTCTTCTCCCTCCTGAATGCACTGATCCATCCTTCTCCCTGGTGCAGAGAGAAGTATTCATTTAGTATCTCTGCTTTCCCCCATTATCCTCCACCCAGTCCTCCCATTTCTTAAGCCTAACAATCCCATCATTCTTGTCCCTTTTCTCACTTATGTACTGAAAGAAGGCCTTCTCCCCCTTCTTAATTTCTTCAGCAATCTGCAGTTCCACCTGTGCCTTAACTCACTGGACTTCCTTACTTGCCTAACTAACCAACCTTGGGTAATTTTTTCTATCTACCTCTCTCTCAGTCTTCCAGAATTTCCTATAGGCTAATCTCTTTTCCCTTACTGTCTGAGAGACCCCCGAACTGAACCAGCTGTGTGCTTTGACCCTTGTGTTCTTCCCCCTGAGCCTAACACTCTCCTTTGTGGCAACCAGTATTCCTTTCTTAATGATGAACCATCTTTGTTCCACCCCCATATCTGCTCTAATGCCTACCAGGTGGCTCCTTAGCATTTTGCCCATCTTCTTGAAGTCCACCTTCCTAAAATCCAATATTTTGGCCTTAGTCAGGATGCTTTCCCTACCAGTATCCAATGGGAACCACAGTGTGCAATGCTTACTCCTACCCAGGGAATCCCTGACCATCATTTGTTGTACATACTCACTATTCATGAGCACCAGATCAAGAATTGTCTCTACTCTTATTGGTTCTGTGATGCCCTGAGTCTGGAACTCTCTTTGCAGTCCTTCCAGGATCACCTGACTCTTAGCACATTTTTGGATGGTAGGCTCAGTTCCACCTCTGGCAGGTTGAAGTCCCCCACAATTACCCCCACACCTTTTCCTGCAGCTATTTGTAAGCTCAATTTCCTGACCATCTCCTCATCCTGGTACTGTGGTCTGTAAACCACCCCCAGCCTCTCCTTTCTCCCTCTTTTGTACCATAAATGAACCCATACTGCCTCCACCTTACCTTCCTCCAACTCTTCCCTCATGCACGCTATTCCCTCCGTGATGTAAACTGCCCCCCCTTCCTGACTACCCTGTCCCTTCTATACAGTTTATATCCGGGAATTGCAAAGTCTCAGTCATGGGTTGGTGTTGCCCATGTCTAGGTTACTGACACTATGTCCACCCTCCTGTCTGATAATAGCACCTGCAGGTCATCCATCTTGTTTGCAAGACTCTGGGCATTTAGAGACACTGATCCCCACCTAGAATCTGATCTTTCATCCATTCCCTCACTTTTTCTCTTCACATTTCTTGCATTTATGTGCACACCCACCTACCTTTGTTATGTGTTCCTAACCCCCTCTGTCCTTTGCTAACTGTTTTCTCACCCCTTCCATCTCCTTCCTGCAGACCTCTTCCATCAATGTGGAGGGGGGTGTTCATTGATCTCTTCCTCTCATAGGCTTTGGGCCTGCAGGCCTGCTGCCCCCCTCCAAGTAGTTTAAATTAGATGTAGTGGTTATGTATTCCCCAAGTTTGTCCCTGAGTACCCTTGAAGCCTCCCTACTGAGGTGTAGTCTGATGGTGAAAAGAATGCTTTGCTGACCAGTTCTCCTCCCAGTCCCCAAAATAGATGAACCTCTCCGTACTGCATCATTTCCTCAGACAATCATTAAAATCCTTTCAGCCAGTCATTAAAATGCTACTGATATCACCTCTGAGAAGGCCAGTGAACTTGCTTAATCCTTGCATATCTTGCCTAACTCTCTGAACCTACTTTGTGCTACCTCAGCCTTCTCTCCAGATAGGTTGTTGGTTTCCCCGTGTATAACTAAATTTAGATTCTCCTCCAATCTCCCTTACTATTTCCCTTATTCTTGGGCCCACCTTATCTGCTGTCAACCCTGGCAAACAAACTACCCCCCAGCTTGCATTTGGGTCCCCTTTCTTTCCCCAGTGAATACCCCTAATTATGGAGTTCCCTATGATTGCCACCCTTCCATCCCCTGCACCCGTGCTTCCCATCCTTCCTTTCTTGCCTTCATTACTAGCTGGTCCCTCACCTAACTGCTCCCCCTGCACCATGGTGAAAATGTGTCTGCATTCACTATTTATCCCTCTAGCTGTTTTTCATCTTACACTCTGCCCCTCCCCTTTTGACTATCCCCTTCTGACTGTCTGCTTCCACTTTCTCTCTGCTCTTCTTTTCCTTTTCTCTCCCTCCTCCCCATTCTCCACTCAGTTTTGCCTGCCTCCTCTTCCCTGTCTACCCTGACTAGTTCTCTCTCCCCTCTTCTGTAGTCCTACTCTCAGCCCTGGTTCAACCCAACTTCCTACAACACCTCCTGCTGCCCCCCCTCTCCTTTTGGAAAGTGGTACAAATCTATTCAATAAAGGAACCCCTTCAGAAGTTCCCACCCCTGATGCTACCCTCACATTCACACCCCTTCCCTTTACCTCTTGCCATTCCTCCACTCTAGGCTTCCTGGTCCTCTGACTGAGCAATACTCTTGTATACTTAGCTACATATGTAGATATTGCTTAATCTGGTTCATGGTCAGTTGGCATTCATCTGCATCCACCTCCCCTGGGTCATGCCTAAAACTAGGCATCATCTCTCTAGTGCACTTACCTGGTCAACAACAACTAATTCAATAAATAAATACTGGGTGGTCCTCCCAGCTCCCTTCACCTGCCTGATGCCCTCACTCACCTGGGCACCACCCATCTGCCTTTCCCTCTACTGCCTGCTCCCCTGACTTCCCACACCATCCTCCCCAGCACCCATCTGAGCAGTCTTATCTCAGTCCTTAGCTACTTTAGGCTCTTACACACTTGACAGCAACCTTTACTCCACATCATTCCCAGAAATTCTGCTGCCCCACAGCTATTATAGTTTATCACTCTCCTTCCATTCTCCTGCTTCCAACACATGTAGCTATTCCCCCTCATCCTTCCAGCCCAGCTTCTCCTATCCTCCAGTTATACATAAATATAAAATTCAAAAATATATACATTTCTGTTTCAGTTTTACCGTCCAAATGTAATGGAAATCTCAATATTCTAGAACTCAGTGGTCTGCTACTTCAGATGATCTATCAGAACGAGAACAATATGCAAGGAAAGCGGGTTCTTACCAACAGCCTGATTCTAGCTCAACATTTCTTTTCAATAAATGCCTTTTTTAAAAAACAGGAAATCATCAGCTTAGAAAGCCCATCAGACAGCAACAAAGTCACAGTACCATGTAATCAATAGGCCACTACACAGCAACAAATCAGCTAATTCTGGTGACAAGGACAACCCCTCAAAAGGCACATGCAAACTGCCTAACTACTGTATATAAACAAAATGAAACCTACACAAGATGGTGATTCACCACAGAACAAACATGCTGATTGTTCTTTTCCCAACAAACATGAAATACACAAATCCCATACCTTCCTGTAGGTAATAATATCATCCTGTTCAAACCACTGTACACAGAACATATTTAAAAATATGGAAACTGTTCACTTAGCTATGGGAGCTCCACACCGACACACACACTCTGCTGCTGTCAGCATTATATAATTTCATTTCATTGATTGCATTCTGGTGCCATGCTTTGAATTTAGCAGGCAGAAACTAGGGCTACCAATGGAGCAAAAGGCATTACTCATGATGGATTTGTTTCTGTGGCATACTACAGCCAGTGTCAGAGAGCATTGTGCTTATTTACATCCTGGCATCATTTATGGATTTGTTACAGCCACTGATCATTGGTTAACAAGCTACTGAAAGATTCCCTCAAGGCACAATTTACATCCTGGTATGCAGGCATTGTTTCTTCACAGCTAGAAAGTGGCATTTCCATTACTTGCATAAAGGAGGATCTGAAAATGAGTATCCTTAAGGAGTGGCATTATTGGAGGCTCAAAGGAAGCCTCCATGAGTTGTGTGACTGGAGGGCAGACTGCATTCATTTGTTCAAGGAGGCTGGGATCCTTGATTCACCAGAAACCTGCCTGAACTCAGAGGAGGTAAATGGATAAACCTTTCATGTAAAAAATTAAACAAAACAAATCTTGCACACTGTTTAAAGCCCTTACACTGTGTTTCTTATTTGCAAGTTGCTGACAATGAAGACATGCCTGAAGATGAAGTTGACGGAGACTGATTCAGTGGATGAGAGTGTCAGCCTTGTCCAAATGAAAATGCAATCTTGCTTTATTTTTAAATTTAAAATCTTTCATTTACTTTACTTAAACTACTGCCCATTCATTTAAGAACAGAACAATTATGCACCACTGATGTTTCCGGTTATGCAATCACTTGCATAATTGCTTAAAGCAGAACACAAAACAGTACATTGGAAATCTTGGTACTTGCATATTACATTACAGCATATACAATATACAATATATTTTGCTTTCTTTTTATTTTAGCACATTTTCAGTGGGCACAAAAATAGTGAAAATAAAAAGAAAGCTAAATATTTCAGTTATACAGAGCTCCACTAAGGGACACATCCATTCAATCCCCACTCCACCCAGAATTCTGTAAACTATGTTCTAGATATATATACACATACATATATATATATATATATATATATATATATATATATATATATAAACATAGTAGGAAACATTATTCTAGATCTTGCTGACTCAGTTATCTATGAAGGCACTAACAACATGTTACAGTAAATTGCTTCCCTAGGTAAGAAATTACAAATACCAATAAAATGTCTCACAAAATCATAAATGAACTAAATAGAGTTCCAGTAGTTGTTGTTCATATAGGAGCTAACAATATTGGCCATAAACTAGATGACAACATCATGAAAGACTATATAAACCTTGGTGAAACACTAAAAGCAAAAAGCAGCAATGTCAGTTCTCCCAGATAGATTTGGCATGTTCCTTGTAACTCCATAGTAATTTTCCTGTGTTTTCCTGTAAATTACATTATGTTTTATGAAAGCCAAATTGCTTTGTTTTCCTTAATAACCAATGCAAAGCCATTGAAACAATTTTCCTATAAATGGCTTAATTTCCCTGTAAAATACAGGAATTCCTGTAGATCTGAGAGCCCTGCTATGCATTTCTCAGTGAAATCCTGCCTGTTCCTAGGTGTTCTATAGGTCACCATTAGGTAATTATGACTATGAATGCATGGCTAAGGGGATGGTGTGAGCATCAAGGTTTTCAGCTTAGTCATCACTGGGAAACATTCAGGGCCAACAAAAACTACTTCAGAAGAGACAGAATTAACCTTAAGAGAAAAGGAACAAACTACCTGAAAGTAAATATTCAATATGATATAAAAATATTTAAACTGAGCTATGCAGGGGATAGGGGACAGCTAAACTATTGTATAAACAATATATATCAGATAATGTCAGATAAAGGAAAACTTAAGGAACCTCTTAGTTCAAAGCAAAAAGAATGGAAAATAATGGATTGTAATGCAATGAGTCACAATTTAAAAAAGGAATAAAAGGGAAGAGTTCCTTCATTTAATTTACAATAAACCACCTGACATTATCGGCATGACAGAAGCATGGTAAGCAGAGTTTGATGAGTTGGGAAAAAGTGCTACTGGATATACCCTATACCATAAGGACTGAGTTGGAAAAAGGGAAAGAGTTTGGCCCTATGGGTAAAAGATACAACATTAAGTGATTAAATATCTGTAAATTCTTTTGTACCATCACTTCACGATAGCCTTTTGATTTCACTAACAAGTGTCAAACAAAAAACTGTGTCTATATATGTATTATAGAGCACCAAGCATTTCATATATAGAAAATGAAAACATTGTAAATGAGTTCTCTACCATGGCTACAGATAGTGACATGATTGTAATGGGTGACTTTAATTATCCAGGAAGAAGATGGGAACACAATATGAGTAATAACCCTGTTGAAGATAATGTTATAAATATGATCTATTAAGAAAATCTAAAAAAATATATCAGGGAATCCACACATGGCCAAAATATACTAGATCTTGGTCTAAGCAATACCAACAGAAAAAAAGAAGTCAGTGTTCTTTATCTGACTCTGATCACAATAAAATATCCTTTTACTTTAATTAACAAGTGTATAGAAAAAAATAATGGCATTACAAACTTGTATAATTATTCAAAAGTCTTAGATAAAACTAGACATTATTTTTCAAAATGGGACTAGGAATCATATATAAAAAGGAATGATGCAAATATAATCTGGACCAGGCTAAAACAAGGATTAATACATTGGGGAAGCTTTTTGTACCAGTAGCAAAGACTTACAGAAACCAGAGAAAAAAGGACACAATAGCTGAATAAAAAGTCATCACATCTTCTTCAGGCAAAAAAAATAGCTTATAAGAAAATGAAACATGACAATTCAGTTTGCAATGTCATAAAAGGAATATAAACATGAAATACATGGAGAAAAAAACTAGAACTTAAAATGGCATCAAAGAAATAATGTATAGGTGTGCACATTTTCATAAAAAAAAATCTCAGCATGGCATGTTCCTTGTAACTCCATAGTAATTTTCCTGTATTTTCCTGTAGATTACATTATGTTTTATGGAAGTCAAATTGCTTTTTCTTTAATAACCAATGCAAATCCATTGAAACAATTTTCCTATAAATGGCTTAATTTCCCTGTAAAATGCAGGAATCCATGTCGATCTAAGAGCCCTGCTATGCATTTCTCAGTGAAATCCTGCCTGTTCCTCAGTGTTCTATGGGTCACTATTAGGTAATTATGAATATGAATGCATGGCTAAGGGGATGGTGTGAGCATCAAGGTTTTCAGTTTAGTCATCACTGGGAAACATTCAGGGCCAACAAAAACTACTTCAGAAGGGACAGGTTTAACCTTAAGAGAAAAGGAACAAACTACCTGAGAGTAAATATTCAATATGATATAAAAATATTTTAACTGAGCTGTGCAGGGGATATGGGACAGTTAAACTACTGTATAAACAATATATCTGAGATTATGTCAAATAAAGGAAAACCTAAGGAACCTCTCAGTTCAAAGCAAAAAGAATGGAAAATAATGGCTTGTAATGCAATGTGTCTCAATCAAGAAAAGGAACAAAAGGGAAGAGTTCCTGCATTTAATTTACAATAAACCACATGACATTATCGGCATGACAGAAGCAAGGTAAGCAGATTCTGATGAGTTTGTAAAAAATGATACTAGATATATCCTATACCATAAGGACCGAGTTGGAAAAAGGGAAAGAGTTTGGCCGTATGGGTAAAAGATACAACATAAAGTGATTAAACATCTGTAAATTCTTTTGTACCATCGCTTCATGATAGCCTTTTGATTTCACTAACAAGTGTCAGACAAAAAACTGTGTCTATGTATTTATTATAGAGCACCAAGCATTTCATATATAGAAAATGAAAACATTGTAAATGAGTTCTCTACCATGGCTACAGATAGTGACATGATTGTAATGGGTGACTTTAATTATCCTGGAAGAAGATGGGAACACAATATGAGTAATAACCCTGTTGAAGATAATGTTATAAATATGATCCATTAAGAAAATCTAAACCAATATATCAGGGAATCCACACATGGCCAAAATGCACTAGATCTTGCTCTAAGCAATACCAACAGAAAAAAAGAAGTCAGTGTTCTTTATCTGACTCTGATCACAATAAAATATCCTTTTACTTTAATTAACAAGAGTATAGAGAAAAATAATGGCATTATAAACTTGTATACTTATTCAAAAGTCCTGTCAGATAAAACTAGACATGGTTTTGCAAAATCTGACTGGAAATCATATATAAATAGAAATTATACAAATATAATCTGGACCAGGCTAAAACAAGAATTAATACATTGGGGAAGCTTTTTGTACCAGTAGCAAAGCCTTATGGAAACTAGAGTAAAAAGGACACAATAGCTGAATAAAAAGGCATCATGTCTTCTTCAGGCAAAAAAAAAATAGCTTATAAGAAAATGAAACAAGACAATTCAGTTTGCAATGCCATAAAGGAATATAAACATGAAATACATGGAGAAAAAAAACTAGAACTTAACATGGCACCAAAAAGAAATAATATATAAATATGCAAATTTTCAAAAAAAAAATATCTCAGCAAGTTGACAGAATAATTGAGAATATTAAAACCTTAAGTACAGAAAAATAAATTTCAGAAGCTTTAAACAGCTGTTTTGTAGCATCTTATACTACAAAAGTGTAAGATGATCTTTACTTTCGATATCCACAGTAATGTCTCATTGTTATCTGCCTGTTCAGTCACTATTGTAACTTTCCTGGCATAGAACCTTGGAAAAAGATCATCTATGGTCAAAAGCTTTCATAGTAATAATACAATAAAAATTAAATAAATAGAAAATGACAGGTTAGATTGTGAGCAACTTCACATTAATTCTTTTAATGAACTTGTCATCACAGAAGAACATATCTTAAAACACAACTGCTTACTCACTCAGATGATACAGCAGCACAAGTGATAATTCTGTTAAGAGCTTTTGAGTCCTCTAACACATATTTTCAACAATTCATGTACCACAGGCCATCTTCTCCCTGACTAGTGTACAGCATTTGTGGTCCCATATTTAAAAAAAAAAGTAGCAAAGTTAGACTGTGTTTACTATAGACCAACAAGTCTAACCTCCATTACAGGTAAGATCTTTGAAGGATTCAGCAACTATGCCAATCAAACTGAGTATGGGTTCACAACCTTTTGGTCTTGTACCACATATCCTATCATATTCACTGATAAAGTGAGCAAAAATGTAGATATTAGTAATCATGTGGATACTATTTTTCTCGACTACGCCAATGTTTTTGTCAAGATTCCACATCAAGGTATTAAATGCAAATTATAAAAATAGGTGTCAGTGCTAGGATTATGTTATGGATTGAACAGTTGCTGGATACTAGAACTAAGAGAATAAAAAATATGTGACCATCCTTCACCTGAAGGTTCAGTGCTGAGTGGCATCCTCTGGGGATCCATATTGGGGCTGATCCTGTTTAATGTTTTTATAATGGATAGGAGGATAGGATTAAATTCCTGGTACAACAGATTTGCAGACAACACAAAAAAAGGATCTGTAGTGCACTCTGCAGCTGATTAAACTAAATTCCAGTCAGAACTGGGTAGTATCACAGTGTGGACAAAAACCTGGGGCATGGAATTAAATGTATCAAAATAGAAGGTCATTCATCTAGGTGAAAAAAAGGCATGAAACAAATAGTACATTAACAGTAATTAAATAATTATCAGCACTGATGAAAGAGACCTGTGTACTACAATATTGAATAACCTCCACCATCTATCCATTGTAATAATATAGCAGCAAATACAGTAGAATAATAGGATGCATGAAATATTATTTCACCTCTAGAAATAAATGGATATCTTGCTGCTATATCACAACCTAATCAGGCCACACCTAGATTATGGCTCACCTGCCTGGAACCTCCATTTATCCATAGACAGAATTATGCTAGAAAAGGTGCAGCAAAGAGCCACCAAATTAATTAGGAATGTAAAAGAACATCTCAACAAAATGATTTTGTTGTCACTTGAAAATTGTAGAAAAAAGTACTTCAGCTTTTCAAATACTACATATTGAACAATGAAACATTTAAAAATAATCTCGGATTTGAAATCAGACATGCATTTTGTAATGAAGAGGTCTGAATTAATGAGAAATATAAAGTCAATGCAAACAAATACTGTGTTTACAAATTGTATTATTACCATTTGGAATAATCTGCCACAGGATGTCAGAGACAGTAAAAATAAAATAATCTTCAAAACCAAACTGACAAATTGATCCTCGCTGGAGGGAAATTACAGTATTACACTTCAAGTGACAGTCTCAATCGACCACAATGCGTCTTCTTCTGCCTGTACACCCACAGTAACCCTTAGTAACTCAGACAACCACGTGGTGTCAAATTTTTTCAAAGTGTGTTATGTGACAGCAAACTCTCAGATTTAGAATGAATATATTTTTCTGTCTCTCCAGTGTTCACTATGACTCAAAAAAGAAAAAATTGGACAGCCTATCATGAAGGGAATGAGAAATCCCGAGATATTGATAGTACTTTAGAATATGATTGAATAAATGCATGAAGTGACACACTGAGTGCAATTGGGGAACATTTCCCTTGCCTATTAAATTAACAATTCAAAACTCTTTTTTTTTTTTAACTTTAGATTACCAGTTATTATTTACTTGGGCAGATGGTCACTGGTGCCTCTAAATTGAAGATGTGCCAACAGCCCAGTAATCACTTTGTCAAATTATTCACATATCTACCCACTATGTGTTAAATGTTTATTTACTATCTGAAACAGAAGCCTGGGGATGGATTTTCAAAGTGTGTTGCAGGGCTTGAGTTCAGTTGACACAACTGCACCTAATTTTCAATCTCGGGTTCAGCTGTGACAGTTTTCAAGAGTTATGGCAGCTTACACCATATATCTGTCTCAAGTTCTGTAACACAGGCTCCCAGGAGTGCTACAAGTTAGACCAGAAAAAGTTACTCTAACTTGCAGCAATTGCCTCATGGGATGGAAAATCCCATTAGATCATTGTTGTATTATCAGCACACCGGGGCTTGCAGTAATCTAAGAGTTTTGAAAATCCCAATCATGTTCTTCAATAAGGTTGAGTTCAGACCTGCTTAATAAAAAACAGTTGAAAAAGGTTCCAGTCAGATTGCATATTGTACCCTCTTGATGCAGATGTGTGCCAGATGTAACCTACATTATCATACTGATGTTGATATCTATTACTACAATACAGACCCATCTTGAGTTTGACATTTAGAGACTGATCTGTTGATCCATGCAGAAATTTTTATGATACAACTGCCTTCTGCATTCCCCTCATTCTCCAAGTCAAATACTGTATCTCTCTACATGGGCCTGCCATTTCTCAGTCACTGGCTTTCTGACCATATAACTCAAAATGGGCAGGATTTTCGAACAGTGACACATGGCATGCATCCAGTCCTGTGCCATGATACATTTTGCCTGAATTTACAACATATTTAGATTACTGCAAGGGACTTGTGGCAGAGAGCATGATGCAAGTGGTGACTTGCATCTAACATTGCAGCAAGTGTGATTTTGGAAGCTATCAGCTCTCTCCTGATCTAACTTTGCATCTGCTGGAGACCAATTGCATGGGGCTTGTGCCAAGACTTTAGCACAAGCTTATGTAAAATGTCACAACTACGCCAAAGATACTAAAATTTGATGCAGGTTGTGGCAAACTCTGGTGCTGTTGTGGCAAATATTGTGGTTGATTCAGGGCTTAAAACAAGCCCTGTGTCCATCTTTTAAAATCGGTCCCTGTGGTTCTGCCGGTGCGCCAAATCCTTCACTGCAACTGTGCCCGATTTTGAAATCTTGGGCACAGTTGTGACAGTTGTCATGAATTATGCAGCTTGCACCAAATATTTGGCACAAGCTCCTAAAATGGGCCCCCAGAATTGCCTCAATCTAGAACAGAAAATGTTGGTTTAACTTGCGGCAATTGCTGCACGGGATAGAAAATCCTGTTAGATCAATGCAAGCCCCATGTGATATATGGTTGGCGCACTGGAGCTTGTGGCAATCTAGAATGTCTGAAACTTTTGCACAATGTGTTCACAGCCTGAACCAGCTACAGTTTGTCCTAGACAAGGTGCCATTGTTTTAACACTGGACTACAGTACTGTATGATCACCCTAATATATAGAATCAGCATTAAATGCAAGAAGTCCACTGCCCTCTTACAATTTGTCACTAATGACCTTTCCTTTATTAGCAAAGGAATCCAACACTCGCTGTAGTGTTTGCTGTTGCAGTCACTTTTCAGTGTTAAACACGTCTTTTAATAAAATGTTAGATCTTAGTAAATTACTATATGCCTAGATATAGTGCAGTTCTAATTGCTTTTTCCTCAGTGCCTAATGAAAAATGTCTTCTGGCCATTGTACTTCATTTGCATCAGTACTGATTAATTCTGGTCAAGGCTGTTCTTTATTTTGAACTTCTGAAGCTGAACTGCAGATGACATAGATATTTTCATTTTATTGCAGTTTTGTCATATTATTAAAATTGTATGTTACCAACTGCAAAGTATATGTGTTTTAGTCCACTACTGTGACTTCATTGTGAATCCTACTCGGGTTATTGCATTTATGCTTCCAATAAAGCACTGCACCCTCCACAGGTCTGTGTTTTATGCATTTTCATTTTGTACACTGTACATGTTTTAATATAGCAGTGCACTCTCTTCAGGCAGTTTTCTATTCTCTAACACTAATAAACGTGATAAATACTTCTGTATTAGGGCATCTAAACAATGGAATTCACTTCCACAAGAATTTGCAGATACAGCTAACTTTGACACATTTAAAACAAAACTCGATATATGGTTAATCTCTCAAAATTAATAATGTGCCTCTATTGAGGGGAACCATTTCGATGGGCTTTGGCCTCCTTTTGTCCCTTACAAAATCCAGTAAATCCAGTAAATACAGTAACACAAACCTTAAATACTGCACACTGCTCTGTCCAAATATCAAAATCACTGCATAATACAAGTCTTGAAACATCGATGTATTGCAACTGTGCTGACTAGCACTTGCTTTTCTTCTATAGTAGCTTCCATCCCAAAGATCTTAGAATGATTTACTGTACCATATTCACAGTTTTTATGATTTTGCAAATTATATATTTAAAAACTCAATAATGATGAACAGGCTCACATATATGAAACCAGAAGTATTTGCTAGTTGATAAAAAGTTCTGTCATCCAGATTTTTGCCAAAATGTATTTTTGACAATCATAGAATCAACATCAGTGTATATTTAATTCTGTCAGGCACCTTTAAAGCAGTTTTTATATTTTTTTAATTATTGACTTGCAGCCTTAAAGATGGCTGCCATTCACAAATTCTAAAACTCTATCCTGCTAAAGTTACCTGTTGAATGTAAACACTCGATTCATATTGTGCATGTATTTGGACGAGCCTGCCATATGTTTATAATGGCAAACACTGCACCACTGTACCACAATATTTAGTGTCTTTTAATGTTGGACATGACACAGGAGTAGGAACTTTTAAGAACTTCAAAATCCCATAGCTTCCATCTGCAACAAAATATGGCCAGAGCCAATAGGGCTGCATGAAGGAATCTGGGTTAAACATATTGGAAATTATTTTTTTTTAAATATTTTTACACCAAATTTTAAACACAGCCTTGTGATGAAATTGCTTCATAAGGAAGGGCAGAGAGAATGTTCAACTCCTGGCCTAAAGGTGATGTCATGCAGGAACTGCAAAATCATTTTTTTGGGCTGCAAACACACATTTTGGGCAGGAGTTGAAAAATGACAGCTGGCAAATTCATGAGTTGCTGTACCGAAATGGTTATGTTGAAAATCTGTGGTAAAAATATTAAATACTACCCAAGATATGAGCCTGCATTTGTAAAATTCAACATAGGCTCGTAACTTAATAGGTGAATGTATCAGAATCATAGAACACAAGCATTTGCAAAGTATAATAATACCCTATATTAAATTTATTCAAGGCCAGGGAATGCACTGCTCACCTTTTTTTGACATCGAAAAAGTTTCACTTGGTCTATGGGGAGGGAATTTGGATACAGTTTTACTTAACCAATCCATAAATGTCATGATATCAGGGCAGAAAGGGGGTTAGAGTGCATTCAGATGGAAGTTGAAAACAACATCAAGACAATTTATCATGGTACTGTACTCTATAAAGACCCTGCCAAAAGAATATAACACATACGTCAAGCAGAGAAACAGCAGCTTGGCATAGATGCTGAATACTTTGGTCCAATCTTATACTGCAGCAAGATAAATTGTGTTGGTATTCATTCTTGAGTGAGGAATTGTGAAAAATGTCAGATGGTTGTCAATTCCAGTAACCAGTGGGGTCCCACAGGGCTCAGTGCTGGGGCTGGTGTTGTTTAATGTCAATGACATTGGGGATGGTGGGGCAAATGTGCCTATTCATGGATGACACCAAGCTCTGCAGGAGAGTGGATACAGCTATAGGGATACAGAACCTACAAGAGGATCTGGAAAAGCTTGGGAGGTGGTCCAGAATCTGGCAGCTTGGCTTCAATGCCAAAAAATGCAATGTTATGCATACTGGAGCCAAGAATCCCAAGACAGAGTACTACCTGGGTGGAGTCCGAGTATCTGCATCTGAGGAGGAGAATGACCTGGGAGTGTTGATCACTAGTGACCTGAAGCATTCCAAGCAGTGCAAGAAAGCAGCAGAAAAAGCAACATTTATTTATTTATTTATTTAGTTTTTGATTACCAGGTAAGTGCTCTAGACAAGGAAATTGCCTATTTTCAGTCACAACTTGGGAGAGATATAGACATAGGTAAAAGCACATCACATCACAGTGGTTACTATTGTATAATACAGACTTGGCTCAAACACATTACAGTGTAGACAGGCATGGAGATACCTCCTGTACAGGAGAAATAACATTACATTAGGCTATCCATAGATACAGGGGAATACATGATACTGTTTCAAGGAGATTGACCATATGGTATAAGTAAATAGAGAAACTATTTCAGACAGTCTCAGGGTGGAATACCTCACAACCTCTCCTTGCCTGCTATTTAAAAGTGGGTGAGAGTGATAAGTGCCTAAATATGTGCTGAAGGGACATGCAAAGGAATCCTAACTAGCTGTCCTCCCCAGGGGTTAAGTCACAAGTGCATCTGTCAGAGGCCAGGAGGCAGGCATGGAGCTCATTTTTAAAGATCAGATGTGTAGTGGAATGCCTCACAGTTGAAGGCAGGGAGTTCCATAGCTTTGGGGCAGACACAGCAAATACCTGCTCACCCATACTAGTGTTCCATTTGGGTGTATTAAGGAGTGAATTTTCAGTAGATCTCAGCGAGTAAGTCTGATAGGCCAGGTTCATCAACCATGCAAGGCACATTGGTGTTCCAGTTTGGATGACACTGTCAATTGTGCATCCTGTAGTATAGACTCGATAAGAGGCAGGAGAGAGCCAGCCCAGACTGGAGTAAAGTACACAATGGTGGTTACACTTAGGTGCTGATAGTGCAAAATGACAGATACTATTATAACAGGTGTCCCACTTCTGCAATAGTCCCTTGTTTGTGTCTTTATAGGAAGTGATTCCATAAGTCAGGCTGGGTTGCAGTATCCCCTGCACAACGGCTAATCTTGCCTCAGAGATTAAGGTTGCTCTGACTTTGTAGGCCAGCCCCAGCTTGATTTTGAACACCTTACAAGTGTTAGTGATATGGAGGCTGAAATCCAATGAAGACTCAAGGGTTATACCCAGGTATCTGAAAGAGTCCTCCAAATGCAGGAGTGAGCCGTCTGAGCCATGTATGGCCAGTGCTGCAGAGCTGGCTTTGACTCTTGGTGCTGGTCCAAACAATGTTTCTACCATTTGTTTTGGTATTCAGAAGAAGTTTGTTTTGAACTACAGTAGCCACTCATGTAGACAGGCAGAGTCTGACTCAAGTGGTATTAATGGAGGCAATGACCTTTGCGCTGGTGTATAACACTATATCATCTGCATATAAGATGGTAGAGGTAGTGATCAACATTTGAGGCAGCCTATTCAGAAACAGTGAGAAAAGTAGTGGTCCAAGAATTGAGCATTGTGGTACACCGATGCTGGTAGGAGAAAAATCAGATTTGCAGTTGTCAATCTGAACAAACTGTGTCCACCAAGATAGGTAACTGCTGAACCATGTTTTTTTTTTTTTGTTGCTGCCTTACCACCAGTCCTCAGCCCAGTCACCAACCCTTCTGCTCCCACTCCCTCATTAGCTGTTGCTCCCTGATATCCCCTGGCTTCCCCCTGGGGCAAGGTTGTGTCACCAGCCCATAGTGTCACAAGCACTGGGATAGGCCAGACAGCTGGCCTGGGAGTTTATCAAAGTAGAGGGCAGCTTCATTAAGGCATCCAGCAGCAGTTTCCTCCATGATGTACAGGTGCAGGGACGTGCAATGATGGCCAGCATCCACCCCTCCCCAGAATGTATTGGCATCAGCATATGTGGTATACTCACCCTCCACTAGGTATCCATATAACGCCAAACACTCTACCACTCTCCCCCCAGGAGAAGGATAGCAGTCATTGGATGCCTGATCCCTCTCCCAACTGCCATCCCTCTGATGTCCCAGATCTGTTCTCAAACCCGGGTCACCAGCATCGCAGGTTGGCACCCTGCCCCTGTGCCAGTGGTCCAGGGGAAACTGCTGAACCATGTTAAGATGCTGGGATGGATATCTAGGGGGATAAGTAGTAGGAAAGAGGAGGTTATATTGCCCTTGTACAGGTCACTGGTAAGACCGCATCTAGAGTATGGAGTTCTGTACTGGTGCCCACGCCTAAAAAAGGAAAATAACCTGCTGGATAAGGTCCAGAGGAGGGCTACAAAGATGATAGAGGGTCAGCAGGGTAAGGCATATGAGGAAAGGTTGAGGACACTGAACATGTACTCCCTGGAAGGCAGGAGAGAGAGAGGGGACATGATTGGGACCTTCAAGTACCTGAAAGGGATAAATAAGGTTGATAAGGAGAGTCTCTTTAAGCTGAATGGCAACCATAACATGAGGGGGCACAGTCTTAAGCTGGAGGGTAGGAGGTAGTGGAGGGAGGTCAGGAAGCACTTCTTCACAGAGAGGGTGGTGGACACTTGGAATGCGCTGCTGAAAGAGGTCATCTTGTTGAAGACAATGGTCAGCTTTCAGAGAGGCTGGGATAGGCATAGGGGGAAGGTAAGGATCATTGGTAGGGTGGATGGGAGGAGTGGGGAGGGAGGGCAGGGAGAGTAGCTCAACCTGTGGACCCTGCAATACAAGCTGACTTGATAGACCAAATGGCCTTCTTTTGCTGCTTCTCCATATATTCGTATGTAATTCTGACTCACCTTTTTTCTTCCTCGATGACAAAACTGCTGCTTTAAGAAAATGGGCTCTGTAGACCATTATGATCCATCATATTTTCAATAACCCCAACTTTTTACATCCTGTGGGTCACTGTCCCACATAGGAAAACTGACCTTCTCACTCTTCTCTGAGTGCAAACCAAGCCCCTTTATGTGCTGACAACCCTCTGTCTGCCACTTGTTTAGTGGCAATGAATTTATGTAGCATTTTTTAATTTTGCTTATTTGGAGTCACATAAAATGCCTACTGACATCTTTTGTAAGCTTCCCTCTATCAGTTTCTTCATATTTCCTCCAGTGTTTACTTTTACTGCAGAGGTAAAGATAATTTGTTCAGTACTAAAAATAAAAATAAATTTGCTGGTGGGTTTTCTGTTTAGATATTATTGTTACGGAGAAGCTGCATTTTCAAAATAGGAATACCTGGAAGGATCTAACAGATAATATCCACATTTATGTTTACTAGTACAGTAGTTGTTTCTGTCTTCTCCTTGTAGAACAGCAGGCTGAGCTGGGGCATGATCTCAGTCTTCCCATTTTCAGGGGTATTGACAGGATTGAACATATGTATATTCTCTCCAGCAGGACACAGGGACATGCTCTGAAGGTTACAGATGGCAAGTTTGGTGGTAAAATTAGGAAGCATATTTTGTCCAAGAAGGTGGTGGATTTCTAAAATGACCTGCAAATAGATACTGTAGAGAAAAAGACAGTAGAACAGTCCCCAGTGTTGCCCATCCCTTAGCTTTTGCCAGCACTGAAACCATCAGAGTGAGAACACTGCACTGTGCTTTCCCACGCTGTACCTACCCATGTGGATAAACAGAGGACTTAAGCCTTTAGTGCTGTCTGTCTGCTACCTTTCATCAGCACTATATCTATCACAGTGTGGAAACCCTGGACTGTCTGTTCTACACTGCATCTGCCCCTGTGGATTTACAGAGGGCTTCGGTCTCCAGTGGTACCAGTGCCTTAGTGTTCACCAATCACACACTGTACTTGTCACTGTAGACGAACAAAAGGCTTTAGCCCCCAGTTCTGGCAGTCTCTCACCATTCACCAGGACTAAATGCAGACAGTGTGGAAACCAAGCATCGTCCCTTCCCCCACACTGTAGTAGTCTCTGTGGATTAATCAGTCCCTCACCTCTTACCAGCACTAAATCCATCACAGTGTGGTAAGTTTGCACTGAACCTGGCCCACATGGTACCTGTGGATACAATGAGGACTTTATCCACTTTTTACCAGCACTAAATTTATCACAGTGGGTGACTAGGTGGGGGGAAGCCTGCACTGTACCTGTCCCTCTGGATAAACAAAGAGCTTTTGTTTACTGTTCAGTGCTGTCTGAGCTGTACCTTTTATGAGCATTAAATACATCAGAGTGGACAGGTCAGCAGTGAATTCAATTATGTGGATAAACAGAGTCGTTGTAAGCCCCCACCTTTCACTAGCACTAGATAGCAAATATAAAAAGGTTGAATAGAAAAAATATAAAAAAATGAAGAAAATGGTCTCAGATCCCAATCCATACTTCTCAACTGTCCCGGATTTTCAGGGATGTCCTTGATTTTGCCTCAGAAATTTCTTCTGTCCCTTCTAAATTTGGCATTTCTGTCACTGAAGAGTAGGGATTCAAACTGCAAAATAATGCCAGCCATTGGTGTTACAGTCTAGTTCTCATTAAGGAACTGCTATGCACACTAAGAAGCATGTTGTACACAGATTCTGGAAGTAACATTACTATTTTTTCAGATGGGTCCCTGATTTTGGTCATTTGTCCCTGCTCATTTTATTTTAAGCATTGTCCCTGATTTGTGATGAGGAAGGTTAAGAGGTATGGGCTGTCTGTAATTTGACACTGTAGTCTGCCTTACTGCTTCAGTGATTCAATAAGAGATGCTTCAAGATAATGAGTTAACCCCTATGCTGCTGAAAAAACTGGAATGAATCTATTTGATTGTGCTGGACAGATGCTTAGTCTGTAGAACTGCAAGGGTTAAATTGGGGGTTTACCAGAGCAGCAAATAGCAAAAATCAGAGGGGCAGTGCACTATTTTGCATTTTTGAATGGATACTTCCAAAAGTCCAGAAAGGAAGTTTCACGGTAAGCCATTTTTTGAGCTAATACAAGAGGGCTACAGGCTCCACCTACCTGCAGCCCTAATAAAAGAGAACCAAAAAAAAATGGGCATATTAACGTTTTGGCCGAGAAAATGATATTGCTGAAAAAACTAGATGGTGAATAACAGATACTGCTGCTCTAAGGTGCAACTTTTTCATTAAAAGGGAATATGCTGAAAGCACAGTGAACAGAGTAGGTTTTGTTTTGGAGGGGGGATCAGCAATGCAATATGTCCCATAACCTGAACCCTTCCAACAAATATATTCCTGTGCAGCACCCATGAATTCCATTGGTTCTTCCTATACATTCTGCCATCCTTTCTAACCACAAACAAGGCAATTCCAAGGAACTTCCCAATTCTGTAAAATGGCTTCAAGATTAAAACTTCCATTACAGAGTCACCTGTTCCCTCACACTAAGACCATCAGACTTTTGGAATCTCCTGGTATATGTTTCCGCACTCCTAACTATTCAATCCTATCAGGTATTATACAATGACAAGAAAAAATCCTGGACTCTGATTGGTCAGTTTTGGTCTGGACCCGTGATGTTATCCCAGTACAACATCACGGGTCTAGTCTCAGCCTCACTGTGAACCTCTAGTTGATTTTTTGCTTTTGCTTGATTTGCTTTGCTTGATTGTTTCCATTATCTCTTAAAAAACAAAAATATTTTTCCACACAAAAACATCTTTAAAATGATTTTTTTTTTCTTCTGTATAACAACGAGCCATTGCATAATAGCAATAATGCCTTCCAGGGTGTGTGTCATTTGGGATAACATCACGCCTCAGTTATTGGATTCATTCGGCCTGAGGCCTCGTGCCCAACCACCTGAGGCGTGACTTTATCCCAGCACGACACACACCCTGTCGGACATTATTGCTTAATTATTACATGTAACAAAAAACAACTTTTATATCAACATATTCTTCTCACCTATCACTAATATGCAGGATCCCAGTTTTCTTATCACCAAGGACTTCTCCTGCATGTCCAACAATGTGCAGTAGTATAGTTTATTCTTTTCAGGAAATGGAGATGCCTAACTATTTACGTTAGACAGCTTGCCAGACATCTGGCTGTCCAGTTTAGATAACATTACAGAGCAGTCAGAAATAGAAATACTGATAAACAGTTGACATGTGCCACATTTGACTTTTAATGATGATAATGTTAATGATCTTTCTGTTTGAGTCTTTGAGAACCTTTTCTGGGATGCTGAACAAAGGAAAACTACTAAAAGCTAGCTTATCATAGATTTATGTTTTTAGCTGCCTTCTGGATTGAATCACATATATATTTTCTACAAGTTTGTCTTGTAACCCTCCGAGGTTTTACTGTTTTTATATGCAGTCAATAAGGCATGATGGGGTTTTGTTTGTTCTGGGTTTACTGAATACCTAAGGACATAGTAAGGTAAGAGGCCACCACTAGCAGCATTTCATACCACTTTTGATCACTAAACCAGTGGCCGCTCTTCTGTACCACTGCCACTGGCAAAAATTAAAAAACATGAACCACAAAATAAAAATAAAATACCTCTGCCCAACAAATGAACCTTGCGCTGTTTCTGTAAGACAAACCAATTCACTTCCTTGCTTGCTCACTAAACGAAACCACCATTCTTTTCTAACTTCTTCAAGCATACTGCTCTTCAACCAGTCAACCGATGCCTCATCAGCACCATTGTCATCATGCAACCAATCCCACAACACCCAAACCAGGCCTACCATCCAGAAACAACCAATGGAAACCCACACACAGAATCCCATTCACAAAAATAACCCCATCGCAGAAGTTTAAAACTGTGGACCAAATAGTACACTTTTAAAATAATAAAAATAAACTAAACACCATCTCTATCTAAAAAAACAACAACAATGTCAACCAAGAAGGGCCTGTTGCATAAATACAATATGTGGGGGGGGGATTGACTATGTGATAACTCATTTATCTGTGACAGTTGCCCGTGACCTCTCGCAACTGTCACTCATGGTTTCACCACTCATGCGGTTACTTAAGCTCACAGGCAACTGTCACAGATAAATGAGTTATCACACAGTCCCTCCCCCCACATATCCTTTACATAACATACAGGAAACGGGAGTGTTCAATACATGTAATCAGGACAACTGGCCACAGAAATACAGTCTTTTCTCACAACCAGTAAACTTTGAAGCAAAGTTGACTGAATTGCCATCCATAAGAACACTTTATCTCCCTTCTAAGGAGGGAAAAATCTATAGGGCCATTACATTTTGGGGATAAAGTAATATATAACCCTGATATTATGGCTGAAAAATTGTAACAGGTACTTTGCATCAATATTTAATGATATGAGAACTCTCAAAACTTAAAGAATAAACTATTCAACTCTGAGGTTATGTGTACAAAAATTTAGCAGCCTTGAGCCATATAAATCCGCAGGTTCAGATAACATTATTCCTAGTGTGCTTAAGAATTTGGCTGATCCCCGATCAGGGCCATTGAGTTATCTGTTCATATTATTACACTAGTTTTTAATACAACGGATAATAGGTCTATGTTGCAAAAGTACAGACCAGTTAATTTAATGGCAGTCAAGATCAAGGTTAAGGAATCAATACTTAAAGATCATCTAGTATAGATTCTGCACATTCAGGGAGTATTGAATGTAACACAGCACAGATTCACCATAGGGAGGTCATGTGTAACTAATTTGATTTCCTTCTATGAGCCCTTCAGTGAACTACTTGACAATAACATCTCTTGTGATGTAATACATCTGGATTTCAGCAAAGCTTACAAAATGATCCCACATTTTCTGCTGGTTGGTAAACTGAACAGTATGGGGGTGGACTACAGAGCAGTGACCTGGGTCAAGAATTGGTGATATGGCAGAAGGCAGAGTGTAAGAATTAAAGGGGATTCTTCAAAATACATTCCAGTAGCTAGTGGGTTGCCACAGGGCTCTGTTCTAGGTCCACTTCTATTTAACTTATAAGTAAGGGATAATCACCATGGTCACTAATGTCACATCAGTAGGTTTGCTGATAACACAAAATTAGGTGGACCAGCACTTACTGATAGCATTACCAAACAATTACAGATGGATTTGGACAGATTGTACAACTGGGCTGTCAAGTGAGGTATGCAATTTAATTCAGATAAATGTCTGGTGCTACATGTGGGTAGTAACAACCCTTGTCGGCTGGCTGTGTAGACTAGTGGTTAGAGTAAAGAGTCATGAATGAGCTTGGTACATCCATCAGATCTATGTTTTTTTTCCATAACCTCCACTTGCACACTGTTTGGCTCTAAACAAGTCACTTAACCATCTCAGTGTTCCCGGGCAGGCACTGATAACAGGCACTTGTGCCCAGAGGGCCTTTCCTGGTTACTAAAGAATTATAAGAATAAAAAAAAAAGAATTGTGCTACTTACAGATTGGGCTGGACTGAAATAAAATTGGTCTAGGAAGAAAGGGACTTAGGGATATTGGTGTAAGCAAACCTCACCTTCAGGAATAGCAATAAATTGGTTGTAAAAAAGGGCAAATAAAATTCTCAGTTATATAAAGAAAAATTCTGTATGTTGGAAAAAAGAGGCTATATTGTCAACATACCAGTCTTTGGTCAGATCTCATTTGAATTCCTGCTCACAGTTCTCTGCTCCTCACCTGAAGGGAGAAATGAGCACCAGAGAAAGGGTACAAAGGAAAATTACAAAGGTAGTTTATTGGTTAAGGAACATGAATTACAAAGACAGGTTATCCCATTTGGGTTTGCATACATTGGAGAGAAGACCGTTATGAGGGGACCTAATTTTGATGTATAACCTTTTTAAGAATTTTTACTTGTTGGTTGATTTGGTCTTCAAGTTAAAACAATCAGCCTATGTAGAACAGATTGCCACAAGAAGTGATGGATGCAAATAATGTTGATAGTTTTAAAACTATGTTAGATTGGGAACTGGATAAATGGGTGGGTGTTTATGACACCACTGATTAGTGAGGAAGTGCACTCATTGTACCATCAGGTGCATTTTCCCTCCTAATATATCCACATTCAAAGTATACAACAGCTGTATAACTATTTCCTATCTAGTTTCTATCCACCCACCCTACTAATACCTGTACTTGTCCATATCCTGCCATACATTATTCAGAAACAATGGAACACTAGCATAAATTCAGCTACTTCTGTTTGGAATGCTATTGACCCTGATGAAGGGACCTATATGGCCACACCAGCTTCTATACTGTACTATGCCATCTTTACATATGACATATGTTGATTCAGTAAAAGACTTCAAACTATCCAGTCACTCCTTGGATCTCAAGTCTGTCACTGTTATTGATGAAATGCTTCTTTCTGTGTAATCTCATAGCTGTGTAGGAACTCATATGAGCCATGTCATATCGCTTAACTGGGTGGGGGTGGGTTCTGGACCCTGAACCTAGATTTTTGGTTACTATTATTGTCTGATATTCGCACCCTATTAGTGTCATAATATGAATGCTGTGTTCTGTTTGGATTAAACATAATGTTACATGCATAAGATTAAGCAATGCTGTATATCCTGCTCCTCTTACGCAGTTCCTGAGGTAATGCAGGGGATGTACAAGGGATCTGGGCAATAAATATTGCCATGCTAAAAATGGGGAGGGGGAGCAAAGAGACATGAAATGATTGTGTCATACAAATTATATTCTCTAATATACACCTTTAATATCACATGAAGTATGGGTGAAATTCCTAGTACTCATGAAATTGTACAAAATTGATGATTTTGTAATTGCCAGATTTTTGCAAAATTGTATCAGAATCCAACATAAATTCCATTTCTGTTTTTTCAGAATATGCCTTTTGTTTTCCAGATTGCACTTCTTTAAATATGTGAGTTCTAAAAATATCTGCAATTTTAGAAAATATCACCATTATTAATAATATTTGGTCTAGGGATCTGTGGAATGTTAAAATTCCAATTGAACAAAATTCTATAGAATTTGAGAGAATTCTGTCAAATTCTCGTGGTAATTAATTAAGACATTCTGCATGTAAAACCTTTTTTTTGAGAATTAACTATCTGCAGTTTATGTGAACTGTGGATTTTCTTTACAACGTGTGAAATAAAATTCAGTGCTGACTCATGGGAATTAAATCACTGCATGAGTACAGTGCTGCAACATATGACACACAACCTCTTTATGGACAGATGCTAAATTTTAATGCCCAGTGAAAAAGTCTGTTCCTTGCTTCCTTGACTACTGCTCAATGAAAACAGTACAACTTCCTAAATCCAACATATAAACTGAAGGCACTGAAAGAAAAAAACAAAACAAAACAGGATTGGCAAGTAATTTCAAGCAGATTGCAAAATACAAAAAAAAAAGATTTTGAAGTTTATATTCATAAAGATTGTTCTCGATTGCAGCTCTGTAGGTCTACATTATGGGCTAGTTATTCAAAAGGGTTGCGCATGGTGCAACTGAGGTGTGCCAGTGCAACCCCAGAACTGCACCCTGGTGCAATATTCAAAAGTGGGAATGGCTAATCACAATTCTCAATGTGGCCAGGGCACAAAGATAATGTATGTGGCACATCTCAAGGGGGCATGCCCATGCATATGCGGCACTTCCTGATATTCAGCCCAGGATGTGCTGTGCATATGCTAGCACAACCCTGAGATGCACTGTATACCTGGGCACAAAGCTGAGCCCATAAAAGAAGGCTAAAGTACAGTCCACCTACCGGTGGTCTACTGCATTGCAATGTGCACCACAGCAACTGCCAACTATGGGTGGATGCCCCCCACAGAACATTGTTCACAAGCACCTAAATATGTCCCTGGTGGTCTAGTCATTTCCCCCTCACCTCCTATACCTCTGTTCACCTGAAATGAATGCTTGTCAAATCCCTGGTAGTCTAGTGGAACACCCCATCCTGCTGGTAACCCCGAACGCCATATTAAATAGCATATAGTCTCCCTGGTAGTCTAGCGGTACCCCCTCCCTGCCAGTAACCTCGATCATCATATAAATGGCAATGAACAGTCCCTAGTGGTCCAGTGGCACTCCTCACTCACACAGGACCCCCAGCCCTTCCAGCTCACCCCCATAAGCGTCAGGCAGAAAACCCACCTGCATACCTCCATGGCTGCCTGCCATCTGACAGCTTGCAGTGCATACTGTGACAGTCATTCAGAACTCTGTGAATTAATGACTTCATTCGCAATGTTGTGAATGACTATTACAGAATGCACTGCAAGCCCATTGGTCCACAGTGTGGACCAATGGGCTTGCAGCTGATACTGTACACTGTCAGATGGCAGGCAGCCATGGAGGTATGCAGAGTGGGTTTGCTGCCCGCCACTGGTGGGGTGGAGCTGGGTGGGCTGGGGGGTCCTGTGTGAGTGGGGGGGTGGGGATGCCACTTGATCACCAGGGACTGGTCATTGCCATTTATACTATGATCAGGGTTACTGGCAGAGAGGGGATACCACTAGACTACCAGGGAGACTATATTCAATGTAATATGGTGATTGGGGTTACCATCATGGAGGGTGGTACCATTAGATCACCAGGGAAACTATATTCAATGTAATATGGTGATCAGGGTTACCGTCAATGAGTGGGGTACTACTAGACTAGCAGGGAGACTATATTCAATTTAATATGGTGAATGGGCTTACAGACTGGGAGGGGGGTACCACTAGAGTACCAGGAAGACTATATTCATTGTAATGTGGCAATCAAGGTTACTGGCAGCGAGGGGGTTCCAGTAGACTACCAGGGATTTGACAGGCTTTCATTTTGGGTGACCAGAGGTACAGAAGGGAGGGGAAAACCACTAGACCTCCTCTGACAGCACTACAGTACATGCTATGCAGGGCACCAGGTGGATTACATTGACCAACCCTGCACAACTCATGCAACAACATGAAAATGGCCCCATTTCTGTCTTGTATGTATTATGGTCCCATTTGTATACTGCTGGCTAAATATCAGGATTTTGCACACAGCGTATCTCTGTGCTGTTCCCATTCCTGGTATTCAGCCTGGTATTCAGCCCTGTCTGGGGGGATGAACCAGCGCTTCATATTTATGCAGTGTGCACTACCTGATATATTCAGAAGTGATGCACCATGGCTCATCTCTTTAGAATATATCCCTTAGTTGTTCTAGTGCAACTCAGTTGCACTGTGCCACCATTTGCACCAGTGCCAGGCACATTTCTGAATATCTGGCCCCATGTCTTCTGACAGCACTCACTCACTCTCTGTCTCTCTCTGTCTCTCTCCAGTACTGGAGGCCACACCTTCACAAGGACATTAACCTAATTGAGACAGTCCAGAGAATGGCAACCAAAATGGTGCAGGGACTGCAACAGTAAACATATGAGGACAGATTAACGGAGTTCAATATGTATACCCTAGAGCAAAGGAGGGAGAGAGGTGATATGATCGAAACATTCAAACACCTTAAGGTCATTAACAAGGTGAAAGAGTCTAACATGTTTCAATATAAGAAAAATAGCAGGACAAGAGGACACAGCATGAGATTAAAGGGAGGCTGATTAAGGAGTAATGTGAGGAAGTTCTTTTTCACAGAAAGGGTGGTGGATGCATAGAACGTCTACCTCAGGAAGTGGTGGATATGAATACAGTTCAGGGCTTCAAACAGGCATGGGATAGGCATAAGGGAGGAATACAGATGAGTATGAATAGATAGGCCATTGACAGAGCAAAGGCCGATAGCACACTTATAAGGTAGAAAAAAAATCGGCAGACTGGATGGGCCTTGCAGTCCTTATCTGCCATCAACTTCTATGTTTCTCTCTCTCTCTCTCTCTCTCTCTCTCTCTCGCTCTCTCTCTGTCTCTATCTCTCTCTCTCTTTCTCTCTTTCTCTCTTTCTCTCATGCATAGAGATGGTTGACCAACACTGGAGTATGCTCAGTGTAAACTAACAAGTAATCATGGGAAGAACCATCCCTCCACCCGTAAGAAATGCTGTTTGTTAACATTGAACTAGTGCCAAGACTGCTGACTAGCTTTTCAAAGAGTTATATATGTTTACAACTGTTAATTAAAAGTGCAGAAGGGTTCTGCAATAATTATTTGTGACAAGTGAAAATTTTGATTTGTTCTTGCAAATGGCTAAGTCAGTACACACTTGAACATTAAGGGTTTGATTCTCGAAGAGCTCTTTGATTGACTCAAGGTGCCACCAAAGGCAGCTTGCATCAAAGCCTGGTGTGCCTGGGGCCCTGTGCCTGAATATCCTTTGGGCAGGGTCCTGGTGGCAAAGTGCCGTGGCTTGTGGCAACCCTGGCAGTACACCAAACAGACAGTGCACCCTGAGGGTCTGCCACAGGCCGTGGGGTGTCTGTACATCGCTCTAGCTAGCTGCCGTCCTGATCTCCAATGTCTGTGACTATATATAAATTCAATAAACACACCTGGCAATCTAGTGGATCCCTCCTTGATCCCCCATGTCCATAGCTATATGTAATTAAATGATCACCCCTGGTGATCTAATGTCCCCCTTCCCGATCCCCGATGTCCGTTAATATAAGCAATTATATGATCATCCCTGCTGATCTAGCATCCCCCTCCCCAATCCCTGATATCTGTGCTTTTATGTAATTAAAAGATCACCCATGGTGATCTAGCATCCTCCTCCCTGATCCCAGATGTTCCCCACAGAATGTTATCTAAACACACCCTTGGTGGTCTAGTGATGGTGCCCTGATCCCCCATGTCCACAATATAAATTATCCACCACTGATTCCCTTGTGATGTATCATCATCCTCCTAGCCTGATCACCCATTAGCAAGTAATACATCATTGGTGGTTAAGTGGACCCCCACCCAGGCTGACATTCTTCCACCACCCCGCTCCCCCATCCCCAAACTGAGCCGGTGACTGGCACAGCCCATTGCTCACCACTGCAGCCAGACGCAGACTGAGATCTCAATGAGCGCTGTACTGTATTCAGCACACACTAATTGATTGACAGTGAGCTATCAATGAGCGTGTTCTGAATACAGTACAGCACTCACTGAGAGCTCAGTCGGGGGCTGTCCATGGTGGTGAGCAGTGGGCTGTGCTAGTCACTGGCTCAGTCTGGAGGGTGGGGGTGAACAGGTTGATGGGACAGTGCTAGGCAGGGTGGGGGATGGGGGTCCACTGGACCACTGATGATGTATTACTTGCTAAGGGGTGATCAGGCAGGTTGGGGGAGGCACTACATCACAAGGGATTTAGTAGGGGATAATTTATACTGTGGACATGATGCATTTCTTGCTATGGGGTGATGGGGTTGGGGGGTGCGAGGCACTACATCATGATGGGATTAGGGGATAATTTATATTATGGACATGGGTAATCAAGGCAGGGTGTCCACTGGACCACCAGGGGATTGTTTAGATAACATTCTGTGGGGGATGTCAGGGATCAGGGGGGCTGCTAGATCACAATGGGTGATCATGTAATTATATATATTCACCAGACATTGGGGAGGGGGCTGCTAGATCACCAGGGGTGATCATTCAATTACATATATACATGGACATTGTGGATTGGGGAGGGGGATGATAGATCACCTGGGTGATCATATAATTACATATAGTCACGAACATCAGGGATCAGGTAGGCAGGGATGCTAGATCACCAGGGTTATGTTTTTTATGATAATGTGAGATGGGGGCTTAAGCAGGAGTGATGGGCACATTGCTGCATAGTGCTACGCTCTCCCAGAGGGATATGTCTAAGTACCCTTAGAACAGCCCTGGTTGTCTAACGGTACATCAAAACTCTTCCTCTGTGAGAATTTTGTAAATCTCACTTACTGTAATATGGCAGCCCGTGTCTGCTGCAAGTACCCTAGTACCATGCCACAGCCCATTTTGTGCCACAAGGCTGGCATAAGTCCCCTTTGGTGCATGCAAACACAGGTTGCTTTTGTGAATAGCTCAGGGGGTATATTCTTATCAAAGTGCTACTTGTGCCATTTATGTTTGACATAGGCACCTTGCATCATTCTCAGGGCTTTCAAAATCGAGCCCTAAGTGTAAATGCTTTATCAATAGACTGTCCTTTTAAAACAGGGTTGTAAGAAAATATTTCCAATCACTTTTTTTTCTTCACTTGTTTATACCATCTGTCTCCAACTGGTCCCTTTTTGACCAGTCCCTCCATCCCCATCACCCACCTTCCCCAAGCCTTTCCTTTTTAGAAACCTCAAAGGGTTAGCTCCATTGTGGGACCATCAGAGCTGTCCAATCCTCTCATCATCACAATCCACAACTGAAGGAGGTGCCTTGTCAGATGTGTGGGACCTGCAAGGGAGTATGTCATCCTGTAGCCAAGGTCAGGAGTTTTCCACCTGTGTTTTTTTCCCCTAAGGATGCACCATGCACTGATAGACAATGCACATCCCTGCACAGCTATGCCAGTGCTCAGCTGAATCACCTTCCAATATCTGGAGTGGTTTCAGATGTCATTCCATTTGGCTTCATCCAGGTTGATGCCACAATGCAGAGGGCAATGACACCCCTCCAGGAAGGAGGAGAACTGTCCCCTGGATGCTTAATCCTATTTCCCCCAGCCAACCCCCTATGAGCTGAACTCACTCCCAACTGCAGGTGATCAGCATTACAAGCAGCAGCACTACTGCTGGCCTGATCTTCTGGCAATATTTGTCATTTCTTGATTATTTGCTCAATATGATCTCTTGGCATATAACATGATTCAATAAGGGAGAGTCAGCTTTTCCTTACTGAATCAAAAGCAGCATAGACATTTTTCAGATTACATAAAATGTTGTTTTGAATGAGGAAATGGGGGCAATCATTTCTTCATAAATGACCATGGGACCATGGCATAACTGGCAAGAAAGGTTGTGTTTGTAATCATTTTGATGCACTTCAGGGAACTTTGTCGACACTTTTGCAGTAAAATATAAAACGAAATATGTATGTACTGCATGTATGCATTTTATTTATTTGTTGATTGATTGATTGATTGATTTCAAATGTTTTACCATGACACACATTCTGAGCTGGTAACAGATCATTTCTTGATTCCTCAGTCATACTACTGGGTGTAGTTTTGATATTCTGTTTCAGTCACCTCTCCAACATGAAAACTACACACACATATACAGATATTGTAAAAATGTTTGTTGAGAAAGAAAAGTGCATTTGATGGCTTCTCTTTTTACATTTTGCTTAATGAGTTGTACAGAGACCATGAGATGCAAGGCAGTAACTGTTCAGTGTCAGGAAAAGAGTGAGTGGTGTCGCAAGCATAATTGTAAGTTTGTAGCTAGAGAAAGTGTAGTTTTTGGCTTGGTATTTATGTAGAATGGGGAGTGTGGTGCAGTTAAACTGATGCCAGGTGTGGTTAAATATATATAAATCTGATAGAATTTTTCATTTCCAATGAGTGACAGATAGTGGGTGATTGAGAGAGAGAGAGAGAGAAGGTGAGGGAGAGAGACGGGGGAGATGACAGAGACAGAAGGGGTGGCAGAGAGAGAGAGAGACAGAGAGGGAGAGAGTGGTGTCAGGAGACTAAAAGTGTGAGTGCCCATGCCATGACTGACAAAAATGGCTGCCAAGTCTTTTAATAAAATTCCTTGGTGGTGTTGGAATTTCTTATGAGGCTAAGTACAAAGATGACCATATGTTCAGCTAAATCAATGCATGGTCATGTGATGTGCTTAAGCCAATCAACTTTCTTTATTACTACCACCACCCATTTTATCAATACATACAGTTCATGTAGAAATGTATAGGGAAGGAGAAGATTTTCAGTCCACTGAGTTGCTTCCTTCTACTAGCTCAGTGGGAATACCATGCCACATCATTTTCTACAAAGTACTTGTAGCGCCTGAGCATGGATCTCATTACATAAAGATAGAAACACAGAATTTGTCCACAGAAAAGGATCGTTTGGTCCACCCAGTTTGCCCAGATGGTCCCTGCCTAGTTTGTAACTTCAGACCCAAAGTGGTATACAGTGACTCTCCCTCTTCCTTGCCTATTTACTAATATCCCCCTCCATCTATCCCATGCATACTTGAAACCACCTACTGTTTTTGCTTCCACCACTTCCACTGGCAGTCTGTTTCAGGCATCTACAACTCTTTCAGTGAAGTACAGTAGTACTTCCTCACATCCATCTTAAACTCCCCACTCCAGCAGATACTACATGCTCTGGCTGTCTATTTCAAGTGAACAACATTATTTGCGTAACGTAATTCTTCATTCTTTTGCCTTCACCCAGCTGTTATATGTGCACATAAGCAAAGTAAGTGTACAAATCTGGGTAGGCCTATTCATGTGTATATGTGGGAATGCCTGAATACAGTATGTACTGTATATGCCAGTATGCCAGAATTTCCAGAAATATGGAATATTTATTCTTTGCAGGAGATGTAGATGCCCAACTGTTTACATTAGTGAGACTGGCAAATGCCAGGCTGATCAGTTCAGAGAACAATGCAGATACATTTAGTCCATCACTGCAACTATATTAAATGACAAACTATATCTACTGTATTTCACTTTTGCACTTTTTAAATGATCTATTTTAATTGGGCATAAAAGGTATGCCATACAGTAAATGAAACTTTGTTAAAATATTGTGGTACAACTTTGAAAAAAGTAATCATTCCTAATTGTCTGTTCCTGGCTAATTAAATATTTTGCTTACTAACTGTCTTGCAGGGTGTGTAGCAGCATATTCAGATGAACATATGTAGTACAGTATGCGTATGTAACCATATTTCTTTTCTCCTAGATTCATACCCCCCCCCACACACACACACACTTGACACCTTTCAGCCATCAGTGTCCAGGATTCCTGGCTACCTCAGTTGCCCCCACAACAAAAGATTACCCACTCCATTAACAAATTGTAACTAGACTGCTGGAGTATGCAGAGGGTCACAAACCTCAGAAGGAGGGTGCAGAACATTTGGACCTTTGATGATGCAAATTCCAGGGACTGGATTTAATTCGTTTTTATTTATGTTGAATAGTAGGGGGGTGACTATTAATTGCCCCCTACCAACTGACATAGAATGGGGGTCAGTGGGGGAGCAGCCGTTGAATAAACTTGCTTTGGGACTTTGCGTATTTGGGCTAGGAAAGGATGTTATTTACAAGATAATTTTGACTCCTGTCATAGTACTAGGTGCAGTCAACATTTTTGTAATGTGCAGTACAGTTAGGGGAAAGGAGAGACAGGATTTAGGTAGGAGAGCATGTCCAATGGAGTAGTCCTGGCCAGCCATGGAAGGCTTTGCCTGTGAGGTTCTAGTTTTTCCTGTTTTGACCATGCAAACTGTGGTGAACGTTGCCTAGTTTGAAGTTTGCAACTTCAAACTTAATGAGGTTTGCACAGCACCATACTCAAATGTTATTTATTAAAAATTGTTGGCCTTGCTTTATGTGCCTTTCCTGCCCTGAATCCACAAATGAAGACTTGTGAGACACAGATGGCAGGATGAAAATCTCTGATGCAAGCAATTTCATCCCATGACCCTTTCAAATACTGTGTATACATTTTCCTCCTAAGTATGATAGTTTTCCTACATCCTGATATGAACATTTTCTTTATGGTGATTATGAAGGGGCAAGGTCTAGATGAAGGGGCTTGTAGTGCAGTACCTGGGCTTAACATCTGGCCAAAATATTAGCAGCACAAACTTTTATTGGTGAATTGGTCTTCCAGTTTACTGGCTGCTCAAAAAAAGAAATAAAAATGATATTCTATAGCCGCAAAAGAAAAAACAAAAAAAATCCTTACAAAGAAAAATACCATCTATCGGTTTATTCTACTCCAACATGTTTAAAAAATTTTATATGCTTCTGGGAATTAATTTAACTAGAGGTTAGCAAGGACCCAAGGCAATCCTAGCTATGCCAATCAAGCCTGCAGTTAGTTAATTACTTTGAAGTGAAGCAGTCTGAATTCACACAGTAACAGTCAAAATGTTTTGGGAGCGCATTAAAGGTGCTTTCAGGCTTCAAGCTGGTGTTTGATGCACATAACATAAGGCTCCTGAGAGGATCCTAAGGAAGACAAGGGTACAGCGTCACTGAAAAACATAACATAATACCTACAGATTTCATTTCAGTTACAATAATTGATAACATAGAACAGAAGCTGCACAGCCAAGGTTTTCTCTGAACCTGCAAAATCTACAATGAGTTGTGCTGGCCTCTGAAGTGTTACTGACACGTTGTTGGACTGTTGACAGAATTAGACTTATGTTTTATATTTTACTTTTTTTTATTAACTTCAGTTTTTATTACGATAGTCATGGATCTTGGTCCCTTTGACTTCTACTACTGCTATGTTTCTGTACATAAAGCAAAAGTCACCTGCTTATGACTTCACATTTATTTCAAAAGTGTCAGCATGGGATTTTTCTGTTTAATCACAGAAAGAACAGTTACTCACTGTAACAATAGATCTTCTGAAGAATATCATCCATAAGGTCAAACCTTTGGAACTATACAGTAAGTCATCGGTGTCAGGACCACTTGAGTAACCTGAAGACCAACCAGTACCAGGTACACAAGGAGAGGCATGGGAGTGGAAATATAATAGTATACATACAGAGGATAATGCATGGGTTACTGAGCACGATAATGTTGTTCTAGTTTCGAGAGGTTGTCATAAGAACCAGCAGACCTCAAGAGCAATGCTCAAGCGGTCTGCAGTCGTTATGACAATCTCAAGAAGGAAACACAACCTTGTCTATGTACAGTGACCAATACATTGTTTTTATGGCACATGGTTTGAAAATTTGGCAGTATTTAAACAAGACAGCACTGGTAAAGTCTCCCCCTCCCCACAGAAAAATCTGTAAAAGAAACACAATTGCTGATTTAATAGAAATTGATTTATGGAAATGATCACAGTTAAGCATTTGGCAGTTTAAACACCATTCAAGCAAGTCTGCATCAAGTACAGTATCATCTGTACAGTCTAGCCCCTCCACATGAATATGAGCGAAAAAAACATGAAAGTCCTAATTTCAGTGAAAACTTATTTTCCCCATTCAGATAGTTTGTCTTCCAGTAACATGTAGAAGAATGTATCCTACTTTGTCAGTATGTTCTCTTGCGTCTTCTTTTTTTACCAATTACAGACTGACATCTGAAACAGAGGAGGAAAGCACTGCTGCCATAGCTGATCTCTCACTTCATCAGAAACTGACAAAAAAAAAGATGAGTGAAAGTGAAATAGAAGGAAGTAAGCAATCAGCTGTGTGCATGGCAGTTTAGACTTAAAGCCTCGATCACGGTTTGCATTCGATGTTGTAGTATACTGTAGTAGTGATGTACTCAAGAAGTAAAACAACTTCTTGACATCACTACTATTGTAAAACAGATCTGGGATTGTTTCTGATTCCTATGCAGAACAGCACTCTCCCACATACTATAAGACACTTATGGCACCTCCAAACAAAGCAGTGAGCAAACCTGCCAGCTTATACCTCAGAAAGAGGGAAGGAGGGTGCACTGTGGCCCGATAGAGAAGATGCTCTTGAAGATCTACTGTTATGGTGAGTAACTGTTCTATCTTCAACAAGATTATCTCCTCCACTGGCACACTTTTGCAACAATTTTAAAGCAGTACACAAAGTACCCAGGAAGGATTGTAAAGTGTGATATGCAATTGGGAAATAAGGTCTTGCATCACTGCCAGAACAATTACTGTAGATCCACAAGAGATGATCTCTGCACTGTAGTGCCTAGTGAAGGTATGCACAGTGCTCCTTGTGGCAACAGCACATATGCCAGCTGCAGAAGCATTCTGAAAGAAAGCAGCAGAAGTGGCCATGCTACATGTATAGTGGCCACTCATAGCATCAGAAAGTTCCTTACTGTACTTGCTGTAACAGAACACAGCATATATTGCCAGCTATTTGGACAAAGTACTGTTTAGTTCAATGTTTTGGTGAATAGCATATAAAGTCAGTAGTGCTTGTGTAACATAGTTTACTTTTGGCATTATTCTAGTCCCACCCTTGGTAGGAAAACCTGTAGTGAGTAGGGAAAACCCAGTACCAAGGGTGAGCAGAGTGCCAGAGAAGGAGGAGGCAGGGGTGGATAGTGGGTGTTTCACAATGTGTTAGGCAGGGGACTGCTGAAAGAGGCTGGCCTTTAAAGGGAATGTGGGAGGAGCTATTCCACCACACTGAACCTCAAGCTTTAGCCCTCCCATTCAATGTTTTGGTGAATAGCATATGAAATCAGTAGTGCTTCTATAATGTATTTCACTTTTGGCTTTACTCTATTCCCACCCTTGGTAGGGAATCCAGGTAGTGAGTAGGGAATTGAAAGCCCAAATGAATTACCAGTAAATGTTCAAAGTGCATTATTACCTGTTCCAACTCATGGAGAGTATGACCAGTAGCATGCAGGAGAGGAATAAAACCCAGGTGGAGGAAACATCTGAGGACCCATGGCTACTGACCTGCCAATCCCTGGACAAACTAAGAGGAGATGAACCTAGGTTCTAGCAACCATATCCTACTTTCCAAGGAAGTGAACTGCTTGAAGAGATGACAGTCCATCTTCAAAATCCATTGGATGATGCATTCTGGAAGGATGATTCTGAGGTTGAAGAGGTAGGTCTATTCTGAAAGAGCATCCCTATCTTGAAAGTGGAGTAGGTCCAGTTGAAAAAGCGGGGAATGCAGTCCAGGTTTCCAAGATGATGATGGATGATATCCATGGAATTACAGAGATAAAGTGAGTATGAAGAGCAAGATTTGATAAAACTTGCTGCCAGACTTTGAATGGTGGGAAGTATGATGCATTATAAAGTCATAAGGTAAACAGTCTGGCTTTGTAGAAGATGTGACATTCATGTTAGAGTCTGAAGGCTTGGAGTTAGGTAGTAAGTGATAAGTTGGAATGTAGGCATCCATGAAGCAGATGACGGAATTCAACAGAATATTTAGGTACCTGGTAGGAGGGGTGACGCGGAAGGTTTTAGACCAAAAAAGGAAGGTTGGTATATACAACAGAGATGGTAACTGAAAGTATATGAAAATAATTGGCAGTTTAGAATGATGAATTCAAGAGCTGATTTGGGTATTAATGCCATAACAATACTTGCATAGGCTCTTTCAGGTCTGCAGGAGGAAAAATGAGATATGGGTATTGCTGTGGCATCATTGCCAGTGACAAGAGCTGAGGTGGCCATGACTGCTTTGTCTTACAGGTTGATCCACTGTCTGAATGCTGTAGGAAGCCTGGAAATGAGTATTTGAAGGAGTCTATAAGCTGATGTGGCAATGGGAATTTGACAGCAGTATAGAATTCCAAGGGTGCCTAGCACTGAGGTTGGATATAGGTCTGGTGGGAGGCATGACTGGGATAGTGAAACAGCCAGGTCAGTTATAGACATGCAGATTGAGGAATCAATGAAAGCCTGCTCTCAGTGAAATTCTTCACTTGAAGGTGTATGGTTATGTAAGAGTCTATAAGACATTTTGTCCAAGGGATGTTGCTAGAAGAAGTTTTCCTCAGGTGAAATGAATGAATGCTTCATAGAATAGTAGACGGGAGCTGTGAGGATGGCCAAGGTAGGAGAATGATATAGATGAATGAGAGGAGTAGTTGACTGGGTAGGAATACTGGTCAGTGATGGGTATAAAATGCTGCAAAAGAGCCACAGCATGCTGGAAGGAGCCCCGAGCCCAATTTGGTGGCGAAGGCAGCTATCTAAGAATGGAAGAAAAGTCTGGAGTGGACAT